>CM050653.1:45349117-45949117 GCA_027574665.1 Rhynochetos jubatus
ACAATTCTGTTGAGGAAAAAATGGACTGATAAAGCAGTTTCATAAACAGTTTCATAAATACCACATTCATAATTACGCTGTCAAAATTAATCCTAAAGGGCACATTTTTAAGCAGTAGTAAATTTAGAGAAAAGTAAAAACTATTATATTGGTATAACTTCTCGTGAATCATTAAAGATTAATCTTACTGTTAAGAAGAAGGAATGTGAGGCTAAATGTAATTAACTCATTTCAAAGTTTTCATGAATTCTGCAGCATATTCCAGGTCCTAACAAAATCTGTCTTACATATAGTTAGCTTTTGATATCTAAATTAATCTGTTGCTATTCTTTCTTCTACACAAACTAAAGATGCTTCGCTATCCTCTTCTGAAGTTTAAATCTCCCTGCACGTAACAGTCAGGCTCTTATATTAGGCTTACTTAGGCAGAGCCGAAGCCTGAACATAATATATTTATGAAAACATCTCTGCAAACCACAGCTAAAATTGTTGTTGCCATGCAAATAGCTGTTCAAATTCAGTTAAAACTAACTAGATCAGGCAGAGTGACCTTGTTTGCAAATTGGGTATAGGAAGATCTGTAGACCAGCCTGGACTGTGCCAGTTACGTTAGTATTTGATTAGTAACCACTTACGTCAGTATTAGTTCTAACTACTAGAAGAAGCATTTTTGTCAGTTATTGGTACTCATGCACTGCGGTTCGCCTTCAATTTGCGGTGTCAAGAAATAAATTTAAAACACGCAATATATACAATAATACAATGCTGCATAAAAGATTAGAAAACTGGTATCAGATGGAGGAATCAATACACATAATTAAGAACATATAATTATGAATATTTTTTCTCAGTTATAATAAATTGCGCTATAAATAATTGCGCTGTTTTAAAGTCGGTGAAAGGGACTCAGAAAACTGCCAATTGACGGACATGAAGCATCAATTTCCTGTTTTGCCCAGGCACAGGGTTCAGAATTTCTTACAGTAGGCAGATGAATTAAATACTAACTGTAAGGGTTAAAGCAGACAGTTCTTGGCCTCTCGGTCAATGGTCATAACTTCGTGATGATGGAAGTGAGACTTTCCATGTAATAAGGATATTCTCAAGCAAATGTCATGACTGAAAATGTTTGGAGAAAGGAGGAACAGACAACACAGGATTATCTATGACACATTTGGCTTGAAAGACCCATATAGCTTAGAACACTGTGCACATGCCATGTATTCTTGTCTTTCTTGTCTCTTCATGTGGGTTTAGGGCTCTGTCATGCCTGAGCATTCATGATGCCAATTGGATGTTACTAGACTTCCTTCTAATCTTAACCAGCCTCTGGTTAAGGAGGAGATGAGACTAAAATGTAGTGCTTGAGCTTTTCTGGCCTATCCTGTTACCTGCAGCTGAAAACCGGAATGATCATTTTGTTTGAAATTTGCTGTAATGCCTGTTGAATGTCCTCTGGCCTCACTGCTTCAAAAAGTAAATTTTAAACACCTATATCCCATTTGTAGAGATTTCTAATTATATGAAATGCTAACATTTTAACTGTCTTTAAAGCACACGGGAAAAGCTACCCAGACGTGACTTGGAATTTATAGATGTCTAGTCTTTAAAGTGTTTAAAGATTCAGACTAAAAAGAAGCTGTACTAGCAAAAAGAGCTAGTTCTGGAGAGCCCAAAGACAGGCTTCTACATGGGAAATATGTAATGGGCAAGATGCTTAATTATGTACAAGGAACTGGCTGCGGAGCAACATAATCAAGTAAAGTCTCACCCCTTTCTGAATTCACTACCATACAGCCCTGAATTTTCTCCTGAAGGCAGACACCTCCCCTTTTAGAAGCCAAAAAGTCAGAAAAGATTAACATGTGACCTCTTCTATACAGTTGGCCAGGGCTAGACTGCACTTATCCATGTGGTCTGAGGAGATTTAAATCCATAAATGCCTCCTGCCAGTACTGCCTTAATCATCACTTACAATTTCTTTCCTTTGATGCTCTTCTACTTTCTAAGCAGTACCGAAAAAGTCATTGGGAAGAATATAACCGTCTCCTAAAAGTTACAATGCTGACTTCTAATCCTTGCACCAAGAACGACTCGACTTAAATATTTTATTCAGACTCTGTGCATTATTGCCTTCACTGTGGTGTACAAGGGAAGAACCTGAAGCATCGGTGAAGAGTTCTGGTTGGCTTAGGCTGGGTAACATCCACTGCAGAACAATTTCTTAAGCAGACAAGGTATATTTTCTTGACAAAGTGAAGTTATACACCTGACAACTGGACTGACTGGACATTTCATCCAGATTTTTGCCTTCCCTTATTAAGGTCTAATTTTCTCTTTAATACTAAAGAAACAAGTGGGTTTAACTTGTCAGTTTAAATGTTCGAATAATATAAACTCATGTGGGGAAATAACATCAAAGTGTTTTGGCTGGAAAATAAAGTCTGAAAACCACATATATCTTGGGCCAATTTTCCAGCCTATTAACAGGATTATTCTGCAGTTATAAAATTATGAATGGAAATGCGACATAATTATATATGTAACAATGTCTGTTTAATATTTGTTCTTGCAACCTTGGGTGTCAACGTCTGGCTGCAAATATCGAGAACATTAATGAGCTAGATTACATGTCAGCAGAAAATATGAAGGGTACCTTTTCCCTGAATTACCACTTGTTATGCAAATAATAATGACCTTTGCTTGTAGCTGACCTGAATCAGATTCATATGAGATCTAGGAAAGAATTGAGAAAATATCCACTATGCATTTCAAATTTGCTAGTGTATAAGCTGGTTTTCCACACATTATTTCCCCCTGTATTGACAAAACCTAGTTTGTATCCTGCTCCTATTTGAAATGCAACTTTACTGATCAAATATATGATAATGACTAAAGATTTACATAGTTATCCGTATTTTTTTTTTTATTATATCCTTAGGGACAGGTGCCTTGACAGACCTAAACAAATATTGGTCAAGCTGTGGCATGTTTGCAATAGTAAGCTACTGAAACTACCACTCTGCCTCTAGTGAATAAAGGAAGTTCTGGAACATATAAAATACTTCAAATTATAAAAACCAAAATTTAACTGGAAGATCAACTGCTGCAGCTCCTTGTATGTGAAAAAGTGATTATGATTTCTGTAAAATACTGATCCCAAAACTCTTGGTTGATAGTTAATTATTACCTTGCAGCAATTTAGAAATAAGTTATGTAAATGACCTTCCAAGTAACATACAACTAAAGAGATAAAATATTTAAAATTATCACTAATAATACGATAATACTCTTGTTTATGCCAAAATTCACAGCAAAGCAGATTTTCTCTACTCTATATTTATCACAGATTCATAGAATGGGTTGGGTTGGAAGGGACATAAATCATCTAGTTCCAACCCCCCTGCCAGGGGCAGGGACACCCTCCACTATACCAGGTTGCTCAAAGCCCCATCCAGCCTGGCCTTGGACACTCCCAGGGATGGGGCACCCACAGCTTCTCTGGGCAACCTGTGCCAGTGCCTCACCACTCTCTTCGGGAAGAATTTTCCCCTGGTATCTAATCTAAATCTACTCTCTTTCAGTTTAAACCCATTAGCCCTTGTGCTATCACTACCTGCCCTTTTGAAAAGTTCCTTTCCAGCTTTCTTGTAGGCCTCGAGGTAATCTCTAGATACTGGCATTATCAGGTTTCCTTTCTAGAATATAAAACCTCCAAATATTTTCTAAAATTGCTAGGCAATATTTTTCCATCGTAGAGCTCTACTCCAATAATTTTTGTATTTGCACAGCTATGCTGTGCAATATAATCTGCTTGCTTTCTAAATTGCTCTCTCTCTGATGGACTCAGAATGTTTCACAGTGCTATTGTGGGAATGCATATTATCATCGATGGACAAAATGATACCATAAAGCTAGACCATTCAAATAGTATTTTTTGTAATTGCTCAATACTTTTCCTTTTAGTGGTAGAAATACTTTATTTTGCAATAAAGTGCTAATGTCCTGATGTTCTGCACAGTGTGCGACAGCTCCTACAATAAGGACTTCTCTGTGGGATGAAGAAAAGTATCAAGTGTTAAAGAAAAATTGTTATTTGGTGTGACAATCACGATGTTTTTGATAGGAGTTATATGATAGCCAAGAAAATAACTTTTCATAACTATTACCTTGGGCTCAGGTCAGGTGGACCACTGGTGGTCAGTGCTGAAAGGTGTAACTTAAGGTTTTTCTCCTTCCTTCTGGAGTAGTAATGAAGCTCCGTTTCGTGTTTTGTTCTTGAGGGGTTTGAACTGCAAGCACGGATGGGTGAATGAAAGGGCACTGTTCCTGAGGCAAACTGCTTCAAGTTTCTCCCTAGGTGGCTCTTATTGCTTCCAGTCTTCTTCTGCTGAGAGCAGTTTGTGCTTCTGGTATGGATTGGTGAAAGGGTACTGTTCTCTTCTTCTCCCTCCTCATCCTCGTCCTCATCTTCCACAATTGAAGGTAGCCTCTTCTTTATATTTCCATTTCCCTTGAGCTCTGTCTAAAATAGCAGATAATACATACTATTGTAAAATTCAAAGCCTGATGTTGCAGAAATACAATTCCTTCTGGTGTTCACCCTGGAAGAAACCCAGACTTAGCACATCTTTCATTTCTCATTAGAGATAACTCTTTTGGAACCCTTCCAAAGCATCCCTCTTCAACTATGGCTATCAGTGCATACGTGAGAAAAATACAAGAAATAAAAAAAGGTCACTAGCAACTTAGCCAGTGAAGTCACTGACACATATTTTGTTACCGAGAAAGATTACACGACTAGGTCTTACAAGCCATGTGCCATATATACACTTGAATAGATAATTCTTGCTTTACTGAGGCATTATTTCTTTTGAATGTTACACTCTCAGACTCCTGGTGGACCAAGGGAAGGAAGTGTGCCTGGTAATTCATATAATTCCACATATGGAACCATTTATCATGTATAAATAACATTTACAGCAGTTCAGCTCAAGCCCAAATTTTCTCTGTATCCTTTTCAGTTGTTACAACTGAAACCACTGCTGGGATAGTAAGAGACTTTTCAGGTTATACAAAGTCCCCTTAATGCACCAATAGTGTGACAGCATCAGCTTCAGAACTGAGTCATGAAAAATCAAAGCTACTTCTGTTTTTTAAAAAAAATGTAATTTGAATGCTTGATGTTGGTAACAAGCCAATTTACAGTCAACATAGGCCTGGGGTCTGTACTTCGGTAGTTAAAGCACATTGTAAGAAAGCAATGTGTTATTTGTTATTGTTTCATGGCAACAAAATACACTGGTCATGAGTGCTGAGATGTGCTAACACAGAGCTCATGTCAGCATCAGGTCATAAGTCAAAAATAGTTCCATCTATTCCCATGGTATTTATTGTACTGATATTTATTGGTAGTAGGTGAATGGACTAAGGCAGAATCAGGTTCCAGGTCAAACTAACAAATTCCACACATCTCAGCGAAGAGGTCAGCCAAAGGCAACTTCATTGTTTTAGACAACATTTCTATACCTAAGCTTTTTTTTTTTTAAATCAGACTGCTCCTCTTAATCAAGTCTGATTAAGGTACTGCTAGCTTTAGAGAGAACATCTCACGTTAGTTTGTACAGTGAAATTTTGTACGTTCAGGCCAAGTAAGATTGGCTGGATGAAAATGCAGACCAGGAATTTATTCAAATGTTCTAAGTCCCTGTTAGAATCTGTCTAAATGTTTTGCAGCAGGGGTTTAATTTGGTGGTTTGCTACAGCACACTTCCACTAAATGAATGCTTTTCTCCTAGTATACATTGATAAATTTAGTGAACAAGGTCTTTTCCATCCAAGATGTGTCAAAAGGTAAGCATTTAAAACAGGCAAAAGGCCTGTCTATATAAATAGCCTTGTTGTCAATCATAACAGTCATCTGAAGGCTGTCATCATGATCAAATTGTACAAGATCTGTCACGGATGCAGCCTATAATGCACAGAGAATGAGTGTTAACCGCATTGAAAACTTTGGCTCGTGTAACCATGTATTTAAAATGCAGGTGCTATAGTAGGGTATCCAAATGCGGCACCTGGAAGAAAAGATCATAAGCTGTAACTCATAAAATGGACAGTGGCAGAATTATCTGCAGGATGCTGTTTGAAGTCTCATTCTGAAACCGTGGACATCAGTTGGAGTTTTAGCAGTGTTGCTCTGGCCAAAACTGTGTGCATGTTTCAAAGTCAAGCTTGGCATATTTAAAATGTGGCTAACATACCTGAGATAGCGTAGACTTGTTGGACAATTTTGATATTACCTGAAAAAAACAAAACAAAAAGGTAGCAAATATGTGCATCTGCACAGTCTTGGCTTCCAAAACCACATATCTAAACCAAAGCATTCATGTTGGTACACGAAAAGAATCTCATGATAAAACAGCTATATTATATTAAATGATAACATAACACTGAACTAAGGACACTCCTTAGAAACAGATGCTGTGAGGAAAAGTTTTATTTTTATTAAAAAAAAAGATAGTTCCTGCAAAACAGTTTACTTACCCAAAATGTTGGGTCAAGGCTTTAAACCTGTGAATGAATGTACATGGATGAATGTATGCCTGGTGGTTTCAGTGTTGGTTTGATGGATTCCCGTGCAGGAACAGTACACTGCCTTGGCACTATCTCTTTGTAGCTTTAGGTCCTGTGGCCCCAGCCTAGTCCTTATATGTAGGTGATCTAACTGCAGCGTCTGTGGGGAATTTTCACAGGCAGTGATGGGACTAAAGCAAATAGGAACAATATAACCCTGAGGGAGGCACATGTCTAAGAGCTATTCAAAGCCATGACATTTTCCCTTCTTGGATTAAACAGAAAGCAAAAGAAAAGAAAAGGAGGAAGAAAAAGCATGCAAATTTAATGTGTAACTGCTTCTAATAAAGTCTACTAGAACTGCTGAATATTACCTCTTATGAACATTCTGTTGTTTATTTGAATGTTCACACCTTGACCACAGGCAAGTCTCTGACAGTCAATGTGCTGCATTTACAGGAAAATTTTAGTCTGCCTCGTAGAAGTGATTTTCAGCTTTCCTAAACCCACATGTCAAGATAAAAAGTGCTTAACATCCATCAATTTTAGCTTCAGTTTAATTCTATCCAAACTCAGGTAGAATAGGTTCAGCCATTCTAGAATTCATTGGGACTTCCCAGTTTGTTTGAATAAGATTTCAGAACTCCTAAATGCACAAATTTTAGGCAGAGATTTGGAAAAAATAATTGTGGTGTGGTGGGTTTTTTTGTTTGTTTGGTGGTTTGTTTTTTTTTTTTTTTCCTTCTTCACAAGTCTTTCAGGTTAACCTGAAAACTGTTTTGTGCTGGTCATAAAAGTGAGGGTAGTAGCAGTGATATAATATACAAACACATAATATTTAGGTTTTTGTAAGCAGAAATCCTACTCCGTAACAGCCAAGCCAGTAAGTAGCAGGTGTATCAATAAATTTAGTAATAACACTCTAAGAACTGCCAAACAGAACAACTGCACTAATTAGGCTATGTAAATAAAATCACTGCTCTGTTTTTCCTGAATTTGATAAAGTACTAGATGACATTAGCAGAGAATCAGATCTCAGGTACTGAAATCTCTGAGCTTGCACTGCAATCTATGTCAATTAAAGAAACTTCACCTCCTTCAAGATTCAGGAGAACTGGAAACGTACTAAAATATTAAAAATTAGGAAATACTGATGGCCCATTTTGCACATCTGTTTAAGAAGATTAATTTACAGTAGCGCCCCAAATGTTGGAACATCAGTTTGCTTGGATTCTAGACACAGGTGCAGCATGAATGTTAAATAGCAACCTTAATTAGAATACCAAGCCAATCCCAAATATTAACAACAGGTTCACAAAAGAAGACCTTAGAAAGTATGAATTTGCCTGCTGAAACCTTTTAATTTGCGATGTGGGTAAAATTTTCTCCTCACATAATTTCTTTGTCTCCATTATCAAGATGTACAATCAGGATTAATACAGGTTTTCAGGGAAAAAATTAATTATATGGGTGTCTCCTCGATGTCCTGGTGGCATTTCCCAAAGCACTGCTGGGGTCTTTCACCCGGGCTGGGCTTTCAGCTCCGTGACCAGGTGGTAGCACTGTCCCCTGGGCGCAGGACCTCTCTGCTGCCCATCGGTCCTCCTTCTGGTCTCAGTGGTACCCTTGCTGGTCACTGAGGCAGGGAGAAACCGGCCGCAGGGGAAATGGGGGTAAATGGCAGCACTCTGGTGCCTTTTGACCTTACCAACAGAAAGGTAAAGGAGTGTCCTTGGGAGGAAAGGTAGCAGAAAAGAAGGACAGATATGAACAGAGAGCAGGTGACGTGCAAAACTACTCATCAGAATTTCTTCTTTCATTTCCCCAAACTGACCCCTTTAACCCACTGGGGACAGTTTCAGTCTGGATAAATTCATACTTTTAGATAAACTCTGGACCTATAAACTTTTTTAGATAGCACAGAAAGCACAGTGAAGAGTGTTGTAATTGCTTCTGTATTAATGCACTGCAGCCATGTTTATCGCTTGTAACTTGGAATACCGTATCTTGCGTACATACAACACGGGCCTGGACTTTATGGCTTAGTGGTTGAAAGCTGGTAAAAGAAATTATAATTAATGTATGACCAGAGAGAATTCTCAAAAGTTTGGCTTTTAAAACTCCTCCAGCTGCTCACTTCTCTCTCTCTCCCTCCAAAAATACCATTCTCAAAGAGAAAAAGATAAACATAAGAACAAGAACAAAGCCAGTTAAAGGGCAGCAGATCTAAGCACCTCACCATGCACATAGCTTCATCTCTGTAAAAATGTAGTATCAGAGTAAATAATTGAGGTGATATTCTGATATTCCTATTTCTGATCTGTAACACCTTTTCTTTAGGGCAGCACATTGGCGTAGCCTTCTATAAAATGCATTTTTTTCTTATGCAAAAAGAAAGAAAATCCAAAGTAGCTTACATTCTAGCCTTTTAAAATGAAGAAAAACTCTTAAAGGGTAAAGGCTGCTGAAAGAAGAACACAGATATTTCCCCTGCTATGCATTAGAAAAAACCCCCAAAAGACTGATGTTAGCATGAACTGTGTGGAATACTGTCAAAGGGTCTGATTTAATTTTTAATTTGCCCCAATGTCTCTTTATGCCTTGTGAAACCAGCAATTAAATTTAATTTTACGAGATAAATCAATAATAGATCATGTATCAAAAGGAGACTCATTAAATTCTTCCATTTATATATTCTCAAAACTATAATCTTGTAATTATTTAGTATGTTAATATATAGATCTTAAAATTCAATAATATTTATCATTGTTTATTATAAGCACAAAAAGAATATTTCCCCATTTGAAAACACTGGTGGTTTGCTGTTGAAAGCCAGTGACAGGGTCAAGAGACCGTAGTCTTTAATAAAAGAATTGCTACCTAGAATTGTGGCAAAACCAGGCAATTAACTGTAAAATAATTCAACGTGAATTCCTATTATAAGACACTAGAAAAAGAAACATAGAGATGCAGCTAATTTGGGGGGTTAATACATTAAATGTCTAGGTAAGCGAATTTGTATTTTTAGCTCAACAAAATGCGATCAGTTTTTACTGGCCTCGTTCCTGTTGCCTTCACAAGAGGTAGAAACAGAAATAGAAACATAATTTTGCTGATTTGCTTGTAAGTCTTGGGTCCTAAAATCTATGAATAATTCTTTGTATCTGAGCAGTCAGAAGGATAAAATACACTTTCAGGAAAGGATTTGAAATCAAACTAGAATATTAATGTTCAGTATTTGGAAACAGGAAAAACCCATTTAGGAGCATTGGCAGGGGGTGGGGAAAGAACACATGCCGTATGTTCTATTCTTTGCAAATTTACTGTATAGCAATGGAAAAGATACAAGTACATAATAAGGGATTATTGTACAGCTGAGAAGCTTAATGCCTCACATGTGCTCAGGCCTCAGTTTTCCATAATCAGGAAAATTTTCAATGAAATATCACAAATCCTTTAAATCACAAAGCAGTCAATCACGCTCAAAGAGTTTCTCAGGTTAGATAGTTGTTTTCCATTTAAATTTATTGAGAAATTGATGTCTTCCCCCCCCCCCCCCCCCCCCCCCCCCCTTTTCATTTTAAGACTTTCTACAGTTCATTGGCTTGTTCCTATATTTTCTCAGGTTTATTCTTGACTCTTTTCCTTGCTAAATGGAGAGATGAAGAAAGCGTATTTTGTGAAAGCAGATGTACGTATATTGCATTAACAGCAACATCTGAACAGCAGATCTGTCATAAGTATTTTATCCTAGGTGACAAATTACTGTGAATTGCCATGAGCTCTGCAATCAATATTCTGTTAAATCATTATCCTACATCATTCCTCTTTTGAATAAATTACAGACTGTGAAGTTAGGACACGTGTTCAATAACTGGCTAGTTCAGTTTAGCTTTGAATAATTTTTTTTGTAAATAAATACTTTCTTGGATTTAAATTTCTCACATGAGGTTTTATATTTAGCATTAAAAGTTAACTTTTCATATATTTCTTTAAAATATGGATGTTAATGAATATGTTGTTTTTTGGGTGGCAATTTGATCAGCACATTAACCTCTAGCCAATGTTCCCAGAAGGAAAAAAGTGTAAATTGAGCACACATCTGGCTCCTAGACATATTCAGAGTTAAAATTTGGGGGGAAAGAGCAGAACTGTGAAAGTGATTCACATGATTTCACCTCAGAGCAAGAACCCATGTCTTGGTGTCGTGGTTTAACTCCGGCTAGCAAAAAAACCACGAAGCCGCTCTCACAAATCCCCCTCCCCTCCTCCAGTGGAGGGGAAGAATCGGAGGAAAAAGAAATAAGGAAGCTCGTAAAACTGAGAGAAGAACTATTTACTAATTAAATCTAAATCAATACATACAGGTACTACTACTAATAAATACTTAAAATAGTAGCAAATAAAACATATAGTATAATATATACAATATGATACAATTTCCCACCATCCACTGACCAATGCACACCCAGATGTTGAGGGATGAAAATCAGACCCCGAGAGCCCGAGACCCACAGCCCGAGAGCGATCGCAGCCCGAGACCCGCGGCCTGAAGGCCGGAGCCCGGGAGCCTACGCAGCAGATTCCGAGCAAACCTTATCCCTGATAACATGGCCAGAAAACTCAAAACAATCCACCAGCTCCCACACAAATGAGCCAGCACAGGAGCTGGCAAAGCAGCTAACGCAGGAGGGTTAGCAAGTGCCCGGAGAGACGAGCAAGGGAGTAAGGGAGAGAGAGAGAAGGGAAGAGTAATGGCTACCGGACCCTCTTCCCCATGACGTACTATGGGATGAAATACTTCCTTGGTTAGTCTGGGTCAGCTACAGTATCCGAAGCGGACAAAAGACCTTGAGTTCAGTACAGGCCATCCCCAGCACCAGCTGGGGCCTTATCAAAGTTTTCACTTACTGTCCAGCAACACAGTTCCCTGGCAACCCGAGTAAAGAGAGTTAGCCCTTTCCTGACTGAACCCAGCACACTTGGCACGTGAAGATATCAGCCAAAGTCTAAGTATATAAACTTTTTAATAAGAAAGCGATCATAATATCCTTCCCCTGAGATGTAATTTGTGTTTTCTATGTAATACAGAAAAGTTCGGCACGTAACTCTTTGGAGTTCTTGGCAGCTTTGTCACTCAAGAAGTTCTGCATAAATTAGAAACTAAATAAAAATGGACACCCAATAGCTGAATAAAATTGCTTAAGTTTTCAAAAGACCAAGGTATAAAACCAAACTCAGTGTCAGAGAAATCTTATATCAGTTTTGCTAAAGGAACGAACATAGTATGATCGTCCGTGGAGTCTGTCCCTGAGTACTTGTGGTACTGTGCTGCATACATAGTATATATTTATATACTGTATGTATAACTTGTTAATACAATAATTGCTTATCACAGCATTGAGAATATACAGTAGGAACTGTATTTTCAACAGAACTCGAGTTACACTTATGTAGGTAGTTTCTGTAGCTGTGGTTTTACAGAGTGAGAGTATAGATGATTAAAAAGAATAATATTGTTATATTTATTTTTATGCCAGTGAAATCTTAGAATGCACTTGTATGTAAAGAATTTGATTTTCATTTTGATATGCTTTCATATCTTTGAGCAGAGGAGTGGGTCTAGGTGACCTTCAGAGCTCCCTTCCAATTACAGTTATTCTACTATTCTGTGATTAAAAAAAAACGGCAATAAAAATGCTACCAACTCAATAAAACTGAGAACACGTACTTGTATCCATGTAGAATGCCTGCTTGGTACACAAGTTGCACTGATTATTGACAGTTTTCTCAAAGGCTACATCACATTTAATTTTACTCATTTCAGTATGTATCCTGAGGTTATAATGACTCTGCAAGTGACACAGGAACTTTAAGCAAGCCTGGCATGCTCATTACATCTCAGAGTAGGCTGCGCCTTCAGAATCAGTGTTCTTATAGAAGAAATTGTGGTAAGTACTATCATTTCCTTCATAAGCTATTCTTACTTTTTACACAGAATAATAAAAGGATCAGTTACTGTAACAATGCTTCTAAATTTAAGGGTACTATCTGGTAGTTGTTATATTGATGCAAAGTAAAAGCAATTATGGAGAAAAAAACCCCCACCCTCTAAATTCATTCAAGATCTATTAGGAGTAATTTTATTGTCTATTTTTTTCCAATGCAGAAACAAAGATATAATATTAATATTGTGAAAGTTACATTATCATGTTTCCTGAGGCATAGTGAAACATATTGAAAAAAGTTATCATCTAATACTCCTGTGTAATTGAAATAGAAATATGGTTAGATTCCAAGACAATACTGTCTGAAAGCCAGGAGCTTTTTCTGGCTAAAAATTCTGTTTGACACAGTGTTTTATACCTTCCTCATACCACAGTCTAAAAACATCAATAAGCTGCTTTGCTAGCCTGGATAGTTTTTTTCAACATGTAACCCTCTGGTTAAGCTTTATAATCTGATGCAGAATGCAATAATCCCAGGAAGTGAAATGAATGAGAATGAATAGTGTTCAAAATTACTCAAAAGCTAAAATTAGAAGTAAAATTTTGTCACTCATTTAAACAATTTAATTTGAGTTACAGTGAAAATTGTTTGTATTTGTCAAGAAAGTGCTAAGGTCCAATTGTGAAAATCCTTTACATACATGCCTTGAATAGTCTTGTTATGAATAACGTATGATTAATGGTCATAATTCTGTCTCTTAACCCATTCAAAAAAGTGAAAGAGTGACCATAATGGTAGGAATATTGGCATGGATCACGTATCTATAACATATTCCCAGACCCTAAATGGATTATTTTTCTCTCCTCCCCTCTGGCCTCTTTCACATCTTGTAGCATTCATCCTTACAGCCAATTATCTATTTGGTTTTAGATGTAAAATAGAAGAAACTTGTAAAAACAAAATAATTAATGAAAAAAATTAATTAACAGAAAAGATGACATAATTGCATCAATAAACTGTGGTGGGATGAAACTTCCAGCTGGAAAATGGCCACAATCAGAAGAATAAACTAGTAGAGAGACAAAACCAGACAGCATAAGTGGCTGTGTGTTGTTATTTTCAGAAACATTAGTATGACTGAATGCTACAGAAATGAGACGAGCACACCAGCAAAACAAATGCTCTTCTGGTAGGAATACTAGGAAAGTAAATGAAAAGGCCACCAAGCCTGCAAGAAAAAAGGAATACCAGTCTGTCCTTCTTGAATTACATGTTTCCTTATTGCATTATTACTCAGTGGTGTACCATGTTGAAGGATATATTATTAACATGATGATACTGAGATGATTAGCTTGAGGGGTACTGGATGAGCTGATGGCTCAGAGGCACCACATATCATGCTCACCAATGACTGCAAGTAAACAAGCTTTATGAGTTAGCAGACAACAAAAAGAAGTGAAACCTGGCTCATGCTATAGCTCCAAATCAGCCCTGCTCCCATGCCGAGGGAAGCAGGTAATTGCCAGGTTGAGGGAGTAGAGGAAAGGCATGTAATATCATGCAGGAAGGAGGATATTGCAGCAATCAGCTGTCTGAAACTCATATCCACTCTCAATAGCCAAAGATCCACCAGAACATGCTTAATGTCATGAATACAGGTAGGAGACCTGTAGAATATCTTGTAGAGAGCTAGATGACAAAACTCATTCCCAAACTGCCTCTCATTCATTCAAAATCAGAAAATAAATGTAAAACAAGTGAAGGAACTGCTCTGGGGTTTTTTTTCCAGTGGTCATGTCCTTCTACAGCTGCACAAACCTGTTACTTTTTCAACAGAATTTTAGAAGTTGAGCTGTGATACAGTATGAGTTCTGCCTTGTGCAGCAACAAGATGATTTACTTTGGGATGATGGAGAGGGAGAGAGAGAGAGAGAGAGGGGAGAAGAAAAAAAAAAAAGTCTAGGTGGTCCCAGAAGCATGACTGAAAAATCTGAGTAGCTTGTAAAATGTGAAAGAGCACTAAGCAATATTTCACAGCAGCACTGATTGCAGAGTAGTCCATGCACAGAGGCAGGTAAGAGACCTGCTCCAGTGAACACATCAGGAGTCACGTCTCGACCTTAATCATATGTTCACAGTTTTAAAATTATTTTAGTTTTTGATAGCATGAGGAGAACCTTCATTCCTATACTATAATCACTGAGAAGATGAGAAGTTTCATGCTCCATCTCATACCAAAAGAGATATAAAGGGGAAGTGGAAATATGGTGGCTGAAGGTCAGAAAGCACCGGATGCACAGCCATCAGTCACTTCAGGTCTCTAATGGAACAACAGGAATTTGTTCTGTGTGGCTGTCAAGTGCACATGGACTAAAGAGAAAAAGGATAAACAGAAATCTAAATTTTTTTTGTTTGGTTGTGTTTGGTTTTTTTTTTTTTCCAAATAATCATGCAGATAAAGTATTAGACTTCTGTTGCTTTAGGTGATTTATTCATTTCTCTTTTCCATCTGCTCTAATAATGCTTGTACAGAACCATAAAAATTGCCACTGACTGGTCTCCTATTTTGAAGTATTTATACCTACTGTGCTACAGACGATAAACACCAGTGAGTTACCACAATAGTACATGATCTTCTGCCAGATGAGCTATTGAAAAAGTGGGTGCTTAACTGTAAGTAACACAGCTGCTGCGTAATGTGGCAAAACCCTCTTCTCTATTAAAAAGGTGGTTAGGATTACTTGGGAACTCTTATGTGGAAAATTTTTATTATGAGAGATAACTTACAACCTGTAACTATCCTGCAGTGTACAGGATGATCTAAGCTGAGGTGGAAGAATTATGACTAAGTGTAGCATTGCAGAAGGAGTTGGTTTGGAAATTAATTTTTTAATGCATAAGTTTTATAATAAAACACATAGGTAATATGCAAGAAATAGGATTTTTTTTGGCTCTGAAAGTGAACCACATCAATAAGTAATTATGTGACTGAAGTTTCTATCAGGTTTTCTTATCTTGCATCACTTGCCAAAATTAAAAGTGGTTATTTAAAAACCAAACACACTTATTTTTTCCAATATCAATAAAATTTTAAACAGAATATATATATTTTTTTTCTTTAAGGCAAAATACTATTTATTATGCAGACAGTAAAGACACATTAAAAATATCAGAACTGCTATGCTGTTTCCATTGCTGATTCATAATAGATAATCAAATATGTAACACATAAAATTCCTTCTGAGTTATCACAGTATTGGAAAGCACAACCCTACATTACAATATCTAGAAAAACCCTGAATAAAGAGGCAAGAATGAATGTATGTCAAATACATAATGTACTAGGTGAAAAACAGTGACTAGGCAGACTTTCAACTGAATTTTCTGCTTACACTCAAAATATTCTTTGCTTTCCTTTTTTCTGCCTACAGGAGCTATACCAACAGTTAGTAGAAAGAAAGGTAAAAGTCTAGAAGTAAACCAATTAAAAAGAAATAAGGTGGAATTACATATATGCTCTTGAAATACTTGTTTAATGCTTAGCTGGAATGAACCAGGAAACTCAGCATATTTTAGATTCAAATTTGTAGACACTTTTCTCCCCAATCTGTGCCCTGTGTAGTATGATCCAGAGCTTAGAGCTTTTTTCACCCTTAAGAACAATTGGTTTGGCCAGTTGTCAGGTTTCCCGGTAGAAAATGAGGAGCATCCCTTGTAATTTGTTTGGTATTGCTAATAGCAACCTAAGCTTTATTATATTAAAAAACCCAAATCAATCATTAAAATTTAATAAATTACAAACACCAGCCTCTCCAAAGGACAAGGATTAAGCCCTGTTTTGTCAGACAATGCCTTTCTGGGGGGGTGGGGGGGAGGGGGGGAAATTATTGCTTCTTTGTTGTCTTTTAAAATTTATTTGTCTATTTATTTATTTTATTATCAAAGAGGCTGGCTAAGATGCAGTGGGAAGAATCTCAATGTTCTCAGCTTGAGGAAGAATCTAACTACTTTTCTTGTGTGATTTTTGACATTACATTTTGCTTACACTGTGGATTCATTGAAAGAAGCAGTCCTTCCCCTGCTTCAGAGACTGAGTATTTTCATTTTAAACAGAGTAGCTTCTCCTTTGGGGGGAGGGGAAAGAGAAGCTCTTGCAAGAGGCAGAAGACTACTTTTAAGGCTACAAAAGGAAATGTAGATTCTTATTAATTGTGAGTCCTGCCTGCAAAGACAGATTTTTGAATCTTCAGGAACATAACCTTTTCTTTTAGAAAATGACACATATTGATAGTGTTCTAGTATGTCAAAGATTGTGCCTGCATGGGTCTTATCTTACTTTGGGACTTCATTACAGCTTGAGGGATGGCACAGGTGTCAGGGAGATCTCTTATTCTTGGTGTCAACCTGGCTGTAATCAGCCTTTGGGTTTTTTTGATGAATAAAGCTGTCTACACTGT
This sequence comes from Rhynochetos jubatus, assembly GCA_027574665.1. Classification (NCBI taxonomy): domain Eukaryota; kingdom Metazoa; phylum Chordata; class Aves; order Eurypygiformes; family Rhynochetidae; genus Rhynochetos; species Rhynochetos jubatus. Next base: position 45,366,097 of record CM050653.1, read on the forward strand.
AGACACTTCTGCATAGACACAAGAAATAATCAGAAACAATAAACTGTTAAAAAGCCCACAAAGATTCCGTGCAAATATTTACCTATTCTGAGTTTCTCATAGGATTATTGAGTTATGAACATCTGCTACTGCTCTCTAAATATGCAGAATCATAGAAATAGAATCATAGAACAATTTGTGTTGGAAGGGACTCTTAAAAGTCATCTGGTCCATGAGCAGGGACATCTTCAACCAGATCAGGTTGCCCAGAACCCCATTCAACCTAACCTTGACTGGTTCCACGAGTGAAACATCTACCACCTCTCTGGGAGACCTGTTCTGGTGTCTCACCACCCTCATCGTAAAAAATGTCTTCCTTAGTAGGTAGGTATGAATGTACCCTCTTTTAGTTTAAAACCATTAGTGTAACATGACCTGCTAAACAGTTTGTCCCCATCTTTCTTACAAGCCCCTTTTCAGTACTGAAGGCTGCAATAAGGAGCCTTCTGCAGGGTGAACAATCCCAAGTGTCTCAGCCTTTTTTCACAGGAGATGTATTCCAGCTCTCTGACAATTTTCTTGGCCCTCATCTGGACTCGCTCCAACACATCCTTGTCTTTCCTGTGCTGAGGGTTCCAGAGCTGGACGCAGTACTCCAGGTGGGGTCTCACAAGAGCAGAATAGAGAGGGAGAATCCCCTCCCTCAACCTGCTGGCCATGCTTCTCTGGATATAGCCCTCTGTCAAAATCTGTGTCATTTAGTAAACTATTTAATGACATCATGATCACAGACCTAGAAAAATTGATTGAAACACCTGAATGGCTGAAAAGTTTTAATGTCCCAACTCCAGCTACCAAACAGATTTTCCTAACTGTCCTGAAACCACATAGCACATTTACAAAAACAGAGTTTCTCAAGCAAAATTCAGCAAAGCGAGCTAAGGACAAAATACATATAATCAATGCAAAGACTTTTTACCTACTTTGCATCTCTTTGTGATGGGAATATATAAAAAGATAGACAGTGTGATTGCACACACATTAATGGTTATACTAATAAATCACTTAAAGATTTCTGTGTTTAGAGCTAGCATGAGGAAACCAATGAAACTTTATCTCCATGCTTTTGTGTCTTTCTGTTTCTCTATCTGTTATTCATTAAAGGCTGAAATAGTTACATGATTGCCAGCTCCTGTAGTTAAAATCTCTTGAGATTTTCTTCCAAGATTTCTTAAACACTTTCAATCTTTCTATAACCAGACAGCTACAGTTTCTACTTGTTACTGGGAAATCAGGTTACAGCTCCTCCATGTTTTATTGAAAAATGACATGGCTATGGAAGTCCTGGAGCTTTTACCACCATTATACCTTATTTGGATTTTAATGCAGATTGAGTACATCATTATATACACTCTAAGACTTGCAAATGAACAAAGAAAACAAATTTTAAAAGTTTTCCTAGAAATTTCTGTGTGGGTAGGGTAGTTATTTGATCTAGTGTTAAGTATCCAACTTTGCCACTCCAGGATCAGGAAACCCCAGATAACTTTTGGCCCTTTGTGGTCCACCTACTTTTAATTCAGTTCAAAACTCTTATTCCATTTTGTATGAAATGAGCAGTTCAAACAACACAAGGAAGGGGATAACAAATCACCAGGAATGCTGCTTTCTGCAGCCTTGTCTTTTTAATGCTGACTTAGTGTGTCAGGAGATGTACAATCTAAGGTGGTTTTGGTGGACTGTGACTGAAAATGCAATAATATTTTAGGTCAGGACTGAAAGGCACTTGGCAAGTCATAGCTGGTAAATTCATGTTATTTCAGCTGGCAGTTCACCTGGTCTAAAACATTAAATTCACATTCAGTGACAAATCTGCAGTCATTTAAAGCATCCATGGAAAAAGAGTGAGAAAAGGACTTATTCAAATAAATCCATCAACTGCTGAACTATAGAAAAGCTCTCCAGACTCAAAATTTCCATAACGCTGCAGGAATCCTAGACACATGCAGAAGTCCTAGACATACACAAAAGTAAAATCTCCCTCAGAGAGAGAGCGAGCAAGATACAATATCATTGCTACCAAACTCTCCCCTAGCACCATTCCAAAGAAATAATGCTATATTACAAAAAAAAAAAAAAAAAAAAAAAAAGTCATATTTTCATAGACACAAATTCTACTTCTGAAAACCTTCTTAGTATTCCCTGAGAGCAAACCACCAGATAGCTAATATCTGCATGCAAGTTATATTCATGAAGACGTGGTGGCTTCTAGGTGAAGCAGAACAAGTGAATGGTTGACCAGGCACCCTTGCTACTGCCATAGGTCTCTCCTCCCTCATTTGGTGAGCTCTCTTTTTGTGGTGGTACAGTTTTTGGCCCTTATTCCTGCTCTTTATCCTTATTGATAAGTAAAATGGTTGGATCAGAAATGAGATGCACATGACTGGGGTTAGTTCTGCTACAAGGAAACTAGTGGGAGGGCAGAGTTAACCTGAGGATGTAGGACAAAGTGACACAATGATAAACTCCTGGGTTTTATATATATTCTTGTGACACTTGGATGCTACTCAGTGTCAGAATCTGGTTTTTATCCTTTAAGATAATGGGCTAAACCATGAAAATGTGGTTTGTATTCACAAATTCTACAAATATTTTCCTCTTTAAATCCTATCTTCCACAGTGAGTGTGAGGAGGTTCTTTTCCTGCCTGTGCAGTCACATTTGAGGTTGGTGTAGGCTTGCTCTCAGCAGCCAGTACATCACTCAGCCCACTGTAATTGGGAAGAGTTGTTCCTGATTTTATAAAAGCTGAATGTGAATGCAACTGATATGGCGATCCCCAGATTTGTCAGCATACAGAATAGCATGAAGCAAAACATTGTGGGTGTTCATCAAGGTCCATGACAAAACTGGAGAGGAGAATGCAATCAGCTTCAAACCCTATCTTTACATGGAGTTATACTCCATTTCAGACTAAGCATTCCTTCCCAAGGAAAATGTGTTGTTCATACAAACTAATCTTCATGCTCTCAGAACAGATGTGTACTCTGTCAGCTGCTGTCTTCAGCAGCAGGAAGTTTGGGGACATTTCTAGAGACAAATGAATGACATAGCCTGACTATTTTCCTCTTTATAAGTTTGTGTTTATATGTTAATGAGTGTTCATTAGACTGGTACCTGAGGTTCTAGATAAGGTAAATATCTTTATTTGAACGCATGCATTACTTAACTGTGAATAAATAAAAATATTAAAAATAAGTTAAAAATTACAAAATATTAAAGAGGAATGTTCACTCATAGACAAAGTTATCATGGAAAAATGAGAAGCAGAGAACATGTTTACTATTTGTGTTCTCATCAATTGATAAACAATTCATGTAGGTAATGACAATTATCAAATGAAGTAGATGAGCGGTCCTTTTAACGTAATCTGTGTATTATTTCTTTACTGTGACAAAATCATTAGAAGTGGTTAAAATATGAGAAACTTCTTAAAAGTAACAGTAACTGCAGAGAACTTTAAAGATACTTACATCACTTTCATGGCCTTCTCTTAGGTTGTACGTGAGATCATGCTGTATGTCTTCAACAAACTTGTGAGCGTACTCTGGGTAAAGGTCAAGCACTTCAAAGAGACCTTTGAGGATAATGCATTGGAGATCACAGTATGTTAGAGCTTTAACGTCTGCATTTGTTTTAATAACTTGATCCCTAATGGATAGGTTTGCTCCAATTAAATCTCCTTTACCTAAAAGAAAATACAAAAATAATAATCTTCAAAGTGCGAATTCTTTACTATTTTTTAATCATAAATCTATTTAACATAATTGCTAAATCTTAAATCCCATTGTTACCACTTCACTGTTTAATTAATAAAATTCTAAAGGATCTTTAACTAAAAGCTGTCTTTTAGCAGGTGCAAACTGTGTAATTATTTGGTGGTAAAGAGACTAATTTTCAGATACATAACCACCTGATTTAAGGGAGCTATCAAGTAAATACATATAAAATTAAGATTTACACTAGTAATTAATAGCAGGTGTGATTTTGTATTTCAGAAAGTGAATATTATGTTCCTTTCTTGTTATTTGGTTTTGTTTTTTTGTGAGGACAGACAGGTGTTATAGCATTTTAACAATGACACGAATAAATGTAGATCATCCATTCACATGACCCTTTTACTTAGCATTTGGATTGATAGAAATCAGGAAATGAAAGTCACCATGAGGCTGGACAAGCAATGGAACAGGCTGCCCAGAGAGGTGGGGGAATTGCTGTCCTTGGAGATGTTCAAAACTTCCTGGATGTGGCCCTGAAGAAGTTGAGATAAATTGGCCCTGCTTTAAGCAGGTTGAGGTTGGGTGGCTTCCAGATCTCTCTTTCAGTCTTACTATTTATTAATCACAGAATAATGTAAGTGAAGACTCTAAAGTCTGAAAATCCACCCAGCATGAGAACTCAACTGTATATTACACAGGAAATGGTGAACTTGAAGGGTAAGTTAAACTCAGCAGCCAACCATCCCTGAAAGCTGTTTAAATAATTTTATACTTTAAAATACTACTTGTATTTTCCTATTTACATGGATCTTGAACAACTTTTTCAAAAGGACTTATCATAAACCCAGTGTAGAGAGGTATTTTCTTTTATGCTAGGAATATACATGTATTAATGCTACTTTGGGGGTCTCTTAAAAATTGCAATTAGTGTACATTAGAACTACTACTAGCTTAGGTCAACCTGGGAAAGGTACATCTGATAGATGACAGTAATATTTGGCATTTCTCATCACATGTTGTTATGCTTATATAATCAAATATAGTGTAAATCTAAGCAAGAATTAATTGCGACATTTTACTGTAAACATTAACAATTCTTTAGTTTTTTTGTTTATATTAAGCAGAGGGCTGACAATGTTTATTGTTGGCTGTGTAAACATGGACAATGGAAAAATTATTTTAAATATACAAAAATGATCTTTAAATATCTTAATTTAAACCTTTTTAGGCATATAATCATTATTAGTACTCATAATGCATAAATAATTTGGAAAAAATGTTAGGGTTGTGTTTGACAAAATAACGTCAGCCTGAAAGACATAAAAATTGATTTGGTAATGTTAAGATGTGTTCCTTTTTAAATGAAAAATCATGTAGCAAAGGCTGTAGGTAGTAAGCTGAAGTTTTATATAGAATTACTGTAGCAGTGCAATGATTCTACCTTAAATATCAACATGTTACGTAAACAAATCAGGTAAGTTATTCTTAGTAGCTCTTTCTTTTTCATTGGAGAACAAACTTATTTATAAATGTTTATGCAGACACATCTGTTAATATATCTGGGACATGCAGTCAAAGTTATGAATTTCTTCTCTTTATGGATATATGTTAATCACTTATGACTAATATTTTTTAAAAAATCTAAGATGTATGCTCAAAAAGTACGTAACTGTTACATTAAAAAATATATTTCTATAAAAGCTATCCGTGCTGTCATCATTAGATATCAAGTAACAGTCTCAAGGGGAATAATACAGCTGTGTTTAATCAGCGCATTTCATTGTGTTATTGCTGTATTGGATCTTAGTGAGAATGGCTCAGTAAAGAAAAACTATTCCACTAGAATTAGAATCAGGACAGAATTATAGAAAGTGGTTTGGGAACTGTAAGTAACCCAGCACTGTCAGGGAAACTGCTCTCCTGTATCTACATCGCATCAGTACCAGAGTTTCTCATAGGGACCTACACATTTGATACATTCACCCTCTGCTGAAGTTAATTAGGTTTAAATGATGAAGCTCCCATTCACAGTACCGAAACATTATTTCATTGCATTATGTTTATGTTTTTCTGCATTACAATTTCATTAAGTTCTCTCAGAAATCCACTAATCTCTTTCTTATTGTTTTCATTGTCACCATTACACAATGATGCATTCATTAATTTTTTCAGAAGTCCCTGAAAGTGGAATCATTAATGAAATCATAAGTTCCAATGGGGGGCAGCTCTTGACCTTTTGCTATATTTAAGCTGATGCTTTTTCTAAGTCATATTTTATAGTTTCGATCTATGTGATCCAATAGAATTGAAACATTCTAAAACTTCCTAATTAGAAATGGGTGATGGGATGATGTGCACTGTCAATCTTTAATTCCATTAGAGTTATGAAACAAATGGTATGTGTATCACGTTTATATTCTAAAAAAATACCAATCAAATGCATGCAGTAAAAAAAAGGAAATTCAATTACAGAAGACCAGAAGCTACATTATCAACAGTCTAGTGCAATCCCACAAAACAGGAAGGAACGCAAAAAAGGAAACGTGCTTTTTAACTCTGCTTTACAAGAATATTAAAAGTTATTAGAAAGAAGAATACGTTTACAACTAAAGAGGTATTCAATTCATAATAATTCTTTACGTTTAGAGTAAAATTTTATATTTTACTTAATCAAACACTTTATAAACATTAACTCAGACAAGTCTAATCAGTCTTTAGCTGAAGATAAAGGGAACCTGTTTAGTAGGTATTAGACTGGGGCTAATCACTGAAATTTACAGATAGAGGTGCTTAAGCCTATATAAGTCAAAGCAGTCATCTAGCAAACAACAATTAAACAAAATTTATTAGAACAGAACTTCTGGCCTTCCTCTGTTCTAATATACTCAGATGACTGCTGGCAGCATCAATTAGCTTGAAGAAGTAACTCCATGGGGAACAGAGCCAACAGTGCTTGCTTTTCACCACACGGCTGTCCTGCAAGGGGTATTCATACGTGTGCATCAAAGAATGAGCGTAGGCTTACATTGATTGCTTTCATTTGGGAGAGTTAGTTGGAGCACTGCCTGGTCACTAATTTTCATGAAAGATTTAGGAACCAACATCCTTGAGGTGTCAATACTGTCATCAAATTTAGGTGAAAGTAGCATTTTGTACCAAAAACTAGTAAGTACCTCCTTACGTGCAAAAGAGAGAGAATAAGTATAAGAAATCAGGATAAAAGTGAAATATTGCACAGTTAACACTTTAGCAATTGAAAGCTCCTTAGGGCAAAAAATAAGAAAATTAAACCAAAAATTATTAGAGATGTCTGCAGAGTCTAATAGCAGATTGTGTTGGGTTTACATGGCAAGGTTTTTGTAGCAGGGGGTCACAGGGGTGGTTTCCGTGAGAAGCTGCCAGAAGCTTCCCCTGTGTCTAACACAGCCAATGCCAGCCGGCTCTGAGTCAGACCTGCCATTGGCTAATGGTAAGCCCAAACAGTGATGGTAGTAGCACCTCTGGGATAATGTGTTTAAGATGAGGGAAAACTTGCTGCGGAAGGGCAATGGCAGCTGGAGAGGGAAGTGAGAATATGTGAGAGGAACAACTCTACAGACACCCAGGTCAGGGAAGAAGGAGTGGGAGGAGGTGCTCCAGGTGCCAGAGCAGCAGCCCATGGTGAAGCAGGCTGTGCCCCTGCAGCACATGGAGGACCCACACTGGAGCAGTTTGTGAAGAACTGCAGCCCTGGGGAAGGGCTCACATAGAAGTTGTTTGTGGAGAACTGTCTCCCCTGGGAGGGACCCCAGGCTGGAGCAGGGGCAGAGTGTGAGGATCCCTCCTCCTGAGAAGGAAGGAGCGACAGAGACAACATGTGATGGACTGACCACAACCCTTATTCCCCATCCCCTGCTGGTTTTACCCATGTTGGTAATTGGTGAATGATGTTTCCCTGTCCTTATCTCAACCCACGAGCCTTTTTTCCCCCCTTTTCTGTCCAGCTGAGGAGGAGAGTGATAGAGCAGTTTTGGTGTGTAGTTGCCCTTCAGCCAGCATCAATCCACCACACAGACTGAAAATGAACAAATTCTTTCTCATCAGAGAACTAGGACATGCTAAGACGTCAGTTGGTACTGGAGGTCCCCCTACACTGGAGGACCCTTCTTTCTCTTTGAAGCTGTGATTATGAGCATACCGAGAATCGCCAGCACCGTGCTGTCCTTCAGGACTTCCATGGAACCTGAGCACACAAAGTAGATCGCTTGCAGGGCATCTCCCTGCCGGAGGAGGTATTCCCCAGGAGCACAGAAGGAGGTTTTGATATGCAGAGACAGAGACCTGAGGCAACCACGGCTGGCACACTCAAAAAGGGAAAGCTGCAAAATCTCCTTGTTCAAGTGCATGGTGATGTCTGAACGCAGCTCATCTGGGAAGTCTTTTAAAAGCTGTCGAAAATGGAGAAAAATGGACAAAACAGAGAAAAAGTGTAAAAGAATTCTTTCCTCTTTTGCAAAAGTGATCTAATTTAGTAGTTCTGCATGTGTACTGATGCAAAGATTTCCCTTCAGTTTTTCTTATTCCTTCGATAAGACATGTGTGATATGTCTTAATAAATCTTTATGCTGATAAACACTGATAAATTCCAGGAAAAACATGAATAGAAATATGCCTTTATACAAAAGCAAGAATAAAAATTCATCAGCACTGTGTGTAGGAATTCCACCAAATGCACAATTTAACCTTGTCTGAGTTCTACTCAGCTGTTAGAAAACAATAAGCTGTTCCATATATATACCACTGTATACAATGGCATATACACTGAAAACAGAGCAAAAATGAACTGAGTTTAGATTTTTCTTTAAAACTCTTTTATCAAATTCATCACTAGGCTATATTGCTCTTCTATGGTAAAACATTGGAAGAGAAATAATTTTTAAAATCTCTATGTAGCAAACGTTTAAGACAAGGGGAATGTTCAGTGGATGAACCTATGGAAACTAAAGGACCATAAGGTGTTCCTGTTTTTCCTTGGTATTAATTTTAGGCAAATTCCCAATGTAACCTGGCCAACACTCAGATAGATATGTTCTACAGAAGATCTGCTGCAGGATGGAAAAATTGAGAAAAACATCTTCCTGCTCAGTCTTTTGAGAATGATATATGACTGCTCAAATCGTCAAAAATTTCAGGTGGAACTTTCAAAACAAATGCTGAGGTGTTTTCAAGTGCCTGTCCCATTGATACAGACTATACTGCCTGCCGATGGGCAGAGCTCTGGACCGTGCAACCTGCAAGCACAGATTTTTCGGTAGTTTGAGGGGATCTGGCACCTGGGCAATGCAATCAGCCAACACTTGACCAAATCGGCTTAGACGAGGCAGTTTGTGGATGGGGGGCAAATAATGAAATATTGATGGTCTCTCCAGAGGCTGCTGTTGTAGTACAGCAGTCACTCACTTTCAGTGTGACTGAAAGTACAGAAGGTACAGAAGCTGAAGGTGATCTTTAACCAAATCTAGGAAAGCTTTGACATCTAAGTGTTTTTGTACCTCTGTAAACCTTACTAGACTCCTGTTGCTAGGATGTTGTTGAAAATCCCATTCTTTGTGCTGTGCACACCACAAAAAGAATTTATCAGGAAAAGAATGTTCTCAAACCCAAATTTTTCTGCTTATTTCCACATTATCTTTAGAGGCCACTGAGATTTATATTGATGTATACAACAAAAATTCTGAAAGGAAAGGTTCATTCAAATAACATTCTAGCAGAGAAAAGTCATTATTCCTCCTGCAGTATAGTAATACATAACCTGGGTAAGTCATTTAAAACAAGCAAGCAAAGACATGACCAGAAATCTGTCCTTTGATTTTACTCTCATAGTACATTCTGCAATATTTAAAAAATAGGGAAATGAATAACAAAAATTCAGGCCAAACCACTTGTTTACAGATTGCAAAGCATAAAAGAGAATGAAGGAGGGAGGAAAGGGTGGTAAAGAAGTTTAAAAAACACTCTAAAAAACCAGTAGATTTTTTTTGTTTGGCAAAAGGCAAACTGATCACCGGGTTTTTCTGTTGGGACCATCCAAAAGGTTTCTGATGAATGCTTCTTCAGTGTTTCAGCATTATGGAGGACTTAGAATTTTTTATATATATGATGTTCTACACCAGATTTTTCAATAGCATACCCTCCTTCCTGGGATAACCCAGCTTTATTTTTAGGCATGTTCTTTTTTCTATATAACCACACATAACACAGCATCACAAATGGAAAATTACCCTCCCCTCTCCCCCCGACTCTAAGCCAACCAAATACACAATCTCCTGCATTTAGGTACCTCATTGGAATCAATTCCATTATTGACAGACCACGTGGTTTGGAAATACTCAAGCATCCTTTGCTTTAGCTGCTGAGGCAGGTGATGGACCCGTATAAAGTCCTTCAGATCCTTGGTTCTTGTGTGATAAAGGGACCATCTGGAATACATCCTTTGAATTATGGCAGTCACATTGCCAAACACCAAGGCATGCATCAGAGCTAAGGGAGACATGTAGCAGAATATAGCAGAAAATAAACAGGATTTTCACAGAAAAACAGTTTCCAGCTTGATAGATACAATAAAACTTTAGAATATAAGACTCCATGAGTAATATATATTATTATTCATATGTTTATTAAGTTCCATTTTTTGTGTCACTAGCAGTCACAGTTGCATGACAGGGTAGAACCACATCTGATTCTGTCTAGTCAGGGTACCAAGCAAAAGAATACCCCGAGACAAATTAAGTTTATAGTAGAAGAAGAAAGCAAAACATATGTACACATGTAGGCAAGCATGGTCAGGAAATAGTGAGAAACTATTATTTAGTATGAAATCTAGACTCAAATCTTCAGTTAGCACTTACATAGAATGTAATAGATTTGAGAACTCATAAATATAACCAATTACTGATGGAGACCATGTGTAGTGGAACGAGATCGCAAACAACATGTAAAGATGTATCATATTCTGGGGAATAAGGTGTCAAAAAGAAAACCAAACAAAAAAAAAAAAAAGAAAAAAAAAATTTTAAAGTAGAAATTCAGGTTAAAAAAAAAAAACATTCACACTGACAATCTGATTTCTTATGTTGCTTGAGAAGGTCAAATATGCTGTGAAATTGTTTATTAGAAAGTTCTAACATCCTGAAGTTTGTCTGCAATTAGAGACTGGCTTGGGAATAAAAAGACCAGAAGCAAAATTGAAGAACTGCTTACACATACAGGTTGTCTGGGCTTGTCTGTGCAGAAATGTACGTGCTGATTATCAGTGGGAAAAACCACTGACAGGTTGTCTGTCATATGGTATTGATTCAAGGCGTGTAAGATACACATCTACAAATTGTTCATTGAAACAACTATTAGAAAGCTTTATTATTCTTAAGGGATAACTATCTTTCTAGTGCTTGAAAGAAAGTAGACTGACTCCTCAGTGGGGCAAAGGAATTGGTTTATAAACAAGATGTTGACCTTGTACGACAATTTACAGAAGTCCAGGGTGAGTGAGGAGAGACAAGAGGGAACAGAAGTAGGAAAGGATGCATTTTGCTGATAATGTTCTTACTTGGTAGAAACAGGCAGAAAATTCATTAGTTTGGGGAGCTGAAAATGTTTAGAGACTGAGTAAACCGCAAAAGAGATAGTAACAATACCTATGTTTTTATTGTGAAGGGACTGCAGAAAACCAGAGAAAGCACTGCAGTGTGATGTAGTTTCACAATACAGTATACATTTTTGTAGATGTGATCCAATGATACGATGAAATCAGTACAAGGCTGTTAGTAAAAGAAGATAAATGAAAAGCAGGGGAGAAAGAAAAGGACCATATACGAATATTAGAAAGAAAAATTATGTATAGTTGGAAATTTATTTAAAGGAAGAATCAGTTGGATCAACTAGGTATTGTTCCTGATTGTATAGTGAATTATGAAGTCACTCAAGTCAGAAACTTGGGAAATAAAATGTGGGGGACTGATGTAATGCTAGATACAGGATATTATGACAGAAACATGGCAGCTGGGGCTGAAAAAATTCAGCCAGACATAGACAAATAGGCCAAAGAGATGGTGTAGCCTCATTAAGGATGTGACAATCAATTTCAAAAGCAGGAGGGGGTGGATAAAACATTAGATGGTGTATGGAGGCATATGTAAAAGTCACGTGTGTTATTATAAGTCTCCCAGTAGACTCCAAGGTTGAGCTGGACAGTGTGGAGATATCTGGTATGTTGTTATAGGCACAAATGTCATCAAGAATTTTATTATGATCGGAGAATCTGATTTTACATTTGTACCTTGGAAGACAACTGCTGTTGATGATGAGAAAGAAGCCATTCCTGGCTGTGATAGGCATTAGATTTCTTTACCAAATAATCACAGACTTAGTCTACTATCTCTAAAAATCTATTAATCCATTCATCTTAAAACAAGCAGGACAAGTTAAAAACTTCTAGGAACCATATTTTAAAGTGGCCTTGATTCTAATGGATATTCTAAGTTACATTTTTGTTGCTTAGGGAACAGAGGAATACCTCTGATCCCAGAAAGGACTGCAGCTACTAGAGTGGGCCTCCAGTCTCACCAATATAAAATTGTTCATTCTTTGCTCAAAGAACATGGAGAATACAAGACAGCACATGGTAAGGTCATCTGCAGGAAGAGAGACCTGATTCATAGTTTAAAGAAGCGAAGTATTCCAGGAATTCTGGTTAAATTTTAATAAGTAACATTTTTGTCCAAGAAATCCTGTATGAAATAAGATTTTTTTATCTTCACAATATTACTGTTCAGCATTACTGTTATTCAATATATTTACTGAAGAGGAGATTGAGTGCTCCCTCAGTAAATTTGCAGATAACACCGAATTGGGTGGGAGTGTTGATCTGCCTGAAGGTGGAAAGCCCCTTTAGAGGAGTATGGACAGGCTGGATTGATGGACCAAGGCCAACTGTATGAGGTTCAACACGGCCAAATGCTGGTCCTGCACTTGTGTGACAACAGCCCCCTGCAATGCTACAGGCTTGGGGATCAGTGGCTGGAAAGCTGCCCAGCAGAAAAGGACCTGGGAGTGTTGGTTGACAGACAGTTGAGTATGAGTCAAGTGTGTCCAGGTGACCAAGATAGTCAATGGCATCCTGGCCTGCATCAGGAACAGTGTGGCCAGCAGCACTAGGGAAGTGACAACCCCCCTGTACTCGGGTGTACACTGGTGAGGCCGCACCTCGAATACTGTGTTCAGTTTTGGGCCCCTCACTACAAGAAAGACACTGAGGTGCTGGAGCGTGTTCAGAGAAGGGAACGGAGCTGGGGAAGGGTCTGGAGCACAAGTGCTGTGAGGAGAGGCTGAGGGAGCTGGGGGTGTTTAGCCTGGAGAAGAGGAGGCTCAGGGGAGACCTTATCACTCTCTACAACTACCTGAAAGGAGGTTGCAGAGAGGTGGGTGTTGATCTCTTTTCCCAAGTGACAAGAGAAAATGGTGTCAAGTTGTGCCAGGGGAGGTTTAGAATGAAAATTAGGAAAAATTTTCTTTACTGAAAAGGTTATCAAATATTGGAACAGGCTTCCCAGGGAAGTGGTTGTGTAACCATCCCTGGAGGTATTTAAAAGACACGTGGATGAGACGCTTAGGCACATGGTTTAGTGGTGGATTGGGCAATGTTAGATTAACAGTTGGACTTGGTAATCTTGACGGTCTCTTCCAAGCTAAAATATTCTATGATTTAAGAAATGAAAACATTTTATGTCTTAAGTATACAGACTAGCATGTTATTCCTAACTGAATTTTCTGAAGCATGCTAACCAGTCTGCACTGTATAGTGCTAACCCCTTCTTCACATTTACTTGCTCTTCTGATTTTCTCAGAGTGTCTAAAATAGAGTTCCTCAAGAAAATGTCTTCTAACCAGCCTGCTCTGCTTTCTTACCTGGATATGTCTTGTTCACTGGACTCTCCCAGGTATAATGTCATTCTTCTACCTGCTTGCCTATGAGTAACTTTACCTTTCAGTTTTCAGTTTCCCCTTGTTACCTTCACAATTTGTTTGAGGCACAAGCATATTAGTTCCACCGCTCAATAATATAAGAAATGAAAATGAAATTGCTATAACTGGACTAAATAAAAGTATAGGATACTTTTATATTCGACTCTATGAGGTTTATGAAAGCTCTGCCATATCAAAGCAAATTAAATATTCATCATTGCCTTATGCAGGATATCTCTTGATCTCTTGATAGAAATGAAAACTTCTTCCTTCATTCCAACAGATTTTATGTAGTGAAACCCCAAAGCTCAGAGACCAGATTGTCTTTTAAAACCATAATTTTATCCTACCAACAGAAGTAATTAATGAGCTGCTTCTATTTTTGTGACATTGTCAAAATCAAAATGATATAATTCTTGGATGATTCATTATATTATTGCCACTCATTTCCAGGACTTGGAAAAGTGACAATAATTCATTGAGCACTTTTTATACCACTTGATGCTGCAAATACATGGTTTATGGGTCATTCATCATGTTCCGTGGCTTTCAAGTGTCAAGTTGCCAATTTATTTTTTCCCAAGAAAATTTATGCTGCAAAGCTGACAACCAGTGCCTTACTGACTAGCCCTGGAGAAATACTTACTAGTAGGTCTAGAACAATTAGGCAAACAGGAGGAAAAAATGAGGGGATCACTACACTCACACTGATTTGCTTTTACCCTTCACACCCATTGTGATATCTTTGGGTTGTATGATGCACACACAATGAAATAACACAGATAATGTTTTGGGGAGGAAGATAAAGGGAAAGAGAGAGCTGCAGGTACTTTCTCAACTGTTCTGGGCTTGCTAAACTCTGCAGGTGTCACCAGCTCACTGGTTGTGCCCAGGTGCCTCAGCAGAAACAAGGTGACCATAAATGAGCATGTGGCTTTCCCCATCTGTACAACTAGGTCATTAACTTGCATAAAAAGATTACTAAGAGATCCAAATATGACCAAAAATTTGCATTTTGATTCTAATCTGAATCACTGTTACGGTAAAATTTATTTAGTGATAATTAAACCGCTGGTAATGATGGAATCACCTCTGTTTCACCAAAGGGTCCTCCTGGCTCTGTCCTGACTCTGTTGCCAGACTCTGAGCTGGTCCTTATGATGTGGAAATGCACCAACCCACAACCAGATGTGCCAGTGGGCTGCCCACCTCCCCTCGCCATTATCCACATTATTATAGCTTTGAGGATTGAACCAGAACTGATTTTGCACCTACTACATGGCTGAGTGGAAAGATGCAGACAGTTTCCTGGCACACGGCTGGGCCATGCTCACTGACAACAGCGTTTACTGGGTGATGATTGTCTTTTGTCACCATAAGTGATCAAAAGGTCAGAAATAATTCATTAAAGACAGTTTATCTAGTGTAAAATCAACACAGTTATTTCCATATTTTGCTATTTTAAATTAAACTTTGTGTTGTGGGTTTCTTTTTTTTCAAAAGGAAATTAGCAAAATTTCATCTTATTTTACTTGTCCCTACCTCCCCAAAATATTTTACATGATGCTTAGCATTTGTACCTACCCCCAATCAGCATGGTGCAAATGGAGAAGATCTTTTCAGCATCGGTATTGGCTGAAACATTTCCAAACCCAACACTGGTGAGGCTGCTGAGGGTGAAATACAGGGCAGCTATATAGGCATTTCTGATTGATGGGCCTCCTAGTGTATTATTCTCATAGTAAGGAGACTCAATACGTTTTCCTAGCTCATGAAGCCAACCTGAAAAACAAAGCATAAAAAGAATTATTAAGAAATACTGACTCAATGAAAACTATACAGTCTGTAAACCAAAATAATTCTTAAAACAACCTATATTTAGAAAGCTCTGAATTCTTCACACAATTCCAAGAATAACCACCCCCCACTGAACTATAGGAATTTATACAGCATGTAAAGGATTGTGTCTGTGGAGTATTTATTTTTATGCATGATTATTTATGATAAGAACTGTATTTCTGTATGGAAATCAAATGCTTTTGAATTGCATATTACAGGTCTAATTAGATAATTCACAGAATCCATTAAGGCACTGAAAAGAAAAAAATCATCACCTAATAACACTGCAGCAAGAATGTAACACTGATTTGATTCTTTCAATTAATTAATGTTTGGAAAGCTTTTTGAGATTCTAAGACTGAATTGTTGTAATAATAATTATCTATTTAGAGCTTTTTTACATACTCCTTTCTACAGTAGAAAAGATTCAGACAACTAAACATAACTTACAAACCAGAATTAATTATCTAAAGATGCTTCAGTAAGTATTTTCTAAATTGTTCTTTTAACCTTTCTTTTAGTTTTGGTAAACGAGTTTATGCATGCTAGAGAAAGTAAAATTAGTTACCATCTCATAGATATTTAAAACTCCAAATTAAAAAAACCAAAACAAAACACAAAGACCCCAAAGCAACAAAACAGGAACCTATATGCAGTTCCTCTTTATAGGCAAAAGGAAAGCAAACCACCTGAACGAATTGCATAAAAATAATGTTTTACAAAAATCAAGATTAAAAAAGGAGACTATAAAAATCAACTTGTGTTCCCAGTTTCGCCTGTTAAGCGGTTTGCCTCAGAGAGTAGGAATCTCTTCTGGATATTCAGGGAAAACTGCCAAAACAAATTATTCCTGTCAAACAGAATTTTATTTTGGACAAATTGGCTGGGGGTCCCACTGTTGTAAACTGAGACCTGACAAACGGAGTCACTTCATGAACCGTAGTCTCCTTCCACTCCATTCAGCATCCTTTACTTCATTTTGGATGAATCCATGTATGAACTGGCAGAAATCCCTCATACAGAATGCTTGCAACATTAGGGGGCATGTATGAAGTATCTGTCCCAGCACTTCCAATTAAGTTGGGGAAAAAGTATGTAATAATTTACCGTCTACAGCAGACTTGTTGAGCCATGGCTCCATACGCTCTTGCATGCTCTCCTACAGAGAAATCTAAGCAAGAAGTGCTGGGTAATGACAGCGTAAAGTTTAGCCATGACCCTGCCGACCCACTCTATGGAGACCAGTGAATTTAACTAAAAGCATAAATGAAAGCACTCTGCATTGTCTTAGGATGGCAGTACTGAGCGGGCTGGTTTACCTCGCCAACTGACAAGAAAGTATATGAAAATCTCCTTCATTTTTGCCTTGAAAGAAATTATTAATCACATGAGGCTATCTTATATTTATGGCTGCTAATTATTCAAAATGAAAGAAAAGTGAAACTAGAAGCCTAACTGAACTGATTCCAGTCCTCTCTTTGTGCACTACTGTTTTTCTGAGATTACACTATATTCCCCTTACAATAATATAGCTCTTTCTACAGTGAATTTCATTCCTGTGCTCAAGTGAGGGAACATAATCCTACACATTAAAAATAAAGAATAAAAACCTCTGAAAATCCCTGGCAGAAAGTAGATAGAATTAAAAAAGTTTATCAAAACCTAATGTAAAGCAATACAACTTAAAATTCAATGTTAGGTTTTGAAATTTTTCTAGTATGAAGAACAGCAAAATTGAAACATATTAAATAAGTTGTTTTAAATAACTGTAACTGATGTATGAATACTGAAATAATGCCTCTTAGGATAAAATCTCTTTCCTGGGAATGTTCTAAAGGCCTCCATATTCCTACTTTTCTGCTTTTTGTTATCTGAGTGAATTTCACATTCATTGTTCCTGGTGGTCATATTGGATCTGATTGCAAGTTTCTCCACCTCAGTTTCAGCTATCAAACAAGAAAAATTGTTTACCTATTGCAACTTTACATGAAACATTATGGGATTCACTTTCCGACAAATATATTTTCGTTGTTATCCAGAAAAGGTGGATGACTCCATTCTTTAACCGATAGATATATGTAAACTAGTTTCTCCTTTACAGTACACTTTATGTTCAAGGTAGTCAAGCAAAAACCCCAACCCTACTGAAAACATCATGGTTCCTAAAGCATGCATTACTGCTAGTAGAGGTAAGGTACAAAAAATAACACCTATATTGTATCAGACATTACAAGTCCCTATAATATTTCTAATATAATTCTACTACCAAAGTACCAAATAAAATATGAGTATTTTACAGTTGCTAACAGCATTTCTGGTCAGTATTTCACACCAGTATTTGAGATGAGTTCAGCACTCTGTGCCCAGTTTTGTGGCAGAACTGAAGGTCAGACAAATGATCTTAATCAGCAAGACGAATGGCTGAATCACCAAGCTACAACAGTAGCAATTAACAATTATTGGCAATTGTTAACAATTGCTAAAAAAAAAAAAAGAAAAGAGTCCACTATACAAAGAAAAGCTGTTACGTAACTTTCTTTAGAGATTAACCATGAGATTTGGAACAGAAAATGTATATCTGAAAGTGAAAACACAAGATGTCTATTCCCCTGATTTGCAGATAAGGACAGGTTTACAGCTTCTCATTTCTATTTTGGCTGTTAGAGATGATCCTAATCAGAACCTTTTGAAGAAATTATATAAGATGAGGTTTCAACCAAGGTATATAAAATGCTACAACGTCTTCCAGATCAATGACACTGCTCAGAATTTTGTTGCTAGCACTACGTTTTTTTTCCATTTGGAGGTAGATAAAAGATACTGTTGGCTGTAAAAACTTTCATTAGCCAATAGAAATAGTCATGAGATAGCATGATTGAGTAATGCCTTTTACTGTTTTGGTTCCTGTAGGTAACAACTCTCAGCAGATTCTCTGCTAAACTTGAGTAATTAATTTCTGCCCTCAGGGAAGAAGATAAAAATAAATATACCTTGGAGTCAAAGGGAGCTTCTCAGAATTTAGCATTATGAATCTTGTCTGGTTCTAAATTAGCATTATCTAGATATAGCTCTGTGACTTTGAAAACATTTTTAAGCACCAATTAGCATAATTAAGAGGAAGATTTTTCAAAGGGAAAAAGAACACTTAAGTAATCAAGTCCCATTGGAAAAGTCAGTAGGAACAGGATATTTAGCTCCATTAGGATACTTTGAAAATTGCTGTACTGATATTCATTTTTATGTACCTAAGATGTGCTCAAGTACCAGCAGAAACATAAACAAACATTTAAACATCCACACATTACATACTTTATAGCTGGATGTAAAACACTATCTCATTTGCTGGACATCAGAAACTCAGTCTTCCCTCTAGTTTGGTGCTTGCACTGCACTGAGCAGTTACCTCAATTCCCTATAATTTTCAGGTTCATTCTATAGCACTACTTAGATTTTCCTTATATGCCAGACAACATAACATAATACTGTTTGGTAATTCATTTCAACAATTTAGAAAGTAGTTGTATTTTCTGATACATTAATTACCTACAGCACTTATTCTATAGAACAAACATGTTTTCCAGTTAAAAAGATGATCAAAACTCTCTGGTTTATTCTGGCCTACTGCATCAGGAAGTACAAAGAAGAATGGATGAGGAGTATCTCTTAGAGCATCCCTGAATGCCTGAAAACTGGAATGTTTCCCCAGTAAGCCACTGGTGAGGATTTTAGAAGAGAAAGGGTGGAACAAAGGTCCACTTATCTCAGCTATGGCTCCATATCAAATTCAAGGATGTTAAGTATTCCTAAGGGAAATGTTAAGGTAGAAAGGCCTATCTGCTCCCACACTATCATCCCTTTTAGTGTTTAAAAAGTATTTGAACCTTATTTAGGACCAGGCCATACTTTGCTCTTTCACGGCAGTGAGAAGAGTAATCAGTGTTACATTGATAGTAAGGAGTTTAGGGTCATTAAGGAAAAGATTAAAACTATACAAAGGAAATTAGATCCTTCATCACTGGAATATACTTTTAAATTAAAATCATCACTTGCCCTATGTTGGTTTCCACTGCAGCAGTCCCTGATAGCTCCTCATGAAAGACTGGAGTCAGACAGGAGCTGTAGGTTTGCATGGGAAATCACACCACCCCTTCATTACATAGTTGCACACTCCGATCTGCAAATGATCATCTCATATTTCAATTTTAAACGGAGGCAAACTGTCGCAAAGATCCCACTAATCTCAGTGAAGCCAGGATTTTAGCTTATATCTCTCTACTTTGTTCCCTTGAAATATTAACCTTCAAAAAATAAACCTTAGGCCAAAACAATTGCTAGGATAGAACATGCAAGTGAATTCGCTTCTTTCTATGTAAAAGCTCTCATAATTAAAGTTTCTGTGAGATAGATTTTACATGTCTCAGTTACTTCCATCAACTGCTCATGTTGCTTCTTCAGAATGTGTCATAGTTAAAGAGCATTCAACAAGGGGAGACCAGAGCTAATACTGCATTTGACATGTTACCACCTTTTGTGTAACAGGATAATGAATAGATTCTACTTTATCAAACCCTAATTATCATTCATTAGACAAAAAATTTGCTTTGCTTTTAAGATTGCTTCCAAAGAATTTTGCAGTTACTCTCTAGTTGTTTGTCTGATACAATGCATTTAAAATTTAGAGGTATACATGAGAAGACCAAATTGTTTTACTTCTAGTGTGCATGAGACTGCATTATTGAATAATCATTGCCTCTATTCTCAGGGTGATTACTCATTTAAGGTATTCAAAGTTCTTCTCAAGATCCTCAAAGCCTTTTTATCCCTGTATAGCCAAATTGTTTTTGACATCTGCAATTTTATCCTGCTAAAACTTTTGCATTTTTTTTCAAGACTATTAATACACTCAACAGCACCATTCCTACTAGTTAATCCTGTGGAACATTGCTGTTACCCTTTCATTGTCACAAAACCTGATCACTCGTTTACAGATTTGATCTATGATGAACTTTTGCCTGTCACGTTAGCACAGGCTCTCAGGTATCAGAGCAGATGTTTTAAGGATTAAAGACACACAGAGATTACAGGAGCAATCATACTTTCAACCATTGCTTCTGGAGAACTGTAAATACAGTAGGTCTTATTGCACCAGGTCACAAGGAAAATATGAAGCAGGTTTTTCTGTCACACAAATTAGGAAAAAATATGTACTAAAAATAGAAAAATCCACAATGCTGAAGGTATCATACAGTTGCAGGTTCTAAGACTCTGAAAACACAGCTCCATCGTGTGTGCCCAAATGGCATAATTGCACAATAGTAAAATATAGGTCATGAGTTTATGCTCTTTCCAAAATGAAGATAATAAACTAGTGTTATATGTGTAAGAGGAAACCTGAGGTGCATCTATATGGGATGTCAACAAGTACAGGCTACAATGCAACAGCCCTGGCCTAGAGACTATATTTGAAGCAGAGAATTAGTTGGTAATCAGAATAAGTAAAAAGTAAATGACAGTGCATGCAATTTAGACTAGAAAGACTTCAATATTAGTACAACAGACATAAGCGCGATGGCTGCATGACAATGAGGAACAGTTAGCTTTATTCTACTCCCCTTGGTCTTTTTTTGCTAGCACAATTTCTGCAAACCGTAGACATCTAAAATAAGCAAAAAAAATTTTTGATAAATGAAAGACTAACATTTTTCTCAACCACTGAAACTCTGCTTAAAAATAATAAAGTAATTCCCAAAATAAATTGTTCTAAAAATGTTTTTTCTTATTTTTACATTTTAAAATATTGTCCATAACAGATCATATTCTTTGTTATGATGAATTTAATTAAAGACACATAACATGGGTATGAATGGGTCTGATAGTGTGACAGAATTAGAGGAAGATCAACTTCAATCAAATTCACCTAGTCAAATTTTGTGGAGGGAAATTCTTGACATGACATAAAAAGTAGATTTAACTTGGACTATATGAAACATAGTTTAATCTCAACTGCCTATGGCTGGAGTCCTTGAGGTAGGGGCACAAAGCCATGCAAGGCTGCCCTCTGTGACCATGGGACCAAATCCCAGGCACCAGCCATGGTGTTGCATGCGAACTGCCATGCATGCAGAAAGTGTGGGGATTAGTGCTTCAAATGAATACATGGCAGAGGTATCTACCCTTCAGAGTTCATAGCATCAACTTCCTCTTTCTTTTGTGACACACTAACTGTACATTTTTAAATCTAATTTATGTCTATTTTAATATTTTCCCACATTTTAATTTGTCTGGGTCATAGTCCTCGGTACCATTCTGGTGAGTTCATTGCACCCGTTTATTCAGATAATGAAAAGTTAACTATATTAACCTTGTACAAGCAGATTATACTGAACCTCTGGGCTCAATGGACTTCCAGGTGTCAACAAAAGTGAGGCACATGGATATTACCATGATGGAAACTATAGAATATTTTCCCCAAGTATATATCAAAGTTTATAGACTTTTGCTTCATGAATACCCATATTATCGACAATAAAAAATCAGGAAAAAAAATTCCTTTAAAAATGAAATCAAAGAGGAAAAAAATTACTGCCTTTCTATCAAGTACTCTATGTTTCTTTCTATTAAGTAGATAAAGTCCTTAGAGGGAAGAGGACAAAATTTGTAAGAAGATTTCATGCTTCAGATCAGAGATGTTCAACTCTTTAAAGCCTAATGCATAATCCAAAATAAAGTCTTCATTCATGTAAGTGCTATATATATAAACAACATCTCCCCATGAAATCATTAACATCAAATTTCAGGAACCCGCAAATAATGTCAACAACAAGAAATTTAGTGTTTTAAAATTAAAATAGTTGAGAGTTTCAAAATCATGCCCTTCTCAGAAACAAAGCTTGGTGAGATGACATCTCTCCAAAATTACATGAGGATCATGAGCCACAAGTTTTAGAATCCTCCTAAATTAACAAATAAAGTAAGAGATGGACATGACTCAAAATCCAAGAGACAAACATGCTGAGATCCGGGCATATCTTTGCATCTAGTTAATTTCTTTATTATGGAAAAAAATTCGGAATTTTGAACATGTCAGATAAAATTGCAATCCTCTGCCAGACTTCGAGCATTCTACCACTGATTTTTGAGCATCAGTAACATCATTCAAGTCGAAGTTTGAATTTGGAAATAGTGCAGTCAGAAAAGAAAAACAAAGATAAATATTGGAGGTCAAATATGCCCCACTGCTCCATGAAGCTTGCACACTCAACATACACCAACTTCTGTAGTCAAAAGTACATAAGTGAAATGGTAACACTCATATCTGTTTCCTTTTTAATGCTTGCCTTAAATGATGGAGTACTCTTTGGAGATATATTGACTGTTGTTCTTGGACACTGGTCTAGAGGAAATGGTATCTTTCTGTAGATCCTTAGGGAAGATTTTTAACTATCTAGAGACATACAGTGTAACAGATCTTTAAAGACCTTGAAAAACCATGGAGTTTTCCAAACTAAATGCATACTACCTTTGGTTAGAATATTTTTAAACACAAGCTTAACCTTTGTCAGGTCTACCAAAAATTAATTTAATTTGAAAAGTTACATCCTATGGAATTCTTTTGTAAAGCTTTTGTAATACCCTTTGTAAATAAATTGGCTGCTGTATTTCTAATTGAACATATACTTAGAAGCTGTCATAAAAATAATTACATTTTGTAGAGCTTTAACTCATGTAACTTGACAAAGTCATAACAAGATATTGACCCAATGTGCTCACTGAAAATGAAGTTTTCATGGCATAATAAATATTCAATGAACTTAGTAGTTTCAGGAAGAAAAGGTGCTCAATCAAGGGATTAAAAAAAGAAAAACTCAAATTGTAATGTTGCTGATAACAACAAAAACACAGCTGAGCCCACAGAAGTGCTGAAAACCTGACAGTTAAGCCTTAATTATCCAAACTCAACTCTAAATTCCCAGTATCACTGTTTAGAATAAGAAAGTAAAATTTCTATATTCTCATGGTAAAATTTATGCCCCTGTGGAGGTGGTGACAAAATTTCTTTGTGAGAAGCATTTAATTTCTTGTCATCAGCAAGGTATGGTCTGTTAAATAATTTATATTTTCATTTTGGAAGGCCGTAAGTGCAAAGAGACCTACTTTGTACCCTGTGAGAAGCTTGTAATTCACCCCAGTGAAGGCACTATAGATGCATGGATTATAATGCAATATCCAAAATCTCTCTGGTTGAACTCTCCTTGGCACATTCATGTCTTGTAAGTGGTAGAGCAATAGACCTGATATGAAATACTGGTAATGTTAGCATCTTATTAAAAAACAATGTCAGAAAGATATCTTTTAAAAATATTTGGTTATTCACAAGTAAGAACAGGGTAGAATTCTGCAGCTCTTCCACCTAATGCAAAATGCTCCATGAACACTGCACAAAACACAGTGAGTTGCCAACAGCTGCGCACATTTCAAGCCCAGTTTGTAGCCAGAAACTTACTATATTCATGCATTAAAGATCAACATCTCTAGATGAAGTCCTATCTTCTTTCGTCTACAAAGCAAGGTCCTGATCTTTTTCTTCTACTGAGCTGGACAAATTCCCAAGGACCAGCCCAGACACAGTTCCACAGTCAGAGCCACAGATATTTTTTACTATAATAGATAATTCTAGGTACTTACATTCCTCCTTCACCATGTGGGAAAAATATCTCTTTCCAGAGAAGTTATTTTATGTCTATAACTACAGTATATTCTGGTGAGAAAGGAAATAAGGGAGTGGTATAGGGGGAGACATGTCCCTTTGAGTGGAACTCCAAGGCAGTCTCCAAAATGCTAGCTGGTGTTTTGCATAACCATAGAGGTTATTACCTCAACTTTTCCTCCAGGACCATTTGCCATGTGGAATGGGAACTGGATGGTTGAACATATACTGTTTGGTGGGCCAGCCATGCAGGCTTGACTGGGTAGGGTTTGGGTGACTTGTCCCTCTCACCTCTATGCTGCATTCCCACCTTGGTGCCACATGAGGATGCAGATTGCCTCTCTGGGACATGCAACTGGTATTCTGTAGATGTCAGAACAAATCAGATAGCTGCACAGCTCTTTCGTTCATATTGATGGGGAAGTCTCCAATATACCTTTGCACTATAGTCTCACACTATAACACAATAAAGATTTCCTTTACCCTAGAGGTACATTTACTCGGAGGTAGAGACCTGACTATATTACATATAAGAGCCAACTCAGCAGATCCACAAGGAACACATTCCTTTTAATATTTTAGAATAATTTTTTAAACACATATACTTAGTGTTGCGTAGAAGCTCCAGTGTACATGGTAAGTCCACCTGCATTTCTGCAGAATTAGGTAATAAATTTCTTCAGTCTCATTTAACAAGGAGTAGGTAAATTTACAAAATATGTGTACTGGAAACTCTTCTGTGGGGTAAGCATGTACAGCTTTTCTCAACAGTAATTTCTCAGTTAGCTATATTTGAATATGTGGGAGATTTAAGCCCTTGCTTTTGCAAGTCAGAAGTTTTTCTTCTCCACGTCATTGAAAGGACAAGAAAAGGATTTTTTCAATATCAACTTTCCATCACTCTGTCAGTCAATATATACAAAGCATTATATAGAGCTAATTATTTTAATTAATTTTTTTCTTTTTACTAGGAATAATTTATAAACAACTCTTCTGCCATTAATAAATCTGTAGTGAAGACAAATGTCTACTTTTTTTAAAATTAATTATACTGTTTTGCCCCTCCCCCAAAAAGCACAAGATTTTTTTTTAGGGTTCTTAAACTAAAAGAAATTGATAACAAATAAATTAATTATGTTTTTGTAATATTGTATAATGTTAATTTATTTTTCAGATTACAGGTAAAACATACAACTCTAAACATATTGGTAATTTAAGAAATGAAATTTCAAGCATATTATTAGACCTATATAAATCATTTGCAAATCATCTTAAGGAGGTGGTCACATTATCTGTCACTTCACAAAGAGTCTCAGCATTTAAAGTTACTGCTCCCTAGGCAAACTGGCTGCCACTGTCCTTTTCCAAGCTATCAAACGCCTTTGCAGCTAAGCTTGGAATTAGAAAACATTAGTGCTTCTAGTCCAATTCAGTGCAAAGAGCATGTCTATCTATGCCCTCTTTGCTTCTCTGTGCTCCATCAGTCTGTACCCATCTGTTAGAGCTTTTCTTATATTTAGAGTGTAATACCCTTTTGGGCAAAAGCAGCCTTTTTATCCTGTGTTAATTCAGCAATGGAAACAAGAGGGTCTTGACCCATAACTAGGATTCCAGGTGCTGTTGCAATAAAATTAATGGTAATGACTTTTTTAATGCTGTCAGCTATAGTGTTAGAAACCTGCTTTGCAATTTTTTGTGTTTGGAGTCCAAATCATGCCCAAAAAGAGTTTGAGCTACTACAGGTGATACATTCCAATCTGTTTTAAGAAATAAGTACCCTCACTCCATAAGCAATACAGATTACATTAAAAAAGAAAGCTTTATTATCAAAATATGCCAAAAAATCCCACAACAAAACCTTGAAGAATGTCACTTTTAAGGTTTCTAGCAAAAGGTTGGGTCTCTATGTGTGCAGTCTGGCATCGTTTGTAGATTAATCTCACCTCTGTCCTGATGTTCTCACCTGCTCAGGTCTCACCATCAGAGACACTCAGACTAAAGTCTTTCAGTAGTTTATTTACATGGCAATATCTCAGTCCTAACAGTGAGTACATTAGCAGTCCTGACTCTGAATCTGCAAATAGGTTCTCCTGGGGGCAATGAAAGTGGTAATCAACACCTTACAATCTCTGTAAGAAAAAGTATTATTTATTTGCAACACCAAGACATCAAGAGGACTGTATTTTTTACAAAGGCAGGGAAAGAAGTTACGCGAATTGTCATACTGCCTGTTTTAACTATCATCAATCTACAAGAGTTAGGCGACTTCTAGACACCTCTGTAAGAGTCCCCTCTGCTTCTCAAAGCTGAGTAATGCAATAGGTGGTCCCTGAGAGTTGATACATTCCCCTCTCCTGCCATCTCCCCCACTCCAGCAATCAAGACAATTGTCAGCAGCTTCTACTTGTTCAAATGCATCCTCCCAACTTGGTAAAACAGGGGCAGATGCCTCAGCACAGGAGCTATTTCCTTTAGTAGGTCTAGCTACAAATGAAAGGCTAATTGGAGAATTACAACAAAGCCATATCAGTTTCCATCTGACTAGCCTGCATAACCACACAGGGGATGAGTGTTGCAGTCTATTTGACATCTATTTCTCCTTCTCTTCTACACCAATAACATCCATCCTGGTTAGATAACAGCTAAGTATGTTAACCCTCACTACAATCCTCTCTCCCTGTTTGCTTCACAGATTTTGCAATAACATCTAGGTATTTTCCTCTGCATTCTTATCTAAGGAGCCACTGTGTGGCTCTCTGGACCAGGGCACTGCTCCCTATCCTATGTCAGGCAGCCATATGCCAAACAGTATTACCACTTTATTTGCTCTTGCCCTGTCTTATTTTTCTAATTCTTGAATCTACAACCCAAGTACTATTTTTCAATATGTTTTTTTTCTGTTTGTTATTTGAATCAAGGCAGTTGAGATCCAAACACATTTGGCTTTTGTGAGGGGAAAATCAACAGCAAGTGAGATTTTACTCAGGATTATATCTTAAATATCATAACAAACCAAGAATTTGCAATGTAATGAAAGCTTGATGTAAAAAAGAAACAAAAAGTAAAGAAGAAAGCTAGTGTATGTTTAAAGTTACAGGAGATCTGAAATAAAATATGTGTCTGAAGATGTGACAGGTCTTTCTGAAGTACATGATAGAAGAAAATCCTAAACATTAGCATTTTTATCTACAGCTATCTTATAACTATGAAAAATGATTTAAAACAATTAGGTACAATTATTTTTATGGAATCTGGCATGTGCAAAACTTTATAGACGGTAGAATACCATGACATACTCTCATGACGACACATTGATTTCTTTTGCTGAAAGTTGTTACTAGTTAACTTTAAGCACTGTCACCTGAAAGTACAAACGAATCATTAATATTTTCAAAAGTATGTGAAAATGGAAGAAAGTCTGGAAAGAAAAGAGCCTTGAATAATTTTTGCATTTTTGTACGGAAATTATTTTCTATTCTGGTAGCAGGAAAACCCTTCTTTTATCACGCACCTGCTCTGTTAAAGGCAGGAAAAAGGATAAATAAATAGAAAATAGGAACATATACAAAGGACATTTCTGGATTAAAAATGTAAGGCATGCTTGTGCTATAGAAGAAAAGAAAAACAATTTTAGTTGTTCTAGTATGTCTATGAAATGCCATGTGGCATTCTAATACCCTAGGATATCTACCTACGTGATGGGACTGAAAAAGCCAGTCCAATCAAACACTGAAGTAGCTGCTGAAAAGATTTCAAAATACATAGCAAAGGTTATTCGGGTTTAAACTGGATTGAGACATTGTAATTTGAACAGCCAAGCCATGAGCTTTGAAACCAGAAGTAGAAATTTCTGAGAAGTGTTAACAAAACATCCCATTACAACAACGTGTAATACGAACTAATGCTTTAGCAAACTGGTACAAGGCTCTCCAAAGAGGGTAGTGTAACCCTAGAACAAGGAACCCGAAGGGATGGAGGCGTTTCCAGGACTTGGAAGGAGTAAGCCATTTCTGACCCAATTTACTGCTGGTGATAGTCCTACTTCAGCCACCTGGCTGGAATAAATAAACCCCAGAGGTTCTCTCCAGCCAACATTTCTGTGATTCAAAGTGCAACAGTTAAGGGTTAAAGAGCCTGATGTAGTTTCTAATTGACTGAACAAGGGTTCTATGCACAATGTTTGCAACTTCCAATAAATTATACTCTATGGAATTTCTGTTACAGAAGCCATGTGGAAAGATCACGGTGTTATTTTACCTCTTGAGACTATTCCCTCTTATGGGATATACATTGAGCAGATTTTCCCCCAATGTGTGGCACTGAGAATTTCTATTATGCTTGCAGGAATTGATCCAGATACAGCTTTTCCACTGAAATAAAAACCATTTTATGGAATTAACAAACAATACGTAGGTAGTCTGCAGTTAGATGCAGCAGGACACTATCAACTTTGTCAAATCTCAGGGGCTTCATCCACACACCAGATTTTTACTTTTCACTGAAAAATTGTCCAAAATTCTTGTCCTAAGTATAAAACCTTGGAAATGTATTAATAACTACACAAAAACCTCACACTCCCTTTAATAAGGTACTTTCATCCCTATTTCTTTCTGGACTGCAAATCCAGTGGAATAACTCTATCTTAGGGTACTTTGTGATTCCTAAAATGGTTCAGTCAGAAGGCATAGTACAGGACATAATGGACAATATAGTTTAATCAAGGAACTGAGCCTGTAGAAAAGAACAGCAGGTAAGAATGACAGAATAAAGTCTACTAAGACTGAAATACAAATTAATGTTAAACTAAACACAAGGGAAACGTTTCAGTTAAGTTCAACAAATTACACTTTGATTTGGCAAAGCTCCATCACAATTTTGTGTGTGTGTGTTGGTTTTGGAGGGAATAGAGTTAATTTCATTACAGTAGCTAGTATCGGGCAACATTTTGAATTTGTGCTGAAGACAGTGTTGGTAACACAGATGTTTCCATTACTGCTGAGCAGTGCTGACACAGAGTGAAGGCCCTTTCTGCTCCTCACCCCACCAGCGAGTGGGCTGGGGGTGCACAAGAATCTGGGAGGAGACACAGCCAGGACAGCTGGCCCCAACTGACCAAAGGGATATCCCATACCATATGATATCATGCTCAGCATATAAAGCTGGGGGGAGAAGAAGGAAAGGAGGGACGTTCAGGGTGATGTCATTTGTCTTCCCAAGTAACTGTTACATGTGATGAAGCCCTGCTTTCCTGGAGGTGGCTGAACACCTGCCTGCTGATGGGAAGTGGAGAATTAATTTCTTGGTTTGCTTCGTTTATGTGTGTCTTTTACTTTACTATTAAACTGTCTTTATCTCAACCCACAAATCTTCTTACTTTTAGTCTTCTGATTCTCTCCCCCATCCCACCAGTGGGGGAGTGAGCAAATGGCTGGGTAGTGCTTAGTTACCAGCTGGGATTAAACCACAACAGGGTATTCAAATTCAAAATTGAATGATATCCACAATATTAATTTGTATAATATTTTAAAATTAAAATTTATATTTTAAATCTTGCCAAGGTCTGGTATACACAGGTCTGAAATGAGGAATGTTAATACAGAAAACCCTTCCTAGAAAGTATGCTTTACATATAAAACAGGCAGAAAAGTAGGACCAGGTTTTCAGATAAACCTTTATAAGACCTTCATTTGTAAGTGTAGGTCTTTACCATTTGCAGATAGGTTTCCTCAGAGACTTCAAGCACATGTCCAGGTGATTACAGCTGTGCTTATAAACTCCCCTTGTAGGACTTAAATTTCTCTATGGCTATCCTAACAGACTGACAAATGAGTGAAAAACTAGGTGCCTCTTCTTGTATTGTTCTAAAATGTTTGCATAACTAAGATTATCTGCAATAGGATTTCCTCTTCAAAAACTGGTGAACTTTTCCACCCTAGTTATGCTTATTCAAAAGTCTAACCCAATTAGTTTGGTTGGTGAACACTCCCCCACCCCCCCACCCCCAAATATTTCACACTGTAAGCTTCTCCAAATTGGGCCTCATATATAGCATTCTACAACAGAATCATTTTAACCATTCAGGTAAGGTAACCATCAGACTTTAAATAAATATTCTGTAGTTGTTTTGAAACAAATAAGTACATCTATTCACTATAATTTCTTCATTATTTGAATTAATTTATCTACTTTAGTTCTTACAAAGCTAGAAATTGTGAACCTCAAACATTAAATCATGGAAAACATACGCATTGTTTGTACAATAAAAATATTACTGTTAGTGAGGAGTAAAACTCAAAAGGATTCAAAAATATTCCAAATATTTAAAAGCTTTCTAGTGTAAGATGTTCTCCCAGGGTTACTAATTTCTGTTTCAACTGCCTTAGAATATTTCGTCACTGTGAAATGCTTCAGTACTGTGGTATGTCCTTGAGTTTTTCAATGTACAATGTGTCGAGTGCTATTTGTAATTATCTATGAGATGGGTGCTTTGAAAACTTTCGTAGCTTCAAAGTAATCATCTTGGTTTATCATCTAGTTTATTCCTATTTATTATTTGTGTATGAGAGTCCAGTGCCTAACTATTTCATGAAAGTGCTGCAAGAAATAACCCAAACTAGTTGACCAAGTCTGCCCCAAAATACTTCACAAGAGAAGTAACCATCAACCATTTCCTTCATATATTAATTAGAAGTGAAATTTCAGTCTGATTAATTCACTAGTCCCTCCCTCCCCTGACATACAAAATAGAAAGGTGAGTATAGTTATGTTTATTCCTCAAAACAAGGGACCATCAATACAGATAACCCAGGTCAACAGAGTATTATAATTCATTTTACTAAACTGAAGATGTCAGCATTTCTGCATGACAAAAATATGTTTTTAAATTCCTTTTCTTTAAGTCACCTGTTAAAAAACCAGAAAGAACCATAGTTCCAAAGTAAGAGGTTTGTTATTATCAATGACAAAAAATTAAGAATACCAATAAACAAAACCATGATGAAGCAGACTGAAAGAGAGATTAAAATCATTCAGGTACAGAGATGACAAAATGAACAACTGATCACGACTAGTGAATGATGTCCTGTGCAATTGAGTCAGCATGAAGTTGTTTCCTCCCCTGCAAGGATTCATAAATCTACAAATGCCACTTCCAACTGATGGATGTGTGTGTTTGGAGCAGAGAAACTAGACCAATATTTTATAGTAGAATACAGATTTCTTGGCCAAGAGTCTCAAAAATTTAGAAGTACTCTTTCTGGCAGGGAAGAGGATACACTTAGTTTTATCAGTGCAACAAAATGAACTGAACTGCTTTTTCCACCCTCAAAAGAGGTGATCAAAATGGACCACAGAGTACTGGGAACATGTGTTGAACCTGACTGACAATTGCATATTTTAAAATTCTCAATATTTTTTATACTTCTTTTTGTTCTGTTTTATTGAGTGCTTGAGTAAAAACTGCTCACATCACATTCAACCCCAAATTTATTAATTCTCTAACAGAAGGAAATGTTGTACGGAGTCAGAGCTGGAATGATCTGGGACCATTAATAGTTAAAACAATTCATATATAAAAAAGAAAAATAAAAATGAGCCTCTATCTCAACTTTGATACCAGCTCTTTCATAATTTCTAGACATTTAAGTCTTTAAAGTGCCTTGCAAGAATTCATGCTAGATGAATATTTACCTGCTTCTACAAAGCATTATGAGCATATAATATGAAAATATATATTATATATAATATGAAAGTACACATTTTATATATTTTATAAATATATATGAGTACATAATATGAAAATGCTAATAGTCTAGGGTTAACTAATTATTGATTTAACAAATTATATATTACATTGATCAAGAATGAGAGTAATGACACTGATTTTTCTAATATGATCTACTATTACTTACTCCATGGTTATGCTTGGGTCCAAGAGCACCTGAAACTTAATCAGCTCACTAACATGCATTATTTGAGGAAAAACTAGCAGAACACGTACCTAAATATAGTCTTTATTCTGAAAAGAAGACAGCCTGAGTTCTAACCTGTATTCCAGGTTCCAGTGCCACAAGTATTTATTCTCAAGGATATGCCTAAATTTGCACCTTCAGGATTCCTGGCAAAACTGCTCAGAACCGTAAGAAAACCAAAAAAAGCTGCCTCAGGTTTCTTAGCAGTGGGGATCCTTTAGCCACCTTGCCTCCTGCATCTAAACCCCGGGAAGGACTCAATGGGGAAGGTAGCTGTGAACTCTAGTTCTTCCTCTCTCACCTACCACTGTCTAACTCTAGCAAATTTAATTGCAGAAAAGTGAGCATGTGGATGATCATTTCACTTAATACCTCAGTGGTAAGAAGAAAAATGAAAGACTTCAGACCTCTGTTCTCATCCTTGGAGAGTCCATGCCTTCCTGTCTCGCTTCACCCGGACACAAGATTCTGGGTAGAGACAGGCACCGGCCATTCCCCTGTTGAAATCACGTCAGTTTACGAAGGAAAAAACCAACCAGGACTCAAGGAAGAGAGCTTCCCAGAAAGAATGCTGAATGAAGTAACCCATACATCAGGATATGGTGCTCTCTTAAAGAGATTTTGTACATGCATCTTCTGTACCTTAGACAGAAGTTCCAGTGCCTGAACCCCATCCTGAAGAACAGTGAAATTTGGTAAACAATGCCTCCCCCTCCTTCAGTGACCAAAAATAAATCAGTGGCCTCTTGTTTTGTTTTTCACCAGAACAACCTACTTCACGTGTGTGTTCTAGATGGAGACAACCGCAAGCTGCTGTTGCAGACTCAGGAGTGCATGAACTGCTGCGATAAGGAGCAGTCCTTACTGAGCAAAGGTGCAACACAGCAAATATAGGTAAACTTTCAGAAAACTCAACATTGCTAGATTTACCAGTCTGGACCAGCACTGTTGGAGGGATTTCTATGTTAAATTCCATTACATGAAACATACATGTCCTTCAGCACCTGTGAAAAGGGCTTATAACTTCCCTGCAGCCCAACATGAGGCATATATGAACCTTGAGTGAAAGGGCCTGATGGCAACCCCCCTATTCAGCAATTCCTATGTTTTCCACTCAGGTGATAGGCACCTCATTCTGCACATAAATCTGCCACCCATTTCCCTGAGAGCTAGTTCAGGGTATAAATCCTTCACCAGGAGTCGGGCATCCAAGTCCCTTTAAAGGCTCTGTCTGCAGTGTGTGATAAACAAATTGTTGGGGAAGGGGGATGAGAGGAGTTTTCTATTGCAGAATATGTGAAAGTACAGTGGTTCAGTTATGACTGAGTTCTTGTTTTCAGAAGTGCTGTAAACTATAAAACTAATAGAAAGTTAGTAAAATCTTGAGATGAGAGGAGAGGTATTCTGTAGAAATAAAGATTTAAAAAATTGAAGAATACCCTTTACTGACCTGATTTTAAAGCTTCTCCCAAAGTAAACACACTTTATTTTCTATAAAAGCACAGGTTATTATTAATTTTTTTTTTTTTAATTTTGCTTTGATAACAACTCCTCCGTGGTCAAAATGTTTTAAGTGGTACTGTGGGTGGACTAATAAAAAGTTACAGCTGAATTTCTGGTGGACAGAAATGAATTTTTTTTTCCAAGACAATTACACAAATTATACCTGACAGCTTTGACTATCTAAGGGACCCAGTATACTGACTCTTGGCCTTCTTCTAATCTCCTCACTGCACTCCAGACAGCTGAGTTTCAACAGCTCATATGGTTCTCACAGAATGAATGCCTTTAGCAACAGGAAACATTTTCAATATTATGTTTCCCATAGAGGCAGATCAAAAAGTCATTTCTCATATTTGATAAGAACTTGAAGGGGAATAGCTCGGTTCTATACTAATTCAAAAGAGCAGACAGCAAATAAAGGACCTGTGTCTATATCTGATACCAGTTAAAGCTATAGAAATACAAGCCAATGTGTTGAAGTCAATGGAATTAGAGTGGTAGGATACTCATGAACCTCAACACAGTCTAGCCTCTACTCCATGTCAGCTCAGAGAAAATTAATCTTATTTTTACAGGTTGCTGAAACTCATGCCATGTCTCAGGGAAATATCTGTTTCACAAATGAGGGAAACAAGGTGGAATGTGACAGAGAGGGAAAGGAAGGGAAAAGCAGGACAAGAAGCATACCACTGCCTCAAGTGGGTGGGAATGACCAGTCCAGGAGTCATGTTGGAGTGAAGCTGCTGCATGTGGAACAATTGTTTCCTGAGATGGGAGAACTTGCTGAGGTAAAGGTTTCTAGCACCTGAAAACAGCACCCATACTGCACATCTTCCAAATGTCTCATATAATCAGTTAAAATAGAAATGTTAGAGCTAAGCAAGAGATAAAGACCTTAACATGGTACTAAACTGGTAAATGTCCCAATGTCACTATGTCATAACAGTTCATGAATAATATTCCCAAACATTATATCTTTCTCATTTTGCAACCATGTGACAAAATTTGTGAATGTAATCATGTTTTTATATTATTTACAATGAGAAATTTGTCTGAATAAGGACAAACACAAAATAAAGATTTTTGAATAAAAGCAATTAGGCCCAGCAAGAACAAAGCAAATGCACTTTTCATAGGGAGAACTTTATCACTCCCATTGCCCCAATCTGAATGCAAATTAAGCACCACATTTGTTTAGATTAGCCAGAGAAATAGACACACCGAACAAAATACTAGTCCTGTTAAAGTCAGTGTTGTGAGATCTGGGCTATGGTGCATATCTGATAGCACAGCAACGTCCAAAGCATTATGTTAACAGTACTGCAGCTTTACAATATTTGCAAATGTTTGCAAAACCTTAGCCTTGAAATCTGTCCTGCAGGCTCTCTTAGGAAGTACTAAATGGAGTAAGGAGGTTGCTAAAAGCTTTTTTCTCCCTCTGCCTCTCCTCTCAAAACCAGAAGCAAGCATAAAAACCAAAGAAACCTTTTTGTTTCAGGCATGGTTTTCCTTTCTTATAACAAACCTGTCCCTATATTTCAGCTGTTGTAGGCACTGCGGCACCTGTACCCAGGGTACCAGTTCTTCAGGCAGACACCACCTGAGATGTTCCAGTGAAGCATAAAAAGCATACCTACCAAGGAGGAGACGCGTTGTTTTTAATAAAAATGTATAGCAATTATATTTTTGCATAGTATTTTTTAATGCTGCCAATTAAAATGCCTCCTAATGCCGGGAATGAACTTTGTAAAACATGTATCGGTACAAATTTGTGTCTCCATTTTTGTTATTAATGTAATAAAATTAAAATTTTAAAAATTAAAACATGTAAATACAAGACTAAGAATCAAACTCTACTGCTTTGCTGGCAGTAAGAAAGCCTTTTTACATGCTCTCCAAAACTGCACAAAAATTTCCAGGAGAGGCCTTTATACAGAACAGAATATCCTCAGTGTCTTACAATTACACTACCTATATTATATCCCAAAGCAAGCTTTCTCCTTAGTGCATTACTTATGATCTGCAAATCTCATTTTACCTTCCTTAATCACACCTGCTGTTCTCCCTTCAATGTATATCCTAAATTGGTGCCCTGACATGTAGGGGATTTCTCATTTGAAGTTTTCTTAAGGTGAAAAGAAAGCCTAGCTAAATATAAGCAGCTGTATATTACCGGAGTAGCAAAAAAATAGGCTTCATTGTGTTTCACCAACAAGCAGTTTGCATGTGGAGAGCCACAGGATTTACACTGATTGAAGAAATTACATAATATTTTTCTGCTCGTGTTTGTGACACATAAGCTTAAAAGGAAATTTTATGAGCACTGACGTGGGTTTTGCAAAATAATGGCTTCATGCCAGAGATCTAGAGTTTTCTGAGGTCTTTCTTTTTTTTAACCAATTTCTAATACTTTAACATTTTAAAACTGTTTCTCTTAAAGAAACAAAAAAACCCCTCCAAACAAATCCCCAAAGCCATAAAATATTTAACTTAGTGCTAGAGAGAATTTTAGAAATAACCATTCTGACAGATACAGAACTAATATCTGTAGAAGCTTTGCAGGAGTCCTTGCAGTGTAATTTTTATTACACATTTATAACATCTAAATATTTTAGAGACTAGCCATGAAGGTGGTAGAACGGCTTTCCAGACAAAAATACAAAACCACATGTTTGGAGTAAAACTAATATAAAATCAGGCTCTAAACTCAACAGCTAAGCCCTTTTCCCAGGCAGCAGGCTAAAGCCTAAGGGTATGCACCACTGTGTCTTGGCCCATCCAAAAGGGGGCTGCAGCTGTACAGGGAAGGTCACGGAGTCTCACGTGGAGATGAGACAACGATGAGAGTCTGTTAAGGAGCAGTTCCTACCTAGGAAACCCACTAGAAGATCAGTGTGTGATAACCCAGATACAGCTGTCTTCACTGAGACACAGATGGAACTTGTGTGAAATGGCTCTGTTCCAGTTAAGTTGGGATTGGTTCTAATGAGGTTGTTGGGACGTTCGCTTATTACTGCCATTGCCCAAAAGAGGATAAAACTGGGAGGCAAAAGTTAATGTTTTCATAGCAATAAATGCCAAGAGACTCAGGGGAAATAGGAGAACTTCCTGAGTGCAGCAAGGAAAAGGGAGAAGGGAAGGCTACATAGGGAGTGCTGCCAGCAGTCCCACCAGGGGACTAAGGATGCAGCACATCTTCATCATTGGGACTACAATGAATGCTTTGAAATCAGCTATCGTTTGTGGCCTACATAAGCTGACAATGTGTCTTCATAGTTACTTCCCACCAGAGAGACTCTTCTTTTTATTATTATTATCTGGATTTGTTTTTCTGTTAGCAGTATCTGACCAATTTGTGCACAGTGGGCTTTCTTTGTAGATTCTCCCCTACAGCTGCAGTCTTTTCTTTGAGAGGTGAGGTTTGCACTCTACGAGGACCTTCCGCAGCAGGTCACAGTCCTGGTTTACAAAGGGAAGGAGAAAAAACCAACCAACTAGAAAAATAGACTCCACAAAGCTTTCAGTAACATATGAACAAACTGGAAAGTTGTATTTATTGGACTTTCTTTCTTCTTTTCCTCTTTCTGGCCCAGCATCCTCACCTTATCTGAGGTCAGGCACACCTTTAATATACTTGTAATTTTTCCTTCAGGCTTATATTGTTAGTTGATATTTAGATAGATAATAATGGGGATAGGAGAGAAGAAAGAAATTAAAGGAGGTAAGAATAGGGCATACTGCCGTTTGAATGCACATCATCAAGCCTTTGCATCACTACCCCACACCCCCAAATATTTTTTCTGTTGGGAAACTCTTTCCTACCATTAGATAATCTTTGTTTATGAGAAAGACACATGCATTCATTTCCTCTCGCAGGTAACTTACGTATTCTAAATTGTTCATGTGCTTTTTAATTGTCTTCAGTATCTAGCAGCATAAAGAAAACTAGCAGGCCTTCCCCCTTCAAGATAATTTTATTGCCAGCCTTGTTTTCTCTCCTTTGTCAGTCAATACGTATTAGATGTATGCTAAAGGTACATACAAGTAGAATTAAAAAGATAGAAGACAAGGAACCAGAAAGAAAAGGGAGAAAAAGGGATTCTTGATATTGATATGACATCTGAGCAAGCAACAAAAGAAATGCGCCTCTACAGTAAAACCAGAATGACCCTCATGGGAATATGTGGGGTATCAGCTGTTGCACCAGCGAGTGACACACCTCCAACAATGTACAAATACCTGGTGATGCCAGGCTCCTATATAAGGTATATTGTTCCCCCACTGTGGCATCACACATAGGTACAACCCATAGAAATATTAATAAACCTTAAAAAAGAAAAAGCTTAAAATCTAGAGTCAATCTGGAATACTCAAATCAGAATGAAGACTGGGTTGAAAACTAAACATAGGAGCAAAACTGAGCGTTCCAAAACCTTCTCTCCACTGATAAACACCTTGCTTGCCCTGAAAAGGAGCAAAGCCTGAAAAAATTTCTAAACAATATTTTTCAAGGCAGTTTTTAATTTGAAGGCATTCCGAGGGCTACCTGTTTCAATGTACAGTAAGGAATAACAAGCACACTCGAGGGAATATCTCTGTTGAAGAATTTGTCTAATTTATAAAACCAGGATGAACTTTCTTGTCTATTGTTCTGCATAGTCTATCTAGATACTCAATTCCCCAAACATTGAAGCACTCTTAAAAATCTCAGTTTTCAACTTTTTCTGTTTTCTTTTCATTTTAATCAACTTTTGCAGATTAACCTGAAATTCTGAGCACCAATCTCTTTAGTTAGTGATTGTCCACAGATTGGTCTTTAGTTTTTATTGAGTATTTTTGTTACCACATTAGCCACATGTAATTTGAGCAACTGCTTCCGTATACTTTTTAACCAACCAGTGGTGATCATTACCCATTAAAAAAGTCTCCCACCTCCTATCACTTCTCCACACCTGAAATAACTCATTTAGAACTATGCAAATGGAATACTTATGTCAAAGCTCAAACA
Organism: Rhynochetos jubatus; assembly: GCA_027574665.1. Classification (NCBI taxonomy): domain Eukaryota; kingdom Metazoa; phylum Chordata; class Aves; order Eurypygiformes; family Rhynochetidae; genus Rhynochetos; species Rhynochetos jubatus. Next base: position 45,404,880 of record CM050653.1, read on the forward strand.
CACAGAATATAGAAATTAAAGGAGAATTCCCGTTTCTTTTCAGAAATGTAGTTATCAGTTTATAAATTTAGAGTAGACCAAATTGTCAAAATCCTGAGATACAAAAATTATATTGAATTTATATGACTTGGTACAGGGTAAAAAACGTTGAGTGACATTTTCTGTCCTTTACTTGCTAGGCAATTAACTTTCAAGATATATCTATAGTCAATATCCAACCTGCTTGATAAAAAATTATGGAATTCACCCAATTATTTATTTCTACAAACAGCACAAAATAATTCAGAAGATTAAAAAAAAAAAAAAGGAAATGTTGAATGGCTTATACATGTGTCTTTGTATATTTACACATATACACAGGTGTGTGTACATATATGTACACATATATGGTGTAAAGAAGAGCTTACCTATGTCCCAGGTTAGGGGGTTATTCTGTTCCATCTCTCTTTTCCCAATGACATACCAAATGCAGGCCATCCAGTGAGCAAGCAAGGCAAACATGGACATGAGAAGTGTGAGAACAATTGTGCTGTGCTGGGAGTAACGATCCAACTTCTGAAGGAGACGCAAGAGGCGTAGCAACCGCACTGTTTTAAGGAGGTGCACAAGGGAAACCTAGGAGAACGGAGAGTAAACAACTTGTCAGCAGTTGACTTCTATCACACAGTTCTCTTGTTTTAATGAAAGAAAGCTTTTCTCTTCTAAAGCTTTATGAATTTTTTTCCCCACTCTTCAGTTACATATCTGTGTATTATGCTTAGACTAAAACTTAAGACAGCAGACAACAACAAAAAAGATAGTTAAAAAAGAGTGATTACTTTTGCTGTGTACATACATATTTACTATTTCTGATTTAAACCAAGCAAACTTGAAATACCAGTAGATCTTCGTGGGTTGGATTTTTTTTTCCTTCACACAGCCTTTTTTCAAACTTAACTTAAAAATTTGTGTTTGTGCAAAAACTGATCTTTCCCTCCTCTAGAAGGGAAACATAATTGTCAGATTGACCAATACTTATTTGATTCCAATATGAAACTGCAAAATAAACCTCTTCAAGAAAACAATGATTTTCAGTTTCTCCTAACAGCAAAACAGTAAGCCTACCTCAATGATATATGATGTGAAACCAGCTTAATAATTAAGCCTAAAGAGGCAACAACATACAGCAGATATTTTGCAGACAAAGGAAACAGAGAAGTGAGTGGAGACTGAAATGTGTTTATCTGATTTAAACTTGAGTTCAGGCGCCTGACCCCATGTTACTTCTCTCATGTATGTAGGAGTTCAAAAAAGCTTGTATTAAAACTTCTAATACCTCTTAAATTCCATACCTAAAATGTTATTTGCCTTTCAAGTGTACGTGGCAAAACAAGCACTTAATCTGCTCAACACCCTAAGTGTGCATCAGTTGAAATATATAGGCTCTGGACCCAGAGGACATGCAGCAATGCACAAAGTGAGCAGTCTCTGTATGACCCCAGACCCTCCAGAGCATCCTCCAACCTACATCTGCACCAGAGTGTGCACAGCTCCCAGCTTTGTATGGATACTTGGCTCAAGTTTCAGCTGTTGGGTAGAGCCAGCAAACAGTACACAGATTAGGATCCAAAATATTTTAAATTTAATTTTGTAAGATTAAATAGGCATAATTTTCACTAACAGTAAGGGTTTTTTTCACCTTCTTTAAAGAGTCAGTAGGATTAAAGCCTAGTAGGTACCTGGCTGACACAGGCATTATCTAGAAAAATAACAGCAACATGACATGTCTTCCCACAGAATTTCCAGAATAAAGTAATAAACTCTCTGAGTAGGATGTCTAAAAGCTCAGCTCGATCAACATCCTTTTGCTTTTGCTAATCCAGAATAACCTGAAGCTAAGCCTTACTGGTTTTGCTAACAAAACTAATAATCTGAAATCTTAATTTTACAGTTGTGCATTCACTAACAGCTAGGTCCAGGTTAACTGATAAATTCTGTAACATGGGTTATTTTAGATTCATTCATGAAGACTTAATGTTTCATTGATTTTATTCCAGTCTCAGGAATTAAGCAGGTGGGAAACCTGTAAAAAAGAAAAAGAAAAAAAAAAAACCTACAAACATTACTTTTTTTTTTTGCTACTACTGTATTGATAGCGCATAAGTAATTCTCTCATGAGCTTCTTCATGCAGTATTTACTGCCCATTATTTCTCTTTTTTTTCTTCTCAAGAACCTTTGCATTTTTTCTCATGTACACAGCAGGAGAAAAGAGAAAATCAACAAAACCATGACACTTTTTTAAAATACTTTGAAGAATAAGGCCTGACATTAGGGCACACAAACAATTACAGTCTTGTCTTCTCTTCTTGCATTGTTTTTATCCATTTTATGTGATCTACAATAAGTCAGTGAAACTAGTTGTCTGTGGCCTTAAGCACAAGAACATCTGCAAGCCTGGGGCAGAAGGCTGTAAAATATTTGAAGGAATTGCCATGTATGTATTAAAATAATAATCTAACTATTAAAATATAATTATTCTAATTGAATGTCATGCCACCATACCAACCGCCTCTTTTTCTGTTGTTATTAATTTCCTAAAGTCTCCTTTTCTACTCTCTCATCAGCTTGTTTGAACCCGACATGGTTCTGTTACAATCTTAACATAAACGGGTCCCTGTTCATGACTGACTCTTCAAGGTGTTGTAGTAATATATAAACTTAGATACAATGATTAGATATATAACAATTGTATATGTGTTATGGCCTTCACATTGGAGCCTTCATCTTTACATGGGTGCCTGTGTTCTACCACATCACAACCAAATAATGATAACTTAGGTGAAATTATTTTTTTTTATTATATTCTTACAAAGAAGCCATTTCAAAATGGCTATTATAGTAAGAAATGCCCTGCCAGTTTTCACCTGTGACTAAATTCTGACCATTTTTATTAAGTTACAGAACACTGATATAAAAAAATTGAATCAGATATAATATTCTTTTTAACATGGAGACGCATGTTTCATTTTAAGACCTAAAGACCTCCTCATTTCAAAATAATTTCTGCATAAATTTGAACACAGATGTAATTAATCATATGTAATTGCACTGAATTTTCTCATTAGTCATGCCAAATGCACTTCTTGTATTGTGTCCAATCTGTCATTGGAAGACCTGAAATGCCATCAGGCAGCTTTCTTTTCTATGTCACAAATTTAGAAAGACAAAATGAGGAGTCAGCACTCATACTTGTGCCTACATAGATTTTGCTTTGCCCACAGATATAAAACCATCTAAATTTTTCATTTGGTTAATCATTTTAGACTGGCTGGGTTAACCTTTTTCTGTCAAAATGAGAGAGACAGAATTTTATCTAAAACTAACACAAACTCAATCATAGCACAGAACTGAAGTACTGAGAAATAAAGTTGCTACAAGCTAGTAATGAAATTCTCTGCTTGGACAAATCTTCTCCCTAAGGCAAAAAGGAATTAATAAGGAAACATGATACATTTTAAGAAATGACTAGTGGCAGGGGTCTTTAACCCTTTTTGTGTGCTTGGTTAGTTGGTTTTCATCATAAAATGATACTCTTACTCTATAACCACCAATAGTTACTCAGAGAGGAGCAAATTCAATCATATGTAGTGCTTAATGGTCTTTTTTTTTTTTTTTTTTTTTACTTCGGCAGCATTTCACACCACATTTCCACAGGTTAAGCAATCCTTCCCGTCAGACTTATACAAGAATGGAAGGAGCTGGGGTCTCAGCTGGCACTGAAGTGAGGTTGGAAAGTGCCTAAGGTCTCAGACCTCCAGAATCATCCATTTAGGAGTAGGGCAGAATCCCTGTAAGGTGTAAAGGCAGTAGAGCCAACTCATACAGTTTCACTTTTTTTCTTTTGAAATATATCCAGGGATGGTGAGAGATTCCACAGCTTTTTCACACACTCTAACTGCACAACTAGAGGATGACATTTATGTGCCATACATACTTTTGTATGTATGGCACTATACCTATAGCTTGCAGAATTTAGAGCATCCCTAAAGGTTTGGCCTTTGTGCCAGGGCCTGAACAGGAAAGGAGTGAGATGCTCCCTGATGCCCCTTCTCACCGTTCTGTTGAGGCAACATCTGAGAGTCGATGGAGTGAAAATCTGAGAACAGACATGAGGAAATGGCTTATTAAATCATAAAGTCTGAAAACAGTGGAATGTGACTAACACCTCCCCCCGGTCTTGAAAGAGTTGATAGTCATTGTTACCTTGAGGATTACATTAACAGTTGCCAAGTCTTGCCACAATAGGAAATAATGATCTAGTAAGGCACTGTGTGTTCCTATCAAGGCATCATACAGAGAACAAAATGACTGGGTTTTCTGGGGTGAATGCTGGGTGCAGACTTCCAGTTTTTGCACTTGCTTTCAGTTACCAAAGAGAAGAGAGAGTTGGCCCTTGATTCTACTATGTAGTGGTCTTTACCATATAGCAGCTAGCTACCAAAGTTGGGCCAAAACAAGCAGATTGGACCTTGTAAAATCTTTTAACAAGATATTTAACTCTTGGATCACGCAGGGAGCTATGAATGTCAGTGTTAATTAGGAGATCACCATGGCTATATATTGTTTATTATTTGGGGTTTAGTGTTAGGACTTAATCTAACATTAATCACCTCATTAAGGATTCACTACTAACAGAGGGACACTTCAATGTCCCTGGATATTCTTAGTCACCATATCAGTGATCTTATTAGGGGAAATACTTTAAAAGTACAGCATATAGGAGATGAGTACTAAGCATATTACAGTAGCATTTTTAATATTGTGATATTTTAACCGTAAAAATAATTATTAGATAATACTTTCTTTTCCAGAATTCAATACAGAAAGCATAGCAGTCTTCCCAATGAAAAAAGATCAATTTGGCTTTTTAAAAATTTTCTTCTCAAAGGAAAAGATCAGACCTACTTCATTCAATGAAAAGTTCTTAATGAAAATTTAAGCAACACAGTTATGCTGGCTGTTTGGTTTTAAAGTAAGGAATAAACTGAGATAGTAGTGTATTTAAATAGATTACCCACCAGTTATAAAAAAAAACAGTGATTGTAGAGTGTGGAAATATTAACTGCCTGGTTTTAAAAGCTACTACACCAGCATCAGATTGACAGTTCTTCATGTAACAAGTGGAATGAAAAGGGAGATAATCAAAGGAAATGGCACTAAATGATAAAACCAAAGAGGATACTTTACAATGGGAGGTTTCCTGACTAATGTTTTTCTATTTTTTTTCTGTTATGTGCATATCCTATCATCTATGTACTTGTCTGTAACTCACATTTAATGAAAATGAGATTGAGTGCATCTGTACCCAAAAGATCAAAATTCTGAGATTTGGAAAGTGGACAGCTTAAAAGCCTAAGTCTCTTATGTGAAAAATCCACAAAATTGAGAAACCTCTACCAAGCTTTTTTTCCAAATTAAACTTTCTGATTTGGAGGGTGAGGGGTATTTGGATTTTTTAAGTTTGGGGTTTGTTTAGCAGATTCTTACTTTATTATTCTGTTAGGCCTGTCAGAAGAAAAACCTTAGTCTTAGCACAAATAAACCAATACAAGTGTAACCCATCATGATTGTGACATCACCAATCATTAGACCCACACATTTTTTAAAGCCACTTAAGCATTTTGTCATTATATTCCTAAAAAAGATGAGTTGAAACCAAAGACAAAGTTAATGACACTTGTAAGTAATAGATATTAGAACACACAAAAATTGGTGATCATGCTGTAATTTTTGCACTGCAATATAGAGGTAAAGAGAAAGAAGATTCCTGGCTGAGTGAAGAATGTTGACTATACTGACCCAATGCACCTACTTTACCACAGTAACCATTTTATGAGTCTTGAAAAATTAATTGAATTTATGCAGCATAAGAGCAAAAGCCATAGGGACATGTATTTGAGTACAGGAAGTAAAACCAAAGCCAACACAGATACAAGTGTTTCCAAATTAAGAATAATTGAATTGAAAAAAGACTCCACATGTGTCTTTCATGACAGTGAATAGCCACTTTGACACCCAATCTTTTAATCAACATGTACAATTCTATTGTATTCTTTCCTTTAGTATCCAATGTGAAAATACACTACAGAGCTGAAAAAGACAGTATTTTGTTTCATTCAGTTTTAGACTCCAAATCTGGGAAAAAAATCCCCCAAAAAACCTCTTGAAAAAAAGAGCAACTGAAAAAGACAGGTTATTACTTACCACAGTGACGTTGAAAGCGTAAAGAAGATCAAAAGGAAGTGCAGCAATTAAGTCAATGATAAACCAGGTAGTCACATAGTGGATACAAATAGATCTTGCTTCAAATATAACTTGGCCAGACTTGCTGACATATGTTGTTCGAAAATTTAAAATAATATCTGTTTAACAAAGAATGAACAGAATCAGAGACAATGATTTCTTGATTCCTGGGGATAACACCAGGAATCCACCATAATGCTGATTATTTTTCTTATGCATGGCAAAAACTAAAGAATTTAATACAGAAACAAATAAAATATAGTGGTAAGAGATACACATACATAAATTTAAGCCAATTGATGCACAACATTGTTCTTTGTAAGGAGCAAAAAGAATGTTTAAAATATTTTAAGCTCACTGATTTCAAAGGGAGATTGAATTAAAAAAAACCATAATCCACATGGCTCTTTAAAAAGTGCTAAATATTGGTGCAGTATTTTTCCTAAAGAAAAATGAGGGTATGATTGTTGTGCACAAAAACTACTTAGATTTCTTTAGAGATAAAAGTTCATGAATTACTTTATTTAAAATGTATAGCGGAAACTTTCTTTTAATGATAATTATCCAGCACAGAGAACAAATATCCTCCAGGACAACCACTTGTTTATCCACAGAGAAGTGCTGAACTCACTTAAAAAAAAAAAAAAAAAAAAAGCTTTTGGGCTATGGTGGAGATATGAGTTGCTTGGTGGCTTGAGTATTTTGCATGTTCCTATCTAACATTCCAGGATGAGTGTCCTTCAGTATGAGATATACTTTTGACGTGTCTTGCCAAAACACATTAACACTCAAGGAAAAGCTCAGGTCTTGACAACAGAGTCTCAATTATTTTCATGTCCTACAAGACAAAGACTATAATCTGTCCTCGAGCTATGCACCCAGTTTCTACCAACATTAGTGAGAACTACTTGTGTAACTTTTACAGTGTCAGAAGAGTGCAGTCAACCATCAAAGCTGGTGTTTTACAGCAAGATAATTAGCCTGCTGCCTTGCAAATTCTAATGCCTCATGTTGAAGACCATCTCATAAAAGCGAAATAAGAGATCCCAAGTGTTAGGAAGATATTCACAGTGTGATTGACTTTTTTCTCATTAAAAAATAACAACTTCAGGGTAATGGTCTTGGCAGCCTGAAAGCCAGTGGACTTTCTTTAATGTCCAAGTTATAAGAGGCAGCTTTCTAGATGATAGTCCTGTGTGTAGTAGACTTGTCAACTGTGTTATTTGTAATTTAGGCAGCCTATTATTGAGTGTTACAAGGAAGGAACTGCAATCCCCCTGCCCTCTGCCCCTGTGGCAGCCATGGCAGTCCTGACTTCTTTCTATCTGCTAGATGATGCTCAAGAAGATATGCCTTCAGCTGCCTCTTCAACACACTGCCCTTGTAGGGAGGTGGCAGCAGCAGCTGCTGGGGGTTGGCTCCACACCATATACAGCATGGAGCGGGCACATGTTTGATGCTCACAGAGATATTTCTTACAGCCTCTGGAGAAGGGGTGCTAGAAATGCCAAATGCAAGCACCTACAAATGAAATCCAGATTTCTGCCCACCAGTAAGTTGGGTGAAGGCATAGGAAGATGATGTATGCCTTGCAAATGGAAGTAAACACAGAATATGAGTATTTCATAGATTCCGTCTATTCAAGGCATTTGCTTTCTCTTTAGATGCAGATATTTCTTTTCCTCACAGCTAGTTTCTTGTGTACTGTGTAAACCTGCTCCAAATCAGCACATTCCTGGGAAAAAAAGAAAGCTTTGAGGTCCTAAAAATTAAGCATATCTCAACTTCTGTCACTTCATAATTAAAATATAATGAACACTAAGAGTACTAGTATTGTAACTTTGGTTTAATGCAAGTCAAGTTAGAAATAAAAAGAGGGTAATAGTAGGATTACTAGTACGAGGATTAGATTCATCTACTCTTGGTTTTGTAGGCAGCTTCTAGGGCCTGAAAACTTTTCTTCCTGATATACACATGAGAACAAATGTCTAATTTCTGATATATTTTTTATCCTGCATTTTTCACTCAGTGCATTAGATATGTCTGCAAAGACCAGCATGCATGAAAAAACAGACTCCCCGCAGACAGCAAAATCGAAGGATAGATTTTTCAAAATATGACACACAAAGCACTGCTACCACCGAAGTCATAAAGAGATTAGAGGGGGCCAGCTTTGTCCCATTTGCAAGCTTTCGTACAACCAAGGCATCAAAATGCAAAAATAGGCATTAAACGATTATTTTTTTCCCCCTATGATTTATGTGAAAATAAAAATAATAAAAAAAAATCAAACAACTGCTTATGTAGAACATGTACACTAAAAATGGAATAAGTAAACACCTATGCAGTGCTCTTTAAATGAGCCAAATTTTGTTATGTTCTGGTTGTTAGGCATTTTTCTCCTTTCCTGATATTTCTTATTTATCCAAAACATTGTTTTTGACTTTTCCCTATGTTTTTCCCCTTTTTTTAATTGTAGTTTTTGTTTTCTGTGACATTGCTACTGAATAAAAAAGCTTTGGAAATACACTTTACAATAATGTTGTTAATATAATGAGGACAGCCAACACAGACTTACAGTAAAGGAGAGCATTATAAAGTGAACAAGAGAAAAAGTATCTGACCAGGTTCATCTTAACAGAGTAAATCAACTTGATATAAACCAATCTGACATGTTCTAAAAGCTCAATGGAAAATGCTGCCTCATTGAGGGGGCATGGATTGCCATGAGTTTATGTTAAAGCAAATTTTCATTTCCAGAATTTTATTTTAGATTTTTTTGGTAATAAACGAATATTAAAAATAGAAATTGTTTGACTTTCACTATATCAGAACAGCATCAGAGAGCAGAACCTACAGGACTCAAATGCTTAGGGCTAGCATTGTCGACATTTGAACTAGTCAGACGCAGTATTTTTTAACAACTGCATTTTCATGCCTTATGAACACATACTCAGACCAGCCACACAATCCATGTAGAAATTACTGTTGAAGTCCTACAACAGAACTGACACTATTGTTCCTGCAAAGGAGTTTGAAAATTAAATCCATCCACGGAGTAGCGGACACTCAGACGAATTAACTCTTATCCAGGTTTGGGCAGGAGATCTGCTGTGGTCACTCAGTATCTTTGACAGCATTTCCATCTTAAGAACAGCAATATCAAGCATTCTGTAGCATATTTTCAGAGATGCTTTACTCCATGTTTGCTGTGATGTATTGCTTGGACATTGTGATGATGGAAGCTATGAAGATCTGGAGCTAAAGATCTCTACGTTTCTGGGGCACAGGGTATGAAGATATTTGCCCAAAGCACAGACAAACATTGGTACAATATGTTTAAAGTGTCAATTTTAACATCTCATTTAATTCTACTTGTATTTTCACTGAGATACCCATTTTGTGGATTTACATGAGGTTTGATTATTCTCTGAACCACAAAAGCATCTGATGAAATTTATAGCTACTATAAAAGAGTCATGTATTGTTACATATGCTTGATCTTTTTTTTTTTTCTCTTAAACAAAAAAAACCCACAACCAGGTCTCAAAGTTTCATCTCCCTACAGGTTTCCTTAAAGTTTTTGTAACATAATTTGAGAAGCACTTCTACAATAGATCAGCTTCTACAAAATATTAATTAGACTTTCATTTAACATGCAGTAAGATAAATTAACATTTAATCAATTTCATTGTCATATGCATATTTTTTATATACATGTTCTGCACCCTTAAAGAAAGCATATTTCTGCTGTGTATCTTTATAATTTTATTACAAATAAATGTTAAAACCTCCAGTTCTAAAACATTTTGGATTTTTTTTTTTTTAATTACTTTCAAGTTCTTCAGTGTGGGTAATAGAAACGATTTTTCAGCTATACTTCATCCTTTCCCTTTTATGGCTGTTCTACTTTGCCAGAGAAACACAGGCACAAATAATCAATGTAACCTTTTTTTTGCAAGAGCAACTCATGCCCGCTAAAAGAGACGCAGTTACTGAAAATTATATTCTATTAATATTATGTAGGACGATAAACACAGCATCATAGATGCCTTCATTTTCAGATATATACTGGTTTTTCTATATGCTTAGTAATAAAAATTCCTAAGTTTCTTAAAAATAATATCTGTCTAGTATGGGATTAAATCTTCTGTCATAATTTGGGATAAATTAGTGTTGCAATCTAATGGGGGAAAAACCTATTATTTGGACTAAAATGAGTTACTGTTGGGATCTGGAAAACATGATATTACCATACATACACTGACACTGGGAAAATATGACATAATCTAAGATGTGCACTTGCAAACATAAAAAAACTTTTTTGAAGACTCCAAGTGCCTTAACAAAGTGTATGTTTGGAACAAATTTTGAGCATGAATTAAAATTCCGGACATTAAGGAGAAACAATAAGTTTTCCTAGTTAAAAACCAAAACAACCAAATCAAACAAACAAAAAGCATTACAAAATTGTAAAATACAAAATAACCCAGAAAATGTAACCAAAATGCAGAAAAGATCAGCGACTACCAAAATGACAAGTTTGAAGGTGAGAAAACATAATGAAGTTTAAATGACTAACAAAACTGAAGACATGGATAGAATGTTATCATTTACTTGTTTCATTTTCTAAAAAGAAGAAAATAGAAACTCTGATTTTGGAATGAAGTAGGAAGATTTATCACTCTAAATGATGCTACAGATGGTACAGAAGCTTATCACATAACAAAGGAGATAGGAGACATTTCAAGGAGATTTTTGAACACAAAGTTCCACCTAATATTCTAAGCGGAACTTACTGAGAGCCACTTTCTGAACCACCAGTATTAAATTCTAATAAAATCTAAGAAAAATGGAAAAATGCCAAGGAAATGGAATTTGCCATGATAATTGTAATAATTTAGGGAAAATAAAACCCATGCTGAAAATGATGATCCAGAAAACATTACATTTGATAATCACAAGAAAAGCAGATAATTCTGGCATATATGTTAAGTGTGTAGTAATAACAATACATGTTAAAATATAACTAATGTCATAAATTAATGGAGGGTGTGAAATCAACATAGTGTCTTTTGCTAAGAAAATTATGTCTGATACAGCTGTCAAACTAGATGATTTTTGCAGGGTAGTTTTCAAGATTCAGTGCAAATCCTTAACACAATGTGACCTAGACACATATCCAAGGCTATCTAGTTCCACAGACTGAGGTTTTGCAGGTTATAATGGGTTCATGCTTCAAGAACTACAGTTTTCATTCAACAACATTCCTCAGGCTGAACAGAACATACACGTAAAATTGGAGATATAAAAATCTTAGATTACATTGACAAGTAGTGTCAGCTAGTCCTGCATTCTTAAAGCTACAAAAATGTTCTAAAACTTTCAGTAATACAATTAAGATATGAAATTAGGATGATTTCCTATGGTTCATAATGAACAAGGGTGGTTAGTAGAGTTAGTTGGTTACTATTCACATTTACAGATGTGTATGGTAGCACCAGCCGCATGCATAACTACTCCACACAGATATGCTTGATACAGGTAAAAAAGAAAGATCAGGATATTTACATCACAAGTTCTTTAAAACTTCTCTTTTGTCTCAGAAATCTCCAGTGTGTAGTTATCAGAGTTAGAAAAAGGATTTGCTTATTTATTGCACATTAGCATTTGTGAAACAGCTAAAGGTTTAACAGAGATAAATGCTTGCTTTAAATTCCCCTAAGCCATCCAGTACACCAAAGACTTATCAATGTGCATATGGAACACACTGGTCAAGATTGAAAAGATTAGAGGTTTTCTGGCACAGCACCCCTTTCTGCCTTCTTATCAAAGCAATTTAGGACAACAGCCCCAGATAACATTCGTATATAAAAAACTAAATAGGAAACAGTAAGTGCTCCTGCATCCAACTCATTAGATAAAAATCTAGAGGGTGGTAGGTGAGTGTGATCCATCTTCTACTTCTTGACAGCTTTCTGAGTTACACTTGGGTGTAAACATTTTCTTCATCTGGGCAACCTTATTTACAGCTTAACTGCTGTGCTAAAGTACTTACTGAGAAAGCTGTAAAGGGGAAAAAAAACCCAAACCAACAAACAAACCCCAAACAAACAAACAAAAACCAACCCCAGAACTCCTGAGGCAAGAAACTTCTAAAAGCACAACAAAATCTTTAACACAAATTGAGAAATGACCATTTTTCCTGACAGAGTTTATTGTTTTTAGGAATTAGATGTTCAACAGTTTTTTTGGGAATGATGATAAAAAATGGAAGATTAACTTTTTAAACTTTTTTTTTTAATATTTTTTCTTATCATTTAGACTTTGAGCAACTAGAATTGTAAGCAAATTGAGGCAATAAAGACTAGTTAAATGGCAAAAAACTGTACAATAATCTATTGTGAAAGTACTCGTAGAATCTTTAATATAAATAGTTTGTAAGTCTTACTGTGCACTAGCTTCTATGTGCCAATGACACTAACTCATAACAAAATTTCGAAAATCCAACACAAGCATCAATATTGTAAAGCTTTGGAGATTCCAAACAACTCCAAAGCATCAAAACTTGGTTTTCTTTAGTGCTGAATTTGTGTTCCAAATGTTCTGAGATGAGGTGAGCTTTCAGCATTTTCTACAGCAGCAAGGGCAAAAAATTTACAGATTACTGCTGTTAAACTGTCAGGAAGGATATTTAATCTCTGAGCTGGTTGTTGAAGCATACATGAAGTGACTTTAATATCTCTGGACAAAAATTTTCACTAAGAGGTATGTTTGAATACATTATCTGTAAGTATTCTCTAAGAACACAATTCAGCCTGTGCAAGCTTCATACTTAAAACTGTATTTGATATTTTTGTTTTAGACTGGGAAAAGAACTATAGTCTCTTTTCTGTTTCAGCAGCTCTCATAACACAAATCATTAATAATAAGCATTATTACTTAAAAAAAAGTCATCTCATTGTAATTTTTTTACCATGTAAGCTGGAAAAGCATCATTTTGAATGATCTTGCAAGCTACAGATATCATTCCATGTACTCAGGAAAGCAGAATAGGGGATATAAATAATGCCTCTAATATGAGCAATGTCACAAAAAAGTTACCGGTATAAGCTACATGGTATAAACTACAAGGTGCTTTTTCTCCCACATTTTTTTGGCCCATTTTAGTGTAGATACACCTGTTTTGTTAATAAACACCCATGCATTTTAAGCCAGCCCTGACCTGTGTTGCAGACTTTTGCTCAATCCCCATTTATTGCTGTACAAGAAGTGTGCTGTGAGCCCATGAGCTTAACAGAAGCAAAGTGCATCGGTCCACAAAGCAGCAAGTAATTTTGCTGCTGGCAGACACAAAGGTGAACTTGACCTGGCAGCACTCAATAGGGAAAACCCAAGATCTCCAGTTTCAGCAGGTTTAGAAAAAGCAGTCATAGCACCTATGCATTCCTCACTTCCAAAGATTTAAACAGCTTTTTTTTTTTTTCTTCATTTTCTTCAGCTCTAATTTCCACACCCAGGTCATGCAGAATCACTTTATATTGAGAAAAATTCAATGGCAGACCAATGGCAAATCATCCCCAGGAAGACTGCTCTGCATAGTCCCCCTAGGCAAATCTCTGCCCTCTCTATCCTCTCACCTTCTCTTTTGCATGCCTGATGCTTTCACCCCATATCCTCCAGCACTGCTGAGCTGTGGTGTCTGAACACTGGCTTCTGCTCCTGACACCCTCTGAACACTGGCTTCTGCTCCTGACACCCTCTGAACACATGCGCCTATTGACGCCGTTCCTTTCTGGTTTTCCAGTGCTGTTCTCCTTCTCACTAGCCTGCAGACACATCACCTTTCCCTACCTACCCCACACAAGGTAAACCAGAAGCTCTGTTAAGCATCAGGTCTCTAAGATACATGCAGAGATTGACAAATCTCATAAAACCGTTTGGTAAAATCAACCTCAAACTTAAACCGTGACCCTGATTTAACTCCTGGTTGGATCCCATGAGTAACAAGCTCAATCTGCATGGATTCTCTCCACATACTATATTATACTGATAAGATATGGCACACGCTCTCTAACACATTTCTTACAAGTTGGTGTTTGGTTTTGTTTGTTTGGGTTTTTTTTTTTTTAATCTCAAACTCTTATGAAGTTACACTGAAAGATTAAAGAAAATTAATTTGTAGAAAAACAAACCCCATTTTTTCAGCTATGAAAATATCTGCATTTAAAAAATGTTAATCTACAGGCAATTGCTGTTCCTAATTTATTTATACATTTTGCTCCAAGGAAGCTCTTACACAGCATTCACAGCAGTAAACATCAGAAGGCTGGGACCAACGTTACCCTATGGTCTTCCAAGTTTTCAATTACCATGGCTACATGCTTTTGTGATATTTTCATTCAAAATTTCTAAAGCCAATACCGTGATTTAACCAAAAAGCTCTAACTTATTCCTTTCTTTACTTGAGGATCTAATGGCTTTTACTCACCGTTGGTGACCCTTTTCCTTTTCACAAGCTTCCAGCATGAAAATCCATGCCCTAGCTATACTCAGTTCCTGTGAAAAGACAACTTATTTCATAGTTGGACATAAATGAGCTGGGAACCCTGAGCAAGTCTGTAGGGTTTGGGAACTATCTGGTGACCTCTCAATTAAAGTTTTGTAGGACGTCACATCCTTTACCAAGCCATCCCTTTCTAGATATCTGTCATGCTCACATTCACGCACAGAGACCCATCCACTCAGTGAATGGTATGAAAATACCAATTTAAACTAGTGCTCAACAAAAGAAAAAAATTATTACAATAAAAAATGGAGGTTCAACTTGGTGCATAATGCAGGTTGCAAATGTAAATAATATAAAAAAGTGAAAACCATATTCATCAAACTATCCTATTAATCCTTATGATATTTTCCAGGATAATACCCTTTTTTCAGTTTCAAAAGCAGAATAGGTGTTTTGTATAATCTCAGTTTCTAATCCCTGTTAAAAACACAAGCAAACAAAACAAGCAAAAAACCCAAACAAAAGAACCAACCAAAAAAAAAAAATCAAAAACCCAACAACCCAACCACCACCAAAAAAACCAAAAAGACAAAAAAAATGACATAATATAGAGGTAAAAAATGATCTGTTAGCCAGCTGAACTTCTTTACCAAAAAACAGGATTATATTACCTGAAGCAGTTGATTTTCCTGTGCCAACCTTTTTTTTTTTCTCTTTAGACTTGATTTTTAAAAAAATAAATCCTACTGGGATTAGACATATGATCAAGCTACAGTAGAATAACAATTTAGGATTAGTCAGATGATTCAGTAGCACAAGGATATCTCATTCATGTAATATGAGAGAACTTCGAAAGGAAGCTTCTGTTATTGTGGAATGAATATAATTCATTGGCTTTGTTCTGTTAAAGTCACCACTGAATACACTAAGCTGTTTTACCAGTAAAATTTCTCCTATGGAAAGAGTTAATTGATGATTGAACATCACAATACTTGGCATTCTACATCACAGGAGGAGCTGGCATGGTCCCTCCTCTAAAGCAGTGCCATGACATATGTTCTCAGTCTTGCTCCATTACAGTTTGACAAGTTGACATTTTTAGTGATTTTAATGGACTGTGATCTATTTATTCTCAGGTATGATGGATCATATCAGAACTGATTCCCAATATCCACCTATAACTGATACACTGATTTGCTCTTCCTTACTATTTGTTCTTGCAACGGAAAGTAACGGGATATTGAAGTCATAGCCTAGTGGGAGTACTGTTTTACTTGGGTAAATTATCCATTAATATAAAAAACTGAAATCCGAACACAGTAGAGACTTGAATGGCTATTGTGGTAACAAATGTCACTCCCTCCAGGCGTAGAGTTTGGTCAGTATTAATGCATAATCATGGGATGCTCTACCAAACACAGTACTTCGGCTGCTGTACCCCATTATATTGGGTGTGCTAGGACACACAAAATGACCAGCACACCAGTGTTAAAAAAGGGGTTTTAACAGCAACTTTTTGCTGTCCTAAGAGCCCAGGAATCCAGATATCATGAACCTGAACAGAAGTCCATAATCGTAAAAATAATCACATTCTTTTATCTTCTTCCTTCACCTTCAGCCTTTTAAGCGGTTGTCTTCAACTATGAGGGTGTTAACCCAGGATTAGCTAATCTCAGTTCCACAGTATTTGATGTGCCAGAAAAGCATCACGTAACGTGACCTTTTCAATAACATAAGATTTTCAATCATAAGATTTTCTTTTTTATAAACTATTCTCTACCTATTAAAAACAGACATAATCCATGAACATATTGAGTAACTAAAATATATTACATTCACTTTTCTACAAAGGAGTAGAAGTCTTGAAAGAAAAGCAAAGAACTAAAACTATTTCTGAAAAATGAACCTCTAGCTCTGTTTTTAAAAGAAACTAGTATTTGTGATCACAGAACTGTGAAATTTTCTACATGGGTAATTTTCTTAATAGAACCTATAGAAATAAGTTAGAAAGAAGCAATTCCAAAGAGTGAAGAAACATCAATCATATGACTTAACTTTTCACCAAATTCAAAGTCTGCAAAGCAAGAGTAGCTGTTAGGTATTTCATGAACTCAGTTCACTTTACACAAATGCTGGAAACTCAATGAAAAGACCAAACAAGTAAAACATTAAATGGGCAATAGGGCAACTCCTTTGTGCACTTCAAATTATTTGACCAATTCCAAGGGGGAATCCTGAAATATTTTTTTCAGAAATTACCTCATGAATCTTGACGATTCACATACACAGGACATTATCCATAGACCATAAAAAAATATGAAAAGGACCGCATGTAAGCACACAGATAATACAGTAAACTATTAAGCATCTAAGAATTTCCTTGGAAATAACTTAGATGGTCAATTAAAAAAATCTTAAGCATTGAAAAATATAGTGTTCTTTTACCATTGTAATATAGGATAGTAAATCTAAACCTAAATACACACATTGACTCTAGCTATAGAGCAAATCAGTCATATTCTGTATAACAGGGTAGTGTGAACTTTGTTTATCTTTTCAAAGGAAACATAACAGAGTGAAAATTACTTACAAAATTATTACTACATCATTCTCCAATATGTGGATTGACTATAGGTGAAACAAATGATTTGTCACACTGCCTTTTTTTTTTTGTTTTTGAATTGCACCTCAGCTTAGACTCTTAAGTGTCAGAAGCCTGTCACTCTGACGTTACAAGTCTCATTGTGAAATAAGGAGGAGGGAAGAAAAATAATCTGTCTGAACAGATTAATTTAGGACAGCTGAGAAGTAGAACAGTGACTATATTTATCAGAAGCACAGACGCAGGATATCTTGACCCAACTATAAGCTGCCTACGGAGCTCTCCCCAGAATAGTAGGGAATTACATATGTTAAATGCTGCATATTTCAGTCTGTACTGATGTGGTTCCTATCATCTTGCATGTTTTTTTTTAAAGGCCTTTATCCTGTATAATCTACTTGCTTTGTTTTAGGAATTTCTCCATAAAATCAGATTTCAGAATGGAGTCTGTTCTGTACCTCTTTAAGTACTTCTTTCTTGGATTTTACCTTTACCTTTGATGGTACATGGGACACTACATACAGATCCCTTCTTGTAACCAGTTGTTTTAGGCAATGTCATTCATCTTGGCTTCATGAAAAGCAGGAATACTCAGATAAGCCGTTTTCTTCTCTCAGTTGTAAGGTATCTCCCCAGCTTCAGAAGTAGGAAGCAACATTTTGATGAGTGGGTTATGCTTATCTCCTTTATGTTCAGGTGGATGTTTTTGTGCATGGAAACAGCATCCTGTGTGCAGACTAGAAAAAATTCTAACAATATAGTGGTTTTGCCATCTTCAGTTGAACGGTTTAAGTGAGAATCTTTAGGAAATTTATTATTGCTTTTTCAACATAAACATTTGGCACCGTGTATTCACATTACTAGGTAATCCATAGTCCATGAACAATTTAGTTTGGCCTTCCCTCCTTAATATTAGGTGTATCAACAATGTCACTCTATCCAGGTTCATGTTTTGTTCATATGTAGTCACAAATGAGGCTATTTGACGCTCAGAGATAAATTAAAAACCTCTCCCTGAATTTGAGCATATTAGGGTGTGAAAAATAAAAAAATAAAAAAACATATTAAAAAAATATGCTTCAAAACGCTGCCATTTCCTTTCAAAATTCACAAATCCTCTGAGTTTAAGTTCCTCTAGACACAGACATTGCTTTATGTGATCTTCCATGCACTTGCAAAGATATGAATTTATAATCATGGTCATAATGAAAAAGACTGAGAGAAAAAAACCCCAAACTTTCTAATTTAAAGCAAATTGATCTATAGCATTTAATACTATCTCATATGATTCCAGCAAATTTTAACACAATAGGCACAGTTGGACAACTGTGTAAATCACGAATGATGATATGAATTTCTAGTGGATTTGTACCATATTCTTGAATTTTTACATATTAAAGATCTGAGATGCAAAGGCTTCATATGATTTAAGACAGTTTTGGAAAGATTTTGAGTGGTTTACGTTCGTGATAGACACTAAAAGGCCAACAAGTCTTTACAGTACAATGCAATACAAATCACAGCTTTACGGCTTCTAAACATGCTGCTTTTAAAACCTGAAATTGCTAATAATGCACTTTGTTAAATAGTGTTTAACGAGAGAGATACACCTACAAAGAGAAGAGATCTTTGTAAACATGATTTACTGTCTCTTGAAAATGCAAGCCATAGATAAAGTCTTCAGATGAGAATGTGTGTGGGGAGAGTGGGGGAAAGGATGAGTATGCTGTCATTTTTCCACAGATAGACAAAGGATTACATTGTGGAAAACACACTTAAAATTATCATGCCAGTACATCTATAAATGGTATAATTTTATAGCTATAATTATTATCCAGAGTTCTCTATCTTCCACTAGAAACTGGATGACCCACAAATACAAAACTAAAATGAAAAGTTAAAGGCCACTTATTTTTATAGCTCTTTTCTCCATAGTTCTTCCTTGCCACCTTAGGAGACAAAATACTCAGAGACCTTTGATCTCATCCAGCAAGTAATGTATTACCATTACCCTGAAAGCCTATACGTATTTTCTCTGAATCATCACATTGATCTCAACTCCTCTTGAAGACATCCTATCAAAATAGTCCTCTGAGTGAGTCTGAGCATTTAGCAGTAAAGTATTGATATTTTTTTCGGTAATGTTACTTTCTTCAATTAAGATGTTTAATAATGTTTTCAAAATAAAAAAAAAAAAAAGACAACAGCTGAAAATCAGAATGAAACTGTTACAGGAAGAAACGCATACACTGGACAGTTACGGAAGAGTAAAAGTTTTGCAGTCAGGAGGTTATTACTAATAAAATGGGATTCACTGTGTTCCCAGCTTTTCTCCGCAAAAGAGAGAAAAATTTATTTTACATATATTATTGAAAAGTAACCAAAATACATTATGTTTCTTAGAAATATTTAAACTATCATTGGGTAGAGGAAGCAAAAGATGTATTTACAGGAGAACGTTAGAGAAAGTTGCACACATTCCAGAGGAAAAGAGATCTGCAAGTACCCTCAAACATCACATCACACAAGTTATCAAAGCACTAGGATATATAGTAAACATTAAGTGAAAATAATTTTAACTTCATTTGAGAAGCCTTAATTATGTTCCCTCTCTGACCTCTTCCCCAGTGATATCACAAAATGGGTGGTTATTATTATGGTTTATCTTCTGTTTATGTTTTAGAGAACTTTAAAGGTTGCAGCAGTTAAACCTGTAGCTACATGTACTCTTTCCTCATAAGTAGTTTAATTCAGATCAACACTTCCACTTATAAGCACCCCAAGTCAGGAGAACACTTCCATATGTATTTTTATCATGCTTAAGCATATGCTGAATCGCAAAATGGATAAACCTAAAAGATTTTTTTAGAGACACTAAATTTATTCAAACTCTTCTGCTTAAAGAAAACCCTTAGTCTCTATCCTGTTATTTTGCTTGAACTGATGAGCAGGCATCTCTTCTTTTTATTGTCATGTTTCTGCTCCCTTTGATAACACAACTAAACCCAAAAACCTTGTTAAGTATAAATAGGAGTTTATGCAAGTTATGTGCATAAAAGGTATATACTGTTCTATGTTCTGAGAAGTCTGAATGAAAGTAAAGCAGATAGCCTCTTTCTCTCCAACCCATGATTACAGAGTTGTAATTCCTCAACCCATGATTACAGAGCTGTAATACAGCTGAGGACCCCAACGCAGCCAGATCTCCCCACTGACTTTGAGGCAGTAGCATCATAAAAAGAATTTTACTCAACACTTCTCACCGACTTTTCTCAAAGCACACAGATCATCTATCAAAGGTGTGCTTGTGAGAACCACAGTGTGACAATGCCCTGAAATTTATGCATTAAATTTATGTACATGGTCAATCTCACACATGTTCTGAGACATATTCATTCAACATTTTAACAGTCAAGGGACCACTGAGAGGTGACTATAAACATACTATTTTCTTTAAATTCACTGCAGAGATTTAAATTCAGTATGAGAATGTCCTGAAAATACTCCATAAACTTTTCCCCAGAGCCATACATTTAGAACCAGATAATAACTTCAGAAATAATTATTTTGGAGGAAATGGAGTCATTATTGAAACCGTGGAGGAGGAATAATGATAAGCTGCTGTACAGTGTTTGTGATTACCAGTCACATAGCTACGCAAAGAAGTATTTTCTAGCACTTTATACACTTTTCTTTGAATGTATTTAGTTACAACCATAGTTTGATTTCCTGGATGATGATCTAAAAGTCTAACCAGAAAATATGAAGTAAAATTTACAGAAAATGTTATTCCTTCTATTTTTCTAACCCAGCTACTTTAATAATGATAGAGATACCCTTTCTTTTGTCTTACTAAGAAACATATATTTCCAGCAAAGAATATAAACAGAAAATCAGCACTAAGCAGTACACCATCTGTCTTGCTTCAAATGGATACTAAAACACATAAATCAGAGAGACACATATTATACTCTCTGGTGCCTAGGGGCTATTAAACACCTTCATAACACAGAAACGTTATCTACACTAGTGTGAGGTGAAGGGTACAACCATTACCAAAATAAGTTAACCTGTGTCTACTTCTTTTATAAAGATGTCCAGGTAGATCAAGTGGAATTATTTCATTTTGTATTCCTGAAAATGGAACGTGTAGTTATTTATGACTTACTAAAGTCATAGCCTTGCTCTTTTTACACAAGACAAAAGATGATCTGGATTGCAGAACAAAGGTTTCTTACTGCAGTGCTTGAATATCATTCAATGTGAGTTGTTTGCATTAACATGAAAGAGCTCACCAAGATCTAATACTGAGTATAAAAGGGGAAAATTAGACTTTAAACATAACGTCAGTGTCCAAAGGAGGAAACACAAATATTTATCCATCATGATATTTGATTCTTCCATCAGTCACATCACCTACTAGTCTTACTGTCGACAGTAAAAATGTCAGAGAAATGGAATGAACTTTTCAAACTTTTGTAAGAAAAATTTCTGTTAAACTGAAGACATTCTGAGTTATTGCTTAGTGTTTAAGAAGTTTCAGTCTTCTTTAGTTCTCCTAAAGAAGAACATAAAATTGCTTTCAATGTCCGAGTTAAGCTAGATTTTTTCAGGAAAAATTAGAAAAAAGCAGAGTAGAAAAGAAGTTTCAACTCTGAGGATAATTTTATTCTTTTGTTCATTATTATTTCTCTCTTAGAATCCATCCTAAACCTTTTCATAATCAAGGAATCACATGCTCAACTTTGCTTATTTCTTTGAAATAATAGTTTCTCTAACCGCATATTGTCAACAGATCTGAGATGTAGTTAGTCAGCGTGACAGCAATGAATGGTGTCACAACAATAAAAACTTGGGTAAAAACCTGTGTGACTCTAGAGTCAGGGGTTCTTTTCTATATTCACAAAGAAACGAATAAGATAATACAAAAATGAAATTCCTTTGCTACGAGGCCACTATTAGACATGGCCTTGTCTTCATTTTAATTCTTGAAGGTATAAGGGTTAAATGGATCACTGAAACAAAAAGTATAGAGAACAGACCAAATGACAAATTACAACCTCTCAAATTCTATCTCAGTTGCCAGTATAGCATACTGATATTGTACATTTTCATTATTGCAGTGTAAGTTTTAATCTTATGTCATTATAGTTGTTAAAACCTAGTGATTTTCAGCTCCTGGTCCAGGTGTCTGTGAAAGGTAGTTTAAAAAAAATTTACATTATGAACAACACTGGAGTAATTGTAGGGCACCCTCCTAGACTGGGAAGTTTTTAGGCATCCGTATTTTAAAACAATGGTTTTCAACATTTTTTAAGGTAAAAGGTAACTTTTGCGTAAAAGCATGATTACCTAAATCAATGTAAAGTAAAAAAAAAAAAAAGTTGTTCTAAAGTGCAGATGAAATCTCAAAGTACGCAGCTAAAATGGATTTTGTTTAAAATCAGGAAAGTCATTATTATTTTGTGTTCTACATTTTACATTCTGTGAAAACCTTAAATGTCAAAAGAGAGATCCCAAACAAACCCCAAACATATCTTACCTATGATAAAAAGAATTTCCACTGCAATGTCACTGACAGTTGTGCTTCGAGTTGTAGACAGCTCATCATGGCCAATAAAGCAAACATTGTAAGGTACAGTCACAGCAACATAAAACGTTGCCAGTAAAATAAGCCAGTCCCAGCCAGCTTTAAAAGTGCTAAAATGCAACAATATGAATTTGGATTTTTTTGCATCTGAAACTTTATATTCTGGAAATGCTGGTTTATCTACAAAAACATTCTGAAAAAGAGAGAAAAAATGACATGAGACAAAACAGTAATTTGTTCATACAAATTTCTTTCAATGCAGTCACGTGTTTTAAAAAAGCGTAAAGAAACATGACACACTCATATGCAGGCAAGAACGAATGCTATTTTTTTCCTAATGTAGTCCTCATACTTACTTAGACAGATGGTTTTGTTGATGGAATAATTTTTGTGACTGTTGGGGCAAGAAGAGGACTAACAAGGAACAGATTAGATAGAATGAGGAGGGGACAGAATCTGACAAACTGTTTCTTCTTCCTTTGGGTAAATTCTGACCAAAGAGCAATGTTTCTCTGCTGGAGAGGTAGGCTAAAGCTTTATATACATGAGCACATATTAATGTAAGTCTGAATAACCATATAGAAGGGAAAAGGTGGTGCTGAAGACCAAACATCCTTCCTACACATAGTTTGGAGCTGTGAGGAGGTGGTTTCAGACCAGCTCTAACCTGATCCTGTGGACTGAACAGCTATAAGTAGTTGGAGCACCTCTCCTGGTTTAATTACATGGGAGGGAATCCAGTTTGGGTGCCTGATACTGTTATGAACCAAAACACAATTAACAGGAATAACTTTTGATTCTCTTTAAAATTGCAGTCCTTATCTAAACCAAAATATTGATGTAAACCCACTGTAATACAGCTCCAGAACCAATTACTTTCACCATTAGAACATACCTACTTTTGTCACGTGCCTTGATTCTTTGTCATGTAACCATCAAAGGTCTTTGCAACAAAGACTTCAGTCTCACATATCAGTTTGATAAATTCTTAGCTTTCATCCTCCAGAGTTTTAACAAAAACACCTACCCTCCTGAAAAGCAGCATGTGCTACATGAACTGTCTTGTAGTATTTACTGACAAAATTCTTGCTCACTGTCATTGTGTCCCTGGTTAATGCTGTTCCAGTAATGAAAAACCTCACAACACTGTGTATTCAGCAAGATAAGATTACTTCTGATCTTGAAGTTATTCACCATGAATATAAAAAGACAACAACTCTGTGACCGAAGACTTAATTCCATTCGCCTTGCCTGTCACAGCCTTTCTCTTTGTGTTTTTCTTCTGAAATAGGGACGTCCTTGCCTTCTCCATTCTTGGTTCTCATTCATGAATCTTAGGGGCTGAATTCTTACTGTTGTTAGCATCAGCCCATTTTGAATCACAGAGAAGAAACGTTCCTCTTATGACTTCCAATTCATAGCTCTAAAAAGCTATGCACTACAGGCAGTAAATTAATCTGGCAACAAATGTTTTCAACCACTATATCATCTGCACTAGGATTTTGACAGTACAGGAAAGTCACCAAAAGCTATTTAAAAGTCATGTTCCTAAAAAATATTACTGTGTTATGAAAATATCATTGAAAGACCTGGTCATATTTTGCAGACTTCTTTTTTAAATTTTACACTTTTTCAACATTTAACATTTTTTAAAGTTTCTAGCTTTTTAACCTTTTTGTTTAACATTCAACATTTTTTAACATTTAACATTTAGATTCAATAGAAGTGACTGTATGCCCTTTGAGGTATATACCAGTTATGTATTTTCATGTCTTAACCCATACCAAGTTTTTTCTGCTTTTAATTTCTAACATAATACCTTGGAGGATATGTCTGCATTGCTGCTTAATTTTGGTAACCAACAAAAGGAATATGCCCCTTGGCAGATCATCTTTTCAGGGTTTTCATGATCTATATCCTTTGGCTATTTTTTTCCATTGTCTGTCTTCCATCCTCCTCATAACCATAACAAAGGAGAAAAAAAAAAAAAGTCCATTTTCTTCTTGTGGCTCTGTCAGAATTTCTTTCTAATGTTATAAACAAGAAACTAAATACTGTTCTAAGATTTTAAGAAAAACTATTTCTTTTTACTACCCCTGCTTGTAATAACTATAGGCACTCACTGTTGGAACAGGCTCTCAGATACTATTTTCTATATGTACATACTGATCTCTTATACATCTCTACTTTTCCTCTGCATTAACTCTTCTCCTGAAACATAGTTCCATAGAACAGGAGAGGGTTTTTTTTTTCTTATTTTTCTTTAGAAATCATTCTGCTGCTATATTTTTGGTTTTGCTTATGATTTAATTTGTTTATTACAACATTCACAGGGTGGTTTATGAACTTCCTTATTTGTTATAGTTACTAGGGGAACACAGAAGTAAGGAAAGAAGTATTACTATTTCAATTTGGAAAGGAAAAGATAAATTTACTCTGCACAAAGTTGGAGACATTCCCTCAAAAAGTTACCTAAATGAAATGTGACCTGGACCTTACACAGCATAGAGATTTTCAGCTAGGGCAATACTTTGCGATTCTTCATTAATGTTCTGGCAAACAGTAATTATTGAAATAAAATAATTGGGACAGTAAGGTAAATTGGAACCCATAATCAAATTCTGAGAAATTTTAATATGTCTCTTTCCTGGCATCAAATAAATGTCTATTTACAGTATGGCTATATACACTGTCTTGGTATATAAAGTATAACAAATGCCACAGTAGTCAAAACTGTACGTAAGTGAACTGCACTTCTTTTGTAACCATAAAATTATGACTAGGACATTTCTCAGGTACCCACTGACATTTTACAGCTCTTAAAAAAAAAAAGACAGTACAAAGAGTACATTTTTGAAAAAGAGAATAATTACACCTACATTATTAATTTTTAATTTGTTCTTCTCTCTTCTTTGTAGGTGTCCAGAGATATGATAAAGGACAGCTCTACTCCGTCTTCGTGCTGACTCAAAATGTGACCCTGCTCTTCCTCTTCCTTTCCATTTTTCTGCAGAACAGAGGTGAGAGGCATTAAACATCAGGACACAGCACTTTAACCTTTGGGACCTGAACTACTGAAATTTTAGATTTTGGTAGAAATAGGGCTAGATGTAAATATTATACACACCTTTTCTTAGTTTTGCTTAACTTTTTGCAGTTAAGTAAACAAAATCCCTCTTCTGAAGGACAAATAAAAATTATTGTAAAGTTTTAATTGTCAAATGCCTTCACGCAATTCAGAAGCAATTAATCACAACATATGATTTGATAGGTAAGAAAAAGTACTCTTTACCATTTCAGAAAATACAATAGTGATTACTAACCATAAGCAAGCATGGCTAGGAGTAACTGTTTGAGGTGTCCTTAAGGTGTTCCTACACTATCTTTTATTTCTGGGAAAGAAAAAAAAAAAAGCGCTTTTGTGGTCTATGTCTTTAAAACAAAGCATCTGACTTGTGCTGGGCTTCCATTATGGCAGAATATGCTAATTTGCAGGCTTGCCCATTAGTAATATCTAGCTCTTAAATTCACATGTTTAGATTTCTTTTCCCACCACATGGTCACTGGCATAGTCACTTAACACATTCCTTGGTGACATGAAATCCATTGAAAGTAAAGACTGAACACTGTTTTGGAAAGGTTTGTGTGTTTTCCTTCCATTCAGATGTCTGTAGTTGTCAATCATGGGGTCAAATTTTGTTCTTGCTTATACAGGACTAAATTCAAAGTAACTCCAGTGACTGGTAGAATTACAGTGAATTGATACCAGGGTAAATGAAAGCAGACATTTTAGGATATGTCAGGATTTAGAAAAAAGGAATTATGGGAATAAAGGAAGAAGCTGTCTGTCAAACAGGTTTAATTAAAGTCAATTCAATGCATACAAATTAAGGGGGAAAAAACGAAAAACCAATTAGCAGAGCCAGAAATTAACAGCAAGCAAAATAGCTACATCTTGAAACCTGCCTACAAAAGCAAGAAAGATTTGAATTACAGAAGACTGAAGTATTTTTGGCTCTGCAACACAAACCCATACATAACAAAAAGTGTAGGAAGCTAAACTTTCTAAGCTACTCAGTTTCATGTAATGCATGGAAGAGTGCTCTCAGGGTGAGGATTTTTTACACGTTGGTAAGGAGGAGTAGGAAGAAAGAAAAAAAAAGTTGCACTGCAGAACCAGCTACTTGAAAGTTGGAGGAAACAGGTGAGAAAGCCCCATACTTCCCCCTTCTCCAACTTGGGTGCCTGCAGATGACTTAAAGAGCTATAACACATGCATGTGCCAGCTACAATGAACAAAGGTAAAGCAAAAGAGACTTTCACAAAATCGTCAACTAAATGAATGTGGGTGCTTTAAATTTTCACCTCTCAACCACTGAACAATTCAAAACTCAAACTAAATTTTAAGTGTTCTTAAAGTGGGATGAGAGAGGAGTGCTTATCTGTTTCTCTGAGAAAAAAAGGAAATTAAGTTTATTGAATAGGGTCTCCACTGTAGTATTGGATGGTTGTAGGAGTTGTTTGTTGTATGACTTTGAAATTCTCTTTAGAACTATTTACTGTCTCTTCCCTTTTCCAAACTAAACTTCCATGTTGGGTGCGGTAATTTAGTTTACTGTCTCCCAAAGTAGTTCATAAAATACGTTTCAAATCTATTATGAGTCAAGTTGAGAAAGTGGTCAAATATCTTTCCCAAGCTTCTGGCCAGCAACGCTTTCAGGACTCTTTAGCTAAAGGCTTCATATCTTCATGATGTTTCATATCTAATACCTCTCCATGCCCTTAGCCTACAAAGCACAAGACAGTCCATCATGGGAGGTGGTAGATATAACTGCCTAGGTGATGTGATATGTTGAGAGACCCACACTGAATCATGATGGAGAAGGAAGGCAAGCTGCCCTTTCAGGTGGAGTTCCTTTGAGTACTTCCAGCATCCCCAGCAATACAGTGCTCATCCTCTGTGGAAGTGGAGCTCTCCACTTCTGGTCAACCTTGAAGGCTTTTCTTTACCTCCTCCCACTTAGAACTCCTGTGGTTTTTTTTTTTTTTAAAGGTATCCTTTTAGTAGCTCCTTTTCCCACAATAACAGGCAGCTTTCAAGATATGCATACACAATTACCTGATCCAGTGGTGTAATATTGCTTTAATTTTTTTTTCTTAATAACTCCTAACCTCAGATTTGTCTTTTTCTTACACGTTGAACACTGAGTTGAAAGTTGTTCATAATTCCATTTCTTTCCATAATGGCAATAATTAGTATGGGGTAGTTGATGTACAGATATTCAGCTAAGTTTGTTTCTTTTTTCCTATATATTCATTGACAATGATTTTTTATTTTCTGTCCACTCTAAATAAAAACAAGTTCCTTATATGATTTAAATTTTATGTGCCAGTGGCCTGATAATGTTTTGCTTTAGATGGATCTCATCTCTCCTATGTAGGGTTAGCATTTCATCCACTAAGTATTCCGTATTCATTAACCAGTTCAGGATGTAGTGCTTCATATGACACTTAGAATCATATTAGTTGCATATTTGCAGTGTAAGTAAATTCAATCACATGCTGATTCCACTATTTGGAAAGGATTAATGTTACCTCTATGTTAATATCGAAATTTATTCAACTCCTAGAGGCAGCAAAGCATGGATAAAAAAAAGGTGTGACATTTATTATGAAGTAATAATATTTTCCTTTTTAAACAAAAATGGTGAAGTATTTTTACTGTAGTTCTTATCAGTGAAAAAAACTGAGTTACCTGTGCAGATAAGATGCCATCAGACAATGACACCAGTGCAGCACATGTCAATGGGCCTATAACATGAATCAGTGAATGACATTAGTCAATTCTCCTGCTTTCTGATCTTCCCTGTGCCTTTAGGAAAAGAGGCAATCCTGACCCTTAGTAAACTATGCTGTTCATTAGGTGTGCCTTTGTATTTGTGGGATGATTGTCTGTAATTTTAATTCTTTTCCTGTCATACTCAGTTTACAGATCACTGTTCTGAAGGAAACAGTTTATTTTTTCTAAACACCCAGCTGTTACTTTCTGATTCTTAAACATATTTATGTACCTGACAGACTTGCTTTTGTCTTTTCATGGCTGATCTTTACAAAAAGATGCAACAGTAAATCAAACCATAAGCAGAAAGTCACTCTAAATACAGCTGTTTTATTTTTACCCTGTGTTTAAAATCCAAAGGACTTCTACTCTCCTCAGGTCCTGTGAGAAATAATTGTTCTAAAGAAAGCGTGGATTTGGGAGTCTACTTCCCAGTGCTTCTACACACCCCTTCCTGTGTGTTAATAATCTCCCCTCCCCCCCAATAGCTCTCAAATAAGATGCTTTGCAATTTAGTCTTAACCCCCTTTTTTTTTGACCAGAAAAGTGTTGGTATGTTTTTTAACCCTTCTTTCTGCCCTTTTGTGTTGTTTTTTTGTTTCAGACAAGATCAGGTATAGCACCAAAACCACCACACATGACAATCTCAGAAATCTTTTCTAAGAAAACAAGCTAGCAAGATCTCTGCCAATCTTAACATCAGTCTCATAACAACTTAAGCCTTCTTACAATCTTGTAAGGGAAAGTTGCAGTAAAATAAGCACAATCAGACACAAACACCTTCCAACTGTTGTCTTTTTGTGTTTTATAAGAACATAAGTCATCAATCTTCCTGTTAAAGATAACAGAAAGTGAAGGTATACTCTTTTCTTGTCTCTTTGTAAACCAAAATAAATCTACTCCTTAGGCATAAATCAGAAAAATAAAATGTGGCAACTTCTGATAAGCTCTACTGGTATATGCTGCCCTAGCAATGTAAAAGAACTGTAAACTTGGCTTTACTGACCATTTTAAACCAAAACTATGTCTGCTCTCCTTCAAAGCACTTCAGAATAGTCAGAACATATCATTGGATATTGTTCAGAATACTTTCATAATGTTCTCATTCCCCAGACACAGTATGATACATTTAGGTTTAACCATCAAATGGGAGATACGTCTCATACTGTTCTTTCAGTCATGAAGTTCAGGTAGTAACAAATAAAAGATATCACAAGTCCTTTCTGAGGCTCAGCCAGACCTGGAGTTGGATGCTCAACACATGGCCAAGGGAACCCACTGCAGCCTGCCAGCTCTCAGTGACCTTCCTTCGCAGGACAGCCAAGAACTTGACAGGAACCAGGTCATGGCCAAGGAACAATTGGCTGCACTCAAACACCACCCTGCTCTTGTTCTACATCTCCAGCCCTGTGCTAGGCTGTAATTGCACAGGTATAGGAGCTTTCTTGGAAAGTAAATCCATCACATACAGCAGGACCCCCATAATTTTCTTGTGCAGTGGGACTCAAGCGGTTGACACAAACACTGATGTGACCAGGAAGCAGTGTGTTCATTCCATAGCAGACAAGCTGTAGCATGAGAGAGACCACGAAATGCATGTCTTTCCAACTACTGAAATAAGCTAACCTGCTCTGGCCAAAACGCTTGTATACTATTGACAAAAAATGTCTCAGTCTTGGTATTTTTCCTCACTTTTGACAGCATGAATTTATATCCCTTTGGAAGAACTGCCTTCACTTTTTCCACATTATCACAACAGAAAATGCATTGATTAAAACCATTACCTAGATTTTCCTCTGGTGTAATTAAATGCCCAACACGCTCTTGTACAGAACCACCTCCTCATCTGATCATGGATCATTACCACAGAACGTTTTCTATACAAGTGTGCATGCACACAAAAGACAAAATTAATATCTAGCTTTCCATTCATATTACACAGGAAAACCCAAGAGATTTATCTGGTTTTACCTATGCAATCAAAGTTAGAGAACAAATAAAAGCAACCAGGTCCTCTCAAACTTAACACAGAACACAATATACTTTGAGTGTTTGAATAAGATAGAGAGGGGCAAGTTAGTCTGAGGGTTCAGTTCTGAAAACACACCTGAGTAACATCATTCACAGAATGTAGTGCTACCGAAATCCTTTGGGACAGAGTTATCCTAAAGGCTGTGAGGTTGCAGACTTGGCCATCTTAAGAGTATTACTTCATTTTTTTTCACTCCTTTCAGTACATTAGCCATTGAAAAGTTAGGCTTCACCACTAGGAACCAGACTATAACAGTTCACTGCTCTTTTACATCTTCATAACCACATTAGCTCCATGCTCAGGGTTATATTCTAACCCCAGCTACTTGACTGACACTCCTGTCCTTTTTGCCAGGTGGGGATGCTAGGCTTAGGGTAAGAATGATTGACACGTTGACCACCCTCTTCAAACAGTATAAATATGACCATATCAAGTCATGACATTCAGCAAACCTGAATGTCCACATGGGCGAAAATACAAAAGGTAGTATAGATATAGTTATTTTTAAACACTTGGCAAGGAAGAGTTCTGAAGAAGAGGAGTGAGCTATAATCAGATGGCTCCAGATTTACATAGGCAATCAACCCTACAGTGCCTGCTTTCAATAATGTAGTTTATACTTTCATAAATAGGTTTGCATAAAATAACGAGATGACAGCTTCTTAGACCTTTGAGGTTCGGGAGCAAGTATTGGGAATAAATAGATAAAGTTTTTACTCTACTAACATTTTACTCAGAGAGCTGAATAAGTTGGCAGAGTAGCTAAGAACATTTTAATTTATTTCATTGTTTACAAAGCTAAAGTCAATCATGAGGTGAAACACCAGGTAATGCCAGCTCACATCTAAGAAAACATCACAAAAATAATGTCCTTCTGAACGTATGAACTAGTTTTCCTTTGAACAAAAAAAAAAAAAAAAAAGCAGAACAGGACAAATGGACTTTCTTCATTGCTAAGATATCTAGATATGCACAGACTGGAAGAGATTCGTGACGCTGCTTCATCTACACCCTGGAGCACTATGAAAAGGGGTAGTAACTGAGCTAACACAGTGACTTTAAACTACTGCCAGTTGGACACTTCCCGCCTCTAAACACAGAGGGAGCACATTCATGTACCTGCATGATCTCTTGCAGTGCTGTATTCTGAAATCAAGCAGGGAAGTAAACCTTCCCCATTACCTTGCCTGTGTATTTCTTCTGGGGTCATAACCCAGCTACTCAGCCCCATCTCACCGTGAGAAGTTGTTATGTGGGATATCTTATAAGTAATGAATTGTTCCCTTTTGATCCTCAGTTCAACAATCATTTATTAAAGAATTTCTCCATCATTTATTAATCTTACAACTCTATCTATAAAAGCCTTCTTGAAAGAAGTGCAGTCATGTTATTTTTGTCCTTTTAATAAAAGTCTTAAGAAACCCACATCACGTGCATCATAAGGTAAGGAATACCACAGCAGAAACTGTAATTGCTGCATAGGCATTCATGAATACCCCACATGCTATAAAATAAATACAGTGACATCTACCAGAACAGTACATCACAACAGTACTTAATCATATCCAGTACAATTAATGCAAAATACATTTCATAGGCAGTCCTCAAAAGCTAACTTTCATTTGTTATTCTCTATGGGACTGCACACCAGCACTTGTCAATAAGGAGAAAACTGATAAAAACCTGCCTTGGTGTTAATGACAGAATAAAAGCACTACCATGGGCAATAGGCTGCAGGAGGTCTGTTGCTGTGTGACATTCTTTTTGTCAACAACAACAAAATATTCCCCAAACTGTTAACTTTATGGCAGATTGAGGCTAGCCTCTAGTTGCTTTTTTATTCTGTTAAGTGATTAACTGATTCAATAAAAAGATGTACTTAATGCACATACCAGCTGAAAAACTATAAACGTTATTACAGAATTTTTTTTTAAAGGGCCAGTTTTACACAGAGTCAACTGTATGATTTTCATCATTTTAATATTGTGCCTGCAGAGAAAAATCAGCTTTTAACAAGCAGAGGAAAGAAGTAATACTATACGTTACTCCCACTGTTTTGTGGATCACAAAGACCTTTGAACAGTGGTACGCTTATGAGATAAGGAATCCTTAACAACTTCTTGAGCTGCTGATTCTTCCATCATTAAGAAAAAGAAAATAGATGGGAAAAGACACACAAAGACCAAAAGAAGGGATCTTTCTCCACCTCCATTTTGGTGATTGGTGGGTATATACTCCTAAATAAACCCATCTTCTTTTTAGAATGCCAGTATTTGGGCCTATCTCATAAAATCCAGAATTGAAAAAAAAGTTCCAGGTGGACACACCTTTCTTCAACTACTTTTAATAGACTGAGTTTCAGCAGAAGAATTCTGGAGGTGAATTGTCCTCAAGCTACTTCCCCTTTATTACTACTACTGCCTTCTCCCAGGTTTTATCTAAAATCATTTACAGAATCTCTTATAAAGAAGTAAAATATTCCAACTCAAAAGTAACTATTTTGTAATTATATAAAAAGTTTACTTACCAGCTTATTTATCATTATGAACAAAACCAAAACTGTAATAATAAAGAGAATATTTGAAATATTTTTTAAAAGCCCCTAGAGCTTCAATATTTGTAATTATTTGGTCAGTCAGTGAGAAGCCTTTCATTGACTTCAGCAAGTGATAATGTCTGTATTTCTACACAAGGATGTAGTATTTAAGGACATAATCTCACTAAACATAAAGGCTTTCTTTTTTTCCTTTATTTCCATTAATTCAATCACCTACTTTAATGATATTTTGTCCTCCAGAATATCCAGAGCTAAGACATAGACAAGTTCCCAAAACTATAATGTCTGTTTATATGTTTCATGTGGTCACTGAAATACCCAGAAAGTATCTCTGTTTCTCTCTCAAGGAATGAGATTTTCAGACTATGAAAATGACTGGTCATAAACCAAAACTGTTTTACAACCTTAATTATACCAAGTAGGATGGTTGGTTGGCAGCTGTAAATCTGTCTTCGCTGCAGCCAGGCAAAATAGGTCTTATTTGCTGAGTCTTTGTAGGACCTCAGGAGTTGCTCTGAGGAGCTACAGCATGAACTCCATTCAGCATAATTGCAATTACAGGTGAATTCTGCAAAGAGTCCAAATCCCCTTATTTGTGTTTCTGAGCACAAAGTACACATGCAATATGCATTCTAGTCCTTACGGTCTCTTAATAAAATGTAAGACGCCAGGCTGTGTCCATGGTCTGTGAAAGTCTATAAACACACTTCTTCCTTTTCAGATTTTTTCCATAGAAATAAGACTTATGTATAAAGGTTTGAAAACATTCTACCTTCTCAAAAAATCCTCCCTCTGCCCCCCCCCAAAAAACACCTACCACACACACAGCTACAAAAAGCTCTTCTAATTGGCAATGCACATAATAAGTGTATTCCCTGTTTCTTCCATGCTTTCTGTTGCCAGTCTTGCACAGTTGAGCTAGCAAACTCTAAAAGGAAAATCTGAAGATATTTTCCTCTAAGTCTGCCATCAACCTAGTCCAGCAAACAGAAAAGCACCAAAATGAAAACCAAAACAAATCCAAACAAAAAACTTCTCCCATCCCCCAGTCTGATAACCTGGTTTCTAAGAAAAATCTATAGGTGATTGCATGAGTTTATCCAGGAATTGGTGAGTCAATGAACTATTTGGTTGCTAACGCATATATTCTCTCACCCTTTCTGGATATCCCAGAACACAGTCTGCTCCTCTGCATTTGCTCACGAATCAGAGTTTGCTTTTCTTTCTCTCATTTTCACTCAACAAATACCACAAAGGACACCTCACCTCCAGAACATATCCTGTACCTCTCAGAGTTGCTCGAATGGGACGGCCACTCATGTTTATCACCTGGTAAAAAGCTAAAGCAATGGATTAATAGGCTTCTAAATGTTCAAGGCTCAAATGCAACTTATCTGCTTGCATAAAAAGATGGAAAAGGGAGGGGGAGAGCATCTATGTGCTCACATGTATCTGCAGGAACATGAAGTAGAAAGGCAGCTCCATTTTTGTCCCCTGAGTGTTTACACTCTCATGCACTGACCAGCAGGAAAGCAGCTTCTCTTTACTGAGGGCAGAAGAGACACAGACCCTTCCTACTTTGATGTTCAGCCAGAATACTCATCCTAGAAAGAACACAACTGAGCCATTGCAGAAGAAAGACTTCCCCACAATACCGTCTTCCTTTGGGCAGTCCGAATGTTGGTGTAAAACTGTGCTTCTATTGCACCTCCCCCATCAACAGAACTCCATGGTGTCCCAAGCATCCTGAAACAATTCTATCTTTCCCTCTCAATATTCTGCCTCCTGGCAGGCTTAAGGACCTTTAAAATTAAAAGTTGTGCCCTGAGTATTCACTGCTGTAACTTGAGCAATCATGAAATAGCTGAGACAGCAATTAAGCATAATAAATCAAAGTGCACATTGCAGAATTTCTTAGAAAAACCCATCCCTGCCTCCAACAGACATTTTTTATGTAAAAATCTGGAAAGCAAAATATTTGGCACATGGTATTTCGCTTCTGGCACACTGAAAAGAACAACTCCTCCCTCCAACAAATGATGCATAATCAAAATAAATCTGTTTTCTCTAGAAATTCATATAGACCTAAGGATTAAGAGGAAGCCAGAAGAAGTTAGCCAGTTAAACCATAAAAGTGCAATTTAGTTTAATCTGTGGTGGGAAAGGGTGTAGTCCAGATTTTAATTTACATTAATAGTAGGGTAAAAGTGTCTTTGCCAAAAGGCAGGCCAAACTGGCAAGGAGGTCTTCAGACTAGGAACAACATAGGGACAAGATGATGACCAACAAACAAGTGAAGAAGTAAGGTGGACTGACAATTGGTTGAACTGCTAACCCTAACAGGTTGTGATCTGCAGAATGAAGTCCAGCTGTAAGCCACTCAAAGGCATTATGACTGGGGGATTGACTAAAAATACTGTTTAGCTTCTTCATTAATGACCTAGAAATGGGAAAAAGTGCACTCCTGGCAAGTTTTCAGATGATAAATCTGGGAGTGAAGACTTGTTACATCAGATGTTTGTGCTGCAAGAAGGTTCAGAGGGACCTTGACAGGCTGGAGAAATTAGTCAACAGGAATGTCATTTAGTTTAACGAAAGAAGGTGCAAAGTCCTGCACCTGAGAGGAATAAACCCATGTACTAGGCCAGGCTGGACAACAACCAGCTGGCAAACAGATTGGCAGGCAAGGACCCAAAGGTCCCACTAAACACCAAGTTTCATGTGAGCCAGCAATGTGCCCTTAGAGCAAAGTTGGTCAACAGTATTGCAGTCTGCATTAAGAAGAGTGCTGACAGGAGGTTGAGGGAGGTGATCCTTCCCCTCTACTACACTGATGAAACACATCTGCAGTGTAGGGTCCAGGTCTGGGCTCCTCAGGACAGGAGAAATAGGGACATACAAAAGAAAATGCAGTAATGGGCCACAAAGATAAATAGGTGTTTGAAGCATCTGACACGAGGAGAGGCTGATTGAGTTGGGACTGTCCAGCATGGAGCAGAAAAGCCTCAAGGGGAATCTTATCAATCTGTATATGTATATATATGATGGGTGAAGGTCAAGAAGACAAAGCCAGAATCTTCTCAATGGTGCCCAGTGAAAGGATAAGTGACAATGTACACAAAATCAAACAAATTAAATTCTGTTTAAATATAAGAAAAAGCTTTTTTTACCTTGTGAGCTGTCAAACATTGGAGCAGGCTGCCCTGAGAAGTTGTGCAGTCTCCATCCTTCATGATATTCAGCACAAATCTGGACATGGCACTGGGCAACCTGTTGTAGCTAACCCTGCTTAGAGTAAAGGGCACTAGAGTAACAAATCTCCAGAGATGCCTTCCCACCTCAACTGTCATGTGAGTATGTGGTTACTATCTATTATATACATTGTTATGATAATGCTGGAATAAGGTTGAAAAAACAATGTCCTAAGATAATTGTTTTCAAAGAGATCAAATTTTCTCTAGGAAAAATACAGCAAATATTTTAACAATGAAGGCTAAAGAAAACTTTTTGAAATTAGTCAAATTGAACAGGAGAATTTTAGCAGTGATTAGAACAGTAGAACCTAACACCTATATAAGCCAAATTATTACATATTTGCATACAGATTAGAGATCTAAAAGTAGTCACAGACTAATTAAATTTCTTATTTCCCTACCTGGATTCCTGCAATCTCACTAATTTCCAGCATGTGTCCAAGTATATTATGGAAATTTCATATGAAGAAATAAAACCCACTGACCCTGCCATACCATGCTGGAGTCTAGATTGGAAGTCTGGTATTTTCAGTTTAATCAGTTTTCCCCCAAAAGGACAATGGAACTCTTAACCACTTTACTAAAATGTAGCTGCTTGTAAGTTAGGATGCTAAAATAAGTTTCTCATAAAACTAAGAACCAGTTTCTGAAGGAATCATTGTATTTAAAAAACCAACCAACCAAACAAAACCAACCCACATCTTAAAATAACCCCCCAAAACCCACCAAACACTCTTTTCCTGAATAAGAGAAAGGAAAGATTATCAATTTGATTAAAGAGACCAAGTCTGGGAAGAAAAACTATTGAGTTGCTTTTCACAACAGTGATTATAGGAATTACTAAGCAGATGGAAAGCAGAATATATTTCTACAATAAACTTACAGGTAGGGGAAACATGAATAATTGAAAGCAAATTACAAATATTGAAATGTTGAGGCCTCTAGACATTGCAATTAAAACATGTGCAAAGGTGGGGGAGAAGGATGGTAAATTAACTTAAAACCCAACCCAAACCAAAGAAGCCACATGAAAGTTGCTGTCACAAGCCTTCTTAAAGACTGCCAGACTTCTTAGGCACACTTTTGCCTTTTTCTTATAAGAAAGTCTTAGGACAAAGCCTGTTCTTCCCATTGGCTGAATAGAGCTGATTTCACTGGGAACATTTATACAGAAGAACAGGGGGAAAAAAAAAAAAATATCTGTTAAATTTTCTATTTAGAATGAGACATTCAAAAGAAAAGGTCACAGATGACATCTGACATTTGAGCTGGGTAAAGGAAAATCAGGCAAGAAAGTGGACTTTTGCAAGACACATTGGCACAAAGGAGAAACTGAAGTTGTGTGAACAGATGAGATAAAACAGATAAGAAAAGGTCTGCAAAAAATCGAAGAGGGTATAAGATCCTGAGCTCTGCAAAAGTAAAAAAAACAATCCTCAAGAACAGAGAGGCCATGAAACCAGGAGTGAAAGCTCAGGAAGGTGTCATTGTGAAAGTACAAGATTTTCCAGAAGAATCACATGGTACCAAAGACATGAGGAAGAATGAGTCTGGAGAAGACTCTCAGTGTATGGGAATACTGAGAGTATATTACTGTAGACTATTGGTGGAATGTCAATAGGTCCAGGACAGACAGGAGAAAAGGAACATGAAGGAATTTTGTTAGGTAAGCTTTCTAAGGAAGTTAGACATTGAAGGGAAATGGTATGTGTCTATTAATGTTCCATGCAAATTATAAAGGCCTGTTCTGGGCAGAATAGAGAGTAGGTAGAAATACTTAAACAAAACATTAACACAATAGTCTTGCAGAAGAGTTTCACACTGAGCATGTTTATACCTAAGGCCTCCTTCCTACACACATTCTAACCACAAGAGGTATGACAGGCAGTAGAAACTCTGCACAGTGGCAATTATCTTATAGCAAGAGTTGGCTTTCAATTCCAAGTTTATAAGTTACCTGATTTTTGAAAGGACATATACAGTAATCTTTGGAAAAATAAAATTAAATTTTAGCAACATTAACTGTGAAAATAATATCTGGCAATGTGTATCAATCACTTTGCAATGCATGTTAATCCCTTAACATTAAAAAAGATCTTTAATACCTTTAAACAAATTTTCAGTTAATAAGAGTGCACACTACATGCCTGATAACAGTTGTGGTCTAAAGTAAAGAATAACCAATTACTTCTAGAAGTTAAACATGCTGAAATTTCAGATACTGAATCAGATGCATAGATTGTACTGGGAATTCTTTTCTAGCAATGATGAGATGATATTCACCATTGCAGGACCTAGTGAATCCCTGTGCTTAGAGCAAATTTGAATGTTACGCAAAGCAATAACATACCATGAAGTTTCTTTTTATATAACCAAGTAGATTTACATGAAATTAAGATGCTGGAGTTGTTTAAAAATATTTTGAATAAAGGTTTAAATCCTATTTCTTATCTCATTATTTGGTACAAAATAGTGTATTTGGCAAGGTCCCACACAAAGTGCTACTTTCTATTGCCATGATGCAAAAAAGTATCACCATAGTATAAAATGATTGTCGTAGCTTTAAAATTAGTATAAAGGGAAGGATCAACTAAGTGTCAGGATTGTGCTCTAAAGAGTATACATCACACAAGATATCTAAATGTCAATATTTGTAAGTTTATAGCAGTTGAATGGGTATTTGCTGGTGTAATGTAGCTCTGCACGTGTGTTCCTCCATGCAACAGCAAACGAGTTAAAATCTGCTTAGATTTACAATTTGACATGAACTCACAGCAAAAGCTGAAGATCATTTTAATCCATCTTAAGCATACAGCTATATAACGTTTATCAGGTGAACAATAGTTGTCATTTTACAATTAACCAGCAATATACCTATTTCAAGTCATCACTGGCCTACTAAATGTGATTTCTCACTGAGTATATTCTGAAAATATATGTGTCGCATAAGGTAAATCATTAGCCTTTAGAGCCTAGATGTTCTGGTAATCTCTCTTCTACAAGACCCCAAATATAACCTTTTAATAAAATACTTGTCTAAAACTTTTGTAAGTGTAACGTTTCCGAAGGCTTAAGGAGAAACTAGATAAAATATGGTTTATATTTTAACTATGTTACTTTGAGGTGAAGTGAGTGGTTGAAATTGGATATAAGGAAAAGCTGCAAAATGTACTTGTGTACTTCAAAGCCTTTCTTCATCCTTCCAACTCAGAATTCCTCAAATATGTTCGGGGCAAAAATTAAAGCATCCAAAAAAACCCCACAAACCATCCATTATTCAGGTCTTGAAAAGTAAGACAAAGGTGAGATTATTTTCAAAATGTACACAAGAGGCAGACAGTGTTTTAATGATTTAAGAATATTCAGTAGCACAGGGAAGCATAATATTTTCAGTTTCAAAGTACTAAAATGTTGTAAAAGAATGCTGAATTACACTTCTCTGTGACTAAAATATAACTATTTTATTGAAAACCTAATATATATTAAAAAAAAAAGTTGAATACTAATTGTTCCCCTACTTCAGAAACTCATGAGGAGAAAAGGAGTCCTAAGGCCATAGGACTGTTGTTTCTGAGATATTCAGAGAGCAAATATCTACCACAGGGTGAAAAAATTAAATAAAGCCCAGAGTAGTACCAGATCAGAAAGTTCAATAACAATGAAATTTTAACAGAATTAATTTACCCTCCACAGAAAACTTTTCCTAGACTGTTCCTTTGACGCTGAAAAACTTGTGAATCTAAAGTCTTAGTTCAGTATACCTTCAATAGACAACACAGGTCAGTGCTGACCACATAACCTCCATCCCTCCCCACACTGTGTTTACTTTGTGTTAACAACATATAGCAAAACATGACTGCACTACACAGTCAAAATTATTTTATGGCAGCTGTGAATCATAAGCACAACAGCATCTTTTTCCTAATTCATGAGAGAGTCCTTGCATTGTTTCCTTTCAGAAGTAAATACACTTGAGAACACATTACTTATACTACAGGATATTCTTAAAGACATAATAGATGTTATAGTGTCATATAATTTAATAGATGACAAGCACAGTCATGCATCTCTATAGGCAAAATAATTTCTAAATATGTATGCTCTACTTAGAGAAAAACATGAAAAAATGCATTCATTCATTTCTCAGTGACGTTAAAATCATTCACCTAAGAAATGCTTGAAAAGGTTCAAAAATTTACCTCTGAAAATCCAGAAATTAAATAAATTCAATCATGATACATTGGAACAAATATAATTTTGAGGACAAAGTACTCTGTCTCCTGGATTCCATGTTTAGGGAATGTGGAATGATATGTAAATTTAAAAAAAAAAAATTACAAATAAGAATTTTAAGAAATTGTTTCTCCTTCCATGTCATGTATTCGTTTATTCTTTGGAAAATTAGGACTTCTCTTTATTGAAAAGTGTACGCGAGAGCGAGGGAGTTCACATAGGCGCAAGTCTCAAAAAACTTATCAGTGTTGTAATTCACACAAACCTTCCTTTTTGTCTTCTGCAGCAATCTTCACTTTTGTGTCTGTTATATCTTTGAAAGAGGCCAGAAAGAGTACTACATCTCCTTTTTCATTCTTTATAGGAACAATATCCAGTAGGCACCAGAATGAAGACCCTGCAAGGATAAAGAATGAATTTAATTCAAACAGCTGCCTTTTAGCAGAGAGAGGAAAAAACCCATGAACTATTAAACCTACAACTAACGTAATTCTAAAAAAAAAAAAAAAAAAAAAATCTTATTTAGGAGGTCAATAGTCAGAGAATCACAGATGTTCAGCTCACGTAAATCTCTGCATCATTGGTTGAAGCTCAGTAATACTTCTTTCTCTAGGAGCAAGGCATTAATTTAAATGCAAAATTTATTTACGGGGATCATTAATAGAATTTAATGAAGCTGCTTACTCCTCTGAAGCCATGCTTTCCTTTGAACTCTCAACTGATGTTTCTTATTTTACTGCAATAACTTTCACTTTGTTAACTTGACATCTGAAGCCTCCATGTTTACTACAGAATCATTCTACCTTAATCATCTGACTTGGTAGTCATTAAAATCTCTTGACAGAAGACCTGATAGAGCATCATTCCACTAATTCAAAGATATTTAAACTAATCAGATGTAAGACTTAGAATAGGAATAGAATTAATTCCTTGTATCTTACAGATGATGATATTTATAATACCACACATCATCTGTAAAATTAAGATCCTCTATTTCACTTACTGTTTATAATATTCACCTTGTTAAAGTTAGACAACGCTGAGTTTGGCAATATTTTTAGTTCATGTCAACCTTCCTCTGCCCACACCTGCTACATAATTATGCTACTTAAAATAAATTGTTATTGTCACTGATTGTGACACGTGTCGTGTTTGAAAGGTATGTTGTTCAATTCCAATGACATCATTCATAAGTTTGCTGTTAATACAGATCACTTGGAACAGAAGAAAATGAATGCCTAGGTGCTGGTAATGCCCTGAAAGTATAACAAAGATCTCAGCAAACACCCAAGATCCCAATCCCATCCCTTCTTCAATAACTCAGCCTGGCACTAGACTTTTGTGTTTTTCAGTTTTTGGGTATCACCATTAACTACCTCCACCTACCATCAGCCTAATATTATAAATAAGATGTATAAGTACTGCTAACAGCATTACTTTTTTTAGTTTTAAGTTTCTTTTCTGGACATATCTTTACACTTGATAATCATGTCCCTTCCCAGCATACTATTTTTGGGATCATTTACAAGCACAAGTCTACTTTTGTTCATGAAAGGAAACAGGAATAGTTCCCTGGACCACTACTGTCACAACTGACTACTGTCACATTATCAACTGAGCTTTGGAGGGGTCCTTAGGATGAGCAAGCAGATAGTCACTTCACACTCTGTTCTCTGTCTTCTGGACTCAGCAGTCATGAAAATGAACTGGATGCATCAAGACCACAATTCAGCTTTCTAATTTAAATTTTCAACTGGATGTTCCCTGCTTGCTTGTTGAAGGGAAGCATGGGAGGTGAAACAGC
The DNA here is from genome assembly GCA_027574665.1 of Rhynochetos jubatus. NCBI lineage: Eukaryota > Metazoa > Chordata > Aves > Eurypygiformes > Rhynochetidae > Rhynochetos > Rhynochetos jubatus. Next base: position 45,447,583 of record CM050653.1, read on the forward strand.
AGCTTTCCTTTTGAAGGGCCACCACTGTTGAAAGTTGAAAAGTATGCTTCTAAGGAAATTCATCTGGTCCTTTCCATCCTGATCAAACTCTCTAAGAGGCTCAGGGGAGATCTTCTGGCCCTCTACAAGTACCTGAAAGGAGGTTGGTCTCTTCTCCCAAGTGACAAGCAATAGGACAAGAGGAAACTGCCTGAAGTTGCGCCAGAGAGGTTTACATTGGATATTAGGGAAAATTTTGTCGCAGATAAACCTGTCAGGCATTGGAATGGGCTGTCCAGGGAGGTGGCTGAGTCACCATCCCTGGAGATATTTAAAAGGACGTGGATGAGGTGCTCAGGGTTTAGTGGTGGATTTGGCAGTGTTAGGTTAATGGTTGGACTTCATGTTCTTAAAGGTCTTTTCCAAGGTAAAAGATTCCATGATTATATGATTCTAATATGAAGCACTCCTCAGGACTAGAGGAGATAATCCAGTCTAGGTCAGGACTAAGTCAATATGTGCTTGTACCCTGTCAAGAACAGAAGTGTGCTATCTTTCATTCTTGATGAGCATTCTTGGAAAAATATACTGATCCAATGCAATCCATTGCATAGGTTTTACTGAAAGCCAGCATCATATAAATCTATAAGCTAAAAGAACTTTCTACTCATCAAAAAAAAGTAATGCTGTTTTTTGTTACAGTTCTTGTGAGTGCAATTATCTATGAGACAAATTCCTGCTTCAGATGGTGCATACAAAGGTCTTCTGTATTGTCAAGAGTTTTCTATCAAAGAAATTTCTTTTGGAGGTTTATTTATATACAGACTCTCTTTATTGCTCCAAGCCACCACTCTCTGAGAAAGAGTCTCATCTTTCTCTTACATTATGAACTGAAAGTTCAAAATATATTTTAATATCCTCAAGGCTTATATAAGCACATCACAGAAAGAGGAGACCAAATGAAGCATAATCTTATCACAAAGCAATTTGGCTATAGTCTACCTTTTATATATACATAAAAAAGAGAATGCTTTATGATCACTCTCTCAACCAGTCTTTCTACCTTTCCTCACTCTGACAGCTAGAAGTCAGTCCTCAGACTGAAATCAAAACAAAGGTCAACAGGCCAAGAAATTTAAAAAGGAGATTTTATACAAAACTCTGCCATCAGAAGAAAATAGGCTTTAGAGGCAAGCATTCCTTTCACCAGAAAATAAGGCCTGCTTAAACTAAGGAACAGATTCAGATCATTAGCCCTATTGATGAACTATGTGTACTCAATGTACAACAATATTCACTCAGTCTTTAGTCATACCCACCCTAGACAATGCTCAATGAAATACTCAGAATGGAAATCTTTGCTGGATATTTGGGTATTGAAGAGGAATCACAATATAGAAATGGAATGGGCTTATTGACCACCAGCTTACTTCTTTAATAAAATAATTAAATTCTTCATCCATCTCCTCAAAATTTTAGTTGAACTTTTCTGCAGTAGTTATATTCTTAGTCACATGTATTCCTATGAGTTACTACAACCAGTGATACTGATGCGAAGCTATGTTCTCCTTTCACTCTAGACAGCCTGTGAGTAGATGTGCCCAGACAGACAACTTATGTCTTCCTTTTTTTGCCTTGTGTCAACCATCAGAGATTATGTCCACTTCCACACTTTCACTTCCTCAGGACATCGCTTGTCACACCACTCTCCAGACACAGCAAGCTTGTATTGCCCCCTCCATTGCTCAGGGGCAGGAAATAATAAGCGAACAAATCCCTGTCCTTCATCTCTACCTCTCTGTGGTAAGAGGAAGAGGGATTAAGATACAGACTTCTTTCATTAAGCTCTGCAACTGCACATAACATATAAGACTAACCAAATAAAATGTTTCATAGTCTGAGAAAGCAAGTAGTTGAAAAAGAAAATAGAAAGTGTAAAGGCATATTAGATATACAAGTCTTGTGACACAAACCAATCACTCTTTAAGTAATAATTGTCATTATATATATATGGGTAAGAGAGCAGAATTAGGCAGCACAAGATATCATAATCTGGAACATTTATTTACATTTCAGTACTTGATTTAATAAACTAAATGTTCTTTTCATTTGCATTCAGATGCAAATGAAACCTTCAAAAAAATTTTAAAACACATCACCCTATTTTCCAGGGCTTTGAAACATGAAAGACAAAGCTAAAAATATTTTCATATAGATAACAGTAATATCTTGTAAATAAGGTTGATGCTCAATCTTCAGTATTATAATACAGTCTCATTTACAGAGTTACTAATTGTTAGCAAAGTAAACTTGCTGCTGAATATTTAATATTGCGAGAAAAATTTTAGCCTGGTCATTTCCACTTTTCTACTGCAGAAAGTGTGGACCCCAAGACTGACAGATCAGGTTGCCAAAGATTTTGCCTGGGGAAACCAAACTGCCTCTTTCATTATCTTATCCAAAGATTCCTGGTGTCACTGATAACATTTGAGTTTGAATGATCTGTGGTTTTGACAAGGTGTCAACATTTTGTTGAGGAGAGCAAACTGCAAAGAAGAAAACAATGCTTAAAAAAAATGCAACTGAACTAACCAGAAAGGGAATGGAGCTGGAAGAAAAAGTAGCTGTAACAGAATATTTTTCTCTCTTGTCAATATCACATCTTTGACAGTGATGAATTAACACAGCTAATGCAAAGTTTTGCTACTTTAAGCAAATAAACACCTCATTCTTTCTCATCTCTGCAGAAATCACATGTATGTATTAACAAAATCTATATTTGTTTTCCTTGAATTCTGCTACTGTAGATCACAGCCTGCATACTACATCCTAGAGACAGCCTTTGTCCTAATGATATTGCAAGAAAACTGACAAGAACACATGTGGGCTACAAGGTAACTTACATGGTCACTGGCAGTTGTGCTAACACTTTCATAGCAGTCGTAAAGGCTCAAGAACTTGTTCACACCAGTTCTGTATCACCAACGGGTCATGCATGTATCCAGCAAATATCTATCCCTACAAGTTTTAACAGCCAATGTAAATCCATTCCAAAATGCCTTAAAGCAGAATACAGTGATATCCCAAGAACTTGGAAGGGGAAAGGGGATAGGCATTTCAGAATAAGTAAGTAGATAAGTATTAATCCTGTGAAGCTGATTTAGAAACTTCCATAAAAGATATCCCTGTATCTATCTGTATAGGCCACAGAGTACCACATAAAATTATTCAGATCTATCACATCTCATCAGAGAATGTGCAAATCTCCCCTCCATGTGTTTCCACCCTCTTTTCTGTGGTTCTCCTCCCTCTACTGCCAGGTAACTCAGTGACTTGTATGTCATGTTGCTCACCATGTCTAACTTTTTCTGCCATCACTGCCATGGCGGAGAGAGGGAAAGTGAAAGAATGTTCTAAGAGGAGACTTTTGAGCACAGGAACCTCCTATCCTTGCCTCTCCTGCAAACTGCCAGTGTTAAGCAGAGAGAGGCTTAACTCACCACCTCAAAGTCTCCATTTATTACTGTGTGAATACAGGCTGCCTCTGTTACAGCAGCTCCTAACTTTGAGTGTGTGACTTTTCCAGCCTTAGTGTACATTTTATGTAGGCAACAGCTAGTACAGTCTGCAGTGCATATTTTATGCAAATTAATTTACGAGCTCCAGAACATCTACATTTCAGCTTTGTTTACTCAGCTTTCCTGTCTCTCCTTTTGTAATTCCATGATCTTTCCTACTTAATGAAACTCTGTTTCAAAATCCTTTAGCTACATGAGTTTTCATTGAGCAAAAGCAGAGAACCTAAGCAATGCCTGTTAAAGCCATGTAACATTCATTATCCTTACTACTTTTTGTCTGCTCTAATTTCCTTCCCTATCTCCATCCAGATTAGAAAAGAAAACTGCATTTAAGGAGATAAATACTTCCCTGATGTAATACATTTACCAGGTTTCATTTATAACAATTAGCAAAATACAAAGGATTATCTAAAAAACTCAGTTAATTTAATGAAATGCATTTTGTTTAAATGCAAAAAGCTTCAGGGCAGATTCACAAATATTATCAGTCTGCAACTTACTTTTCCGTCACCTCCGATGACAATTATTCTGTTACAGTAGTGATAGTACAAGGCATTCAGCGCTTGTCAGCTAACTTCTGGGAAAGCACTAATTGCAGCAGCCTATTTATATAAATAAATATCCAATATCTATAGTTAAAGTGGAAAAAACCCCAACAAATCTACTGTTTTTTCAATACCTTTGTATGGTCTGTTTCAGAAATAGTGAGGTGCAATCCTTCCTGGGCAGTCAAGTCTAGTCTTATGTTCTTTAGTTGAATTCTGCTTTTTTCCATTGTTTCAGTTGAGCAATCCCAAAATGAGCAATTTTGCTTTCTCTTGATTACTGTATTTTTTAAATCTATTGTTAGAATGGCATTTATTAACTATGGTCCTTATTCCTTTTGGATTTTCAGTGCTCTTAATCAAACATGTAGATGTAAATCACAGCAGTAAATATAATTTGTCAGTCTACTGAGTAATGTACTTTTGTGCCTTGGAAAAAAAAAAGTAAGAAATTTTCTTAAACCAGGTTGATCTATCATATGTACGGGTACATCTGTACATATGTATGTATGTGTGCATATATATTTACATTCATACACACATATATATAAAATCAAGTATGTATACACATTTTTTTCATTTCCCTCAGTTTCTCCCTATAAGCTACCTGATCTTTTTGAAATTGTGTCTGATATTTTGCCGCCAGGAAGAGGTGCAGTCCATATTAATCTGAACACAGCCATGTTTTCAAACGATGTTATTGTACCTTTAAGCTCATAATTTTATTTTCTTAAAAAGAAGCTTCAAAGATGACAAAATTTCCTGTAAACAAAAGCACACCAATACCAAAACAGACCACTACACTTAGAAAGAAAATTAACCATGTTTTCATTTTCAAATAACGAGTCATAATAGTATATCATTGTGCAAGATATTTTCATGACCCTGATTCTGGTGTCTCTGGCAGTGACAGCCCCTAGAAACAGAAGGTCTGAAGTCTGCAGAATGGGAGGTCTCCCAACACTGGAAAAGGTGCTGGTCACAGCCTCACATTTATTCATGAAGCTTTCAACAGCATTACATGGAGAAAGAGGGGACCCCGCTGGTTAGTTATCTACTTACATTGCAAAACTCCTTTTTGATATCTGACCGTTTATTTTCCATTGCTTGTTCCACAAGGTTAGGTAGAGAAGTTTTTTGCTTAACAAGAATATCAGTGGCTTTATAGTTCCTGTCATTTTAGATTTATCTAATACTGATCAGCAGTTTTCAGCAAGTTTGAAGATTTTCTTCTGAGCCCTTGATTTAAGAACTTTAACTTGCACTTGACATATTACCCACTGGCACCTTTCTGGAAGGAAGGGACCAAAGCTGGGACCAGAGAAGGGGTCAACTCGTGGGTCTAGTCTGATACCTCCCATCCTGTCAAGTTTATATTTGTACTTACAGAAGGGTTTTGAAACACACACTGAGGAATTACATAACACTGTAGAGAGGATTAATCTTCCCATTTCACCACTTGAATCCATGTGAGCACATGCTGTAAACAGATTCTGAGCCTGCCCACTGAAAAGGTTTATAGTAACCCTGCTAGTTGTTAACCTTTTAATTACTTAAGTGCTCTATAACATCAGACTGCTTTTGCAATTCCCTAGACAAATCAGTAAGAGGGTTCAATAAACAGTGCTAACATGAGCCTCCTGCCACTCTTCCAAAAAAAACTATGGAGCTGATGCAAAAACGCATTGCAATTGTCAGCATAGCAGGTGGCAATTATTCTGCACCATGATCCAGTACTTGGATTTGGGGATCATGAACAAAATAAGGAATTGTGAGCAGAAGGGAGGCAGGTAGTCATCAGAAGAAATGGTACTTTGATCTTTCTTTAACCAAAGAACAGCTTAACTCATGGTGAAGTGTGGGGATACAGGTCAGCTTTTTGTCTAAATCTTGATTTAAAACTCACAAAAGGCAGCCTTTAAAATTATCAGCAGGTGCAGTGCGGGCACAGAATTGTGAGAAAATTAAAAGAGTGACTGGTCTGATATCACACAATCACCCCACTGCTAAACAAATACCTACATGTCTTCCTAAAAAAAGGATGCATAAAAAGTTACATAACTAAATATATCTTCAAAAAATTTCAAAGCGCATACAGCATTGCTCAGCCATTCATACGAAGTGCAGCTGGGAGTCCAGGGTGCCTGCGTGGAAAGACTAATCTGTAAGCATCTATAAGCAATGAAGGGTCCATCACTGTAACAGTGCAGTAAGCAGCAGGAAACTCTCATACAGGTTTGTTTACTTAACAACATGCTTCCAGAAGAACAAATCTTTTCTCAGTGAATTATGCTTTTAATAAATCGTGTTGCTATTGAAAGAAGCTATTAGCCAATATCACCATGAGTGCCATCAGAACCAAGTATCAGCACTGCCAGTTAGTAAGTAGCAGTCTTGAAGTCTCATTAAATTACAGCAAAAGACCTCTGATGTTTTAGATCACGTTACACACAGTGGATTTTATTGCCTCCCCCCCCCCCCCCCCCCCCCCCAACTGAAGTTCATCCCCTTGTTTTATCTCCTCACAGGCTTTTGCTGACTGCTTCAGCTCTGCAGAGCTTAAGCCAGGGCTCTTCAGAGGAGCAGCAGTCTGCCCCATCTTTCTTTGCTGCTTCAGAATCTGGGACTGTCTCTAAAGCACCTACACACTTCAAGGCTTCACATTACCTTTCATCAGAGACCATGGGTCAATCAAATGAAGTGTCTGGAGAGGAAAGGGGCCAAAAAATTCCCTCTTATGTGAAAGAGAGGAAAATGACAACATGCTTTCTGTCTACATCCACAACTATACTGCTTTCTAAGAGAAAGACTTCCCCAAGAACAACAAAACTTCCTAATACCTACTGAGCTATATGGAAGGGGAGAAAAAAAAAAGAAAAAAGATGCTTTTATAAAGACATAAATTATTGTTTATGGTTCATGTCACTGTAATTACATATTACCATCAGATTCATTTTTCAGTCTTGCTTGCTCTTTTTATTCCCCTCCTGCTGTATTTTGTACTACATTTTAGATAATGTGAGCAAACCAAACACAAAAACTTTTTATCTTTCTTATTTTTAGGCCACATTTTTAAGGCAGACCTGCAGTGGAGCAGCAGTGAGGTCATGTTGCTATAAACTATCCTGCCAAGAAACTTGTATAGTTACTAATGTAGAGGAAGTCCCTTAACATCACTAGAAAACTGATGTCTCTGAATGGAAGTACTTTTTTTCAATTAGAAAATTCTAATAAATGTCTCTTCACTAACTGTTGGGCTTAACATTTTGCAAAGACATGGTGGATTTCAGAAGATTGTTGAATTAGGGAGTCAGTTCATAATATAAAGCTGCTATACAACTCCCACATTTCCAAATATTACAGTATATCTTTGGACAAGCCACTGACCCTTAAAATTAAAAAGATTTCAAAAATAACTATATCATGTCTTCCTGACCTTACAAGTTACTTACCTAATATTTAGGGGCCAAGAATTACAAGGCACATGCCTAAGCCATACCGCAGAAAGTTTTTAAATCAGTTTACACATAGAAGATGACAAAGTGTCCCTTGAGCCCTCATGGTCTCCCACAGATGAAGCAAACTCTGCTTGCAGCCAAATCCTAAACCAACTTGTAATGGTGGTCCCAGCAACATCCACTCGCTCCAGTCCTCTTACAGCAGGGATTTGCATTTGCCCACAAAAGCCTGCACAAACAGCCCTGTTGCTGGGGTGCACAGATACTACAAACACCATAGCAAAGCCGCTCAGATGTCCCTAAGTCAGAAGCAGCCATCGCTGATTACACAGCGTTTCACACAAGTTACACAGAAAGAGGCTAATTTCCTTTAGGAAGATTGTAGGACTACTGCAGGGCTTAAAGAGGGTATGTGTAAGAACAGACCTCTACTTAAATACTAAAAACTGTTTTCTGAGGCACAGGAAATGAGGCTGATGGGATCATGAGGGAACCAAGCTATGGCATTCTCAGCAGCTGAAAATGGAGAACTTAGACTGGACTGAGTCAATGATTATAGGGCTTATTGTAGCATCATCTTCGGCTGTAACAGAAAAGGAAAAAATCCACACTGCTGCTTATTTGTACTTCTGTTCAGGGGATTCTGAAGACCTCATTTAACTACATGTACTTGTTATTGATAACTTTCTGCAGTGGTCTGTCAGGGGGACAAAGAAGCGTTTGTCTAAATGTAGTTCCTCTGTATAGTGCCCATATGCTTTTAGATTACTCTAAAAAAAGTGAGCCATGGAGTGTGGGGGTTTTTTCCCCACAACTTATTTGAATTCAAAAAGGTTACTTTCCATTTCCATTATCATAAATGACAACTTAATTTGTAGCAGATGTTTTAAAGAAACTGTTGAAATAGTAAGAAAAAAAAAAATCAGCTCCTAAGCTGTATAATGTTAACACATTTTGAAGAAGGCAACAATCATACAGCTCCTTGTCTTTTATTAGTTTTCTGTTTGTCCTTAAAAAAAAAAAAGAGTAGCTGTGAGGAATAAAAAGCTAGAAACTGACAGGAATCAAAATAAATACTGAAAATGTGATGAAAGCGTATTTTGCATGGGATTTTCAAAAGACATCTCACTCTGAAGCTGCTGTTGCTGCTGCCACAGTTCTAATTCCGCTCCGTGTTAACATGACAGAAATTATCCTGGATGAGAAGGTACAGCCAGGTTATCCTATTCTATGGATTCATTAAAACATCAAAATAGAGAAAAGTTCACATCCACTTCTACTCATTCCAGAATTGTTTTCTAGTTTGGTCAGAACACAACTGCTAAAGATCATCCTTCTGTTAAGATCCAGACCCAAATAACAAGCCAAAAGACAATGAAACCCTGCATTTCATCCTGCAGACAGGCAATTCATCTTACTTAGCTCCCTACCCAACTGCTTTCACGCTGCAGTGTCAGAACAGAGCAGTCTGGAACTTCCATGAAATTGCATCTGGGTTGCTGGAGTTGCTTTGGTTCTAACAGTCATTCCCTCAACTAACATTTACTGAGCAGAAGTGCTATGTGAGTTCTTAAATGATGGCTAAATCACCGTGAAAGCCTCATATTCAACCTTACTACATTTAGACCAAAATTAGTAAAAGCTTTAAGCCCCAAACTTAAATCACTACTTGTTTAGAATGGACAATCTAATTTAATGATAAAAACTAAATCAGTAACTGATTTTAACAGAGTTTAAATAAAAATTGAAATATAAAAACATGTGGCAATTAAGAAATCAACTCATAGTCAGCTTTGGAAACGAATTTCTTTACAAAAATGAGACACATACGGAAAAAAATTAATTACAAATTTCAAGCTTCTACATTTTAGATCAAATCAAGAAGAAAAAAAAAATTCTGCGTTCATAGATTGACTTCCCTCATAGTCATTTCTTATCCTAATGTTGTACTCATTATTAATCTTTTAGGAAGTATGCTGAAGGACATCAGTCTATTCTGTGAGCTCAGAATTATCCCTGAAGCTGAACTTATCATTGAAAGTGTTCATTTGGTCTTGTAACTAGACCTACAGAACAAGGCTTCATCACTGAACAGTGGACTAAAGCCAAATACCTAGGTTCACTCTGACACCCCAAAGTCCTAACACGACACTGAAATGTAACCCTATGATAGAGAGGGTGGTGAGACACTGGGACAGGTTGCCCAGAGAAGCTGTGGATGCCCCATCCCTGGAAGTGTTCAAGGCCAGGCTGGATGAGGCTTTGAGCAACCTGGGCTAGTGGAGGGTGTCCCTGCCCACGGCAGGGGGGTTGGAACTAGATGGTCTTTAAGGTCCCTTCCAGCCCAAACCATTCTGTGATTTGGTGACAACTAGAGATTGTGAGTTGTCTCCCACTGACTTATGTTCCTTGCCTTACACTGGTCACTAGCCTAACTGAAAATTATTTTCAGTATCAGATAGGCCTAAAGGTATCTATACAGTCATTTTGGGGCCACTATTCCCAAAGTTCTTATGTCTTCAAATATTTTTCAAGCATTTTTCTGCAACAAAGACATTTATTTTTCTTTTTTCTACCAATGCTGAATAAGCCTTACAACTTTTGAAAAAAATAAAATCCAAACTATTTAGTTAAGATGGATGATTTACCAAATTTGGTGTCTGCACTTAGCAGCTCTGTTGAAAAAACAAGATTATATTTTAAGATAAATTTTGCTTTTATTCAAGAACAGTCTCATGCTATTTTAATACCTATTCATTTCTTTTTCCCAGTGGTACAGAAATATATGAAAATGAAAAATATAATAGGCAGTCTGGGAAATTTATTCATACTCAGAAAATGTCTTGGAATGGCTTCCAATCAAATTATACACAGGGATGCAAGTAGAATGGATTGTGGCAATTCTCTTATCCTAAACATTTTTTCTTTATCTATTTATCTGTGGTTTAGTTACTTCACTGATAAGCAAATTGACCTAGAATCTCTTTCTTACATTTATTACGTTTGTTATAGGTTTGAAGCACTGCTTCATAGTGGAAAAGAATCACAATTTATCATTCAGGACCAAGACAGTGAAATGAATAAGTTAGCTTTACTTCTTTCATTTACATGCACTGAAATCTCTTCTCACTGTGCTCACTCATCACTGTACAATACTGGAGAAAAGCAGCTCTTATCCTTCCAGATTAAGATAGTTTTTTCCCTATATTTGGACATGATTTAGAAAACTGAAACTACTTTCTTTGAATAATCTTCCTGAAACATGAGTTGAAGAAACTATAGGAGTCTCTTCTAAAGGCTAAAAACAAACAACAAAACCACACATCCTCACCCCCAAGCCTCCCCAAAAAGACAGGAGGAGGAAGTTTTTCCAGAATCAGTTCAAAATTTCATACTGTGAAAATAGCAGTCATGAATATAAGCCAACTAAGCAACAGTACTCTTTTATGTACGTCCGCGAAAGTGAAGCTGCTGCATCCTAACTCTCTAAAACATGACTATTAATTTTGAAAGCATTTAATATAATAGTAATAATGTTGGAGGGGAAAAGTTTCATTAGTAAAGATATAAGTAGAATCTATTAGAACAACATGTGCCCTAACCATATGTGTGGAAAACCTCGCCATATAATAAACCAGACGGTGATACTGAAGAGGCACCCATGGATTCATTGAGCCCACGGATCACTAAGCACGTGTGAAGGCTCCTATAGCACTGGTGTGGTTGCAATCCTGTCAGCATCTCACACTTGGTGTCGCCTGTTTGAAGATCACATGAATGATGGCAGTATAAATGCTTACAGAAAAAGTACATTGAAGGGGCCTGATATAAATGAAACAAGCCAATAAATGTGCATCACAGGGTGCTTTCTTCCAGGGTTTACTCACCTTGACTATGAATCGGTACTTATAAATGCCCTACCATAAGAGTGAAAGCTTTGGCAGTGCAACTTGAAATTTACTAAAGTCTACGGAATTGCTTAATGCCTGCAAAACTTGTACATGACAATGCATACTTAAATATAAATTTTACTTAGACCACTTATCCACTTTTTGAAAAACATTATTATTGTATTTATATATAGTGACTGTAGAGAATAAGTCACTTGGATCTTCCAAAGTTCTAAGCATTTTGTTTATGGGACTGAAAATTTTACATAGCCACTGTCTACAATACGGTATTAATTTTTTAATTACAGTTTCAGCAATAAAGTGTAGGAATTTCAATCTAAGAAAGTAAAAAAATACAGTATCATACTGACCACAGATAACACAGTGCCTCACAATGCAGTTTAGGACTTTGAATTTCTTCTATGCAGCTTTGTAACTTGTCGTATATAAAATCAGTAACGCTAATATAAAAATAGTCTCAGTGTGTACCCAACTGTGTTTATTCAAATCTATTTTTGCAGGTCTGATTATAGACATACAAAATCCTTACATAGAAATATATACCATATATTGCATGCATTAATGTTAAGTTTCATTCTTTGGGACTAACAAAACAGGAAGAAAAACTTACCATTCTTCTTATAGAACATGATTTCTCCTTTGAATTCTACCTTTTCCTCCAACGATTTCTCAATTTGAAGAATCATCTGCTCATTTGTTTCAGCACCAAGTAAAAATTTACAGCTGCAGCTCTTCTGCATGACTTCAGTTCGTGCAAATCCAGCAAGCTCACAGAAGCCATCCGAGCAGTAAACAATAGGGAATCCCTTAGCCACCTGAGCATTTGCAAGGATGAAGTTACTATCTGTAGAAGAACACAAAAGAAAAACATGAATTACAATCCAAACTCTTCGTCATTTGACACAGTACTTCCTTTAGCTTTGTAGGAAGGCACAACTGGACATAAATTTAAAAGTAGTCCCAGCTGCCTGCAAGCAAAAATGTAGCTTCTGGTTTAGACCACTAGTCCGAAATGAAATCAGGTCTAACAGTTCACAGAGCACCTTCAGATGGTGATGTACAGCTTGCCTCATTGCATCCTCAAGTGATAATTTATAACTGCCTCTGAAATGGATGGTAACACATTAAAACAGCCACTTGACCAAAACTGGTGACAAAGATGGAAGCTTTGGAGAAATTTCAAAGGTGCTATGTTATGTTGCCACTCAGATTACACTACAGTCTGAAGAGACACAGCTATATATAAAAAAACCCCCGATATCTGTATTCACTGATTAAGTTAATGTCAACATTTATCAACAAACTAATTTTTTCTATAATATATAAAGGTAGAACCAAGGTACATTCCAGGGCTACATGGAATTTTTTGTCCTTTGTATTTTCTTTGTTGTGAGGGAAAAAGATTTCATCCAAAAGCACTACCAGCTGTCTTCCAGAGCGCCACCATACTTCTACCATGTGAAACAGGCACATCAAAGATTCACCATCCTGTTACACCTTAGCACACTTTATAATTTTTCAGTGTAAGTAAGATGCAATTATCATATACAATAAATTCAAGAATAGTATATTGACATGCACATCAATCAACAAAAAATGTTGTTCTAATTTGAATTCAAAACTTGGGCAAATGTCGCAGCCTAATAGCTCATTTCCATCCCTTACTGAAAAGTCTTTGAAGGTTTCATATCATAGACTCTCATCTTCAGCTTATGTCAACAGCTCTAGCATGTTATGCTCTTTTAAAAATAACATGGAGACCCTTTCCACTTAATATATAGAGGTCTCATACGTTTTTTTTCCCCCTCTGTTTCCTTATCTTGAAGTGGGGGATCTGCCTACATTTCACATTGAGGAAAGAAAGACTATTTTTTGCCTGTTGCTTATTAAGGAATGTTTACCTTACAGCTTGCTAGCAGGAGCTTAAGAGCAGCCTAGTCCCAAGACAGAAACCTCTCATTTTTCAGAATTATGTGTATTAATGCGTATGTATGAAGGGAAAATACCATTAACTAACCTAGAATCCCTTGATAATTGTTCATATATTTAAAGAGAAAAAATTAACTATTTTCATGGAAAACTCAGGTTGATATGTCTAATCCCTATACAGGTACATATTATTCATGAATGGAGAAGGGAAGAACAGAATTCATAAACTAAAATAGAGGAAAAATAGGTTTGTTTCAGTCTTAACTGTCACAGGGTTCTACATTCATGAAATTCTAACCACATCAGCTGCACTATTCTTTATTTACCCAAGGGATATAATACCCCTGCTAAAATTTCAGTATTTTAAAGACTATCCTGAGGTTTAAGACGACTTTGTTTCTGTAACTCACATTTTGCTTAATTCTAATTAAAGTCCTACAATAAATTATTGTTGTATTAAACCAGACTTCTCTCATTTACCAAATAATGTGATTTGAAAATGCATTCTGGTACAGTGCAGTGCTTGACTTAGCCTGTCATTTCTATTTGCCTAACTAGGGAATATGTATCATTACTGTTCATGCACTGACATGCTGCTCCCCCTGTCAACACAAAACTAAATCCCCACACTGCCGAAAGTATTAAAATCATATGCTTGCAGTGCAGTTTAATGATAGTGTTACACTGTAAGACCTGCAGATACACTCCAAATGCATCTGTAGCTATCAAATTAATTTATACCTGGGGTTTTTATTGTTTAAGATATAATTATGTGATGCAAAGACTTTTTTTTTTTTTTTGTAAATTCTAATTGTTGTGAATTGCATGAAGCAGGATATGGAACACTGAAAAGATAGAAAGGATAGGGAGAATGCTCTTGGTGAGCAGGAGTGTTTGAATATCATTCTGAACAGTAATACACTGGACCTTACCAAGTATATCATGATTTTATGTTAAATTTTACATGGCCAAACTCTGCTGTTTAACAAAATAAACCCAGAGTACCTGTGGTTACCTTAACCTTCATAGAAGACCACCATTTACTTGTAAACCCCAATCCAGTACTGGCTAGAATTAGAGGCAATCTTTCCATTAACATAATCAAATATCTGATAAAGCTTCTAAGCCTAATTTTGCTGAACTTTTTCAATACAACAGTAAAGAAACATCTTCAGGAAAACACAGTCATAATTCTGTTTTTCTTGATCTTGAAGTTCAAATAACATTATGAAAGATGCAACTGTAATCCCAAACTAGAAGACTAAGGGACACATTTAAATATTTAAAAAAAAATTCCCTGCAATATTTAGGGATCAAGCAACATAATTTTGTCCAATCATTGCCTGTTTCATAGTTTGGAATCTTTAATATCACTTAGTATTCCTAATGCACATAAAGCATCCTAAAATATTCCAAAAAAACCCCAACCATTCAGGCTTCAGTGTGACACAAATAACAAACCCAGCCTTTAATTTTATGTTCATCAGTGATAGCTAGCTAGATCTTAAAATCCAGAGTAGGAAGAATTACATTTTGTTTAGAATAATTATTAGAAGTTTATGTACTGGAATACAGCACTTTTACTTATTTTTAAACTTACAATAGGAAAGTTTCAATGAGCGATACAAAAATATTGGTCGGTATATTGTGGCACATATTTCTTTGTAGACTACTAAACTTCCATAATAATAAAGATGATGTTGAAACCCATGTTATTTTTTCAGCACATCAGCCTGAATATTGTTATTTTATGCAGGTTGATTGATCAGGAGACGGTACTAAGTTACTGGTAGGATGGTGGTGGTTTGCTGTTTTTTGGGGTTTTTTTTGTTGGTTTTTTTTTTGTTTTTAGGCAAGAAAACACATCCAAGCTAAATTTATGATCTATCAAGAAATACATAATTTTGAGCCTTTAGGACTGTTTAAGAGTACAGGACATTTGCAACAACAGAGTAGAAGTGCTGCAAACCTGCGTTCAAGCTGGAAGAACAGATTTTGACAAAACCATGAATAGCATTTTTCAGCACAGAAATTGAAGTGCTGTGAGTCTCTGAAAAATAAAGATATTCAAATTATGTATTTGTTTATTAGCTTTGGATAAACTCACTTGATTGTATGTTTAAGCCTCTGTGTGATACATAAAGGATGATTCAAAAGTGCTTCTGTTAAAGATGGGACAAGAAGCCTATACAAAAATTCCAGCAACATTCACAAGGTTTTCCTTTAACAGCAAGTCAGTAAAGATGGATGAATATGACAGCAGTATTCCACAACTATTTAGCACAATTTAAAAGCAGATTTGTTTCAACTATGCTTCTTTTCCTTTAAGCTCATTTTGTATGAAGATGAAATGACTCTTTTCACATAGAAGTTTGAAGGAAGTACATTAGAGGCTTGCATGCCTCCATTTGCATTGAACAGTGGGACATATTGGAGAAGATTGGATCAACAGAAGACTCACATGGTTTCCAAAAACCTCTGCAAGACACATAGCATAAACTCAGAGACAATTAAACAAGCTGGACCAAACCCATGTTAACTACACCATTAGGATTTTTTCAATGACCTGATACCCCAAAATTATAACCTAAGAAATAGAACAAATTTATATCACATGGCATCTGTTACAGAGAGACAGGTTCGTTAAACATCTGATGGCAGAGTTTTAGAATTGAGATAATTAAAGCAAAAAGCTATCATTATTCTCTGCTTCATAATTCATCCACACACTTTATCTGACTGTTTGTAATGACACCATGTTACAATTAAACTCAGCACTTCCTTGGTATATCTTATTGCAACCTTATTTAGCAAAAAAATGGCAAAAAAGTTTTTGCTTTAATACCATAGCTGTATCTGCTATAAATCCCACCATTATGCTTTCACAGTTCTTTTCAAAGTCCACATGGTTTCTGCAAGTCTTCATCCTTATCAGTAAAGAAAACCTCTATCTGACTTCTTGTGCAGCAGAGAACAGCCAACCAGAATTTTAATTCTAAATACTAAATTATCTACGAATTAAAGAAGGAGGATAAAAAAAAAAACCTACAAAAGAAAAAAAAAAATCCCTAGCAATCAAGGAAGCTGCATTAATTAAACAAGTGACTCACATAGTTACTCTATCAAAAGGAGAAGAGTCATTATTCTTCTGGATGTAAGGATTTACTACATTTAGGTTTGATTCCACAGTCCCTACATGGGCAACTTAACAAGAGCAGGTTCAGGCTAATTACTTTTACAGAGTACATGACCACATTAACTGTTAAGATTACCTAATTGAATGGGTAAAACAGCATATGAAAACATTTAGCTTTATGTCAGCACATTTAGATGCAAGTGAGTTTAATTAGAGTTCAAGCTCATTTACCAACTACTGTCCTTTGAATCTGATTGAGACCAAAATAATTTTGTAATGCATAGACTTCCAAATATTAAAGTTCTTCTTGAAAAATCTCAGTGCAGTTAACTGGGTCTCTAACGCAAGGTTAAGATTTATCCAGATCTAGGTGAGTCAGAAAGAAAGAAATTTGAGTACACTGGTACCTCTTCCCACTCTTCACTACTACAATACTTTATATTCTAGTGAATTTACAGTAGCTCAGTGAAAGGTAGAACTATTGCATAATAAACTACAAGTATGGACTGATGAACAAAGGCCCCATCACTGTAAGCTGTATAATTGGTTTAATTGGCCAAGTCATTTCAAATAAAGGCTGACAAGCAAATGTATTCATAATATTGGGTAAGAGTTACAAATTCAGAGTACAAAAAAAAAAAAAAAAAAAATATTTGAAGTACCTAGCTCTATGGACTCAGCTCAAGGGTGAGTTGCAATAGCTCCCATTTAACCTGCATTGCCAAATGAATTCCCACTATGTAGAAAAGTTCTAAATTCAGCAGCTAAGATATCAGCCTTTCACTTTACATTTACAATAGTATTTAGTCTGACAGTGAAAATGCTTTACTGCATACAATATTTATAGCTACAAAAAGGAGTTAATCTGTAGTGCAGTTGAGCATAGAGGCATCTAAGAAAAACTTGGGCATTTGGATGCTAAATCATCTCCTATACTTATTGATAAACACCGGTCATAAGCCATTTAAGAAAGTCAGTGTTTAACGATCTTGAACCCAGACTCCATTGCCATTAGTGTGTCAGGTCAATACTAGAATAATGACTGCAGCTTTCTTCATGACCAAAGTACCTATTCCTAGAACAAAGCAGACCAAAAATCTAGACAGTATTAGTGGGAAACTAACAAAACCCCCCCAATTCTCATGGTGAAATGGGCTCCCAGGATCTGGGGGGGGGGGGGGTGGGGGGGTGGGAATAATTCATTGCTCCTTTAGAAGTTTCTATATATGTCCCTATTGCTTTTCTAATCCCAGTCTCATTTGGATCTACCTGTAGCATAAAGTGTAGGGACCGAGAAGGGCTTTGTTCAAATAGTAGCAACACTATTACTGGTCATTTAACCTCGCAGAGTACTTTTCAAATACACAATCAGTGCAACTGTACTGGGTGAACTGCAGTAAAGGACACCAGCAGAGACAGCTTTGAAGTGCTTCAAAATTAAACTCCACTAGCAGCAGCAGAGGGCCACATCCTTTCCTCAGAAGGAAATATTAACTAGTCTAAGATACATATTTTAATTGTTGTTTTCTCGATATTTACTGGAATTACAAATTCATATTACACATGTATCACGTGCAACAACAATTTAAATCCAACAGGTAAGTTGAATCAAGGTTGCAATCAAATATTTCTTTTCCTACCCTTAAGCTACGTTGACAAAATGAAGTTTTCACTAAAAAACTATTACATTCTATTTAACCAGATTTGTGTTATTGATTGTGCAGTGACTGCCAGCACATAGTGCTGACATAACCAGAAATAAGCTATATTGCAGTTGTCAAGTATTTTACATGCTAGTGTGCAATCTTATATGCATTGAAATGCTTCAAGTGCAACAGCACTTGCCCATGGAAAAGACAGATAAACAGACATTATCAGTAAGGAGACACTGCAGCTTGTGAATTGCCAGCATGTTGAAATAATGCATCTTGTCACCCAGAAGTTTCTCAATGAGAACAGATGGTGCTTGTTTACCTGGCAAAACTGAACCCTCTATCCCTGACAAGGGAGTTCAGCTGCTGTTTGGTGTTTTCAGGGATTGCCCACTAGAGAACACAGTGCATAGATTCCCGACTCCAAAGGAGGCATGTTTTACAATTTCTCCAACAAAATACATGAAAATGTTAAGTTCAGCCACCAGGCAGAAGGGCCATTGGTGTAACCCAGATAGATATAATTTGCTGGTTTTTTCAGACTGTTCTTTTGATTTAAAATTCACCTGGAATGGTAGCAATGATATTACTGTAAGTCAGACTAATACACTGAGTTCTCATATGCTCAAATCATATAGCCTCATGAGTTAAGATCCTGGGAGCATGACTTGGTTTCAAGTGTTCAACTGAGAAAAAGGTTTGCAGATTCTAAGATTTCTATTCTCCAGAATAGAAACATTTTCAAGGATAAGAGCCACATTCTTGCCAAACATCTACCAATGTGATCCTGTCCATACCTTCCTTTATCACATGCCTAAAACAGGAATGAAATAAGGAGTTGAAAGCTGGTTTGTTTACAGCTGTTTCAAGCACTATGTCACCTACTCGCAATTGGTGCTTAATTTACAGACAAACCAGAATTCCACCATTGCATAACATTTTGTAGTTTTAGTACCCTACACATGCCTTTACTAAGGATCATGCCTCATGATCTTGTTCATAAAACTACTGCAGTGGATAGCCCTTTGGATATTTGTCCTCAATGTATGTACTGCTACTGATGTTGCGATATATCTGAGCATCTGTTACGGATGCTGCTAAAAGAGCTAGTGGAAGAATGCGGGAAACAGATTAATGAGCTGTTATTCCTGCATACCTGAGGGGAAGAACTTAAGCTAGACATTCTGAACACAGTGTGAAATGCCTTTAAAAGATCATGTTTGAAATTTTATGCTCCTTTTTTCTGATGAGACTATGCTGATTATGGAGTGGTAGCTCAGGGGCTTGGAAAATATCCTGATGTCAGCTATAATGGAAATCAGGAAGTCGATTTCTTTATGATGCGATGATTTGGGGTTGAAAAAATTAATTAGCTACTATTAAGAAAGTTTCATTTTATCTCTTGAAATGTATAAATTCTGTGGAAATTTGTTTCACTTTTGGAAGTGACCATGGAAAAAAAAACCACTGTGGTACAGAAGATTCTATATACAAAAGAAAGTTATCTGTAAGTATATAAAGAAAATATCTTCAATACAGAAATATAAAGGGATCTGAGTGCAAAGAGAGCAGAAAATCTTCATGGTCCTTCCCGTTGCTTCTACCATGCAAGGCTAGTTGAAGCTATTTACGGTCCACATGCTGAGCACAAAGAACTTTCAGCCACTATTCGCAAAAAGAATGAAGGAGTACAAATTACACTTGCAGCCCTGGAAGTAGCCATGGAAGAAACTGAGAACAGGCTATGCCCTCTGGACGCTACAGGATGCAGTGAGACACAAACCATACACTTACTAATTCTCTTCTGGTGACAGTGGTGCATCTCATGACAGTATTCCTCATCTGAACAAAATTATCTGTCCTCACAACAGACCCAGACTCAGGTCTTGGTTTAATATGAAAGTAAAAGGGACAGTAGTCATCCTTCCTCAGCACAATCTACCTAGCGCAGCACTTGCTGCACAGAGGGGGATGCAGCATCCTCAGCTTTTCAGCCATCACTATCACAGATGCATCTGGTTCTGCACATAGTAAGACCACACAGCTTTTGCATACGATTTTCATTTCCACATGCGAGATACCCAAATAACAATATCCATAACTTTCTCATGTCAAAACCCCTGGCTGTTCAAATATCACATGTTACGATTTCATTCTCCTATTAAGAAACATTAATAATGTCATACAAGCACTATACTACCCCGAAGTTATTACTCAAAGCAGCTCACAGCTGCTTCTCATGTATGCTAGCTCATACACATTCCTGGGCTGTTCACTGTCACTTTAACAATCATCTATGACCCCCATGACAGTTTCATGCCAGCCTGTGGTAAGTTCTCCTTTATAAATCTCTCTCTATAATTATTATACTTCAATATTAAGGTTCTATGACACTATGGCTAAAAGTAACCTTTTTGAGTCTTTGCAGTTTATATGCTCCTCTCTCAGTCCCTTAAATTAAAGGGTAATCTTGAATTAATTGTAATGGGGAGAAGCAGCAGACTTCCATGTGCCTCTTCCAGTGAAATGAGTTCTCTGTAAATGGCAAGAGTTTCTGTATGCAGTTTTCTCAGAGAAGCAACACTAACCTAAGATGATGCTGTGGAAAAGAAAGTCTGTTCAGAGAATGTTCTTCTGATAAATTGACATAAATTATGTCAGAAATGGTTCAGAAAATGATGAACAGTGTCCAGTAAATGTCATTTCCAGAAAAGAGTTCTATACAGCATTATTTACCATAACAAATAATTACACAGTGTATCCCAAACTCAACCTTTCCAAATCAAATAATTCTAAGAATCTCAGTACAGGGCTCACTGACATTGTGTCCCTGAGCAAGATCCATTAAAAAAAACCCCCATATTTTAAGGGTAGAAGAGGATGAGAGGAAGGTTACAGACGAGAATGTAATTAAATCATTGTATTCAAAAGAAAACGAACCATCTTCTTGTAGGTTTGCCAGCTGAGAACAATCTCGTGAAAAATCCAGGGGAAAAATGTTGAAAACTGTGGAAGGGCCAGTGTTGTTGTTGAATAAACAAGTAGAATAACCTTAATGGAAAAGTGAAGTAGATGCCTGAAGTAGGCACAGGGTATTATTTCTTATAAATGAAGCTCCTATGAACCTCCTGAATGATTGGTTAGCTTAGAGCAGGAGCACCTGAGCTTAGATCTACTGATTTATGTATGATATCCATATCGCCTGCTTGGGGAGCCTGAAAGACTTGAGCTGAACATTGCCATAAGACTGTCTTGTGAAGTAAAATACAAATTTTGTCTAAAGAAGTGGATATATTCTGGGAAATTCAAAGCATCTGGAACTTCCTTCCTGTAAGGAGTTCATATATAAATATGCAGTAAAATTGTCAGAGCTTTGATTACCTTAGAAGAAGAAGAAAATAGTTTGGACTAAATATTGTGTCAATATAAGAAAAATCAAGCATAGAAAAAGTTTGCTATCAAAAAAATCCTTGGATTGAACCTCAATGAACTTAATGCAGACAGGAGAAGAAACACACCAAAATCATGAATGGACTGAAAATACTTTGTTTTTCAAAACTCAAAACCTAGGCCTTTTTCTGTTTGCTTGTTTCATTGTATTTCTGGTTCTTTTTTAAAGGAAATAGAGGTTAAGTAGCACAGAACCACCTTTGGCATTTCTATAGAAAGTGTTATTTTCATTCAGCTCTAGAACAAAACTGATTCCACTTCTCATTGCCACCAAAATGCTGCCTGAATAAAACAAAACTTACATCAGGAAAAAGAGTCACAGAACAATAAGCCAGTGATCAGTAATTAATGCAAGAACCAAATCTCCAGCATCTCAGGAAAACGATAACTGTTAACCGTACTGCAGTGAATCAGTATTGTTAGGGAACCAAGTAAACTTTCTGACAAATTTTTTGATCAAAACATACAAATTACTTTGAGTTTTGACTAAATTCCTCTTACTGGTCTAAAATTGTTTCATGTGAAAAAAAAAAACCAACTCTTGCCACTGTACTTGCAAAACAATATCAACACTGCTTTTCTTCCACCCAAATGAAGCATAAAGATGCTGCACTCAAATTTCAGTATTGTTATGGGAGTTGTTTGAAGTTTTGCCTTGTTTCTTCAAAGCCCAATCTAAAGAAAGTGCTGAAGAATGTCTTGATCAAATGGCTGCAGATGCTTGTATCTGGTTGCTAAGTCTTCATGTGAGAGAGAATAATGTCACTCATTCAGAGAGTTTTGAAATAATTTATAGAAAGCCAAGTATTTACATTATGGATTGGTCCTCTATCTTGTCCCATAGAAGTGGCACTGAGCAAACAGAAAAATACTAAAAATACGTGAAAAAGTTTTTAACACAAACTGCACAAGTTTCTATAAATTATACTTACCAAAAGTACCAAAAGTAGAAGAAAGTTATAAATTACAAAATGATTATACTGTCACATTTCCTATGTGAACTGATGCTGTAATTTTTGAAATTAATTGCTGTTCCAGATAGTTTTGAATGTAAAAAATAACTTAGAGAGACTAAGTCAGTTGGAAATTTAACCAGCAGCATCATAGACACCAGCAGAATTGCCTTTGTCTGTTTCATAACGTTTCGCAGTTCAGGTGGTCATCATACCGAAGGCACTGTAAACCTCTCCTTTAGCCTACTGAACCTCAGTATGAGAGTCAGAAGCCTTGTCTACACCGGAATGGTGGGAAGTGACGCCTTCTAAGCGGGTTACTCAGAATAACGATCTATGTTTATTATAGGGGGATTAAACTCCTTCATGTTTAAGCTACTGAACACTTTTAAAGCACAGGAACTGGGTAATATCAGTAAACAAGCCATGAAAGAATTCAGAAGAACCTTTCCATACTACGTATACCCAGGTAGGCTCTAAATGTTGAGTAAACACACCTGATGTTGCCCATGTCTTTCCTTCTTGCAAATAAAGGTCGAGGAACATCTGTAGATGACATACTGTAGAACTAATTCCTTAACTGGAAATTATTTTAAGGAAATAGAAAAAAAGAACAGCTTTTTTGTTGGTTTTCTTTTTATTCTAACAAAACAATGTGCATGAAGTAGGAGTCTGACCTCATAGATTATATTGTGGTGTAGGAAAATCACTCAAATTCAGAATTCCCCATATATGTAAATATTAGTAAAGTACACATATCGTGCACCATAGCATAAATCAACTTTGTTAAGTTACAACAGAAACAATGCTAACTTTGAAAGACTTGGGTGAAAACTTCACAAATTCTACAATTTCTGCTTAAAAATAACAAACAAAAAGTGTGAAACCTGGCCTGTTAAAACAAATAGTCTCACACAAGCAGAGAACGCCTATGGTACACTGGATTTACATCAACATATTAATAAATGTGTGGTGCCTTATGCCTTACCGTAGTGCCTTAGTCTTAGTAATGCTATGAGACTACTACTTGCAGCCCTGTAACCTTTATCTGCACAGTTGAGGCAGTGTTTTCAGAGCCTCTGTAGTATTATTTTTTCTTTATTCTTCTCATACTCTTGTTCTTATACTGTTCTCAGAGCCTTGCACCTGCAAGCCTGAACAGTGGTGGGCTCCCACAGGAAGCACCTATCAGTGGTCTAAGAATGACCCCTTCATTCCCCTTGTCTCCTTATCTCACTTCATAGATTTTAGTTTATTGGAGAGAACCAAAACACTGCGCAAAACCAATAGTAATTTAAATATTCAATAATTATTAACCCATAATAGGTGTACACACAAGTTTAACAAGCAATAAATACACATCACTGTCAACTACTTAACATATCCCAATCAGCACTAATGCCATTATTTAATTGGAACACCAAGGGGGTAGGGATTTGAGAAGGCCCCAGTAAAAGCTGAGTGCATGAGAGGAAAACAAGGTGAAAAATCTTTCTCACTGCCACCTGCTGCACTCGAGAAATGCCCAGAGCTCTCCTAAGGATCCTGTCACTGCCTCTCCCAGCTGGTCACTGGGGAGAGTTTTCTTATTCTCTTTGTACTCTGTCTCTGTCCTTTGTTATTTTACTCTTCTCCTAAATTAGCTTTTCAGAATTAACGCATGCTCTCCACTATGGACTCCACTACAAAACCAATGTGTCCGTAAGCCTGTCTCAACGTCTTTTGTGCAACACAAACTTCCTACTTTTTCCTTACTCTCATCCTTCGCTCTTGCATATGCAGGCTTTCCCCATCTCTCATGCTTTTTATGTCACCCAGATAACCTCATCAACTAACCCAGTAAAGAAGTGCCCTCTGTGCTTTTTTTTTAAACTTAGGTTACAGTCCTGCTGGATTAGGAGGCTGAATCCTACAGTCAGATGAGAGCAGAACAGTACAACGAATGGGGGAGAGCAGCATGGGCAAAGAGGAGGCAGCATGGAATCTCTCCCTTTAGGGGTCAGCAGGAGGTAGGTCACTTGGGCTAATTCTTTGTATGCTAACAAATATAACCCATTTTGGGTCAAAGCAGCCTGCACTAGGGAGTGATCTGGGGACCAGCTCAAGGATAAAATATTCCAGAAAAAGGACTTCTTTTAACAAACATGTCAGAACCTTAGTGCTGCTGCACTGTTTTCTATATTAATGTGAACTCCTGTGTGGGAGTCACATCAGTGGAAAACTAAGCAGCCACAGCAGGAGCCAGAAAGAAAATATGTTTCAGGGAAAAATGAAGTCTCTCATCAAGGCAATCATCCAAGCACTAAATAACAAGCCAACATCTAATGCAGTAAGAAATTGGGATTCATTCAGAAGAAGGATAAAAGTCTCCCAAACCTCTTAGAACACCTCCAGGCTTTCTCCCTCCCTGCCCCTCTTTCATAAGACTTTGAAATATTTTTTTAACCTCAGCTTAGATGGAAAGACCCATAGAGGGCTGCCCAAGAACTTCTCTTGCCTCAGGAAAAGTTGATCAGCCTTTTCTCTCTTGGGAAAGACCGTCCATTGCCTTAATTTCCCAGTCTCTTAACAAAGCCTTGAATATCAAAGTAAACACAACCCACTTTTTTCACTCCAGGAGACAGAGGAAATGGAGAGACAGAATTCTCAAACTTGGTTTTGTTCCCCTTTTTAATTACTATTTATTTAATCCCTCACTAGTTGATGCTGGCATACATCTGTCAGTATTATTAACTACTTGGACTTTGGTAGACTTTTACGTTCCAGGACATTGTAAGAGCATAAGTATTTTAAAAAATCACAACCTAGGAATCATGAAGCAAAATGATCAGAATGTAACTTATGAGAAAATAAAGAGTTGGAGAAAGGGAAAAAAAAGAATTAAAAAAAAAGAGGAATTTAAGACAGTTGCTATCAACATAATTAGCTTCCTATTTCTAGAGGATGCTGTGGTATACAGCTGTCTGCACAGGTCAGATCATTAATCTCTTTGCTTTGCTTCCTTACTCTACTTCATTAAAGAAATCCCAAAGGGAAAATTACATAAATGGTGTTTTGTAGATATTAAAGTATTTTTTTAGTATCCATACCATCATAAGATGTCATCTTTTCCAATAATGTATTGAAGTTTATTTTTCAATATATAGAAATGTTCAGTTGATTATAATCTGTCAAAGTTAATTGGAATACTGTTATAGGACTAAGTTTCAGGTTTTTCTAACATGTCCAAGAGCAGCAGTTCCCCATCTTACTAAACCACTAACTAATCCACTAAATTTCAAAGGGTTCTTTTAATAAATATATTACTTACTTCTCTGAAAGTACTAACTAGCTTTTAATTAACATTTAATTTTTTTAAAAATACCTTTTTTATATAACCTCTACTTCATAAGGGCATGTCTTCAAAAAAATTAGTCAAATAATAAAACATACATGAAATGTCACAATTTAAACTGATATATCAAAAGTTCAAATAAAAGGATTTTCATTCAGTATTTTTGTAGCTTTTTATAAAAAGGAACCAAAAGTAATAATGATAAGCTATTTCTTTTAACCATTTCGTATGACATAGCAATGAAAATACGAAACAGCACACAGGGAAAAAAATCAATTAAGAAAAGAAGTAAAGAAAACAATTTCCCAAAGCTTTTGTTCTTCTCAGGATATAGCCTCAGTAACGGATTAACTGACATTTTTGCAGCATGTAAGAAAAGTAAATCGGCACGGACCTCTGGAAAGTGATACACTGGTGACAATTCAGGAAAGGATTTTCACTTTGGCTACTTTTTCCCCCCACACTTTTCATAAATGGGTAGACTAATAAAGTATGAATGGCATTTAGAGGACCAAAATCCATGCCATAGGCCCTACATTTCCTTCTCCAGAAGCCCTCTCAGCAATTTCCTTCTGTTATGGATGTCATCCAGGACCTCTGCTTTAAACAATCGAGAAGCTTATTTCTCATCCATTTACCCACCAGTTTTGGCCTTGACTACCATCGAAGTCCCCAGAACTATCTCTATTTCTCTGGGCAGTCTGAATCCCTAGGAAAGGGGTTTTATGCTGACTTTTTATGATAGCTGTCTTTGAATGGATTTAGGAAAGAGGAACTAATTACATTGGAATGGAAATGTCATTTGCCTCTAACTTGAATTAAGCAAGTATCTGAGATTCGTATATTCTTGATCTTCAGTCTAGTGAAGTAAAAGGTTATAACACACAAAGGTTAGTCACCTTGACCTCTGCCTTAGCATTTAACAACTAATCTTCTCCCTGAACAATTTTCTCTTCCGTTTAAGCTTTCCTAGAAAGAATGAGTAGCCTTGTTCAGAGTTTAGGCTCCTTGATCTTATCCCAGTCTTCAAGAGATACAACAAAACCATTATCTATCACCTCTATGCCCACAGTAGAAAACCAAATAACCTAGCAACCATCTGTACAAATTTCAGCTTCCACAAGAAGTGAATGAAACTATACAGCACACATTTAATATCTTCTTGGGTAAAGAGAAGCAACCTTAAGGATTTCACTTTAAAAATATATTCCTGTACCATCTCACCATGTTTTCAGTTAAAATCCAGCAACATTCAAGTTTCTCGATACATGTATGCAATAGTTGGAATGTTTAAATTCTGTTTATTTGTTGCTCCATTTCTTACTAACATGCCACACTTTTTCAGGTGCTGCTCTTAGTTATGCTGTTTCACACTTGAAGAAGTGGAAGCTGATGCTAATTAAGCCAGTCCCACTCAGCTGGTAGAACTAATGACAAAGGCTTAACTTTCTGTAACAGAAACCAAATTAAAAGAGACAAATGACCCCTTTTTTATTATTATTATTTCCAAATCCAGTATGACTTGTTTCTAAAAAATTAAAAATCAACATCTAGCCAAACACTTCTGTTTTTACATGGGCCTGTATGAGAGATTTGTATTGATCATGGCAAGATATTTTTGTAACTGAGGTGTTTCATTTCCTAAAGGATTTTCTCTCTGCAAAATGACAAGTAAACAGAGAACACATTTGTAACAAGATTAATATGCAAGCTATAAAACATTTCAAGAGCGTTATAATTCACAAGGAGCTTGTTTCTCAGCCATGAGACAGATGTATCCTGTTGATATCCCACAGTTTCAGCACCCCATCTCTCAGAACACAGAGTTACTGATGGTTAACTGATGACAGTAGCGATGTACTGCCTGGTGCTTTCACCCAAACAACATCCAGGCCAGCTTTGATTTGAAAGCAAGAGGAGGTACATGCATGCTTACCACTTTGGATTTGTGCTTTCTATATTTGATTTCAAACTTTAGAAATGTTTGCAAGGAAAAAAACCTTAAGTAGACCTTTCACAGAAGAGTTATAGTAAATCTACTATGGAAGTTCCTTAACTATGAGCTGTAAGAGCACTAAAATGTGGTGGGTTTTAATGGTCTTTGCAACTCCTAGCCACTGACTTCTTAACTGTAGTCCACTATGAAAAGAGCATTTTCCTACCTCCTTTCTTTATGCCATGCTACTTAAATCCTCTTCCTTCTCTACTGCAGTCCTCCTTATTTATACCTCTCACAATCCTACCAGTTACTTCCTTCCTTCTTCAGGTCTCTATTTTAGTTTGTTTCAGTTCTCACATTTCTGCTGAGGTGTACAGGCTGGTTGGTTTGCTGGGGGGACAGGAACAGGACAAGTTGCACCAAGAGACACAGGCAAGCCAAGTGGAACTTCTCAGGTGCTCAGACACAAACAAATGGCTTGATATATTTTATATTGCTTCTGGTTATTTATTCTGCAGGCCTATTGCACAAACTTATTTCTTAAATCATCCAGCAAATTCCCAAGTTTATTTTCTGGGGAAGGTGGAAGAGAAAGAACAGACTGTAATACAGTACACATATTGTTTTCTTGGAACCAGGACAAAAAGAAGAGCTTGTGTTGATTACATTAGTTTTAATCCTCCTCTCAGAATTTTAGAATGATGCAATTGTATTGCATAATGGAAATAATGAAAGTGAAAATTTCTAAATAAACTTAGTTTTGTTGATATAGATTTAAATCTGTACCAAATCAGTAAAAATAGCATTCTGATCCAGAGTATGCATGCATACTTTTTGCTGTAATTGTTAAAATATGGACAGTTTTTGCTAATCTGAAGGTTTCTGTTTAGTTCACCACTGCACGGTATGTTTTGCACAGTGTAAATTCATACACATACACTTGTAATTTTACCGGCCAGAAAAGCCCACCTCAGATGTGACTGTCCACAGATTATTTGTCCACAAGCAGATACTTATTTTTCATATTGTACATGTTATCTATTTGAGTCACTGGGCTTTTTAAGATATTTTTTTTTTCAGTTAAGACGACATGATTTGTGAACTTAACTCTCTTTTCAATGTTAATCTGCTCAAAATTAAATGCCACTGTTAATGGTTCAGAGATAACACATCCATGACTGAAAGTAATACCTAAAATAGAAACTCTCAAGCTTGCTTTTGACTAGCGATGTAAATCCTGGTTACATTCCGTCACAGGATTAGTACAGGAGTAATGATAGCACTGGTGCTGAAGTACCCCTTTGTTACCATTATTATTCCCCCTCTCTTTTTTTTTTTTTTTAAACTTTGATTTCAAATGGCTGCAAAAGTTGCTTCTATACCTATCATCTTATATTGCCTGTCACAATATATATTAAAAAAAGACTATTCTTGTGAGTTTGATACTAGCAACCTAGGATTAAACACTACACTTCTGCTGCCACAGTTATTTTCCATCTAACAGATGCCAAGTCTGTCTGAAAAATCTTCAGTAGAATGTATCCTAATAAAATCTTGTTCAAGTGCTACATGTTTGGCTTTTCATGATGTTTCTTTGGAGTCACAAGCATACACACCAAAATAATGATATAAAAAAGAGAACAAAGCTCTGTTATTACTATTTAATGTAAATATAAGAACCAACATGTGAGGGGGAACCAAACCAAAAATCTTGATTGATATGCATCTTCATTTCCTCTTGCTGACTGCCTAAGAAACAAGTTCATAATGGGAAGGAATGAATGCCATTTTAATCAATACATGTTTTTTTCCACTTTCAAAAATGGGTTTCTCAACTTCATCCTTAGATATATGTATTTAAAATCTCATTTTCCATGCTCTCAGTTACTGTGGTATATCTCCAGGGAAACTCATTTGGCAGTAATAAATCTTACTCTAGAAGAGATGGAAATCTGGAAACTTAGATTAAGCTTCTGCACTTTGAAAAGCATTTCAGTGGAATCTAGCACTTTTTTCCCCAGCAGCTGGCAAATTAGATTCTGATTTCAGTAATATTCATTTACATCTCATAGAAAATATTTTCTGTGCATATTTTCTTGAGACTATTGTCTCAAGGAGAGACAATAATTTTAGGATCACAATCTACTAATTAACGAATTTTATTAAATTATAACTTTGTTATCAAAGAGAAACAGTGAAACAGGAACTCAACAGCAACCTAGAATGATTACTGCTTAATTTTGGTGTCAATAAATAGAATTTGTTTCTAAACTTCCACATTCTCTATTTTATAAACTGGGTTGGTTTTTTTTTTTTCCATTTTAGAACAGATGTTACACTATTTATTCTCTTAATATTTTTGGTTTGTTGTTATTTCCTTTTTAAAATTCCTTCTGCTTGCAAAATAATGGTGCCAGACAACATTCAGCTATCAATCTCAAAATATATGACAAGCTTAAAACATGTGTTGATGTTTGTCATCTTTATCTGTTTAGGGGAGAAAGTACACTATTATCAAACGGACAAACTGCTCGGTAAATTAATACACTGAACATTTACAAACTCTAAAAGAAAAGCAACATCAGTGGCATCTCTAAAAGTGCATTAATAGACTGTTCAAAAGATTTTTTCTTTGAAAAGACATTTCTAACAGATAAAGGAGTTTTGCAACTTTTGCAATTTCAATTATAATATGATCTATCCAATCACTAAGATATTGAGCATTACATAAAATTTAGATTGGAGTGTATCTTCTTTTGAGATGTCCCTGTGAGTGCATGCTGAATAACAACTCTCTTAGTTAGTTGTTGGAGAGAAAAAAGATATGTGTTTTTTAAAGAAATTGAACTAAATCAAAACTTTCCCTGACACCAGACCAGAAGTGAATTCACTCTTACAGATATCCAACATCTGCAACATTGCATCTATCTGCAAATCACTAGCAATATAAAAACTAAAAATACTTTGGCCATATCCTTCATTACAATAATGCAGCTTTTTTACAAGAAAAGAGTTAGCAGGACTTTGATGGGTTTTGTTAAGTGACACGTGTCTGGATGAAATCGTGCTGTCTGAGCTGACTGTTCAGCACAGAAGGTCTGCTGGATGAGACTGGTTGTTTAATATTCCATCCACAAGCCTGATTATTGAAGATTATTTTGCAATTTTAGCAGCTGCTCTTTCACCAGAAGTTAAGCAAAATAAAAAAATTCAAAACCAATCAAAACACAGAAAAAATTATAAGTACCTTTGTGCTTGAGAATCAGTACTCATACTGAATTACATCAGAATGTGTTTCAGTCTTCCCAAATAAATCACTGAATTTCTCTGGATTATTATATTGGGGTTGGGCGTGTCATTTTGATTTTTTGTTTGTTTTGTGTGGGTTTTTTTTATTATTTTTTATTTCATGTGAGTTAGTCTGATACTTCTTTTCCTCTCATGTTTATTTTACTTTTCTGATTTCTAGTGTCTCCCCTTCATTCGTCACTTCCTACATAATTATTTTCATTTATTTCTTCTGGTTACTTTCTCCAGCTACATACAGCAAACTCAACCCTCTTTCCATTTCCACATTCCCACTCAGAAGACTACTGAACAAGGATGCAATGGCAATGCCTGCAACTGAGCTGAAAACCTGAAGATAAAGACCGAAGTTAGCGTTTGTGGACTATATTAGAGCTTGGAAATTATTTGTTTGTGGCCTATTCCTGCAGCCAATTATACAGTCAATTACAACAGTTTCAGAGAGCAAAGGGTAGATAACCTTCCTGACAGCCAATTGTTTTATCCACTAGTAAAACAACAGTTCTGTGCTCTGTGTACAGGATGTGAAGCAGCTTTCCTTGCCAATATTTACCCACTCCTCTGTCTTGCAAGTAGATTGTCATCTTCAAGAGATTCATCAAGACTGGGGAAAGCTGAACGAAGTTAATAGGTTGCTTCAAGCTACAGGAAATGAGACATTGTATCCAACCTCAAGATTAAAAAGAATAAGTAGAACTGAAGTTGGGTCAGACAGAAGATGTGTTCTAACATTTCTTCAAGCACATACAGAAATAAGTGCTAATTGACCAGTCATTACGTCACTTGCAACGACTACTTACCAATTAGTTAAAAATATTTGCCAAGTCACCTAATAAAAACCTGTAGGAATCCAACAATTATCTGCATTAAGTTGAGTGATATAAGCAGAGATATCAATAAACTGGCTAAGTCTGGCATGACAGCCCATCTCTGAATGATCAGACTGCCTGTATTGTATGAAGGGACATACCAGTCAGGCAGGACATCCCTACTCTAAAACTGACATCAATTTGTTCTGGATTTAATTCTATGAATGAATGATATTGGAGTTATTCAGTCAATTAATTATGAATTTACTACGTATTCTACCTCGTCGTTTCTGATTTGAAAGAAATGCTTATGGAGGGGCTGTATTTATTAACTATTAAGTGTGGTTTGAAAGTGGTCTCTAGATACAGTGTATAATTCAGGTTTATTACATCACAGAAGCATAACATGAGTGGCAACAAGAGGCATATGTGAAAGTCACAGTAGTGATTGTCAGTTATAACTTGAACTGTGAGCTTGAGACAAGATTTGGACTGGAAACTAGTGGACAAAGCCCTATAACCCTGAGGGATGGAGCACACTGAGAACAGATAGGCAATTTTGTAAGAAAGGCTGGAATCTGGAAATACAGATTTTGTTCCACATGGGAAGCCTCCTCCCTGTCCTGCCAAAATAGAAAGGGAGACTGACATGTCTTTTCCCAGATTGCCTCCCTCTTTTTCCCTGATAATCAGAAGCTGAGAAGACAGGACCACTCATCTGGCATGCAGGTTTTGATCCCAAACAGGTTGTATCCATAAGTACCTGAATTATCAGAGTGTATATTCAGTTTCTTGCTCAGCTTGTCTATTCCACATGAACGACAATATTCACTGACTCAGAGAGAGACTGAGCCAATCATAGCCATCAATATCCCAGGCTGTTGTGCATTTTGGGTCTGAGTCACCCCTATCTCTTCTGATTTCTCCAGAAATTTTATGTAGAGGCTAATGGACTAAATAAATTGTCTCTGGGAGTTTTCAAAGCCCAATATTCTTTAAGTCGTTCCATACAAACCTCCTCCTTTCAAATTGGATTTTATTGTGAATATTGTCCTAATAGTATTGCAGTAAATCAGGATGGTAGACATAGGCATTTTAATTTGCTGAGGTCTCAAACCAGAAATTATTCTCTCCAACTTCAACCTCTTTCTCATGTTCAGACTTGCTATAAAATGTTAGCTACATTTAAAATAAATAAATAAATAAATAAAAACCAAAAACCCAACAACAAAAAAAAGACACCACAAAAAAAACCCCAGCACTAAAACTGTTACATCTGTAGCCTAACGTCACTCACCTTTTCCTCATTATTTTTGGCTGGATATTTTAATTAGAATGAAACATGTATCACACATGCCTCAATGTATTTTTTCCCAAAGACTACACAAGAAGATGCTACCTTGTGCATATAATATTATTTCTAATCATGACACCACCATAGTTTCAAATGTTCTGATAATTGGAACAAAGCATAATTTAGGTTGTCTGTCTTGTAAATGATATCTTTCTCTGGCAGGGCTGCCACTGCAAGTCTCCTCTTTGTCCTGCACAAGTCTGACTCTCCAGACTTCTGGAGCACAATGGAAAATGTATTAGTAGATTTCAAAATAAATTAGCTTGTATTTATACAGTGTTTTGAAAGAGAAAAATATTACACACATATTGATGTTACAAGTAATTATGAATAAACAACATCTTTGTTAAGATTTGATGTTAATTCCCTGGCATGCAGCATAAATTCTACTAAGATCAAACTTTTTGTAGTGTGGATAATAGAAAATGTTACAAAAACCAAACTTGTATAGCACTATATTGTTTATGTGGTACTATATCATTTACATCTTCTAGACATACTCTTTTGGACAGAGTCATAGATGAGCATCTCCTCAGACTTAATAAACACAGGATTTTAGAAAAAAATTAATGCAACAGTTAACCCTAAACCAAGCTTTCTTACTTGGCTTAACAATGAAGCACATCTCAAAGGTTGCATCAGTATTAAAAAAAACCAATCAAACAAACATGTAAATCAGGAACCATTTTCTGGCCCCAAAGTCAATGACACAGCACATTTCTCATTTATATAGCTATCACCTTTTCATTTAGCTTCCATCAAAAAAACAACACAAAAAAAAAAAAAAAGGCAAATCTGCATACAAACAAACAACCCTCTAGGTAACAAACATCAGGGTAGCCTCATTCTTACTGCCTATTGAGAACAAGCCTTTTCTCTGAATCTTTCTTTGGCACTACATGTGAAAATAAAGCGTGATTTGAGGCAAAACCATATAATAGAATCATAGAATAGTTTGGGTTGTAAAGGACCTTAAAGATCACCTAGTTCCAACTCCCTTGCCATGGGCAGGGACACCATCTACTACACCAGGTTGCTCAAATCCCCATCCAACCTAACCAACATTGTCAGGGAGGAGGCATCCACAACTTTTATGAGTAACCAGTTCCAGTACCTCACCATGAAGAACTTCTTATATCTAGTCTAAATCTACCTTTTTTCCTGTTTAAAATGATTATCCTTTGTCCTTTCTCTACATGCCCTTGTAAGAAATCCTTCTCCAGCTTTCTTCTAGGCCCACTTCATGTACTGGAAGGTGTTATAAAGTCTTCCTGGGGCCTTCATAAAGCATATTAACTGTCATACAATATAGGATAAGATCTTGCATCTTGGCCCTATTTCAGGAATTTTTACTAAGTCTATACTGATAAATAAAACAGTACAATTAAGGGTATCAATGCCAAGTTCTAAGCAGTCAACAGCAGTCACTAAATCATCACCAGACCTATCAGTTTTTTTCAATCAACAGCCATCAATTGCAGCTAGCTAGAAATCTCTACTTGAGAGGAAGATTAGCTCTATACAGACAGTATTTATTCTATGGTATACATTCTATAAATACTTGATGAGTAAGGCAAATCTTTTACTGCACTTCCTTGAACTTGTCTTGTTCTATTACAGAGTTCTAGAAGTCCTGAATAATGTTAAAGCCATGCTTTGAGATTTTAAGAGGGTGAGTAAGGAAAGATAGGAACTACAAAAACATTTTGTCTTTGTTTATGTAGTTATGCATTGGAAATTTTAATATAATTTCCAGAAAAAGTCAGGTTCTCAAAGACCCTCAGTGTGTGTAAAGGGACAACACTGTCTCTGAAACAGAACACCACCTCCCTCACAAATCCTGTTTGAAGATTAAGCTGCAAAAACTTTACAGAAATTACACAATATGTTGTCTGCAATAGTAAGAAGATACTTTGTCCAGTGGCTCAGGAAAACCCTTCTAATTCTAAATTCCTGTTCTTTTGAAGCTGCTAAATACAAGTCATGAGCGAAAATCCTGGTTCTACTGAAATAAATAGAATACAAGACAGATGCCAGGAACATGGGCCCTGGAATGCAAAAACTAGGCTATTTCTAGCTGTCTTAGTAAACATTACAGGGATCCAGGCAGCACCCTTCTAGTACCTTATTTGGAATGAGACAAATAATACTTTCCAACTAAAGTTTGGGGGCTAAGCTACTTGTTACTCATGGAAATTTATTTATTAGAACATTTTAAATGAATTATTTCCAATATCAATAAAGACTTTCACAGTTTTAAACACATGGGCAGTATTTTTCCATTTCAGTTTTCTTATAATGGCAGAGAAAGTAATTTCTTTCTTGTCCTCTCTTGCCATCAAAACTATGAAACTTAAAAAAATATTTTCTTGGTAGTATTTTACATTAGTATCAGCTAGTATCCATTCCATTAGCACTTGCTGTAACATCACTGATTTTCGGAGAACAATGAACAAGAACTGCATCATGTATTAGAAGCTTTGGATATATATAGACTGTAAAAATACATACAGTAACAACCTTTATCTGCTTCAGTGCTGAGTTATCAACAGACTTAGCTTTTAAAACCATGAATATTTCATTTCAGTCATGTCCACTGTTCTATTTTCATTAACTGCTAAATTCCCAGATCTGTTAAGTTGCATCAAGCGTACATTTTCATTTTCAATGACATTTGGAGATGATCTATAGGAAGTGAAGTAGTTTCCTGCTACTTCCGTCACACACGAAGAAAACTAGTAATAGTCATCATTTCCTTTTTTCTAGATGCAAAATTAATGTTGCCAACTTAGTCTTCAAAAGCTGCTTTTTTTTTTAATATGATGGATTACACACAACTGTACTTTGCAATTTATCTGTCATTCTTGCATTATTTACAAGCTTAAAGGTAAAGTAAGTTTCTAGCTTCTTTAGAATGAAATAAATAAAACATTTTGAGAAATTGCTAGTCATTTAGGTATGTTCAAACCATTAAGACTGGTTTGAAGTCACACACACAAAAGAATCCTATGACACAGTCTTTTAGAAAGTCACTAGAGATTGGGGAAGCAAGAATTCAGCAGTCTAACATTTTTAGTTATGAAGAACAGAAAAGCACAAGGCAGTCTGCAAAAATACTTGTGAAGTTATACCTTAAAACCTTCAAAAGTTAAACAAACATACTGAAAGATGGAGAATTCGATTTCCATAATATTTTTGATAGGAATGTTGCTGGTTATTAACATAGGAAGCTCTTTCTCCATTTTAAGCACTCCTTGACAAATGTATCTATTCTATAGTTACAAGCAAGGGCAGGAAGCACGACGAAATCCATTGCAAGAACCACAACAGTAACAGCAAACATTTAAAAGTTTATTAGTTTTGAGATTAATTACTTCCAATACCTGTCTTACCAGCTAAATATTAAAAAAAGACTTCAGTGTTCCATGTCCTTGCCACCCACATTTCAGTATATTCTGACATATTTGTATAGCAGAATCTTTCAAGCTATTTTTTTCCCCAAAAAAAGAACCTCTGAAACAACTGGTAAGCCATATAACAGAAAGAGGCGGCATACTATATATATTCACTGTATTCTTAAAAATGTCCATTCCTTGATTAAGTCTTATCTGACTATTTCATATCTGTGTTTCATATCTGAACCAGACATCTGGTCTCCCTTTATAGTTGGAAGGGCAATGGGTGTTTCTCCTTGTCATGATTCATCTCTTCTAACGTAGATGTCAGAAATATGTCAGATGAATCATGCCCTGAAATAGTTGATTTCTATCTACTAACTATAAAGCGAGAGGGTGGCTCAAATGCAGGGGAGTAGTTAGGTGAAACAGCATATTCTATATACTCCAAAAGTCATGGAAACCAGAGGTTAGCTACCATTTATTATTCCATTCCACTGCTTGAGAAGCTAATAAAGGTCTACGAAAATCTGGTTAATGAATTAAGGTAGGGTTGATGTGGTGGAGGGGTGTTTGTTTGGATTTTTTTTTTTTCCTCCTTCCACTAAGCTATTTCATTCCTGTAGGATCACGCAATGATTATGTGAGTTAAAAAATTATGCGATGGCATTTTACAAGTCAAATATTAAAACATGGTATCAATGCCAATACTCAGGCATATAAATCTATTATTCACAGATGTTTTACAATTTTTTGTCACTGGAAACCAGTTTGACTTCAAGTCGTTGAAAAGTTAAGCTCCGTTTTGTGCCTGTAACTAAGAAATATTTTTTTAGAGCATACCTGCACAAACATTTCAGTACTCCTCTATTCTACTATAAAGAGGTGGTTCAAACATCCCATGGCTTGAGGTCACATGTGACTTTTGTCGTGGAACAAGCATTCACCACAGTCAGGAATCAGAATCTGTTGAGGAGCACCAGCTAATGTGCTGGCTTGTTCAAAGCAATTGCCCCATGTGGTTAACTGCAAGAAAGTCATTTATCTGCCCTGGACACCCGATTCCCCTTCTCCAAGGCACTCCAAACAGGCATAGCACACCATGACATTGACAATCACTTGAGTAATCTACAAATTAGGATTTATTCTTGAGCAAGAAACAGTGGTCTAACCTTACCTAATACAGTCCCACACTTCTACATACAGTTATTATCATGACTCATCCTGCATGATTCATATTGTTTATAAATAGGGGCAGAAATTCTGAGTGTGCCCTTGTCAGACCTGCCAAGGTAAAGGACTCGATTCTAGCTATATATGTCCTTGTTCGCTATATCTACTGTGATTTGTCTTGACAAAATTTTCTGAAAAAATGTTAATTTAAAAGATTGACATGAAAGAATCTAGGGCTTCTGGTATATAGAGGAACTTCTCCCATATATAAAAAGCAACACACATACAAGAAGGATGAATCCCAAAAGTTGGATTGAAACACAGGCTGGACATGGCAAAAAAAGGTGACAGGAGAAAAAAAAAAAATCACTCCAGTTAGCATCAAATGTTCAACTACTATCACAAGATCAGGTTGTGGTGCAGTGACAGTATCTTGGCTTTTCCAACAGTCTAGAAAGTAGATTAGCTGTTGAGAACACATGGACAACTCATTTCCTTTTCTGTCCTCAAATACTTTTAACACCTAAGGCCATTCATGAGACACACCAGCAGCCTGAATTTCTAAAATTGTCATTAAGGAAGACACAAAAAATAATGATTAAATTATTTAAAACTTGTACATAAAATGTATAGCTTTTATATTATTACTATACAGTGTATGCTTTCAATATTTCTTAGGAAATAATCAAAATACCATGCAATTTCAAATATTTCATACGCTTCTTTTAAATTACCACCTTTATGTTCCAAGTTCTGCTACCTAACCCTGGATCTCACATTGCAGTCTCCGACACACTAATAGTCCCTGGAGACTAAGATATGACCACTTTTGATATGTATAGGCAATTCTCCTTGATATAGTCATGACAATATTTTTCAGTTGCTTCTCAGCTGCCTGCTTTCTCAATTACAGTAACAGAATTTATAGACACAATTATGTCATGCACTGAAGCAACTTTATATCACTACCCCTTGGTAGAGTTGTAGCTAATATGCTTAGGCAGCCATTAGAGGCAGCCCCAGGTCTCTAAAAGATGACTTTGAGGAAAAAGACAAAATAAACGTTTTCTTGCAGTTCGTGCAGGGATCACTTAAGGAAAAAAAAAAAAAAAACCCAAACCAAAACACCACCACCTCAACCATGGACAGCTCCCTGCTGTCAGACCTAACTCAGCTTTGTAAGAACATGTGTAGAATTTATGAGCTGTTGCTACAAGCTGGAATAACTTTAAAACTATTTGGATCTACATAAGTGGAAAAAAGATCTCAAAAGCTGTTACATGGGTATGAGAAATGTACCTTTTATTTTTCCAGTCCTTTAATGCACCTGAACAGCGGTTGGGTATCTAGAAATCTTTTAACCTTGTAACTATACAATTAAGACAGAAATTCAAAATCTATGTGCAAATTTGGCACGATAACATATGTATTATTTTTACATCTGTTCCCAAATAATCTATACTGAGTCAGTTTGCTTTTCAGCTTCTTCCGTTTTTCATCCCTGTCTAAATGCTTACTACCTTGTCCCTGCCACCAGAAGACCCCCAGTATAAAACAGAAGTCATGCTCAAATACCCTATTCAACTAAAAAAACCACAAACCAAGTAAGCACCTTCCCTAACACAAACATAGAGACCGATGAGGAGGAAGAGCTTGAATGAATCACACCCCAGGAACACCTAATTCAGGACAGTATAAACCATTCTCTGAAAATACCTCTCACTTTTCACTAATGACTGAGTTTTATAAACTATAGATATTTGGGGGAAATAAGTTACATCCTCAAAACCTTATGATCAATCAAGCTTGTAGTTTGTCTAAAATATGGGAAAATCAGGGAGTTTTAGTTTTTTATTGTTTGGGGTTTTTTTTAATCTGGAACAAAAAAGATTAAAGTAAGTTGCAAATAAAAACACGGATAATTCATTATTCATACACAATTTCATGGAGATGATACTTCTAGTCCATGAAATCCACATTGGAAAATTTCAATGTGGTTCCAGTAGCTTGTGCTACTGTATAAGTACAGTGTAAGATTGCAATTAAAAAAAAAAAAGTTAAATCTTGTTTATTATATGTTAGTCTTGTTTTATTGTCACCACAAGTCTAGAATTATAGGAAGGAACTTACTTCGTTGCAAGTCCACACTCACTGACAATTTTTGTGGCAATGTAAGAGTACAATAGCAATAATAATAATAGCAGGGGGGCTTTTTACATGGGCCTGTAGCAACAGGACAAGGCGTAATGGGTGTAAACTGAAGGCAGGGAGATTTAGATTAGATATCAGGAAAAAATTCTTCCCAGAGACGGTGGTGAGGCACTGGGACAGGTTGCCCAGAGAAGCTGTGGATGTCCCATCCCTGGAAGTGTCCAAGGCCAGGCTGGATGAGGCTTGGAGAAACGTGGCCTAGTGGAGGGTGTCCCTGCCCATGGCAGGGGGTTTGGAACTAGATGGTCTTTAAGGTCCCTTCCAACCCAAACCATTCTATGATTCTAATAATTTCTGTGGAAGCCTATAAAGAATCTTCTATAAGGAAATGAAACGTCAGTGTAGAGTATATTACTGTTAAAAAATGCAAAGGAAATTAAAGAAAATAAAATTAATGTAAAACATATTATTAGGATTCACAGGTAAATCTGCATATATAGCCAGAAAAATAGGGATGGATTAGATAACAAAAGTACAGATTATGCTAAATTTTAAGGAATATACATACACAAACAGAACAAGGACCTTCCACCTTACCCCTTTGACTGGAGGCTGCACCCTTATAGTTTGTATCAAAGATACAATATACATACTGGTTTTTTATTCTTACATTTGTTAGATCAACACAATGGGAGCAACTTCAGTGTTAACTGAAAATCATTGAGAAGACATTTTCTAGTTTACAGTTGGATATAAAGGCAAGAAGCTTTCAAAAATTATTTTCTCAGCAAAAACATTTCTAGAAGTTCGTCACCTGTTTGTGTTTGAACAAAGCTCCCTTCCTATTTAGTTAACATACAGTCTATAGCTAGATGCCAGATTTTGGCTGCTACTGTCCAGGCGAGTTTTCCCCTCTTGACTCTCAAGTTCAGCAAATATTAACTGGATCAACAATGACAGCACACAGGTTTCCATCCCAGAAAGATAAGGTGCTTGACTGGAGCATAAAGAAATGGAAGATTACCACTATGTGATTATAATTTTCAGCAGGTGTTGAACAGCTAACATAAACATCCTTTAAACTGCTCCAATTTACATCAAGGCCACAACAGCAGCACTTTAAGAATCAGGAGATTGCATATGGCTTCTAAATTGTGATCTCTCCATCTCCACAACTAAATGACTCCTTATGAAACAGATAAAACCAGGATAATTTATCTTCTTGAATTCACTGCAGAAGGTTTTGTGCCTGAAAACATCTAATGCTTTCAACTACTCCTGGTATATGTTTATACTGAATATCTACTTACACTGAGGTAGTTATTTTATATAATTTCTGCTGACAGGAAAGGCCAATGTATTAGTTTTAGAAAAAAGCAAATCTGTACAACTCATTGCTATCTCTTTTTCCCACGAGCACATCACAAATAGGCATACTCTAGGAAAAAGTCTGAGATGTTCAATAAAACATATTCTTCATTCTACAATAAAAAAAAAAACCCAATCCAAGAATCTACATAGTTTAATCTGACCATGACAGACTAGGTCAAGAGTTGCCAAACAGAAATTAAAGCAAACCACAGGAGCAACAGAGGAAAACAGAGCAAGCACACCACTATCCTGATGAAATATCCTGAATAATTAACAGATCATACCTGCCTTAAGCTCCTGTCCTCTCTGCTTAGACATAATGAAACATCTCTGCTAGCTTAAGTGTTGGAGTTTATGCTGTATTCTTCTGACGGTCTGCGACAGCTCTGCATACGTAAGCTTGCATAATTCTCTTAGCACATTGTTTTAAAATAAGGTAAGCCACTGTAAATAATATACTGAAAATTCATTGTAGAAATGTAAGTGATCTTGGAAATTAAGTAGCATCCTGTAAAATTTTCCGGTCTATGGTAACTGGGACATGCATGTGAAGAACAAGCATTTCACATCAGAAAATAAATATCACCTGCAAAATACAGGAACGTTTAAGGTGAAAATCCTTGAATTCTTTTCAGTTCTTCACCTGATGCATAAACTCAAAGTGTATTTGATATGATGGTATACTGAAAGATGTCTAGTGGGAGTTGGGCGATGAGCTTCAATGGGAACAATATCATGCACTATACTTTTAAATTAGGATACATATAATGAGCTTGGTTAGAAGAAAAAATGCATGTAGCTTTCCTTAAACAGTTTTCTGGGTCTTGCTAGACTGGTTATTTAGAACTCAGATAGTCACAAGACCTGAAGAAACTATTGAGAAAAATGACAGCATCAATGTGGCACCATAAAGCAATCCATAATGGCATGGTAACTTGATCTTAAAGAGAAAAATGTCAAAAAAGGATAATGAAAGAGCAACTTAGAAAACACACTAATACATTCAAATGGATATGCTCAGACACATTACTTCTTATCCTTCTACTTCAAAAAGTTTTAAATTTTAAGAAGTGAAAGGTTTTATTCAATATTACATTTTCCTACAATACATATGATAATCAGGAAAGCAGTTAGTGCACAAAAGGAGAAAATAAAATAATCCTATTCCCTTCAACTCAGTGGAATCACAGTATAATTCATGTAAAAGCTGATGCGAACAAGATCTGATAAGCAAGCATCTACAGACCTGCATTCCCTTTCCTTAACACAAAATGGTCTGAAAATAAAAACCACTTCATTAGAGTCAGACACTGAAAACAATGTGGAACTTGGCAGGTCTTGAAAATTCAGCAGCATCCTGCAGAATTTCCTATTCAACGGCAAATGAGGTACGAAGGGGGAGGGTGTTCATTTCATATAAATAATATGCAGGAGTCTTAACAGCAAATGTTATAACATTAACACAGAATACTGAATGTATAATAATGCTGAAGAGGATTTCTACCTATTTTTAAAAGGTTGTTTATTCTGTTCCAGAAGAGAAATTTATTTTTAGAGATAGGGTTGATGAATGCAGCCCAAACTGTCAAAGCAAGACAAGAAGGATACCCACTGCCCCATCCTGATCATTATGACCAACTATTATTTGTGTCATCACATAAAATAATTTCATTTTTTTTATAATTTTATTTTCCTTCCAATTGTTTAAACTACAAGTTTCTCAGGGCCATGCCAGTCCCTTAAGAGATGGTTAGATCGTATTTACCACAGTAGGTCTTTCTTTTCCATTTTATTGCGTAGCACTACTGCAAAATATTGCTGGTATTTCTGTCCTGAAGATGCATTTAAAGATAAGGTAATGCCATAGCTTCCTAAGCCTCCTATTTCAGCATGCCAATGTAGTCTTTTTTCCCGTAACTCTCGAGGGAAATATGCTCATAATAATTATCTCTTTGGAAATGCCTCTCTAGTCAGAAATTATCTACTAATAAGCATAGTTATTTAAAACCACAAATAAATGAAATCATTCAGTGAAATCTAATGTAGTTTCATATTTATGTGGTGCTCATGAATGACTTGCTGTGACTTGGGTAGCTGCCACTTACATTAACATAACTCAGTCCTATATAATGCTCTTCACCTGCATCGTATTTTCCAACTTGCTACTAGGGACACAGGAGCATGGAAATGCATTACACTTATGATACCCGAAATAAAGAAACATTTCGAAAAGAAGCCTGAATTAGTGATGAAAGAAGAAAATTCCAAACTCAAATTCTAAGTTTCCTGATTAAATAACTTTAAAATATTTTAAGAAGAAATGGACAAGTTTAACTATTTGGAAACAGTACAGAAAATACTTTAACAGAAGTGTAAATCACAACAGATAGACAGCAAGGGTGACAGGCAGTATTGTAATGTAACAATGCCAGCTGAATACTTTTTCAAAACTACCCTTGGCTTACAGTAGGACACATTAATAACTTATATCTATTGACAGAAGAGATAGTGTGA
The DNA here is from genome assembly GCA_027574665.1 of Rhynochetos jubatus. Classification (NCBI taxonomy): domain Eukaryota; kingdom Metazoa; phylum Chordata; class Aves; order Eurypygiformes; family Rhynochetidae; genus Rhynochetos; species Rhynochetos jubatus. Next base: position 45,491,520 of record CM050653.1, read on the forward strand.
TTGACTTTAAACATCAAAGTTTACTTCTAATATTTATATTCTTCAGATCTGACACTGACCTTCACGCTCAGTTTCATTTCACTCTTAACATAAGGAAAGACACTGGACTTGCAAAAAACCTACTCATTTCTCTTTCTCACAACATGGAGGGTTTCTCCCTTTGGCTCACAAATTGCTAATATTCAACATGATACAGAAGCTCGTCTTCTCAATTACATGCACTGGCATAAATAAATATTCAACAGTAACACAGGAGTCTTGTACCTTTCACTTTGTTACATGATCATTTCCATCAAGAGCCAAAGTGATAAGGTGATATGAGAAGCCTGGCTTATAGAGGTTTGTGGTATGAAATAAAGCAAGGAAAAACAAACAGATTTTTTTTTTTTTTTTGTAAATCCCTCTTCTGCTGCTGTCATGCACAGCTGTGTAGTTTATTAAAGTATTTATTTTGAGAAAAATAACTTGAAAATAAAATAATCACAAAAAATGCTTTAAACTTAGGATATTTAATCTTGCACACTTCTACAAAGGAGCAGCTAGTAACATGTACAGATGTAAAAATGTGGGCATTTGATAGACAGCAGAATAATCTCCAGTAGATTAAACTGAATGCTTTCATTAAAAGGGTCACGTTATATTGAATTTCATATATGAGACAGATGCGGATTCAGAAGAAGCCTCCTTTTATACCTTTTATAGGAAGGAACCTCAAAGACATGACTTGAAACTTCTGCCTCAAAGCTTATGCTGCCTAAACTCAGATCAAATTCTATCATACATGGCATGGAAAAATCCATTACTGGTAGCTAAAACACAGTGAAGGAGTTTGCCTTGAATAATAAATTAATTAAAGATCTAATTATGCAGCAATTTCCTGCAGTGTTCTTACCTTCTGAGCTGGGATGCTTTTTTCTGACTGGGACAGGACTGAAACATTCAGTTAGCATGATCCTATCCTGTTCCCCATGTTAAACAAATATATCAGGACTGCTCACACAGATATCTCCCACATATTTCCTCAAAGACAGAGGAATAAAAATAAAATCTTCATAGCAAGCTGCATATTAAACAGCTTATGTTGGTGTAGTATTTGGTTAACCCAGGCAGTGGCGAAGGGGTATTAGCTACAGGCTGAACCAATCTGTTTCACCAGCTACAGGAGTTATAGAAATGGTGTTGGACAAATCAAGATAATCCCTTTTGTTTCAGAAAGTCAGCACCTCTTATACAAGAAGGCCTATTATCCTAGCAGAAAGACATTAGGAAAAGGCTTGACACATACAATCTGATCTAGATCCCTTATTGTAGGACTTTGGGTCTTTCTACTCAAGATCACTCACAATTGTTTAACCACAGTCATCTATAGCACATCATCCAGTTCCCATGCCTACATGTTAAATTAGACCAACAGCTAAAATTGATCAGGTGGTCAGTATTTAAAATTTCTTAAAGAATGTTTTTGAACCAAAGCCTCTACCTAAATATTTCAGTACAAAACTACTTTGCTAAACGTGATATCAAACATTTTACAGATAAGTAAGAGGCAGATGCTGGGTTTTTTCTAAACATTTTTCTCTTTACAAGGAGGCATATCTTCTATCATCTGTAATCCATGTAATATTATTTCTTTCTCCTGTATGACATAATCCCTTAAAGACACTCCTGGGTTTTTGTTTTTTCCCCAGAAGAAAACACTCTCAAAGAGAAAGCTAGGAAATTTTTATATAATGTGAAAATTCTTCCTCGTTTTTAATACAGTAGAATCTTTCCAGAATACTTTTAGCAATAAATGTGGTAATTAGAGTTTCTCAAGAGTTCACTATCCTTCAATTACAAACATATTTAAAAAACTGGATATGTGAAGATAAAGCATTAAAAGGTAGCACCTTACAAATACACCTTTTAAAGACTGGTAGCAAACCTTACCTCTGCAAGACCCTGTTTAAATTCTTTATAAAAGTTAAGGCTATATAGTTATTTCTTTTTCTCCTGTTCATAACATTTGTTAAATTAACTAGTCTGTACCAAAAAATAAAAACTTCATAACAAAAAGACATTGCATAAGAACCATAACTGAGTGATTATGAACACTTGCAGAGTTGGAAAGGCAATGCTTGAGCTTCCTGAGCTTCTGAAAGGACTTGTATAGACAAAACCCAGCACAGCCTTGCCTGTTGTTCTGTTTGGAACACAAAATATCCTAGTGACACCCTCACAAACACATTTTTATCTGATACTATAATGCAAGCTTCATAAAAAATAATGTTTATCATGTCTATTCACTGTCTCTCATATCTCAGCTGCTAGGAAGGAAGAGTATCTCTTCTACCCTGGAGTTCAGCATTTCTTAAATTGCTGACTGCTCAGAGGAACTATTACTCTTACTTCCCTTCCCCCCCCTTCTTTCTACCTGTTTTCAATAGCGTCGTAGGAGAAGATGTAGAAAATCACTTCTATCTATTCAGTGTTCCTTGTACCAGCACAACCCATTTTTCATATCAAACTGTATAAGCAATATTTTTTTGCCTTGGAAGAAGCTCCGCAAGAATTGGCCGATGGTGTTGTTGATTAAAAGATGATGTTTATGGATCCATATTTATCATCCTTATTTAATCTTGCATGCTTCAAGAAGGTGACAGAAATATATGATTTTAGCAATTTTTTTTAAAAATAAAATCTAACAAAACCCCCAAAATATTAATGCAATTATCTATAAAAACACCTAGAATCTAGCTAAAATGTAAACCAAGTAATTTTTACAACCCTCAGAATATGAGACCTTTTAAACATCTTTTAGGAAGTCAGTGAATCCAGTCATTTTGCCCTAATCTTAAAGCCTTAAGCATTACTTTATGCTCCGCATGGTGTTGTTCTGCTCTGTATTTTACCAAGGCAGTTTCCCCTCTGTGCCAGCCAGTGTAAGACCATTCCGGTTGCCACTCATTTCCTCTACTTATGCCAGGATGCAGGAGCACCAAGCTTAACATTTGAAGAGAAACAGAGACTGATTCCACTGCCAACAAGAAATTAAATGAAATCTGAACAGGCTGAATCCTGCTACTAACAGCAGACATATTTCCCATTTTCTTCAATGGAACTCTGAATCTCTGTGCTTTGTCTGGTAGTTGCATTCATTATATTCATAATCATAACTGCATATGCTCTAAATCTTAGAATAGGTGTAGAGATGCTTAGTGGGATCTCAGAGACAAAGTCTTGTTTGCATTAGTATACATGACTATCTTACACGTCAGTTTGCAGATTTAAGCTTTTTATTCAGTAGTCAGAGAATTTTAAGACAAATTTTATTCCAATCCTGTGTAAACAAGTTACACTGAAAATAATTAAGTTGTACAAACATAAAACTGGCATGAAAGATTAATCAAGAGCCAGCAATTCCTAATCTATTTTTCCATTGTTCCTACTTCATCTTTTGCATCTACATTACTGCTGCAAGTTTACTATTCAGCATAATAGATATGTCAGTGTCCTTATTTCCACCTGGTTTTAAACCAGTAATTTAAGAACAGACAGGTCTAGAAGTACCTGTGGCTTAAATTTACATTGTGTACATCTCTGAAAGAAATCCATTTCAGATAAAATGGAGCAGCAGGGAAAGGAGGTAATGAAGGCAATGAAAAAATACAGTTGCTTTCTGCAGCAAAATGACTACTTTTAGAACATATGGAAAATTCTTTTAAAGCAGAGGTTTAACTATCTGAAAATGACATAACTTTGTTTTGTCCACCAAATAATTTCAACAATGTTATTTTAATTCTGTACATATCTTTAAATTAAATAAAAAAGTGGTAAGGTTTTTAAACACTATGTATAATCTAAATAGGAAGAGTTCAGATGGATATGGTGTTCGTTTGCGACTCGCTACGACCATATACCATTCACTGTGACCATATACCTAAAGGCTTGAAGGGAAAATTAGTTATTCCCTTACTTATCCTTTTAAAATGTATGTGTTCCGTACTATGTCTTTCATTTCACATTTTCAACTTCCTTTAAAAGAAAGCCTTAAAAAGTGTAGGTCAGTATGCCGCCACTATACCTTCCTCAGAAACTCAGTTTCTTAACTATACCCTTCAGTTATTAGTGATGATAGTGACAGGTCACAGATTTATTTTTTCTGCTCAAAACTGACAAAGCCAGAATGAAACATTTCATGTACCTTCCTGTGACTTACAATCATAACGTGAAAAGGTAATATCAAATTCATAGATTAATATTTACCTATATATCACTCCTGGGACTATAACTCTTCAGTTTTAGGCAACATATTATAGCAAGAAAATGAATATTGTATTCCATCTATTTTATAATCACTTTATGTATCTCTTGACAGATAATCAGGATGATTATTTTAATTTACACTGAATATGCAAATAGATCTGGCAATAACTACATTTGAAGTGTTCTGTATTGTAATTAAAGCAAGGTGAAAACCACAACAAATTTTCTTTAATTATTTCCTCAAACTTAAAAAATATATGGGCCACATTCTGCATTCCTCCATCATGCTGTGCTGGATTTGCACCTTGCAATTCTCAGTTCCCCTTGGACAGCAGGCAGCAATAACTACACCAAGCAGGTCAGAGCACTTAATACGTGTTCCCTTCAAGTTATAAAACCTGGTTTCCATCATCCCTTGTCTTCGAGATTTAGGGACAGAAACAGAAGATAGAAAAGAAAGATGTACCAGGCTCTTTCCTCTTTTTTTCCTCAGTCACGGTCAGTGACAGTGATAGGGAATGGAGCTGTCAATGCTTCTGTTGCTCTTTACTATTTTTCTCCAACTACCTGCCTGCCTCACCACCTGAAAAGCAGCACCACAGAAACAGCTGCTTTTCTTCCTCCAGGGTTCTACTGTAAGTAATGGAAGAGACCACAATCAGAAGAAAGAGAACTCCACATGGATAATTTACTACCATCACCCATCCTCATCTTTTCTGGCTTAATGTATATCTGCTCTGAAAATGGGTCCACTGAAACAAAAGGAATTTTTAATGGCATAAGGTAGTAAACAGAGTCCTTATAAGATGACCAGTACTAAGTTGTTGCCTTCCTCCTCAAATCTGCCTTCACCCAGTGAAATCATGACTCCATCAGCAGAAAGAACACCTGGGCACTCCTCACCACTTCTCTACAAAGTTCATAGAAGGTAGATTAAACTATGTTGGCTGATTTTGCACAGAAACATATCAACAACACTAATAAGATCCATTATGCTTTCTGCGCTGTGATGATACTAATCACCCCCAAGAGAGTACAAACACTGTAAATCTCCATGGCTGTTTGTCCAATAATAATAATTAGACCATGGCTTAAGGGAACAGTTGTAGACCCTGGCCCTGTTGTTATTATTTGTGAAACTCGAATTCATTTAAAATCATTCTCAGCAGACTTAGCTTGCTGGAATTATACATTAAATATAGACTCTCAACCTGAAAAAAAGATTCTGTCCCCTTCTACAGAAACATCATGCATGCTTCAAGGCAACACAGCTTATCTCACTCTGCGCAGCTGGAGCCATGAACGTAATGACTGAGAGGCTGTGAACTCCTTAATCACACTGATGAGCAGGTACTTGGGTTCTGCACTGGGACATGGATCAAAATTGCAGATAAGTTAGGCCCAATCTTGCTAATCACTATGCCTGTACGGAGCCTTCCCAAAATTGCAATCAAGCTCAGGAAGATAAACAAAATAGGCCCAAGTGTGAAACTTCTCAAATACTGAATGTGTGTACAGCATGATCTGACCACAGATGTTTCATGCACAATTAATAAAAAAAGGAAAATTAAAAGTTGTATTTGCTGAACAGTTTTTGCTGTTAACTGTTAATCCAGACAACTTGTCTGTGTTGTTCTCACAGTAATCCAGAAATAAAATGTCCATTCACTAAACTGTAGTTGGTCTGGCAACCAGCAGTGTCCTGAGATAGCTCCTGTGCCTGCGTATTGCTAGGGAAAGCTCCACAAACGAGCATTCAAGAGCTATCTTCAGCTCCGAGATAATTAACTATAGCAGTGGCTGGTGTGTGACTCAAAACCGCAACTGTACAAAAAGGAAACAAACAAATTAAACAAAAGTCAGTCTTTTTTTTTCTCCCCAAAAAGCATTTTGCTCTGAAGGGGGAGACAGAATGTCACCAAATTTTGAGTATCCAAAAATATGGAGAATCACAGCAACATATAGACAGATTAGAAAACAAAAGTGTATTAATCTCCATTAGCATTTCATTTAGAAACTACCAAAATCTATGCATTTGTGACCACTATTAATAATTATATTCCATAAAGACTTTTTTCACAGATTTTTTACCTTCTTTTAAGGATTGTATAAATCTTAAAGATTGTATAAAGTTAAATATTTGTAAATACACAATCACTTTCAAAATAAAACAAGAAAAAAGACTGACTACAAAAAAGCCATTATATTCTTGTTTGAGGGTTCTTTTGTCATTTAGGATTCTAGTTCTAAATCTGTTTGATGAATCTGAAGCTGCAAGTGACCATTGTGTTATTTATCTTCACTTTGACACAGATTCTTAAAATTTATATAACTACTTGTATTTATTATGAACTATCTACTATCTCTATAACTCTCATAGTAACACCCACACACCGCAGAGTGCTCTGTAGATGGTGGTTTGTCTCTGATTTTCACCTGTTAAAGTGGATTAAAACAGATGAGAATATTAAATACATCAGCAACACGACTGAGTGTAATTGTCGTGGGGATGTGATTCCATCGTTACTGAGACATACCACAGTGCAGAAGACAACCCTAGAATGCAGTGTATGCCAGGAAACTGCTTTTGACATACACTAAGTGAAGCTAAACCTAGCAAAAAGTGAACTACAAACAAGAATGGTAAGTAACAAGTGCCCCCTGAGACACTTTGCATAAACTTGAACTAATTCTAGATACTGTTTGAATCTTCTGTTTGGTTTCATCCCAGAGGGTGTGACTTTTTCATCTGTGAACGTGAAAATATACTTCAAAATAGAGTTTTCTTTTTGAAACTGAAAGGATTTTAAAACAGTCACATTTTTTAAAACATTTTCATAAAAGCCCTAAACAATTATTTTTAGATCTCCAAAATGTTTTCCTGGGGTTTTGTTGGGGGTGTGTGGGGGGGTGTGTGCGCACGTGGGGAAGAAGTGCGTTGTTTGTTTTTTAATTCTGTTAGGTTCCCCAAATTAAAGTATCCATTATTTACACAGCCTCATTTCAAAAGCTTCATACAAATTCCTTGATATAAAGTGAAGATATGAAATGTACATACATATTTATACATACTCAGAGATTCAGTCATCAGATTTTGATCTTGTTAAAAACAGTAAAAACCCTGAGTAACCTGCAAACAGCAAATATTATTGAGTTCAATAATATGGAAAAATAATTTAAAAAACCTACCAGGACTTTTTTGTGGGGTAAAAGAGAGACTTAAGTGCCATAAAATTTACACCTAACATTTTCTCACTGAAATAACAGGAAGGAATTCCTATATTACAGAATTCTACGTTTCAAAAATAAAGGTAAATAAGTTGAGTGGACATAATCTAGTAAAACAATAACTTGGGACACAATCAGGAGAGAAAAAAGTCTCATTCCTCAATGCAATGTCCTTCCTCTTCCACTCCAGTAGTAATTAAAAAACATAAAAGAGATTTTAACAATTACTTCCTTTCAAATTCTGCTTAAGTTCTTTCCTGATGCGGGGCCATTGAAACACAAGAAATGTGATTTATCATCATTAAGATGTCCTCTTTCCCTTGGGACCTGAAATACATACAGAACCCCTTTCTAAATCTCTCTACATACAGGCGAGTGGGAAGACATTTGGTGTGAAGATAAAGCAGAACAGAAGATAAACAACTTTGTGAGACAAGTCGGTGCTGATAATAAGGCCACTTATCATAGGAACCAAGTCGCTGAACAGAGTTGGGAAACCAGCAATTGGGACACAGAGTATAGGGAAAGGATGGGTGCTCTGACAAAATAATCATAGCTCCACTTTGTTTTCTAGAAATGCTGGATTTTAGTATGCTTTTCAGTGCATACTGAATTCAGCTAAACAGATAATCGGACTGTACAGAAAAGCAGAAGGTGCATGGTGTTGCTTTAATTTCCAAAAGCATGTTTTACCTACCACGCATAAAGACACACATGACAATAAACAGGAATGATTGTGTAGTGATAAACAGTTGGAGCATTTGGAGCCCTGCATATCATTAAAATGAAAGGTATGTCACAATCCTGAGTTTCAGCAGTAGTATACCATAAATTAGACATGTCATCATTTGGTAGCAACTGCGCTGATTGAATAAAATCAATACATACCTCCTTAATGGCATGCATGCTGCAAGATATTTAAACATTTTTGTTCTCTAGTAAAATCAACTTTCTCCATGTCACCCAACAGGGCTGAAAGACTTAGACATAACCACATGTGATATGTAGGAAAACTAGACTCTCAACTTTGTGTGAGACTTTCAGCCATATTGTCTGGGAACTTTCTTTGACTGTAACACAACACAACTTTCCAACTCCATCATTCCCAGTTAAAAATGTTAAAAAAAAAAAAAAGCATGAAATGTCTGGTCAACAAGGGGAAAACGGTTTTGTAGATATGGTATGGGACAGTATAGATTTAATCACAGTAAGCGTTAGATACAAATAGCATTACACAATAAAAATACACATCTTCATGGCAATTCACATACTTCATTATCACAGCCTGTTCTTCTAACCATTATCTATTTTTCCTTATTTCTACAGTATCTATTCTAGACACCTAGTCTTATTTTCCCCTGCCTGTGGTGTTTATTATAATTTGTCACACACATTTTTGTCTCTGCCTCTACTTTGCATTGGTTTAAATTATGTACTTTAAAAAAAAAATGTAAACATGAAGATAACCTATTGAAATTATCAACATGTTTTCAGGGAGAACACATTACAGAATTTCAGAAGTGAATAGGACATATCATCACTGAAAGAAATAAAAAGAAAAGGCTTGGTTTTTCCCCCAATAAGTTCTCCATATATAATACACTTCAGAAAATTGAGTAGTCACTGTCAAAGAAATACCCAGGATTCATAATCACAAAACGGAAATGGTCTTCTATGATAAGTCAGTAATGGTAAGAAATAATTTATGTTACATTTGTAATCAATATTTCAGCAGAATGATCTTTTTAAAATTCTACTTTTTGCATTTTGATGTGTGTATTATCCGGCAATAACACACCCAAAAACGCTTGCATAGAATATTGCACAAAGCACTGCTAGTCATTAATATGAACTTCAGAATTGGGTTACATTTCAGATTTTCCCCCAAGTTGATTTACTAATAGTGTAGTTATATTCTTACCTAGCAACCCAACAGACTGAAAGGACAATTATGATCTGCATTTACAACCAACAATGCCTGAGAATATGCTTTTGTTTGTGTATTAAAATTTCATTTTGGCTCCTTACTACATCTGTGTGTAGGTGTTGCAAAAGTGAGGATAATTTGTAAAAGTTTTTGTTGCATACATTTATCAATGTTTCTAAAGGTTACCTTGCAAGTTATGCATGCTCATTCATGTCACAGCCATGCATTATTTATGAAATGTCTGTATAATGATAGATTATTTATATTCTGATATTTATGGCACATCCTGATCTGGAAGTCTGTCTGAAATTGTCCAAGAAACAGCAGAAATAATGCTTAACATGAAAGCCTATTATTAGAAATGGATGTCAAACAAGGCTTATAGTATTAAGTGTTTAAAAAAAAAATAAATAGGTATTTTCTCCTACTGCCTTGCAAACACTGTAAGGTCCACCATTCAGGGTTTAATACATTTTTTCTGGCTGCACATGGGCATAGGAGCTTTTGTAATATTTCTGTCTGAACAACAAGCTATTGCTCATCTGTAATGTCCTGTGAATTTAACCCCTCTGAGGAAGCATAAGATTTAAATATATGTGAACTTCTGAAATTTATCCCCATGAAATAATAATTTTCTTTACAATTAAAAAGATTTTTTTTTTTGTAAAATTAAATAAAAGCTCATTTTAATGTGTTTTAAAGACCTTTTTGGTGAAATCTTAAAGTATTTAGAGTCTTCCAGTGCCACCATTCACATGATTTATACAGAAACACTTGAAGACTGGGCTTGGACAAACGCATGTAGCTCAAAAGAAGGGAAAAGTCTAAGTCCCAGCCCACCACAAGCTGGGATTCATATACTTCTTTATCAGCAAGTAACCAATTAAGTTCTTTCTAAGAATGAACAGTGAATGGGGTAACTGAAAAACAGTTGGACTGACAGCCAGCTGTGCAGATCACAGAAGGCAGCGTTTGTAATCCTGTTCTTCATTGCCCACAGACTCTATGCAAAAGTGAAAAAAGCATTGTACATATGGACGGACACACTGAATAGTATGAAATAGATGTAAAAAAAAAAAAAAAGAAAATATTGTCAGAAGTCAAGGAAAGGAAGAAAAATTAAAATTAGTATGCTGGGGAGAGGCCTTCTAATAGGTCAGTCATAGTAGGATTTCTCTACACTGAGTTTCTGAAAGAGTAGCATGTATGCATGTTCAGCTTAAGCCTTGACTGTCTTTAGCAAATAAAAGGCTCTGGTCTTCCATCCATTTATTTCACTGATCTATCCATCACTCTGAGTCCTACAAAGGGAGCATTCACGCAAAGGAAGATTGTAGCTGGCTATGTGAGGTAGAGAGAAAGAAAACATAAGTGCTGCAACTTTGTAAGTTCAGTGAAGTAGCTAGAAGAAGGAAAAAAAAAATCCCTCACAGTGACAGGATAGTCTGTTTCTCTTTCTGATGTGTTAAAAAAATTACACATTGCATTCAGAAAGAATGGTTAAATCCAATTGGGAAAAAAAAATATTGATCTTAACACAAAATGGTAAGAATTAGCAACAAGACCATGGATACAGTTTGAAAAGAACATAGAAATAAATCCTTTTTTGCAACCTGGTTTGGTTTCAACTAACTTTACAATGATAACTGGAGAACATGAAGCTACAGCAGAAACCATAAAGATTCTCAAAACGCAACACACCCTGAGAAACCCAAAACTTCTCTTTAGCTGAAGTTGCATAAACAGCATTATATTTTCATTATCGCCCACTGGATGACATTGTAATTGCACAACTTTGCAAACAGTCAGTGCTGTTTCAGAAGTCACTGGAACTTAGTACAACCTTACTGCTCTGCTAAATAGGCATGGGACTTGAGGCCTAGTGACAATTTCCTGATATTATGTTGATGACATTGGCCACTCACTCCAAGACAGAGCTTGGAAAATTTAGGTTTAACCAGGGTAGAAAGGCTTTTTTGGTATTTTTTGTTTGGTTGGGTTTTTTTTTTTTTTTTAAGTTTTGACAGTTTAATTGAAATCTGTTTAAAAAAAAAAAAAATTCATTCACAGCAGTAACCAAAAGCCAACAAATTTGTCTCACTTCTGTTAAAAGAAAAGCAGTGCTAATGGAGTTGGAAAAGAAATTATTTCTTAGCAATAAGGAATGATAGCTAGCATTTTGAAGGTTGTTATACATCTTCAAAATGTTTTACAAACATTAAATAGTCTTCAGAACCACCTTATAAAAGTTAGGTGTATGTGATGTCTCACTTCAAGGACAGAATAAAATTGAATTAGGGAATTTTGTTAATTACTCAGCCTTAAAACAATATCTGTCCCAAGAGCCAGAGTGAAGGCATAGCTTCATCCAACCTGCTAGGTTTTTACTCAGAACTACTACATATCTGAATGTCCCCTCAAATTTGTCTTTTTATCCCACTCAGGTTTCTCACCTGAGAAAAATTTCAGCATTTCCCACGTTTGTCCATAATACATGTCCCATAGACTTACTTCTGAAGAAGCAGATATCTAGTAGGATCTTGTGACAACCAGAAATCACGGACACAGCCTTTACCGATGGACAGAACATCAATGCACCATGTGGATTACCACCTTCAGAAAACATGAAGTCTCCTGTGCATATTACTCTGGTCTCACTGGACTTGGTATGTTGCTACAGGACACAGGCAGTCTCGGTAGTGCTTCATGCCATTTGATGCTTGGTGAGCACCTCCTGTACCACTTGTCCCCATGCCCACTCTACCTGTCTTGCAGATGATATGGACATGGCAGGCCGCCTTGGTTAGTGCAATGCCTCCCGGGCATGTGAAACACACTACAGGTACCACACAGTGCTCACACACAGAGGTTTTGTCTAAATTAAAGGATGTATTCAGTTATTCAGACCACACCTCAGTCTTTAACGCAAACTCATTAGCAAGAGACTTAAGTTAGCTTGAATTAAAGTAATAATAAAGTTACAAGCCACAGCCATCAAATACTGGCCATATATTTTTGCAACATAAAATGAAACACCTTCACAGATGTAAGAAATAGCAGCAGAGATGAGGACAACATTCCCATAGAAAATATTTTAGATGGGAAAGATGTGGCCTATAGAGCTATGTTTTCAGCTCTCTTACCTTTCTGAAGGCTAGGCTTACAGTTTCCCGAGGAACAGTGATGGAAAGCATACAGTGATGAGGTGGCGTTTCAGACTTGACAGGGCTCACTGAAAATTCATACACTTTGGTTGGTGCTCAGTGCTCCTTATGTTTTTCTGGGGGAAAAAGGTTCCTTTCCCAACTAATACTACGTGGAGCATTGTTACAGGACTGCTCTGTTCCACTGTAATCTCCCAATGGCCTGCAGGATTACGAACTAACACAAGGTAAATGGTAAACAACGACCCAATTGCTCCTGACCCACTTATGTTTCCTTGTAACCTACAGTGTATGGCTTGCTATGTTCATCTGTCTCTACAGCTATTCTATTTAACTATCCCTGCACTGAAAGATAAGGATAATACTGGAGCTTTCATTTTCAACTGAGCTTCTTTAAGAACTGAATCAAGTTCAGACCTAGTGTAAAATCAGTGCAACCCTGTGGAATACTGTCCCCAGTTTTAATTTGGCCAACAGCTTTTATTCCATTGCTATGCAGATGTAAATTTCTGGTGACGATAAATATAACTAGTAGATTTAAGTTAAAATATCAATACTGACTTGGTTTGTCTGAAACAGCATGTTATCTTTGAACAGCTTTCAAATTGTATTACTGCAGCAGTTAGAACTTGGTGTAACATTTATATATATATATGGGTAGATATTTAATTTTTAAATAGATAAATATTCTTCAATGACTTAACTTCACAACTACCCTCCTGTATAGCCATTTTGTCACAGGGAGGAAAGACTGCTTATGCTCCCTTTTGTCCCGTCAAACTTCAGGCTTTTTTACTTCTCTGCTTTAGTCACTGGAGAGAAGGACACACTTCAGATGGCAAAAACACCATCTGGAGCTGTCTGTCCCTTTCCCCTGTGTAGCAATCCATTTAGAAAATGCATTCATAATAAAGATACTGAAATATTTGGTCCTGTAAAATTTTCAAATTTTAATTTAAATTTGACTTAATTCCTTAGATTTATCTGAAAAATCACAGGTGAATATCCATAAAAATTAAGTAATTTATAAAAACTAATGGCCTACAAGCTAAACATTGCGTGCTGAATTTGATGGATGATGATGTATGAATTAATTTTGTATCTGTTTGGACAACTGTCAGGAGGACTTCTTACCCAATTTCCACACATGGAAGCATAAATACAGGTCAAGCCAACCACAGTCTCCTATTTTTACTCCCTATTAATAAAGCTCTGGCATTATACAGTCATCGATTCTAAAGCAAAAATTGGAACCCATGTCTTTATAATATTAACAAGGTTTTTTTGACACTGATTTTTATGTTTTAAATGCATTATATAACTACATAAGCTTTTCCTAACACTGGATAAAAATATTTTAAGACAATGGTATACAAGGTGATTTTTGGTTTATGTGGAAACTATTTTGATAGCATTTTTAACATTGCAGGGAACAACAGAGACTGTGGTAAGTACGTGATGTTCTGACGCTGCATGCCAGATAATGTTGCTATTTTAGGAAGAAATGGGTTTCATGGGGATAACTCACCAAAGACTGCATGAGTGATTAGAAGTATCTTGCAATTCACTGGTCATTAGATGAACAGTTATTTTAGTGTTTAAGAAAAAACACAAGCAGGAACCAGACTACGATCCCCATCATTTAACCAGTTAATATCGTACTCCTCAAGTATATATTTAGACAAAAACACTTTTAAGCAATATTAGAAGGTATTAAACAACCAAATATATAGTCCAATCATGGTTTAATTATCAGAAAATACACTATGTGCATATTAAGACTGCTACCTATACTACACATACCTAGCAAAGCTCTTGTCATAACCAAATGGGTTAAATTTATGGATACAAATTTGGCTTCCTTCAACTGTCACAGCTATCCCCAGCTGCTTCATTTTGTGTGCTAATACATGATTTAGCTGAAACTGTAAAAATGAATGTTGCTAGATAACTCCTTTAAGTGTCATTTATTTCTAAACTGTTTCAAGCAAATAAATTATTCCAGTTAATTTAGGCAGTAATTTCTATTGATTAAATTAAGTTCCATCTGCTTCAGGCAGATGCATGGAAAAAAAATGTAACAAAAAAAAAGTGGCCTTACTTTTGACCACTATATTTCACACTCTGCATCTGCACTCTTAAGAGAAAGCAGCGTCATTTTGATGGTGTTATACGAGATCCTTCCATAAAAGCAGAAAAAAGGTAACTCTCAAACATAATTGGTTCCACTATTCTCAGACGTGAGAGATTTGAGAGGGGCCATAAGGAGATTCTTATCCTAAGTTTTATGCAGTTATGAAAGGTAATTATATTGTCTATTTTAGACCTCTAATTAAAGTGCACTAAAGATTAGGAATGCAAGATTCCCTCTGCAGTCAGACGAGAGAAAAGCACTTTCCCCTTCTCCATCCTGTAAATAACTTACACCAATTAAGGAACAAATAAAGTTTCAAATTCACCATAGCTTTTGGAGCTTCTTCCATCAGGGAAGTGAATAAAGTGAATCACTGAAAGTTCACTCCCAAACATCAAATTGACACAAAGCCCATCTTCAGTCCTTCTACTCACACGTGAAGAGGGGCATCAACAGAAATTTGGTAGGCAAAAGGGAGGAAGGTTGTTCTAAGAAAAGGCTCATATCTAAAATAGCAAGAAGGACAACTACTATATGGCTATTGTACATCACCTCAGCATTTCAACTGATGCATTTCTTCCCTCACAGCAATAGATTGAGAATTACTGTCAGACATTTCTTTTAGGATCCTGAAGCCAAATACATCTGAACTTGGAAAGCATCAATGCAGAGTCAGTTCAGCATCTATTTCAGAGTGTTAAAAAGGACGGCACTCAATCTCCCACAGATTGCCCATGCTTGCTGAATCTCTCAAGAAAGTTTTAATCCGTTGCTGCTTTTTGAAATAAAGTAAATGGAACATAAGTGAATGTGTTCCCCATGCATGTCTGATTCCCCCCCACCTTCTTCCTTCTCATCACTAACTCCCCTGCCTGTTCTCAGCAATATTTAACAGGAGAGAAGAGGTCTGAAGGGAGCTGAGATGCTATAAGCTTCATAAAACAGCCAGGAGAAAAATTATTCATGCCCCATTTTCACAAAAGTTCAGTGTCAGCTGAACTTATCGGATTTCAGAAAATTCATATAGAAGCTCAACTGCAAGAGGAAACAATGCTTCATTAATTCTTTGGCACACAAAAATCACTTGTTCCCCCTTTCATACATTTGCAAGAGTTGAAGAGATATTTTGTTGTCTCATACTTTAACATATGTTAAATATTAGAATTTCAGCAACAACAAAACATATTAATAAAAACAAAAAAGTATTATACAAAGAAACTTTCTAGATGCCCCTTTGATTTAATACTATAATCACCGCTTATTAAAACCAACTAAGTCAGGGCTAGGTTCAAAAAGTTCACGTTTCTCATCACTGAGTTTATATTCCAGTTCTGGAGAAGAACTCAGGCTATGAAACCTATGTATTACTTATGGAAATAAAAAGTGTCAGTACTTAAACAGCCTGGTGAATGAGGAAGCAACTGAATGTCCCACACTTTGAGGACAGCTCTCATACTTAACAAAAGGAATTTTCCACCTGATCTGAGTTTAGTCAAGGACTGTCCTCGGAGAAAGGAATGTTGGACTGCTGGTGCCTAGTCTGAGTGAAAGAAACTGCTAAAGATACTGCCTCGGAGAAACAAGTAAGTGTATATGGCTACAGTTCTAGGATGTTCTGGTTTTGATTATTTAGAAAACAGGAAGACAGACCATGATACTGTAGAAAATTCAGAGGAGTTTTATTTTTGGTTTCAGTCTACTGAAAACAAATTCACTGCCTCAGAAAATGGAGTCAATGTACAGTACAAACCACTGTTGACTCCTTATGTACTCCTGATGCTTCACAAAGTGTGCTAGAACACAACATGGTAATCCTGAAGTTTCATGTCAATGTGATAATAGATAGAAATTGATTATTGCCACATTTTTATTTATATTAAGCTTGTTTGGGTTATCTTGTAGTTTTGGGGTTTCTTTTTAAACATTGAAATAGTTTCCTTTTTTGGTCTGAAAGCTGCATTACTAAAAGAACTTTCTGGAAGTAGAAAGTACATTTTTATAGGGTTTTTTTTTTCCCCCTCCTGGACATTTAAAACAACATTTATATTAAAAGTTTTTGTCTTGCTGACTAGAGCATTAACATTGTGAAGGACATGCATTGCAAGTAAAGGTAGAATTCCCCTTTATAGACATGACATTTCATCATAGTGTATAGGTTGTTACAAATCCCATGTAGTGCAAAGTTCTCTTCACTTCTTCAAAGCCTGTGATTGAGAACATTCCAAAATTAGAAAAAGAGATATTTTCTGTTTCTAATGCAGGATGAGTTCCTGTGATACAGACTATCTAGTTCTGGGCTTTTTTCCTTCAGGTTTGTCACCAGTATAGTTTAAGGTAAATTTAACTTTTTCTCCTAGCCTGGTCTCATTAGGATATCTTTTTATTAGACTAATTCTGGAAATACAGGGTAAGAATGGAAACATGCTTCTTGTGTACAATAACCCAGTCACATAAAGTAACTATCCTTCAGGAAGAATTGAGAGTGTAAAATACATCCCTTTCATGGCAAGAATGGGATAGGTATGCTGCAAGGGTGGCTTTTGATTGTGGGAGTCTCATAACTGTAGCTCTGGTAGTAGTTTGCACTTGTAGAAATAAGATATATCCTTCATTCTAACTTCTCTGTTCCTTTTCGGTTAAAATTGTCAAGTCCTTTACCACTATGCTTAAACAACCAGACTAGATACTAATAGGCATCCCAATTTAGATACTACTAGAGATCCTGAAACTATTTTGATCATGATAACACTTCTTGAGTAAGAAAATACAAAAGGCTTCTGAAAATTACTTTTTAAGCTTAAATCCCGATAAAATTGCAGAATTGATCAGATATTTCAGATAATTAAAAACTGAAGATAAATGTTTTCATTCAGAATCACAGGAGGTTTTCCATAACACCACCATATGCTTGATTATAAGTGCATGTACAGATTTATTCCAGAAGCATTGGGAATTTAACAATAATAACGAACATGTCCCTTATTGTGAGGTAGCAGTACTGGCAGGAAGAAACAATTTCGCTATGGATACAATTTGGTTACTTTCTGGGGATTATTTTACCTTGTTGATAATACAGAGCACAGCTCTTGGCTCTTGCCTCATAATCCCAGTAAACAGGTCTGAATATCACACAGCACAGTACCTCAGACCCTTTCCTGCCAGGTTCCCACATTGTATACATAACTGCCAGCCCCGATATTTGATCTGCTAATCATATACTAATCTGGCACATGGGTTCCTTGAACAAGAGGGACATTGGTGCTTCCCTGCAGCAGAAGAGCATTCCATGCAGTTGGACTGCATCTGGCTGGAGAGCATTTCCCACTTTGCATCCTCAGCCCAAGAGAGCCCATTTTGGCATCGTCTTACCTACCCAAGATGATACTGGTGAGGTCTCTGAAACAGCAAAGATAGGTATTTTTTCACAGCCGAGCTACCAGAACGCTCACTGCAGTGTTTTACTGCCACAAACATTACTTGCCAAGCCTGAAAAGCAATGAGGAAGCACCTGCTTTCAAGAGGAAACTATTCTATTATTATATTTAGTTTATTGTGCCATTCACAAACTCTCCCTGGAAGCTGCAAATTAACTGTGATAAATGAACACTAAAACATTTAAGTGCTATGCAAACTGGTACAATACTCTGAGCATTAAAACAGATGAAGCAAAAAAAAAATCGCTATGTTCTGCACAGCAATATGTTAATGTTTAATAGCTGGAAAACTAGCAAATAAACTAAGAAACACCATTACAAAGATTTTTTCCTCATTAACTTCACTTTAGAAAAATATTTTCATTAGAATAATTGCTCTCTATATTTGATTACTCATGTTTAATTAATATTATGTACTTCTGAGCATCAGAAATGTTAGGAGACAATACCTTCATGCTATAAATACAAAAAACTGCTTTTCTCCCTTCATTCTCACTCATTTTAGAAAGTCAGTCCAACATAGATCAGAAAGTGTAAAGGTGGCAGAAAATGTCTCATAACCTTTCATTATACACCTGGAAGTATGGGGTTTTTTTTCCCCTGATGACAGTTCATATAAAATGACATATCAACCACATCAGGCTGTAGAAAAAACCTAGTATAATCCCCCCAATTAATTCTAACCTCTTAGCTTCACTTGTAGTTATTTCACTCATCTCCCAAAACTCAGCTTATTAAGATCTATCGATCATTGAGTGGGTCAAAGTATTTCTGTTGCTGGGCTTTCTGGCCTTTGTCTTTCTTCCTTTCAGTGGGAAGGCCCTGCTTATGAGGATTCATATATAAAGGAAGTGTGTTTTAAAAAGCAGAATAAGGGTAAAAGGTGAATTAATTGCTAGAATTCCTGTTTATTAATTTATTTATGTAGCAAATAATTCCCTGAACTTGGTTCTCTTGCTTTCCTGGAACAGGAACTCCTTGTACTATTCCTTTGTCACTTCTGAGACTGTCAGTCCGATAATTTATCTTACTTTGCAACTTAATGATTGTCATGGTTTAGTCCCAGACAGCAACTAAACACCAAGTGGCTGCTCATTCACTCCTCCCCACTGGTGGGATAGGGAGGAGAAAACACAAGGAAAGGCTCATAGGTCAAGACAAGGATAGGGAGGGATCACTCACCAGTTATGGTCACAGGCAAAACAGACTCGACCTGGCAACAAACATCAATTTAATTAGTTACCAATCAAATCAGAGTAGCGAAATGAGAGATGAAACCAGATCTTACAAACACCTTCCCCCACTTCTTTCTGGGCTCAGCTTTGCTCCCCATTTCTCTACCTCCCCTCCTCCAGCAGCAGAAGGGGACAGGGAATGGGGGTTGTGGTCAGTCCACCACACATTGTCTCTGCTGCTCCTTCCTCCTCATGGAAGGACTCCTCACATTCTGTCCCTGCTGCAGCCTGGGGTCCCTCCCATGGGAGACAGTCCTCCACCAACTTCTCCAACATGAATCCTTCCAACAGGCTGCAGTTCTTCACTAACTGCTCCAGTGTGGGTCCCTCCCATGGGGTACAGTCCTTCAGGAGCAGCCTGCTCCAACATGGGCTTCCCATGGAGTCACAGGCTTCCTTAGGTACAGCCACCTACTCTGCCATGGGGCCCTCCCCAGGCTGCAGGGTGATCTCTGATCCCCCATCACCCTCCGTGGCTGCAGGGACACAGTCTGGCTTCTCACCACAGGCTGCAGCGGAACCTCTGCTCTGGCCCAGTGTCTGCCCTGGTGTCCCTCTCACATCCCACTCCTCTCTCC
This sequence comes from Rhynochetos jubatus, assembly GCA_027574665.1. NCBI lineage: Eukaryota > Metazoa > Chordata > Aves > Eurypygiformes > Rhynochetidae > Rhynochetos > Rhynochetos jubatus. The sequence continues at coordinate 45,511,465 of CM050653.1, forward strand.
ACTGCAGGTTCCCAAATGGTATTTTTCCATTTTACTTTGTTGCATTTCAGGTGAGGTTGGTATCACATAAGGTTATGATTATTTATGTTTAAAACACAAACCCACAAAGAAAAGACAATAGAAATTAGTAATGTTAAAATTATTCACCACAGAAGACACAAACAGAAGGCCTGCATCTGCCCTGGCAGTTCAAGCAATCATTCTCAGAAGAGTCTCTTCGGCAGAAAGATGAATACATGAACTATTTCTAATTGGAGCCTGCTTTGTTCGGTAATTAAAGTAGGTTATCACCTGCATATATGTTGTTGTATTTATAAACATTCTGGAAATACAAAGTGTTGAAAGATCCAGATAGGTAATTCCTTTTCTAAAGATACTGTTTGGGGGTCAAAAGGAAGCAGATCTCTAATACATACTTATATTTTGTTTAGATAGAACAAAAGCAGGGGGAAAGAACACTTCAGATAGCTCCAACTGGAGCCAGGCAAAAAAGTCTCTATGCATTTCTCCAAGAGCTACTGCTTCCACTATCTGCTTTGGTTATTAGCACTGAGTTGCAATTGGAACCAAAACCCTAGGTCCCCATCTGGATTCTGCTCCTAGCAATACGAAAACAGCTCAACAGCTGCATGCTTATTTGTATAAGCATTACGACTAATGAGTTTAAATGTCTGCAGTAATTTCCACCTGTCCATCCCAACTCTTGCTGATCGCTGCCTCTGCTACAGGAATCAATCAGCTGCCGAGGGAAACAGCACTGAACTGCTGTGATTCACAGCCCCACGCATGGAGTTATGCTGGGACTGTTCACTGCTCGGATGCAATCTGCAGCTGCTCAGCAGCTGTTTGGTCAGATTTCATCCACTCTGAGAGTAGGAGTGGGAATTTCTGGGAGAAGGGCAGGACAGATGGAAAACATGAGAACCACAGCAGACTTTCAGACACGACTATAGGCAAGTTTATGAAAAACAAGATCACGTGCTATCCAGTCATCCACACATAAAACAACTCATATCAGTTAAAACAAACAAAAATACCCTGGTTCCTCACTGCCTTATAGAAGTACTTTAAAGAAGCGGTCATTTATAAAGGTAGTCCTTTATAAAAAAAGTAAAATAAATTTTAAAAAAATCAAACCAACCTGCCATAGCCAATTCTTACTGCACTTTTTCATCAGGTGAGCTACCTGACTCACTTTTAGTTGCTTCCTTCCCACATATCAACCAGCTAGAAGTGACAATATCATGAAATTAAGACTTCAATTAATTGGTTTTAGTGGCTAAGCAGTCACCAAGAAGATAATGAAGACACATTTGCCTCTGACACCCAAGTCTGCCAGGTGGCTTTCCACCAAGTTGAAGTAGGACCACAGTTAATTTGTTCTCAGAGAGACAACAGTGCTTTTAATCCTCTTGCAGCTATACTCATTCACAGTAACATTTCCCTGGCCGTAGTCTGTACTGTAGTGAAGCTTCCCACAGTGCTACTGTCATTTAGTTTGTTCCAAAGCGCTACCTGCTGCTCACTCAGAAATCCCATCAGTCAATCACTGCTTCTTTGCAGCTGTTCCCTCCTCCCTTTCTTGGCTGAAGATGACTAGTACATTTTACCACATAAGACTACCCCTTTCCTCTGAAAATGAATTACCACTCCAGTTCATATCATAAGTAAAACTTTAAAAAAAAATAATCAATTTTGTATTTATGGTCACTTGTAGCCTATTTTTTTTTCTTAAGGCTTTTAATGTATCTTAAAGTAGAATAGTCTGCTTTTTCAAAATTCACATCAATTATGACTACTGGCTGCAGACACGAAAAAGAGTTAATTATCTGTAATTGCTAATAAATATGAAGACAAAAAAATCACAGATTTGAAGAAGGAAAAATGACAAGCTCTTATAGTGAAGTCAAAGCTATTGGAAATAGTTGGGTGCAAATCTGCACCCTATCAGAAGAAAATCTGGAAGTAGGCTTTGACCAGCACAACCTTTAGTATAACTGTAAGTGTGGAAAGAATGAATCCTCTATCTTTTGTCTCATACTGCCCTGCAGTGAGTTCACATAACCAATGTGAGGTTGCTAAGCCCACGCACACTTTTCCTTAAAGGAGAGCTCAATGTGGTACAAAGTAAGTGCTATTGTCTGCCTAATTCCAGGCAAAAGTTTGTTGGTAACAGATCCACAGAGCATGCTGTGCTCTAACTACTTGCAGATGCATACTCTACAAGGCTGTGTCAGCAGAACCACTCTCCTGATGAATTCTAAAAATCTTGTATAAGTCTGCTTCAAAAAAGAAAAAAAAAGAGTTTAGGTAAATGTCCCTGTAAAGATACAAAGAGGTAATAAAGAGATTCAGGATGCCTAGTGCATCTTGCTTCCTGTTTCCAACACAGAGACAGATCTTGAGGATCACTAAGGTGATAATTTGGTAATACTGTATTGTAGCACAGCTCTGCTTCAAACAGGTTCATGAAACTCACAATGTGTTTTAAAATAACAAACATTAATTTACAGCAAGACTTTGAATAGACCCTAAAATATAGTGTCTAACTGTACTATTCTCTCATCTTTTTTCTCCTATGCTGCCTCCCAATTACTACAACACTGAAAGTCAGAACTTAGTTATACGTTTTCCTCTGAAAATCAGGGATCCTATTAGCTTTCCTTAGTCTTGGCATTAATATTTATTAACTATACTTTTCTGTCTTAAACTTCTAATTATTTAAATGCCTAACACATGGCTCTATAGCTACAGGTTTCACTAGATGCATAATTTCTTCCCTCTATTATGGAAGTGGAAAAGCGAAGATATCAAGTCCCAACTCCTAACCTCAAGATCTTTCAACTTAATAAACAAACAATCCAGTTTAGTAAACGTGGCCCATACACTCAAAAGACAGACATAGAATACAATATTGTGCATTTTCATCTGGATCATTAGAAAGAATTCAACTTATTGGTGATGCATTGCGATTATTATTGATTTACTTAAGTTCTTTTACCTGCCAAAGATAATGATTGATCTTCCACAAATTTGTTGGTTTTTTCCTACAAAAATATCCTCCTCTAAAATACAGCATTCACATCATGTTTCTTATCATAGTTAATTCCGAAGTGTGACAAAAGGCACAATTTATGCAAAGAAATACCCTTCTCAACACCAGAGATATCTGACATTTGGGGGTGGGGGGTGCAATCAAGCTATTTACCTTAGGACGATTTTGTCATTCTCAAAATCAAATAAATGACAAAATGACCAGCTTAGATTTCTTTCATACATTAGAAATAAGATGTCTAGTCACGTATCATAACAAGCTGTTGAGGGAGATGGAAGTCAGAAAGAAAAGGGCACCAAACGAAGGTGTAGTAATGAGTTTCAGATCTATACTATTCTTTCTGTATTTCTATATGTTCAAACTGAAGGAAAAGCAAAATAACCCTCTCAACTTTCAACCCTTAAAAATTCTATGAACCGGAACCTGGACTCTTAGCAGTCATAAGTAAGACCTAAAGAAAAAGTGAATTTGGTGCTGGCACACTGGAAGCTGTTTTCTCTTCAGAAGGGAAGAATTTCAGATTTGTATAATGACAAAGCTGCCTATATCCCCTCAAAGGTAATACATCTAAATATTGACATTTAAATCCCTTCCTGTAAGCAAAATCTCTTGCATTCTTTCCTCTTTATAAAAAAAAAAAAAAAAAAAAAGAAAAAGTAATGATAGATTAAATGTCCTTATTAAAGAAAAGTTTTTAGAGGGTGTCACAAGTGTGGGGGGGTTCCATTTCTTTTGGCACAAGAAAGGTCTAACCCAGAGTCAATGCATGGTGGAATTTACATTTTTATTACTGATCTACTTTAAAAAAAAAAAAATCATCACTTTTTGATGAAGGATTTTCTTTCTTTCCTATTTTTTTAAATCTATGAATGATTAAAAGTTAAAGGTTCTATTAGTCATATACTGTGAATTCTAAAGGAGATCATTTCCTGATATTTCATGTTTTCTTCTTAAGAGCAGATAAATTCGTATTTCCTGAAAGACAAACATAAGGTTTTTTGCATTTCTATTTCATGGTTGATACTAAGGAACAGTTTTTGTACTCGGTGCATGAATATTTTTGGAGTAACTTTACTAGAAAAATAGGAAAAACTAAGGTATTACTTGGAAAGATCATTTAAGATTCCACATTCATTTACTTAAATAAGACATTGATACAATTTTAGTGAGCTCAGTGGGATATAGCTGCAGCCACTTGAAGACAGACTTCAGTTGTAAAAATGTTAAAAGCTATCAGAGGAATTTGCAAAATTCTATAATATCATGGTCAAAGTTGTACCTACACACTTCTCACTGAAGTAAAAAAAATTCACTAAAAGTAGAGTTAGGCCAAAAAAAAAGAAAAAATAAAGTCAAGGTTTATTTTCTTTCATTTTGACTGAACAATTGACTTTGCATGTTGTCAGTTTGCCATTACAAAACTGTGTGAAAAAACCTGGATGGTAATGGCAGTTGTTTTGTATTTTCAATACTTTTCCTAATTTCTCAAAGATGGACAAACCCAGCTGTAGAACCAGTTACATCCTTCATTCCACTTGAGAGGGAACCGTTTGAAGCCTTTTAGGACAGTGGCTTGACTAACCCCACTACAGTGCATTTGCTTCCTTACACAGAATGTGAGTTTCTACCAGAGTTCACTGCCCTTCGCAGAGAAGCGGTGCTGCTTTAAGGATAAAATATGGCAAAATTCTGAATGCTTTTATACAATCTGAGAAAAAAAAGCTAATGGAAAATAATTCAAATGGTCATAAACACTCAAAAACATGTTCTGCTAAAAAGTGTCTCTTGAAGGCCCAGGGACAACTGACCCAGCCTAGGTGTCTCTCAGGGGATCAGCAAACTCTAGACCTAGTCTTAAGCAGCCACTGAAAATAAGATAGATTACTTATGAGAAGGGAGAGGGGAAAAAAAAAACCCAAACAACAAAACACACCAGCCAATCAAAAAACACCCCAAACAACAAAGCACCCTTGCTTGAAAAGGGGAAAATCATTACAACATCATAAGATAGCAGACCACATTTCTTAAAGCAAATCCTGCATCCAAGATCAACAAGAAAGACAAGGTGTTTCTCCGTAAGACAATAGTCTCCAGCTGTCCTTGAAGCGATTGACAGAGCAGCATTAAGCTTTAGGGATTCTCAGAAGATATGTTATGTCAAGTTCAATGTTGAATATGTTAGTATCTTAAGAACAACACCTGTTTCAAAGCCTTTGAATAGTATTATCAGTCCCACAAAACAGAAGGAGCCAGAAGCACTTGTCAAGAGAAACTCTAAAAGATGACTTTTCTTACTGTTGAGGAAGTCTCTCTCCTGTCTGCAGTTTGAGAATACTTTATTTGTTTCTTTATCCCTCCTGACTTTCTTACTTCTTTCTTATTTATTTGTTCTTAGACTGAGTGGGCAGGAAGCAACATTATTTTGGGAGCAGGTTGTTCCTTAATTGCTCTTTACTTCTTATCACTTCGAGACAAGGTCAGGTAAACTAGTGTATGAAAATGCAGAATTACTGTACCAATTGCCTGTGTTCAACTTTTCCAGGCCACAGCTGATGTAATACCTACAACTTTTATTTCAAAAATACATTTTATCATAGTACTAACAGTATGTAATGCTCTGTAAATCCATATCTTTCCTGATTTATTGTAATCTATTCCTGCATATGCATTTGCTTACACTTTTACACGTGCTTGAGGCAGTGATTTTGTTGTATTTCTCTTGGTCTGTTGCTCAGAACAATACTCTGAGCATATTTTCTTGGATACAAAAAGACTGGGAATGTCTACAAAATTGCTACCTACAAAAAAAAATATAGGATAAAATAGAAGTTGATGTATAAACGCAATAGCAACAATAAGATGAATCTATTTTCAGATTAAACCTATTTACTCACTGGAGTGTTATCAGAGAAGAAATAGTATCATACATTTGGAGGAAAAAAAAAAAAGAGTGGGCTTACAGAATATCTTTAATGGGAATCCTGATAATCATCTAAGATTTAGAAAACCTCTAAAGAGTTTCTTTTGTAATCCACTGACAAAGTACACATTCATTCAAATATACAGATTTTTCTTGATCACTGAACTGGGTATCAGGTTCCTTAGGCTAGCATACAAAATTCTACCCAGAAAAAATACTGAGAATAATTGCAGTATTTAGACCAAAAAATCCCAACAACATTTAATTACTCTTTTCCACTATTAAATTTCAAATGCTCAACTTGTATTCGAATACAGTTTACTTTTGAAATAACAGTGTGTTACTAGTCTACCTTTGCATTTGTGAGCATTAACCTAGAACCTTAGACTTAAAAGTGGTGTGCTTAATGAAGTACATAGCCTTCTGAACAGATGTGCTGCAGGATTATCATTCTAACTTTTTTTTTCTAGCAAAAAAATAAGAGAACACCATCTAACAATTTGAATATGAGAGTTTTCTCTAGCAATAACATGATCTCTGAATAACACATACAGTAATAAGAATTTTGCATTAATTTGAAGAATAACCTGGATATTAAAAATTGCATGTTCATACCTTTTTTAATTTGAACCAAATGCTTAATACCAGAATTTAAGAATTAGTTCAGAGATATGGTCTTAAAGTGTCTCTGAACCCTTCAAATTCTGCGTCTTTCTGGTCCAACTCCAGCTCAAGTTAGAATCAGAAGTTACAATATCTGCTGAAAGCAAAGATCATACAAATAAAACAGCCTTAAATGATGAGGTTCTACAGTCTCCCAACACTTGTGCTGAAAGAGGAGGAAAAGATTTTTTTGAGTAGCTGCTTAATCTAGCCCTCTCAGTTACTTCTGTCAACAGCACAGATTCCTACAACTGACCCTGGGTTTATATTCAAAGTCATATTGGCAGGTTTTTTTAGTAACAGAGCTACAGCGAGCTGCAACACAGGCCATGTCTTACAAAGACAAGTAGAGAAAGGAAAGTGTTGGCTTTCTTTGTGCTCTGAGCTGAGAACAAGCGAGATGTTCTTTCTTTGTGTTGACAGTACACTTTTGCAGTGACAAGTGATTCATTCAAAACAACACATTAAAGGATATAAGCAAAAGGGCAAAATCAGTCAGCACCACAGAAGACCAACTATATATTAAACCCTGGAAGTTTCCCTCTGGCCAACTCAATTCATCTCTGTGACAAAGAACTAGACCACCTCCATTGTACCTCCGCTCCTTCAGAGTGAGGGTTTGACACACCACCAGCTTTTCCACTGTCACTGCTTGAAAGCCTCTTTAATGTCGATTAGTGCTTATCATAGTTTGAGTCTTTCCCCCTTCTTTGGTCAGAATTTTTACTTTGGGAGATGGACCATTCTTATGCTGGGGCCTGATCAATACCATCCTCCCTCTGGAAAGCTCAGCTGTTGTTTCCCTACACCTGACACTTGCCATTCCTTGAGTCCAGTTAGGGGAGAACTGCTGAGTAGCATCAGTAGCCAAGAAGCACTTTGCTGCCTTTGACGTTCTCATGATGACCATGTTACGATTAAGCAGCACATTAGGCTAGCCTAGAGAGGATAGGATTCAGTCTGAATGAGATGCACAATTTGACAACAAAGTTGCAGAAAGCGTTAGTGCGTTGGCTCAACCTGGCAGACTTTACCAGTTTGTTTATGAGACAGAAAAGCAAATGATGGGGGTGGCCCAGGAGAAATGCAAGCTATCTGCTGCTGCAATCTGGGAAGATAACTGTATACAAAGGCTTTCAGTACTGTACCAGCTGCTGGTTATTCAGAAGACCTAACCTGGTTCTACCCACAATGTCAGTGGGAGCACACTGGCACCAAATTTTAAATGCTTAAATCTGTATTTTCTCACTAGGTACCTTTCAATCATCCCTCAGGGTAACTAAAAACACTGGAAAACTGAATCCAAGTGATTGGTAAGAACCAAAACCCACAACATTACAAAAATTGCTGCTATGGTACAAAGTTCTACATTCAGATTTGTCTTCCAATTAAAAATCAGAAGCTGTTCAACAAATAGGGAACTACCAAATTATTACCATTGACGGTGAGCAAGAAGAAATTAACTCAGCTCGATCTTCAGATTAGACTGATCATACAAGATGAGGAATAAGGATGTGGAAGTACACACTTAATTTGGAAACTGATCATATTTGATAGGCACAAGAGATAATTATAGAAATTCAGCTGTCATTTTATAGTACAGCCATACACAAAATTGTCATACTTTTAATACAAATTAATGAGACTATTTACTGAATCTTTTAGATTTGCTCTTTTCTCAAAGTATCAAATTTGCAGGAACAACAACCTCTAGTGTGTATTTATCTATTTGAAGAAGTACATAGTACATACAGAATACATGGGGGTTTTTAACATATATGTATGAGAAAACAACAGAACAGTTTTCTACCATGCAACAATTTCTGAATGCTTCTAATCTAAATAGGAATGAGAAGCAAAAACATAAAGTTTCCATTCAAAAACTTGAAGTAATGTAACTTACTTCAGAAAATTAGCTTTATAATATTTAGGGGGTTTAATTATAGGTTTATATTTGCAGTTTTTTCACACTTTAAAACAATATTTTGTCTTGAAAATAAAATAAATAAAAAAACCCCAAAAAAACAAACAACCCAAACTGATATCATAAACCACAACCTACTCATTTGAAAGTGTGTACACTTGTTTTCTGAGAGAACAAAAACCACATAAACACATTGTTAATAAAGGGGGAACAAAAGTGTTTGGATGATCTGATGCTTAGTTAGCAGGTAGGGAAGAGAAGCCCTTTGAGAAAGCATTGACTTGAACTACGATGTCAGGAGCACAAAAGACAGTTGAGAGTTGTAAGAAGTTGAAGGTATAATAGCATATAAAGAAATCCAAGAGCTCTGTCTTGGAAATCAAGACAGGCAAACCCTTAATGCTGTTCTTCAACACATGCAGCACAAGTAATAAGAACTTTGCAGAAGGAAATCTCTGGGATCACCCGTATAGCTAAGACTCACACCAACATTAATCTAATTCTCTCAGTTTAGCATACATTCACTGGTTTCATATCTAAATACATATGTGTAACGTATATGTAGCCATAGAAAATATCTGCCATAAGAATTCTGAACAGCTAAAGTATCTGTCAAGCAGTTATCTGAGCTTTTTTTGAGATGCAATCTTTTCATAATGTGATTTATAATTGCTAATTAGACATAAATAATTGTAATAGTAAAATTAAGACTTATGTGAATGAATTTTTGAAGAGTCCTGTGCAGAGAAAAGCATATTTTCCAATATTATCTGGAATCCTTTCTTGCACTGTTGCCCAGAATTAGAATTATCCCTCTTCTGGATTAAAGATGCATTGGTGGATTAGTCTATCACTGATGACAACATAATATATCCTTCCCAGAGGCTTAAAATGAAAGGAGGTCTGTTAACTACAGCCTGCGTTAAAACAACAACCAAAAAAACCCCTTTGACACAAAACCATATTTTAACATTTACATATCATCATGTATTTGATCCAAGTAGTTTATGAAACATGTATCAGTGCCATGCATCAGTTATATTCCTTTCACAGACTACATCACCTCTAAAACTAGTAAGAAAAGGGACTGATTCCTGCAAGGATTAGCCATCACCTTTACTTCTCGCTTTAGACACCTGAACAACCTCTGTAACACCACCAATTTACACGAAAACAAAATTTGCTTTAGTGTTTCTATTTGATGCTCAGATACGTATGCACGTTTTGCAAAATTACATTTCTTTATTTGAAAAAAATCATCAGTTCATCAATATTTTAATATTTCAAACTGGCATTTTTAAAGGATAAAATGGTATATCAAAGCCATAAAGTAGATGAGCTATTTCTGAAAATTTTAAATTGGGCTATGATGTGGATTAGTATACATAAATTTGTTCTTGAAAAGCATTAAATTGATTCACCATTTTTTCTTTAACGCTCTAGAAGAGATGGTATGTTATTCTGTAAACTGAGGCATGCTACCAGTGTTCCATGGAATAGTACCATCCTCTGTAAGTTCTGTTGGTTTTATTAGATGTAAGACTACATAGTTCCTAAAGTCTTCCCTTATGAACCCCTGGGAATTTTTCACATGCTGATAATCATATAGTGGGAGCTTTTAGATAAGGCCTGTTAAATATTTAAGCCAAATTCTGAAACATTACCCAAAAGGAAAGATTTCACTGCCTGTAGCAAAATAAGATGTGCTGTATTTTCTTGAGGTACTTAAATACCTAATTACCTTTCCCTCCCGCCACCAATTACATGCCAGGAAAAAAGTAGATGAGTTGTTAGCATTAAATATTTCAAAGTAAGCCAGTTGATCTGTTTCTTCTTGTTTAAGAAAAGATTGGCCCAACTGACTTTATGAAGGTTGGAATTATTGCTCTAAAAAAGTAGCTGCATTTGGCCACAGAATTCAGCTACGCAATAAACTTTCCACCACACTTGTCTGTTGGTGTCACTGAGAACACAGGGATTAGACGTTTTTCTGGTGTTGATTAAATAAGAGGGCTGCATGTCATCACTAATGTTGCTTGCTAGGTGGGATCTTTGAAGAACACTATAGAATTCCTGAAATGTCTGTATGGCTTGCAGGCTGTGTGCTCCATTGTTTGGAAGGAAGCCATCGTAAAGGGGAGGGTCCTGAGCACAAAGCAGGGAAGAACTGCTTTGCTAGCAAGTGACAGTATCAGCAACAAAACTCCTATTAGAGCTGCATGTTTCAATATGTAATAAATAATACCCATATGCTTTATAGAAACAAAAGTGTGGGGGATGGCGGAAAAGGACTTTGAGTTCTGTAGTCAAAGGTATTTAAGGTACCTCTAAATTAGTCTTAAGAGGGATTGCTTTATAATGAAGTATCAATTACATACAGCCCTGAATCATAATCAGCTGTGTATACTCAGACTAGCAGGGCAGTTATAGTGGAGCTCTGTGCTTCTCTGCAATTTATCTCCACAACTATATCATTTTCTTGACATTTTACAATTTATTGATACAGTAGTCACAGTTTGGTTGTCTTAATCACACACTAACTGAACCAGTGGCAGAATGCCAATAGATCCATAATCAAGACGGCATCAAACACTATATTGCAATGATTTTAGTCAAGAAACAGCTGGCTTTGTTTCTGAGTTTGTTTTTCCTCTACTTTGGATGTCTGGATTATTTTTAAAGGAGATTAGAGAGAAGGGAGTTCATTTTGGCCAAAATCAGCTTCTTCCCCTTGTCTTTTACTTTCTTTAATACGCGTGAGCCCTTTAAAGAAGGGAACTCAAGATACGGGCGGCTCCTACCCCAGAGCCGCGGGGGAGCCAGCCCTGTGCCGGCGGGGAGCGCCCGGCGCGGGGAGCGGTCGAGCGGGGCCGAGGCGGGCGGAGCCGTGCGCGGCGGGGAGCGCGGCGGGGCTGCGTGGCCCCGCCGGGACCCGGGCCCTGTCCATGGTGCTGCAGCCGGACGCTGCTGCCGGAGCCGCGCTGTCGCTGAACGGCCCTTCCTTCCCTCCCTCCACGAACAGCCCGCAGCAGCTGCTGCCGCTGCTGAGCCCGACTTACATTCGGCTTTTAGGGGAGAATTAATAGCGGGGCTGGGGGTAATAAAGACAAAAATCCCCAAGCCTCCTGCCACAGTCCTGCCCAGGCTCGGAAGCCTGCCTTGCACTCGCAGCCTCCCAGCTACCGGGGCGGGAAGGGAAGCCCAGCCCAGCGCACAACTTTCCTGCGGAGACCCTGGCTCCAGCGGCAGCCCGGCTCGTCCTGACCCTGGCCCTCCCGGACCCCCCTCGCAGGGGGTCGGGAGGAGAGGGGACTCAGCACCCTCCTCACCTGCAAAGCGGTAGAGAAGCCAGGCAGGAAAGCGGGAGAAGCTGGAATCTCCCTCGCCTCCCCCTCCTCAGTGCCGGCTTCGGGTACCAAGGAAACCCCCGGAGGGCGGAGGGGAGAGAAGAGGATGCTCCTACCTCACACACAGTGCCCCCTGTGCATCCCTTTCTCCGGGCGCCCGGAGCCGACGCCCGCTGCCCCAGCCCGGACTCACGTGTGCCGTCAAACCGGGTGGCGATGGTGTCGAGGAAGGTGTTCTGGGGTGCCAGTAATCCCTTCATAACCGGCATTTTTCCAGCGCGGTGCGAGGTTCCCCATCAAAGTTTGCCTACGAGGGTGGTTCGAGAAGAAAGTGCAGAGGGCGCCCGGGGGAAGGGAGGGAGGAGGCGGAGGGAGGAAGGAAGGGAGGGGAGGAGGAGGACGGGGATGCCGCTGCGCCGCCTCCGGCGCCGGGAGCCCCCCGCTCGTCAGCCCCGGCACCGCAGAGCGCTCCCGCCCCCGCCGCTGGCTGCCGGGCGGAGCGGCCGCGGAGCGGAGCGCCGCGTACAGGTGCGGAGCCACCACCACCGCGGTGCGGAGCTGGCACGCCCCGCGGCCAGCAGCGCCCGCACCCCCTCCCCTCCCGCCAAGGAGGAGGGGGGTGCCGGCAGAGAGCGGCCGTGAGGGAGGACGGGCTGCGGAGAGGACAGGGAGTCGGGGAAGAGCCACCTTTATCTACCCGCGGCTGGAGCGGGGCGGGAGCAGCACAGGAACCAGCGGCCGCCCCGGCTCTGCCAGGCCCTCCTCCGCCCCCGTCCCGGCATGACCCGTCCAGCTCCGGCACACCTGAAGTTTCCTAGGCTTGAGGCACACAGCTCACGTGCACCCTGCTTTGTGAGGAACAGTATCGCGGGGTAAAGCACGGGATCTGACGTTGCTGTAAGGAGCAACACGGAGAGCAAGTGCCCCCGTAGATGTTAACTGGGGAGCGAGACGGGAACACGGAGAACGCTCCACCAGGTGTGTGGGCTCATGCGTTATTGGCATGTCGAGGCTATCTTGTTCATTTGTTTAAGGCATAAGCATTTCCAACTTCCTTATGAGTGTTGCAGGAATTTTTCAGGAAGGAATTTCTAAAAAACTTTTTTTTCTTCACTAACTAAAGAGAGAATCAAGAGACTCTCAGCCCAGGGGCTCTAATGTGCAAATTTAATTAGTAAATAAATAAAATGATACAAATTAAGAAGCAGGTATACAAGCTGCTGCCACATTGGGATGAGTAACTTGTTCAGGCTGGTACCATGGCCCTTCAGATGCTGCCAGATAAATGACCCAAGAGACAGTCATTTCACTTACTGTGGCAGCAATGGCAAAACTCTGCAGGACTAAGGAGATGACGCTGGAGAAAAGTGTGACTACAATCCGTAATCTACAAAGCCCTTGTGCATTATGGACAAGTCTATTGGTCTCTTGCTATTTTACAGTATTGTTATTTTTATTTCTTGCTATTCTTATTTTTTGGGGGTGCTCCCTTTTGTTCCAGATGGATAGAGGACTTTGATGCCCATTTTTTAGAATAAGAAGCACAGGGAGAGGCTTCAAGAAGGACAAAGTCTTCCTTTACAACAGATAGTAGTAAACAAAACCTCAGAAAATGCTGATGCATAGGTTTTACAGCACTACATAAAGTCTACCTATTGTAACCCCACCTTGGCTCTGAAGAGCACCGCAGTATTTTACTGAGACCATGAATATGTCCAATACTCCTTGTACAAAACAGTTGTTAGAGACCTCCCAGATGAGTTTTCAGAAGTGGCATGTGAAAAGGAAGATTGCCTTAGAGTCACTATTACTTTGTTAAATTTCCAAGATGTTGCCAAACCCTCAGTTTCTTAGCTAGCCAATAAACTTCAAATTCATGGCAGGCCTTCACCTTTATTGGGAATCACTAGTCTTGTCCTTAAAGTGTTCAATTTTTAATACTGAATGCCAACAATTGTTAATTTTTTCTTTCAAATTTTTTCTCATGGCTTCTAGTTCAATATAAGCAGAGCCTCAAAATTAATTTATTTTGATGGTTTTCCATTTAGTCTCACTGGCAGCTATCACACTCACAGTTAGGTTTTATATAGGTATCACTAGCTACAGCATGACCCTACTAGGAAAAAGAAAAACCTGTTCCAATACTTGCAAAATCCAAGAGAGCATGATCAGATTTCCACTTCTGTCAAAGTGCTCAGCAACAGAGGTTGTTAAGGTAAATCAGAACCTTTGAAATCTACCAAGGAACTCGTACGTTGTAGCCTGTGTGCTGTGGCTGTGTTTCAGCTTATATGCTTTTGTATGACCTGCCCCCGAAGAAAGGAGTATGTTCTCAATCCTACAGCAGTCCGGAGACACTAAGCTGTGCATACATTTAAAGAGAGAAATGTATTTCTCAAATTTAACTCACCAAAAATCACCACACAAGGGAGGAAATATGCTCTAAGTTCCCAGGAGAGTCAAACTGTCATCTAATAACCCTACCAGCCCATAATTGGCTAATATGGTACTTCCTCATGCACAACACAAACAGCTGTAAACATCATGCTGTTTTGAGGGTTCTGTGACATAATAAACCTTTAAATTTAGTGGAGCCATTAAGAGTTCATGGAAATTTAACAACCTTGAGACAGAAAATGTTTAAATAAAGCCTTAAAGATGAACTTGGGAAAACCCAAAAAAACACTAACACACAACCAACCCACAAAAAAGCCCAACACTCCCCTCTTCCTCCCAGACAATTATACAAATACACATCCCAAAAAGGATGGATAGCTGTCACGGAAGTTATGCTACATTTCATGTTGATAACAGTGAGCACAAGTTACGGTTATTGAAATGTATGAGTCACTGGCCAGGAGAAGGTGATGGCAACTTCAGTGAAAGATCTACCAACAATGAAAACCTGGTGATGCACAAGAGGGAGGAACAGTACCAAATTCTTTAAGGAGAACATGCTGAAGGCCTCTTCAACTGCAAGAGCTTCAGGAAAGAGGAAGTTTGTTGTGTTCTACAAATACTTACAATCATGGCATACTGTTATAAATGAGTTATGACAATAGCAATGTACTATGAACAATTGGTAACAAGTTGTTTTTTTTTTTTTAAAAAAACACTCGTGTTCTACGTACCATAAAACAACCACCCAATCTTTTCTGAAATATAAAACGTCTCATTATTCCAAAGAGATACATGCAACAAAAAGCCTCAAACTACACAAAGAGGAGAAATTGAAGTGTAGCATCCTATTTTGCACTTAAATTTGGCATATTCTACAATCTTTTGCTCACAAGAGTAATATTCCTTAATAGAGGTTGGTACTTAACTTCAGAGAGTTAGCTACAAAACACTGAAGCATTAAGTCTGGAGTAGTTCAGAGCGTACAAGTTTAGCAGGTTGAAGCTTAAGTGAGCTGAGAACAAAAAGAATGAGAAAAGCAGAGACAGAACAGCTGAGAGTACTTAAGAGGAAGGTGAAGGAACAGCTGTAAAACTGTAGTCAAGCCCTGGAAAACTATTTCTTAATATTTCAGCAAAATGCAAACTAGGGACTCTAAATAGTCTGGAAAAAAAAAAAAAAAAAAGCCCAACCCCCTTTTTTAGTGTTTATTAAAAGGTAAAATGCAAACCCCGATAGTTTTAACATTGTTTCAGGAAATCAGCTTTCAATTATTCTATATTGAAAATTTGATTATCTGGGATACCTAGACACCATCTATAAAAGATCACATATTTTTCCTGGCAAGGATAGACAAACAGGAGTTTAAATTTCAACTTAGATTTTTGTGTATAGAAGTCTAACTACTCTAGGTAAATAGCCCACTCCCTGTATTCCTCTCTCTGTTTACTGTAAAGCATTTTCCTGAGTTCAAAATATATAAAATGTATACCAAGACAGTACCAGAGCTGAGAGACTAGTGACTAATAGCACTGCTGCTACATCTCAGATAGCCATTAACATCTACATTGCAACCAAAATTTAGTCAGGGGCTTACAATTTAGACCAGAAGTACAGTCTGAGAAAATAAGGATTGTTGCTTCAAATTACTCAACAGCATGTAAAAATATAATCTCAGCCGTATGTTTCCTCCCACTTACCCACAGCTACTTAGGCATTCAACATAGCACAATCATTTTGAGGCACTGTATAATCTTTTTAGAGATTGCTGGTTACCCAGAAATAAGGACATGGTCAGACAGTTTTGCATTGAACATATGCAAGGAGCAGCACATCATAGTACTTTTGACCATAACTGCATACCTCCTTTCCTTCATTTATAGTTTAATCAAAAGGACATTTTCCAAGTTTCTTAATATTCCACAGTACTACAAATAACCTCATAATACAAGAGGTTAGAAACTGCTTATTGCTTCCCTGGCATAAGCACTCGACCTCAACTTACCTGCTACAATTATGTAAATGAAAACAGTCAGGGAAAAATCAAATAATCAGAAAGAACTGCCTGCAGCTTACTTTTGTACTTGAAATTGCCACACACTTATTTGTTTGTTAACCTGGGCGTCCAATGGAAAAAAGGGAATTATGAAAGACTTAGAAAATACTGGGAAAGAACAAAGAATGGCAACCTGCTGTTCATCTGCCATAAGCGAGCTAATTTAGTCCAAAGTAGTGTGTGTCAAGAGTATTATTCCTAATAAGTGATAATTGTTCCTGAATAAATGCTGGCCCCTTTCTTTTGTTGTGCATAAGTCAACAAAAAAACTTTTCAAAAATAAAGCTGCATAATTGAAGCTCTGCCAAGTCAGGAACGGTCTGGGTCAAAGTTTAAAAACAAAGATAGCACCTCTGGCTGAGGAGGTGACTAAGTTGCTACAGACTAGGAAGGCTTGCAAGAGAGGGTTACAAACCTTATCTCATTAGCACGTTCTTCCCTCACTATCTGCTGCTAGTCACAGTGGAGAAATTACATTGGGTTAAACAGACCCCTGGTCTGACCCAGTAAGTGCCGTTCATCTGTTATAGAGACCTACATGTAATTACACATCCTCCAGCAATTCCTATTACAAGACAGCATTTTGTATATTGGCAATCTACTTCAGACAAAATATCTCTCTGGAATGTTTCAGCTTAAACAGTAATAAAATTTTGAGCCATTTTCAAGATCCAAGTGAGGAGGAAATGTACAGGTGTACGAATCTCAGCAAGTGAAGGAAACACTGGAAACAAAGAAAATCTCCCTGGAACATAATGTAAGAAGGATTCATACTAGGCAACGGGCCTGGGGTATGATTAGTAATGAGGATGAAACAGGTGAGGGTAAACAGGAAGTAGATGCTGGAGTACTGAGAAGCCAGGACTCCACAAGCAACCTGGAAACTCCTGGAGCCTTAGCCAGAAAGTAGAAGTCAAGAGAAACAAAACCCAAAAAGGTCATCAGGAAATAGGTTGAAGGGGACCTAGACTCAGTGAGAAAGAGACAGAAGATGAGCAGCAGGAGATGGAGCAGGGCAGCTCTGAAACAATGGGGCAAAACTCCAGGAAAAGGGTAAAAAAAAGGTGAGAAGTGAAACTGGAGGTGTCTAGCTAGACAGAATGACATAGGGAAAATACAGGATTGGATCATGGACAATTTGGGTAGGAAAGGGTCAAACAAGTGATGTCCAATCCATCTATGACAGTACCCTGGGTGAAGTTAAAGATTTAAACCTCACTTTTTCTCTGCTGTTGGAAAACACCTATGAAAGGTTTGGGCAAAAGCCTCTTCTCCTTTTTGTGCTGTTTTAAATAAAGGATGCAAGCTTACCAGTGTTCACAGGCATGCCATACAGTAATGTATTAAACCAAAAATATTCAGTGTGGTAGACTCAAATGTGGTACCAATCACCAGCATATTAGGTTACTCTTTACATACTTGTATTTCCTTTTAAAATATATTGGAAATCACACATAGTCATGAATAACTTCATTATTCCTATTGTTCAGCTACAAAGAACGATAATGGTCTATGCAGTCCTGATTTGGTCTTTGTATAGTTAGAAAGCTTATCATACATTCACATAGCCAGGTCTCAAGTGTGCATCAGATTTGTATAAAGAGGAGATAAGGTTATAAAATTTGTTTCTATCCCCACTTTCCTATCCGTAGAAGCGGGATCATAGTTCTCATCCCTAAGGATTGTGTGGATATTGCTAATGTTTTTGTAACATCCAAATTTTACAAAAACATCTAATAAAGCTAGAAACAAATTAACAGTTTTCATTCAAGAGATGTTTGGCTAGTGTTCAGAAAGCTATAGAATTGTTCTAGCACTAATTGAACTCCATCATGTGGGAAAAAATAATCACTGCTGTTTATAGGAAAACCATTACTTAAAGGTGAAATATACTTCTATGCACAGAATCATCATCAAAAGCTGAATAAAGAATACCTATTTTGAACTAAGTTTTCTTTCCATCAGATAGCAAAACCAAAAATGCCACCAAATTAAGCCCAAACACTCAAAAAAAATTAATTATACTTCTAGAGATGAAGCTGAAGCTTATGGTTAGCTAAATGAGAACAGCAGTTTCCTTCTTAAAAATCTATACAAGGAAATAAGGATAGGAAGTTGGATTTAGAAGAGACTGGAGCACTGTAATGGCTTATTTGTCTATTTCCTGGATATGAAAGCCATCTCATGCCTATTTGCCTCACTGTGGCATTGAAGGCAACGTTGGTGTTAAAGGACCTTCTAAGTTATTCTACAGTCCAAAAAAGTGCTGTTGTTTTGGTTCACCTGTTAATGACAGGTGTTACTTGTGTTCCAAATTCTTTCCCTTGTATACTTAGGGAACGCAAATGTAGCTGCTGAGAATATTCTTTGTAGTAATATCACAACTTCATTTATTTATGCTCTGGAGTTTATTTTTTATAATAAAATAGTTTTAATCCATTAACTTCTATCTTCTTGAATTCAAAGAGTACAAAACCAGAACTATCTGCTAGGTAAAACCATGCTTAGTGAAAGAAAGGGAGAATTCAGCCTAAAAGTTTAAAGAAGTGATACTCTGTATAGGAGCCATAGTAAGATGCTTTGAATAAAGAGAATACACACAAGCATAGCTCTGGATACAGGGTTTTCTCTTAAGCCTTAAATACCACAGGTATTTAGACACAACTCCCCTCACAACACAGGTATATGTAAGGTATTAAAAATTATGAATATATTGATTTTACAAATATATAGAGGAGAGAGAGTCAGAGTGTGTGTGTAGTCATGTATAAACTATGTCATGTATAAAGTCATGTATAAATTTGCAGCATGAACGGTGCAAATAATTTAACTGGTCAAGCTGAAAAGTTTGATGACAAAGCATGAAGGGTATATTATAATACCATTAAACCATATATAATACCAATATACCATGATAATCTTTCTTCTATTTCATTTAACTAATTGAGTCAATAGTAAATCTGACAACACACTGAGTTTAATAACACCTTGTTTTCCCACTGGAGGAGGAAAATAATGAAGAGGAGAGGATGAGGAAAATAGTAAAAGTGGGTTAGGCTTATTTCAAGAATCCTTGCTTCAATTACAATTGGTAAAATTAGTAAAGATATTGCAATATATGTCATTTCTGAAAGATGGGAAAACCATAGGAAGCATTTTCCACAGCTTTTAGATAAGACTTTCATTAGCTACAGTTCAGGTTATGCGAGTTTTTTATTATA
This sequence comes from Rhynochetos jubatus, assembly GCA_027574665.1. NCBI lineage: Eukaryota > Metazoa > Chordata > Aves > Eurypygiformes > Rhynochetidae > Rhynochetos > Rhynochetos jubatus. The sequence continues at coordinate 45,531,048 of CM050653.1, forward strand.
CCAATGAGCAACACGTTTGCATTCCCACTAAGTCAATTAAATAGGAAATTAAAAAAAAGTAAAAAAACCCAACACAAAGCAACTTCTGTTGTGCAGTAAAACCTATTTCTACATTAGAAGTTCTTCAGAAAACAACAGATAAACTAAGTAATTAAGGAACAAGAGGGTAACTTGATCCAGCAAGCGTCTAACAGATCAGCCTTAATACTGATTGATCTGGTTTTTAATCTTCTCCAACTCATCAACTTCTTTCCCATCTTAATGAGAGTTTCATTAGTTCTTCTCATGAGGCCATTTAATCATGAGACCTACTAAGGATACTTCAACAGTCATATGTCATGTTTCTCTACCCAGAAGATACAGCATATCTTTACAAATGATTTAAATAAACTATCTCCTTTTTCATTCTTATTAGAAAAAAAAATTACAACCTACTCTTACTTTGGAAAGATTTTCTTAAATATGTCTTCACTGAATGTACATCTTGAGTTAGACATTTGTGAGGAGAGACACTTCAAATTGATAGACATAGAAAAGGAACACTACAGAAAAAGTGCCATTGTTAGTTTGGAGGAAAACTATATATCAAGTCAAAGAATAAGGCATTATTGGCAAAGAAATCCTAATCGAGAAAATAAAGGAAAGTTAGAAGGAAACATCTAAAAGGTGAAAGTTACCATGTTTGGTACAGGAATAAATTTTAAACTAAGTCTGTAGTGCAATGGATGTGACATCAGGCAAAAAGGCTCTAAGTAGGAGATGGTGTCTAGGGAGAGAAAAGTGGGCAGCACACCAGGTCTAGAAGAGTGAATAGCAGGAGATTCAGGCAGTGCTTAGTTATGCAGAGGTCTGGGGAAAAACAAAAAAACCCAACATGTACAGTATTTTTGTCTGCAATGGAAACAATTGTGAGAATATGTAACTGAGGATTAAAGTTAGTTTTATGTTGTAATCATTTTCATCTTGGGTTTGGATGATCTTCTCCCAGATGAACCCCAACAGGGCTAAAAAAGGTTATTTTTGGACTTTGAAGCAATCAAACCTGAACTCCAGTCAGCTCAAAAATAGGTTGTGCTTGTACACATAGTAATTTGAACTTAGCAAATCCTTGTTAATATTCAGATTTTGACCTTTCTCAGTTACTTTCATTATTTCCAAGAATTTGGGATTTAAGGTGTGTCAGTCTTCTGTTACCTTACCTTCTGTATAAAATCCTTTTTATGTTTCATCTAAAACCAGTGCCTTTGGTCTGATCCTGCAATAGATCCAAACAAGTAAAGTCTTATGTATGTACAGCACTCTCTGAATAGCACAATTAGTGTAGCATACGAGCTAGGTGTAAGGATTAGGCTGGGGATCACATTACAGGATTAGGGCAAATATACTTGCAATGGATTTTGTAGGGAGTGACCAGCCTTGCAGTAGATGCAGTCTCAGACTTCTATTTATAGTATAATCTACTCCCTAGTCAGGTTAAATTAATATCCTGATCCTTTTTGCATATACTACTTGGCATATTCTTGGTACAATTTTCAAGAGGAATCTTTTATCTAGGATGACATTTGCTGTTACAATGCAGTTTAAGAGTTGATACAGAATTTGTGTCAGCACTTTTTGTCCCAGGAAGAGCTGAAATTAAAGTATTAAAACATAGATAATGCAGACATTGTCCTGACAAGACTCATAGCTCCTTCCAGTCTCATAATAAACAAGTACACCAAAATTTGTGAACATTTTATAAGCATTTTTGGGAGATTTTCCAACTATGGAAGAGATTTTCCATGTTCTTCTGAAACACATTTATTTTCCAAAAACTCATAGGTTATTTTTCTGCTTGGACTAAAAACCTGTTCAAATTATTTCAACCCAAACCTTCATGTGTTTCACACTAAGTGACAGAAATTCATGATCATTTCATATTATTTGACCCAGTGTCAAATAGCAGAGGTGAGAATCATTCTCTAGAAATACAGTGAGAACAAATAATGTTGAATCAAATTTAGGGTGATCTGAAATCTGCAGCTTGAAATTCAAGATTTGAATAGAAATAATTTTCCCACCTTTCAGTACCCTTTTCCCAGTGAAGTTGGTCTACCAGGTTATCCACAGGAAAACACACACAAAAAGGCTTACATAAATAATCGCAATTTTACTCAAGTGAACTAACAAATATATTAAGGTTATGAGCAGATGTATATATCCCCAATATCTGATCATCTGTCAGAAGAGGAACCTTCACAAATAAGGCCTAGGTATCATGAATTTCTGTATCTATCATCTACTTTGTTTGAAGCCAAACATACATGTAAACATATAGATGCAGTTTTTGGTCTGTAATTTATCTGAATTATATTAGCTTGCAATTTCTCTAAGTAAATTTAATATCATGAAGATATATTTTACAGATAAAATTCTAGGTTCCTGTAATCCACACAGCTGTTTTCTCATTAGAAATTGTGGTCACATGTTTACTAGACAGGGTAACAAACATTATCTGTGCTCTGCAAGTGGTTTGAAAGAGTTTTATACTAGAACATCATACCACTTACTGCAGTTGACAGAGAATTATCACTCAGGGTAGTTTAGTTCTGACATTTAAAAAGTTTCAACTTATTATAGTCTTTTAGAAGTTGAAAGAACCACTACGCTATTTTCTCTCTCACATTCAAACTATATAGCTTGTAGTTTATATTTTATGATAAACTGTATGGAGGATGCACAGTTCGTAAAGAACTGATGTGATTATAATTGCTGCAGAAACTAGGGTCTAGGAACTTTATTTTACTTACAAGAAAAAATGAAAAAATTTTTATTGTAAAAAATGAGTGATTAGCTCACAAAAATGCATGCTGATAAAGCCCAAGGATTTTACCAATATCACACCTGGTAAACAAGAAAAGCAAGCATTTGGGTATCAACAGGCCAAAGCAGGTATATTAGATAAGTAAAACAGGAGTCTTAATGGCTCATTCCATCATCTTCTTTTATGCCTCATTATGGCAGCTTAAGCTCATTTCCTCAGTGGAAACACAAGGCCCCATAAACAACTGCCACTCACACGTTCCGAAGTCACAGCACCATCAGTGCAAGAGCTTGTTCTCCAAATACTCATCGTCACAATTTGCTTTATATCTCCACCTGCCCAGCTTTTTCATGTGAACATGAGACCACATGTACTCTGCCGTGTCGGGATAAAACAAAAGACCTCACCTCTCTCTGACATGGCCTAAGAGTGGGTGACACTGTTTACCCAATTAAGTTCTCCAAGGTAGGGACAGAGTTGGAGCCAACATCACCTGGGAGTACCTGTTTGTGACCAGGTAGTTACTGGTCTGAAGAACTTCATCACAAGTCATATTTCCTACTCCCCTCATTCCAGCTATACTCTTCCATTCCTTCTTTATGCCTCTGTATTTTCCTCAAAGTCTAGATCACCACTCTTCCTAATGTCTACAGAACTAGTTCTGCCCCCTTTGGCAAGACAGCTTGGCAAAGTTAATGAATTGATACTGCGGTTCTTAGATTTATCTTAATAGATTTTTGATTAATCCTGTTGTTCTTCAAACATTTAATTTCAAAACACTGAATGCATCCTCCAACTTTAGGATATTTGCATATTTGAATACATTTCCAAAATCTGGCATAAATATTCTACATTTGTCACAGCTGCTAAATATTGAAGTCCTTATCTTGAAAGTACAACATCAGTCAACTTCACACAGCAACAAAGTTGTTTCAACACCCTGATTCCTGTGCCTGGCTCTTATACAATCTAAAAAAGCACAAACCAGAAGATGGCACTTGGACTTCAACATCCTTTAAACCAAAACAGAGGCCACCATGACATTTCAGATTAAGTATTACCTTCTTATTTTCTTACTATGAAGAAAATATGCAATAGTTTTTACAATTTTTTTTGCTAAACTTTGGACTACTTGTACGTTTATTAAAGCATTTTATGACTAATAGGTGAGAATCATTAGATGGATTTTGATTCATTCCTCTCTCTATATCACTGTGTATTGACTCAAATAAAGTGTAAGGATCAGCTTCAGTCTGTTCAAACTTCAATTAAGTTCAGGTAAAACACTGAGTTCAAGGTACTAACAGCTAAAGATCAAATTTATAAAGATTTTTAGCTGTTTAATGATGAAGGTAGGAAAGGTACAGGGTTTTCAGAAATGTTTAATTACCTTGTGTAATTTTTCCTCCTGTGGGTCACCTAATTTTTTGCTGTAATTCCCATTAATTGGATGTGTGAGAAGGTGTTCTCACTTCCTCTTTCCCTATGCAGGAAGGAAATTACTTACGGCCATAAGGACCCTCATTTTCCTTCTTCTGGATCTTAATATCTCCCCAGTGCCCCCACATAATCATTCCCTAACCTTTACTTATCCTTCCCATTTTGACAAAGATGAGGTGCTCTCGGGAGCACCATTCAGGACAGGTTAAGTTCAGCAGACAGCAGAGTTGAATAGTTAGGGGCAGTAACCTCTTCATCCATCCAGCAGCAACAGCTGAAGGAGGATACAGACACCCTGAACACTGGAAATCTGCCCCCGGTGTTGTACGTGATCTGGACCCTTATTCTCCAGTATAACAATGTCACTAGAAGAACAGCCTCACCGTAAGTAGCACACTAAGCACTTTCAATAAGAATAAAAGTAGCATGTTAAAGATTCTGGAAGTTTGAAGAATTCTATGAAATATAAGTTTGGCACAACCATTTCATCAAGTGAAAATACAAGCTGATGACCTGCTGATTAATATCAATTGCATTTTTCATATACTTTTAGATTATGGAAGTGTGGCACAAAAGATTGGAAATTAATTTCATGGCTAGCTGTGCTTCCACTTCCATAGCTTAATTGGACAATATTGTATTATGAATCTTATTAATTTAAATAAATTTCTGCTAGTTATATTTTCACTGAACAGTTTGAACCACAGGAAAACAGCTTGTATGGTGCATATTTTGGCCCAAACACTTCAATACAGTGATATTACAAGTATTCTGAATACAACTTGTGCATGGCTGTGGGTTTTTAACTTACTTTTTAAAAAATGAATCTGTGATCAATGCTCCAGTCCTATAAGAACAAGCTTGTGTTCTCCAGAGCTGATCCATCAAAACACTTGATATATATTTTAATATAGGACTGGTAATATGCTTAACATTAAGCTCTGATTTACTGAAATGCTTTTAGCACTTGCTCAAGTGTATTTTGTAAGATAAGCATACTGAAGTATTAAAGTCTCGACACACATTTTTCCAGGACTGTGGTCAATGTTTGCCTCCAGCTATAACATGACCTGGTTACTTACGTGTATGAAAGCTCCTAAATAGACAAGAAGTCCAGCTCTCTGCTGGTCTAATTGCACTGATGGCACTGGAGTTACAACATACCTTCCAGCCCATGGCTTTAAACATTGCACAACATATACATTTTGTAACTTTGCACCGGATCTGTTGCTGTCACTGCAGGCAACATGGACTCAGATCAGGTGAGCATTTAAGAGTTTAGGATATGGGTTTAGGTAGGCTTTCAGAGCCATAACCAAAACCTCAAAAAGAAGAAACTAGCTTACCTGGCTTTGAAAACTAATAGTTTTTAGATTTACATAGAATTACTTTTTTAGAGAAGATAAATTTTTCTTATCATTTTTACTTATATGCTATTAACCTATCAATCCATTCCATTTCCTTAAGATTTTAAGGAAGTTGTCTTATCAATTGGTATGTAGTAGTTGAAGTTGGTAAAAGAAACTAGGTATTTCCAACTATCGTCTGAACATAAAATTGACACCATTTTTTTTTTCCTTCTCCTATATATGCCTTGTATTTTGTCTCAGGACAAGCCGTTCTATATTCCCTTCATTCTTATTCTCAACTTTCATACAGCCTAGGTATACTGAAATTCCCATGCTCTCTTTCTAACTATGTTTTCCCTTATTTCCTAATTACATTATGTATGGTAAATTAGCAAAGGTCTACACATAAACAGGAAGGTATTATTTTATTTGAGGACTGCTGTTCTGATTCACCAAATGCTGTTTATAACATTAGCAAGGCTTCATCTGCAATACAGAACAGTATGTAACCCAGTGTTATTGTTTATTACTGAATGTGCAAGCGATATATTTCACAAAGGCATCAGTAATGAAGCAAACTGGAGAGACAACAATACCCGAAGTGCCTTGGCCCAAGACCTATCATCTTACAGTAGCGCTTTCCTTTTAGAAACACAAATACTGTGATAAAACTGTGTGCCATATCAATTGTTCCATAAACCTGTCTGCCCATAGCCCAAATTCTGGTTGTTACATAAGTATGTGAATCACATGAAGCACATGAGTTATCATAATGAAGTTAAACACACAATTTATATCAAACTGGTGTTTAAACACCCTTTATGCTTTTGTATGTTTTCATGTAACATTTAACAAGGCTTGAATCTTTAACCACCTATTAAAACAGAGCTGCTCTCATATGCAAAATCTAAGCAATCAGCTTAAAGAGAAAAGATTAGACAATAAATGAAATATTTTTATGTTGAGCTCCCATGTGATTTTGAATATTACAAAAGCTGCTTATTTGCATCACAAGGGCCAGATACACAAAAACATTTAAGCACTGAGTATTCTTCCTTTTCAGCAAGATACAATTATCATATTAGAAAGCGAATGAGCAGCTGTTAGGTAAATCTGTCCTGGCACAAATCCATACAAATAAATAGATAATAAAATAAATAAATGAGGTACCTCACCCAGTTCATGTCTGAGTTTCAAACGTCACTTACTCCTAGTCCCCATTCAAACCTGAGTGAGCAGTGGTATTTCAGAACTTGTAGTGGTCCCTGTGCAAGCTACACTTTCAGCAGAATTTAAGTATATTTTTCCCCCTTCTGCCTCAATAATAATTAAAAAAATTTAGCAACCTCTTTGGAGGCTTGAGAACCTTTGTGAAATCTGAAGTAAGGACCTGTAATCAAAGTTAGAGGGGTGCTGGTGAAGTATATTAGGATTTTACAACATCAGCTTCAGTCACTGATCTGATTTCTCTATCATCTACTCTCCAAGGTTTGTACCATTCACAAGTTCCTTCTGCATTATCACTTAGGTACATCAGTAGCTCTTCTCCTTTTAAAAGTTTATTTTCGATTCTTTCCATTAAACACATCTGAGGGTTTACTTAGACTTCTTTCTACCTAAGCAGGTAACCTGACACTTTGTGATACTGTGTGAGATGACTTAAGAACACTGTATCTATATTAGGAATTATTTTCCTTCCTTTTACTGCTTTGAATCATAACTTGAACAGTTTTTCCAATCTAATTTTTAGGATTATTTTTGCTTCCCGCTGGCACTGTAGACAAAACACAATGAGTATCCAAGAGATCTGGAACCAATCCAGCTTCTATGAAAAGTTTATAATAATTTGATTTTGCTCATCTCTCCTGGTTTATAAAGGTTTGCTTCTAGTTTTGAAAGACAAATCTAAAACTCAAATTTCAGATAGGACTTTCAGTATATAGTACTCGCATCAGAACTTACACACATTATTCTTTAAGCAAAGAAAGGCCTTCCTTGATAAAGCTGCACAAGTACAGGTAGAAATGAGAGTCTAAGAACTTTCTAGACCGAGTGATAACACATGCTAGCAAGTTCACTGTAATGTTGAAGTAGGTTGCCACCTACTGCTTAATACCCTGAATTAAAAATTAGAGAAACCAGTTTCCCAGCCATGTAAAGCAACCTAACTGAGAGCACTCGTAACCAATGTTTTGTAATGCTGTTGCACTAGCCCAGTTCTCAGTAATGAGCTCCACATCTAGCTTACAGGGTAAAAATAGGTGCTGTGCAACTTCTAGTGCTGGAGGAGTGGTATTCTTTGTAGTTCTTTGAAAGAACACATGCACACAAGAGTTTTTCCTTATGGAAAGTAGCATTACTTTATGATAAAAAAAAATTAACGTCAGGTTTTCTCCCCAGTTTTCTGAAGTTAGCAGAGTCAGTCATTGGCTTTGGATTAAATCCCTACAAACAGTGGGCAACTTGGTGACCCTTGCTTTGATATCTAAAAGTTTGATGCAATTAAAGGAAAAAACAAACAAACAAACAAAAAAACCCAACCAAAAAAAAAAAAAAGAAAAAGATAGATTCAGTCCATCAATTCAGCTTAGGGAGTTTAAGCTTCAAAAGCCAGCCAGCAATATACTAGAGGTGTACATAAATGTTTGCAATGTTCCTAACAGCACAGTATTCTCTAAGCCTTTACTTTCCTTCACTCATATAACCTAAAAAAAAAAAAAATCCATTATTACTACAGCCAACACACAAAGAGAGGACTAACCTAAAGCAAGCAAAACCAGCTTAAGGAGTTCCTGGCTTGATGCTCCTTCCCACCCTCCTGGAAGATTTTCAGCCTCCTTGGTTTTCCCAGTAGAATTTGTTGAGTAGCTGCTCGGTGAATCAGATCAGCAAACTCATCTAGATTCAGAGGAATCTTCCAAAACCAGGTTTCTTTTCCCACCTGTATAGCTCCTCTGATTCATGTTATACTGCAAAACTCTGTGCCTGCACAACTCAGGTGTAAAGGATCTGGCGTTGGAGGAATTTCTGAAGCCACCTTTACTGCCACAGGCGGTGCACAGTGTAATCTTTCTAAGTTCTCCTCTGCTTACATATTGAAATAAAGCAGCCATTTCTATCACATTTTAATTACAGGGGACCACTTTTACTGAGGAAAGAGCTACAGTAATTGGACAAATGCTTTATATCTTCTACACAAGAGGAAAGAGTTGAGAAGAGCACACAACAGCACAGTCTCCACTCCCATTTGTGGCTGAGTGTAATTCCTCAATGCAGCATTTGCATATTTGCCAGAGATGACTGCTTATAACAGAAAATAATTACCGATTTAGAAGATGGAAAATTAAGTTAAGGATTTTGAAGCTTTCCTCTCGCTGGCCTTCAGGGGTATGCGTGCGTGAGCAGTATTTTGTTACAAATGTAGCATGAACCTGGTCTAAAACTACTTGAAGCCATTGGCAGAGTCAGATAAGTTTTCTTATTTGAATAAAAATAATTTAAACCCCCAACAAATAATGCATACTGAAAGAATGGTTTTAATCCATCTAAAAGTTCTGTCACTGCATGAATCAATTTAAGAGATATAACAGGTTGAAATCTTATTAAACTTCACAATGCAAAACCAGTCCGTTTGTTTTGGACTATCAAGCAAGACCAAGAAAAGAGGGCAAAGCCTCTTATGGGGGAAGCAAGGCATGGAATCACAGCCCTGTAATGCCAAGTACATCCTAGCCATCCAACAGTTTGGTCCAGAGAAACCAAGCAGTGGCTGTTGTCCCTACATAATATATAATCAGCTTATTAAGCGTATCACAACCACCTTCTTTCTGTCATATGCATCAAGCACATACACAGGTTCCGAGCGTGTGCAACTAATCACAGAATCACTAAGGTTGGAAAAGACTTGGAAGATCATCTAGTCCAACCATCAACCCAACACTACCATACTCACCATGTCCTCAAGAGCCATGTCTACACTTTGTGATGTTCAAGCTGTACTGTAATATCTAAACTTACCACAGCTTGTAAATTCCCCAACAAGGAACACCACGTCTTTCACTTTGAAATTATTAGCTCTCTAATGAGTAAAGATACCATCATCATTAGTCTAGCATCTAACCACCTACCCCTCTGAATCCCCCAGGTAATTCAGAAATGTTTGTTTCAGTTGTATATAGGCAATAATTAAACTTCATATTTCTGGTCCTTCATAGCTGTGCTTTAGCCTGCACTGGTTTCCTTCAGGGATAAAGCGAGAATGCTTGTATAATTGCATTGCTTACTAGGACCAGCCTTCTCACTATTGTGTTGGACAGGGTTGTAAATACATGTTGCCTCAGAGTCTACCCAAAAATGGGACTTCTGACAATATTATCAAGAGAATATCATCCTAAGCACATGCACAAAGCGACCATAAGTGACATACAGGAAAACACTTTGTGAAATTGCATTTGCTGTCACACAGCTGACCAGTAGAGTTGGCTGAAAAGATACAGTTATGTGAATATGGGAGTTCAAAAGCTCAGGGTAGGCCTCCCCTACATCCTGTACTTCACTCAGTTTTATCAGTGGTTATGTTAACTCAGGAAGTGAGCTTTAGTAGATTACTAGTGGAAGAGCTCTGAATATTGGTCACACTAAAAAGCATGAGGAAGAAACCTAGTAAGAAGCTTAATCAGCCATTCATAGTTACTGAAATTAATAGAAATTATTCACAATGAACTGATGTATTTACTCCCAATGAACACGAATTACAAAAACATTTCCAGCAAAGCCTTTCTTTTTCTCCTAGTCTGTAATCTGATTTGAGGGGTACAAACCCTTAAGGTTTTGCATCATTACCTCAAAAATAATTTCTTTTTTACTCTCAAACTGCATTCGGTTTCAGAAGTGAAATTTTAGCTATACCTGGCACAGGCTTGTTTCCTTTGTCAAAATCAGGTGTTCTGAACAATGAAAATATTCCATTAAAAACTTCTCAGGTTTAAAAGTAGATTTTCAAGATTCTTGTTTTTCAGAGAAAGAATATTTCAATAGCATTTGTACTTTGAAGGCTTCATTCATAACCACTTTTGAGGGAAAGCTCACAGGGTTGGTGGTTGGTTTTTTTTGTTTGGTTTTTTGTTTTGGTTTGGTTTTTTGTTTTTACAGATAGCTTGTATTAATTCCCTCACTGCTTCATTCTCTCCCATATCCTCCTTGCCCTCTATTTAGCATGGCTTAGAATGTGCCCTGCAAACAGAAAAGGTGACCCCAGCACTGAAATACACATCCGGACTTAGAGAAGCAGCATCCGAACACTACAACATGCTTTGACCCACTCCAGGTGTAAGGTAGCTCCCAGTTAACCCTTCCCAAAGGTGCAGCAATGTTTGATTTTAGATCAAAGGCTCAGATATTTTCATTGTTTTCATAATATCATATTCCTTATGCGAGTCATTTGACAAAGTGCAAGCCTTATTTATTCAATAAGGATTAATAACTCTCATTTTGCACAAGTGCAAAACTAAGCCAGTAACAGAAACGAGCTGTTCAACAGACAATTAGCAAGTTAACACGTGCTCAAGTGCTCCACTTGGAAAACTTGGGTTATATACTACAACTCCAAACTGTTAACTTTATCGCACGTGCCTAAAAGCTTTTCTTAGGTATCCACAAAGATAAGCAGGAATAAATTGTTGCGATACTTACAGTTTTGGTAAGATTAATGAAGTTTAGGAAAAAACAACTACCCGCATATTATAGCGCTGTTATGGGTGCTCTTTCAGCCAGAATAAAGAACTTCAGCATCTTTTACCTGCTGCTCATACCTTCCTGCATGAATAACAGTGACCGAACTGGGGTGTCACTCCAGGGGAGGCGCTGCCCCTGCCGCGGTGGGTGGTGTGGCACGAGCCCCACCTAGCGCCCCCCCGCTGCACTGCAGCCGCGCCAGCTGCCGCACCGCGCTTGCCTCCTCAACCACATCTCTCACCTTCGTACAGATCGGGATGTATATACACACGCGGTATGTTCACTGCAGCTGCGTTGTGACAATGCAAGAGGCAGTTGAAAATCTGGTCCAATCTGGTCTTTTAAACATAATTTCTAGTAACTTTATCAAGCAGCTGAGGCATAGGCATCAAACTATCTTTCTCCTCTTTACTATGAGAAGGATGAGGGAGTTGTACAAAAGGAAAAGGATTGGTTTTAAGGTAGAAGTAATCAGAAGAGTGACAAGAGAATGACAACAAAACCTTACCCTATGCTTTGCTGCTATGCAGGTCACTAGTTAAGACATGACAGAGGAATAATGATGCAAATGTCTTAAATTAGTGAAGTCTGATAACACACAACACCAAGGCTATAATCTACTCATGCCATGCAACCGCAGCCCAAGCATTTGCACGAAGCAGTATTGTGCAGGGCTTGCTTTTGATCTCTACAGGATACCATGTAAAATTGGTGGTTCATGTTTCAGAAAGATGAGAATGAGAAAAGACATGGAAATTATCAGAAAAGGGGGAAAAAAGAAATCTTTCCTTTTTAGAGGTTGTCTTAGAAACTTAGAAACAGGGGACAAAAAAATAAACTGGCAGCAAAGACCAGTTAAAGATCAGTCACTAGTAGCATACCCCAGAGTACTGTGGCCAATGCTACTTAACCTCTTCATCAATGATATGGATGGTGGGATAAGGTGTACCATGAGAAAGCTTGCAAATGTTACAAAACTGGGAGGAGTGGCTGATACATCACAGAGTTGTGCTACAACTATACGCACTAGGAAGCTATGTCTTGTAACTCTGACCATAGATTTGAAAAATCAGTCTGGGAGAACTGGGGGGCTTGGGAGCCCAGAGACAACATCAAGAAAGTCCTGACTAAAGGAAAGGTCCAGGAAGCAAGTAAGATCATGAAGACATGAAGATCAAAGAATGTATGAGACAAGTTCCAAGGGAATGGCCTCTTAAGCCCTTTGCTGGTTTTGGTTGGGATAGAGTTAGTTCTCTTCACAGTAGTTAGTATGAGGCTATGTTTTGGATTTGTGCTGAGAAGAATATTAAGAACACGCTGATGTATTATTTGTTGCTAAGCAGTGTTGATATCAAGTCAAGGGCTTTTACAGTTTCTGATACTGCCCTTGTGTTCCCAGCTTCTCCTCTACAAGAGGCTAGGAGGGGACACAGGCAGGACACCTGACCCAAACTGAACAAAGGGACATTTCATTCTGTAAAATTACATGTTTAGTATAACAGTTAGGGGGAGTTGACAGGGGCTCTTAGGTCTCTCAGTTGCTCACCCTCTTTGTCTCTGGGTCTTGCTGCTCAGGGACTGCCTCGATGTCAGTCAGTGGATGGTGAGTGGTTGTATCATCTGGGTTTATTCCCCCCCCCCCCCCCCCCCCCCCTTTATTTTCATTACATATTATTATTAGTATTATTGTTCCATTTCATTTATTTTCAATTATTAAACTGTTCTAATGTCAATCCATGTGTTTTCACTGGTTTTTTTTTCCCTCCAATTCTTTTCTCCATCCCACTCAGGGAAGAAGTAGGTGAGCAAAAGGCTGTGTGACGCTTAGATGCTGAACGGGGTTAAGCCACGAGTGATGTCCAAGACTGATAGTTATAGGCAGCTTCACAAAACAAACCAAACCTTTCTACCAGATCTCCCTGGACCTGCACACAACACCCTGATGGGAAGTGAATGTCAAGACCTAGAGAACATGTTAAGTACAGTAAAATCTCTCATCTTATTGGTTCTTAAATAACCCCCAGATCCAATAGGGGTTGTCATTTATCCTGTATTACCTGTTGCGGAGACCTGGCAAAATGAACACTGTGAAACTTAAACAGAAGAGGTACTCTCTTTCATGATGTACATATAAAGTCATAATAAAGGGAAGAAAGATCACAGGGGAAATCTAAGCTGTTATCCTCTCTGCTCCACTTGAGCAAGTCCAAGACTTCTAAGGTGGCAGTGTTGTTCTGAAAGTGATAACAAATCTCCAAATAAAAAAGGCAGTATAAAGTTTTTAATATGTTCCCTCCTGATTCATCTGGATACCAGACAGTTGCATATTTCAGTCCTTCTTTGATATCTCCTTCTGATAATTCTGATTTGGTGTTGCATAAAGTAGAATAGAACTCATTCTCTCCACCCAGCGTGAGCCGAAGTAAAGCATGACAAATTGTTTGGTCAGGTCCAGTACTGAGACAGCCAATATTCCAATCTCCTTACCATGTAGAACACTATAACCAGTGCTGTGGATGCAAGGAGTGGCTCATAACTACTTGTCTCACTCACTACCATATGGCAAGCTGTATCTGCCTGAAACCTAGAAAGGTCTCTGGTACCTCATGGTCATCTTTCCAATTTGGTGCCTTTACAGAAGTAGCAAATGGAGGCCCAACACCTCCACACTACATGTAAAAGCATCTGAGGGGAATCCGTGTTTCCATGTGGAAACACAGTACCTAAACTTTCATCCTTGTAACAACACGCTATTGACACAGAGTTGGCCTCAGCCAGCTCCCACAGACACACTATATATGTTTAGCTGTGAGTCTACCGTAGAGTTATTGTGCACAGAACAGAAGGCAAAGCATCTGCCATGATTTTCTCCAGTTTCCTACTGCCAGAAGAGCTCCAATACGCTACACAAACCTTCATTTACTGCTTCTATTTTGTCCTTACCTAAAATGCTCGCTTACAAGTCTCTTCTGAAATCCACTTTTTTCCCGTCACACAATACCTCTTGTATTATGCAGACACACTTGCACACATTTGCTGCTCCACTAATGATGTCTGTCTCAAATGCTCCATTGCCAGCTCATCCAAGAAATTTTTTTCTGTATTTTCCTCACAAAATACTTTTTAAATTAGCCACAAAACTATACCCTTGGAAGCTGACCCCTTTTAAGCATCATGCCCTTTTATGTCTGACAAATTTGGTGGGCTTCCACTACAGGGTTGCAGCATTGGTAGATAAAGGTAAAGCAACCGACATCTACCTGGACTCATGCAAAGCATTTGACACTGTCCTGCACAACATCCTTGTCTCTAAGCTACACATGGATTTCACAGGTGGAACAGGATAAAGATCTAACTGGGTGGTTACCAAGCACTGCAGTCAACGGCTCCATGTTCAAGTGGAGACCAGTGACAAGTGGCATTCTTCAGAGGTCAGTATTGGCACCAGCACTGTTTAACATCTTTGCCAGTGACACGGACAGTGAGACTGAGAGCACCCTCAGCAAGTTTGCTGATGACACCAAGTTGTGTGGTACAGTTGACAGCCTGGAGGGAAGGGATAGCGTTCAGAGGGATGTTGACAAACTTGAAAGGTGGGCCCATGCAAACCTCCTGAAGTTTAACAAAGCCAAGGGCAAGGTCCTGCCCATGGGTTGGGGCAGTTCCAACCACAAATGAAAGCTGAGCAGAGAATGGATTGAGAGCAGCCCTGCTGAGAAGCACTTGAGGGTGTTGGCTCATGACAAGCTCAACATGAGCTGGCAATGTGTGCTTGCAACCCAGAAAGCCAACCATATTCTGGGCTGCATCAAAAGCAGCATGACCTGCAGCAGGTCGAGGGAAGTGATTCTGCTCTTGTGAGACCCCACTTGGAGTATTGCATCCAGCTCTGGGGCCCACAACATAAAAAAAGACCTGTCGGAGTGAGTCTAGAGGAGGGCAACAAAAATTCAGAGGACTGGAACAACTGTCCTGTGACAGCAGGCGGAAAGAGCTGGGGTTGCTCAGGCTGGAGAAGAGAAGGTTCCAGGGAGACCTTATAGGCCCCTTCAGGTACTGAAAGACTGCTACAAGAAAGCTGGAGAAGGACTTTTTACAAGGGCACATAGTGGCAGAAAAGGGTAATGGCTTTAAATTGAAAGAGGGTAGATTTAAATTAAACATAAGGAAGAAACTCTTCACTGTAAGAGTGGCAAGGCAGTAGAAGAGGTTGTCGAGAGAAGCTGTGGATCCCCCATCATTGGAAACATTCAAGGCCAAGTTGGACAGGGCTTTAAGCAACCTAACCCGGTGAAAGATGTTCCTGCACATAGCAGGGGACTGGAATTAGATGATTAGATGAGGTCCTTTCCAACCCAAACCATTCTGTGATCATGACAAGGGTAGATCCAGAAGCCAAGCCCAACCAGCTACAATTGGCATGTTTACACAAGTCAGAAATAACAGATTTTATTTAGCAATTAGTATCTGACAACTTCAGAATGAAGCAAAAATATCCCAGGAACACAAATAGCAGCAGATCACATTTCTGTTATGTACAGTCTCCTTTCTGTTGTTTTTTTTTTGTTCCTCTTAATTACTTGTGCTTTGTTCCAAATTGGACTACGTTTTCCTTGGAGCAAGAGCCTTATTTATCTAAGTACTTATGAAACACTAGGACATCCAGATTAGAATCTTTATGTGTGTATATAAAACAAACAGCAGATGATAATGAAAACAAGAGTTAACAAGTTCCTGACTTGTTAAGAACTAAAATTTGTGGCCCATATTTTCAATTTAAGATTAATGAATGCTGTAAGGAATTATATAAGCTTCATAATTAGGGTTTTCTTTTTTGCAGACTGGCTTTCTTTTTTTTTTTTTTCTACAGTGCTGATTCTTATTATTTCTGTCATTGTGAACTTTTGCCTCCTTTAAAATGAATTATTAGCCTTTTGATGTAAAGACCTTATTCTCAGAAAAAGCTACCTCAGGACAAGTACATACAAGTCATACCAACTAAGGAAAGGTACTATAAATAGTGCTCACATTCTAGGGCCACAGTAGCTCTTGCAAACTTAGCCCTGCTAGTTAAGCAGTTACTATGGCTACTTCAGGATTGATTTTAAGCATGAGTCCAACCTTATGGCTGAGCTCACACTCATCTCATACAAGTTATTTGGACACAAGCTCAGACTGGTGAGGATCAAATCCTGTTTCCATGGTACCCCTCAGCACAGATCCAAGCATGCATTTGTGTACAGTGAAGAACGCTGGCACAGGAACAGTAGTACTTTCTCAGTCCATGTCTCCTGTACCATCTCCAGAAGTGCCCAGTGCATGACTGAGGTAGCGGAAACAAGCCCAGAAACAGTGCATGATTGAGGTAGAGAAAACAAGCTTGCCTTGTCTCCTCACTAGAAGCATGTGCCATAAGGTCCTTCCAAAATGGCACTCTGCAACACACATGCTACCAAGGTCGGGACACCTCTAGGTGCAGGTCCCAGAGCAAGCCTTACTTCCCCCATCCTTGTGCCTGTGCCTTAGCAAACGGACATACTGATTTACCAAAGTGGAGTTGTTCAACAGCTGTTTGAAAACACTGGAGAAACTACCAAAGAAGGATTTCTGGAAAGTATACAAGATAAAGGCACAAATAAATGAACTATTAAAATATATTTAAATCCAAAGAAAGTTTATGAAATATATACAGCACCAATATTATCCCGACACTTGTGACATACAGGCACAATAGGAATTAGCAGGGGGAGGGACAATGCGCTGAAGCACACTGAAAACTGTAAGATGACAATTCATATGTCTAAATAACAACAAAAATCTCTGCTGTTTTTTCTTCCTATTGAAGGTTTACCAGGCTTTAACCTCCCATTCACTGCTGAATACATATAGGACAGTTTTGGCACACTTAAAAATGCATACATACCTGTGGAAAAAAAATCTAGGTGTAATTTTCATTCTAGGGAGAGGAAAAAGCCACCATTAGCAACATGTGGCCTGATAGGAATCATATTGTTCATGACTTGAAGACATGCAGAAACAGGTACAGTTTGAAACTAAATATCTTGTTTCCTCATTTCACAGCTAAGATGAAAAGGTAAATTTCACTGTTATTAAAAAAAAAAAAAAAACACACCACCAATTTTTCAACTCCAGCAGCCTTGAAAAGTGGGGGGTTTTGCCCTCCTTGTCTCTGCCAAGCTTAAAGTTTTAATTCACATAAGAAAAATCCAAATCAAAAATACATGCTACCTGAAATATCTCTTTGAATGGTATCCTGTAAAGATACAGTGAGGAATTTCTTTTCACCTACTTCAGTAAAACACAACTTCATAAATGCTAATCCTTCTATATTTTGATGGCAGAGTGGTTTTTTTTCAGAGATCATTTTAATCCCAATGAACTCTTAACACATGGCATACACATACTTAAGTATCTCATTCCTACTATAATCATGTCTACCTAGGTGTTATTACAAGAAATCTTACAGCATTATTAACTGAAGCATTAGTTTCCAGGACAGAAATACCAAATATTCATCCTGTAGTAACAGTCCCTGTGAAAGTTGTGGGTGAACTGGAGTTAAGCCATTCCAGTTAGTTATATGACCAGTTTCTCCCCAATAGCTAGCTCCAGGAATTTGGAAGAACTGGTTTGACAACACTGACACAAAGCAAGAGCACCAGGAGAATCAATATGAATTGCACTAACAACAATTAGTTTACTATCCAAATCCAATAGTTCCCACAAAACGTTCCAACCCAGCTTCTGTTAGCACAAATATGCGACAACTTTTCACTTCACTGTAACTCAGATCAACCATTTATCACAACAGCCTGCTAAACTGACAAAAAGTTATCCTCACCTTTGTTCGCCTGCATGGTGTTAAAATATTTAAAGCTGCTGCCTGCCTGCCTGCCTGCCTCCGTAATGCTCTCTCTGCACATGCCCAGCCAGATCAGCAGCTGGTGAAAATCAATCCAGCTGCACTGAGGCAAATGGAGCCTTATTGATCTGCACCAGGTGAGGATCATTACGGGCAGCGGAGCCACACTGACACTCTGCTATCACACTGAGACCACAAGCAAGAAACATGTAGAAACACTCTGAAGTCCTATCTTTGACTCCAAAGACTTCAATTACTGATGGTCAATCAGATAATAAAAGTGAAGCTTTTGCTTTGTCTGAAATTGTCTTCTAAAAAATAGATTTTTGATACTTTGTATCGTCTCAAAATTGTGGGTTTTTTTTCACTCAAAACCTTTCTAAAGGCTGACATAACAACAATATGTAAGGTGAAGAAGCATAAGATACTGTAAATGCAGAAAAAAGATCATTAAGGAGCAGAATTATCAAGTAAATATCCATCTAGGAGCACATTGGGGTTTCAAGTAGTATTTAATATTACTTAACACATTTTTAAACATCTCAACACAAACCATAAATGCAGTCTAAAACTCTTAAGAAAAAACCAAACTGAAGGTTTTCCATAGAGGAGAGGCTTGTTACTGCATGACAGTCAATTTAAATGTCTGTCTGTATTTTATTTTTTTTCCCCTCTTTCATTAAGTGGTAATTCAGCTCTTCATCTTTTCCGATTTTCTTTACTCACTTTCAGGCAATTACTGCTGGGGGCTCTGATGTTAATGAGTTATACACAGCATATTTAGAAACGAAATACGCTTTTAGAGTATGAAGTTAAGTTAATGGAAGCATCAACCTGAATAGATGCAAAAGCCAGACATCTTTGATATCAGTGCTTGATTGATTTTATAAGTCAGGTGTTCATATGAATAAGTAACCCTTACTTAGCTCAAGGAGCATTTTGACAAGAAATTTGCACTGATGAGCTATAAAGGCAGCCTTTTTATAAGACTCTGCATTGCATTGTCCCTGTCTCTCTTTTCTTTTTTTTAGTCTTGTTCAGTTTCACTCTTAAGTAATCTAAAGCCTTTATGTCACGGCAGATCTATATATTACCACTGAAGCTTTTGTACAGCTACTTATTAAATCTTTACAGTTTTAGAAACATATGAAGCTATTGATGTGAAAAGCATGACCCTACTTCTAAAAATATTATACTTTATGCATGAAGGGTTCTTGATTGCTTTCTCTTAATTGTTACAATGAAACACAATAAGATATTTTCTGGAGTTTAACAGTTTAAATATAAAGTCATCTCATTTTTAAATACTCTTCTGTTCATTCTTCATTTAAAAACTTGATGTTACTAGACACATAAGACTTTTAACCACATCAGAACTAAATTAACCAGATTTTGCAAGTCACTCCCTTGTTTTGAGCTTTGTTTCTTTCTTCCAATGAAGAAAAATCCCTAATCTGAAGTGAAATTAGTATGTTAGACTAAAGACTGAAATGCAACACAAAATTGTTACTTCGTCTCCAACAAATAGCTATCCATTTACCACATGGAAGAGACACATAAGCATGTGCTCAGCCACAGAAACAGGGAACAGGTAAAAGAGCCAAAAGTCAATCTTATTATAAAATCTTTGCTCCTACTGCAAGCAGAAAGGATTCTAGTCTTCACTCAAAATGCCTACCAAGTTCTTCTTTCCCCTCTTCTCCACCCTTCCTTTTGAGAAGGAAATATTAGCCAAAAAACTCACATAATCATGTCTACATTCCAGAATTATTAGCCAAAATTAGAAAATTTGTGAAAGGAATAAACAGACAAGACACATATATTTGTTAAGCTTAAGAGCATATAAATACCAGAACAACTTACCCATGGAGGTCATAGATGTTCTACCCCTTGCAGTTTTTAATCCAAAATTATCTCTAAAATGAGACCACACACACAAAAAACCCCAGAAAAGCGAGGATCAGGAAAGTCACCTAGATAAAAGGCCATGTTAATTCAGTTTGTGTCTTTTAATAGAAACACTTTAACCTGTTGAAGACTCTGCTGCCTTTCCAGGCAATCAGTGGCACTGTTTCTCTAAGGGTGTGTTAGACAAGAATCACCTGATGAAATGCTAAGGTGTGTGCTAATGTGCAGGTGGCTCACATTAATAGAAGAACCCTCGGTTTGCAAATCTGTTAATCTATCACAATGTGTGTTATCAAGCCAATCTTCTATGCAGCCATCAGGTGTCACTCTATGTAATCAAACACAAGAAATGGAAACTAAAGCTGCCTCCTAGCTTTTGGCTTAAAATTGTTGATTTAAAAAAAATTTTGAAGTAATTTCCCTGAGCACAAGAACAGCTCTTGTGAAGTGAACATGAAGGTTTTTGTATAACACTAAGAATGTTTGAATTTAGCCTGACATTTGGCAATGGTAGGTTACACAGTCAAGTCTTCATTGCCAGAGGGTAGGGAGGCTGGCTTTCTAGATTATGGCTTTGCCTTTGAGCTTCTTTATTTTATTTCAGCCTATATGATATAGTAAAACCGGTTGTGGAGCACTTCAAAACAGGGTAGAAAGACCACAGCCACAACATAAAGTCCAAAACTAGAATACGCTTTTTCTGAGTATTCGTGTTTGATCAAAAATCCGTGGAAGTCTGTCAGACAGACTTCATCCCTAGACCAGGTGTCACCAATATACGGTTCTCCAATGTTATGCTAAACATGATTTTATCTGTTCCCTCTCAACCAATGTTAACACTGTTTTATGTACTTTAAGCACATTAACCTTACTTTGGTTAAGTGCATACTGTAAAGTTATCCTATGCTTCACAAACCCAAATGTGTGATGATGCAAGGTCAGCTGTAAAACGTGTAGAGAAACTGGGTAAGGCAAAGTGAAAAACAGTATCTGGTCCAATTCAATGGCAGATCATCCAAGATTTTGCAAATACACACCCAGAATTTCAGCTCTGTCTGCAGCTGTATCACAAAGAGCCAAAAATGGCTTTAAGTGTTCATGCCATTTCAATCCATCCAAGCTCATCTCATTAAACAAAGAGAGATTCATCTGCAAGATGTAAGTTGAAAATACTTTGAATATTACTCTGGTAATAATACTAACTATTTTATTGAGTTATAATGCTCAGTTCCAAGGTGTTTCTTTTTCTGTTTATGCATCAACCAATAAATCCTACCCTAAAGTTTCAGATAAGCAGTGTTCATGCAATGGGCCAGTACGGAAAGTATCACACCCAACAGTCTGTTACACGTTTTTAACAGTTGAGGACAAAAAAGCATGGTTAGTGGCAGCCACTCTCAAGTCTCCACCTGGTAACAGCTCCATTACACCTCTCCCATCTAGTACAACTTCAGATGATTAATAACCTGGAAGACTTTTCTTGGCAGAAATCTCCTGAAAGGGGCAAATTTTCAGAGCCCAGGCACAGGGAAGTCTGAATTCATATATATCCTCTGATGCAGGAAAGTCTACACAATATCTGTTCTGTGACCTCAACATGGGAGAATAAAAGGGTAGCTGAGCATTACAAAGAGAGCCTGTTTCTCCATCTGCGCTGCCTAGCAGCAGCACCTGATGTAGTCTCCAGAGCAGCAACATTGCCGCAATTCACCACTACAAACCAGGGTGACATGCTGGCACATCTGAGTCTAGTGGAGCTCTGTCTTCAGCAAGGCCAGAATTTAGCCCAGGTTCTTGTTGCCTCAAGAGACGTGAAAGTGTGCTCACAGATATGAAGTACAGGCATTTATACTACCACAAGCTGTAGTTTGTATTTTTATTTTGAAGGCAGAATCTTATGGAACCTATTGGATGCTCATGCATTATTAATTTTCTTCAGCTATAAAAATATAAAATGGAATGTACAATAACATGTTGTTTATTGCTTATGCCTGTGTGATGCTCAGAAACTCGGATCTCCTGCCAGACACTTATAAGCAGAACTGTTCCACTTCATGCTGATGACACTGCTCCATCAAACAGTACTAATCAAATTGCCCAGGGCCTTCCAAACAAACTGTTAAACTGCATCATCAAAAAATAGTCAAATGGTACTGCCCATCTTAGTCTTATACTGACAGCGTGAATTGGAAAGTCTCCAAATATATTATAATAGGTTCTGCAGATTTGCTTCTGAAATTCCAGCCATGTTACATCACTGTCCTTAAATGAATGGCAGCTGATAGCTATCACAATATTTAGAGGTTTATAAAGAAAAATGTTCCACTTTAAAGGTAGCAATGTGTTAGCATCAGATTTTAACATGCTTAATGACAAAGATTCCTGCTTATCTAGAAAAGTTGCTAATACCGGTCTGCTGGTTACTCTAAACATTCCACAGTAATTAAAAAAAATTACTTCATTCCAAACAACAAACGCATTCTGGTTTTCTCAGTTCTGTACCACAGGAATATTAAAGTTTGTGCAAACAGAAGACCACTTTTGTACTGTTAAGTTTGGGGTTTGTTTACTTTTCTTTCAAGCAAGCATTTCAGTTGATACCACTGATGTAGAGGAGTAAAGCTGTCCTTATGCCCCTGTTTCTTTCATTGATGAACAAAAGGAGGGTTTTCTCTAAGTTAATTGATCTCCCTTTTGGTAGTTGCCAGTCTTACCTGTGTCTTCTGCTTTGCCTCACAGCTTCAGAAGTGTTCCCAAGAAGATGGAGAAGGTGCAGCTGGTAGGACAATGCCCTCAGAGGCAGGCAGCTTTCAGACTGGAGAAAGGCTCCGGCATAACAAGCTGTACTCCAGGAAACTGGGAGGTGTTCAAACACGGGGAAGAGATTGTATATGGCACATCCCCATGGTAAAGTGGGGATTATTGGGTGTTCACTGCAAAAACAGGCTCCTGATCTGAAGAAAAATGCTAGTGTAGTTGTACCTCTTGAAAGCCTCTTCATACTTTAGTCTCACAAGTTCTGTAAGGACTCAAAAGCCAAACATGTCTCAAAAAATGAAACAAACTTATTCTTTCAGATCCACCAGCTGAAAGCTGTTACTGTACACATTGCCAGAGAAGACTTCCCAAACCTGGCCCAAATGCCCAGTTCACAGTTTTATTTCAATGTGTGGGTAAAACAAATAAACAGATCAATATTTTGATGGTAGATGTGTTTTAAATGCTGTAAAATGGTTGCAGGTGCACCCATATTTTTCACTATATTAACTAGGTGCAGTTGATGAATTCAATATAAGAAGCAGCAGCAGAAAGGTCCACCTCTATCCAGGCATCCTTGGGCAGGTCTTGGGAACGCTTTTGCAGGTAGCTTTGTGTCATAGTTTAGGCCCAGCTGGCAACTAAGCCCCACACAACCACTCACTCACTCCTCCCCCAGGTGGGATGGGGAGGAGAAAATACAAGGAAAGGGTCATGGACTGAGGCAAGAACAGGGAGGGATCACTCACCAGTTATGGTCACAGGCAAAACAGACTCAACTTGGGGAAAAAAAATGTCTAATTTATTACCAATTAAATCAGATTAGGATCATAAGAAAATAAAAACTAAATCTTAAAACACCTTCCCCGCACCCCTCCCTTCTTCCTGGGCTCAGCTTTGCTCTCCATTTCTCTACCTCCTCCCTCTGAGCAGCACAGGGGGATGGGGAATGGGGGTTGTGGTCAGTCCATCACACGTTGTCTCTGCCGCTCCTTCCTCCTCAGGAGAGGACACCTCACATTCTGCCCCTGCTCCGGCATGGGGTCCATCCCACAGGAGACAGTCCTCCATCAACTTCTCCAGTGTGAGTCCTTCTCACAGGCTGCAGTTCTTCACCAACTGCTCCAGTCTGGGTCCCTCCCACCGGGTGCAGTCCTTCAGGAGCAGCCTGCTCCAGCATGGGCTTCCCATGGAGTCACAGCCTCCTTTGGTTGCAGCCACCTGCTCCAGTGTGGGGTCCTCCCTGGGCTGCAGGGCGTCTCTGCTGCCCCAGGACCCTCTATGGCTGCAGGGCACAGCTTACCCTCTCCTCACGTGCTGCAGGGGAACTTCTGCTCTGGCCCACCCCCTCCCCGCCTTTCCTCACTGACCTGGGTGTCTGTCTGGTTGATCTCTCTCACATCCTACTTCTCTTTCTGCTGCAGGTTCTGCAGCAGTTTTTTTCCCTTCTTAAACATGTTATCCCAGAGTCACTGCCACCATCACTGATGGGCTCAGCCATGGCCAGAGGCGGTTCCCTTTTGGCGACAGGGAAGCTTCTAGCAGCTTCTTGCAGGAGTCACCCCTGCAGCCCCTACCCCGCTACAGAAACCCCACCACACAAACCCAACACACTTTGCCAATGGACCTTGTTCCCTGTTCGAAAAACTTGAGTTCTTGTAGGACTGGGCACATCCGAGCAGAAGCTGCCAGCTAATCTACTGTGTTACCATGGGGTGGATGCGTGAGGAGTGCTGAGGATGATGTTCTGGTAGCAGACAGCCGTGCATGGATCATCAGTTTTAACATATGCAAATTAGTCCTTTTTTATTTATTTTTATTTTTTCCTTAGGCCTGCTGGTAATAGATGCAGTTATTAAAAAGCCATAGGTAGCAGAATGATAGCTCATTGTTAGTTATTTGCCTTCTGAGTCATGAAATATCGCACCTGGGCTAAGCTCTGATTTGGGAACTCCCCTAACATCTTCAGTATCTCCGGCATTTTTAATGAAACAGTTATGAGAATCATCTTTGCTATTCTTACTGACAGTAGTTTTTTTATTTAAATAAACTATGCCTTTAGACAGCCTTGTATTTGAAAATAAGAACATCAAGTTCAGAATACTAAAAGGTTAAACAGAAAACTTGACTGTTCCTTCAGTGCTACCGAAGGATCAACAGTTCAGCAGAATCACTGGGAAGTGGGGAAGAAAAAAAAAAAAAGAAATGCAATGGATTTTAAAACATAGCTCATTTGCAATTGCCTCCCCAGGTCTCTCCCACATTTGTTTTGGGTATATCTACAAATCGTACATGTTTCCTATGTACAGGCTGGTATGAACAGACTCCCACAGAACGCAGTGAGGTTCCACAAGTTTCTAGGAAGACAGAGGTTAGTATTAATGTCTGCAAATGTTCCTTCTCTGTCTCTGTCTTTAGATGTGTAATATGAAAGCAAATAAGAAATACAATCTGTTTTCCCATCATGGTAAAGATAATAATTTCCTGTTTGAAGGAAATTTGGCCAAAAGCTTTGAAAAATGAAACTCTTCTCACTCGACAGACATGGGTAAAGGCTAAGTAAGAATGTCTGGCAGTACTATTATGTGAGCTCCTCTGTTTCACATATATTGTCCTATAGACTAGGTGCAAAAATCTGTCACTGGACTTACACTTTTCTCTGCAGAGCCAAACCTCAGCAATACTGTAGAACTACTCTGTTTTCCCAAAGATAAATATATATGGTGCAATTTTACTTTTGTATTGATTATTATTTTTCCGTCTTCTTTTAAGAGATATCACAGCCATTCTCTTCAGCCACTGTACCACTAGACAATGTGATTTAACTGATATTAAAAAGCCAAATAATCAGAAAAAAATGCACTCAGAAAAATCCAAAAAACTCTCAGATTTGTTTACTATCTGTGCATGCTATTTAATAAATGCCTGTATTCTAATACCTATATATATATCACGGCACATTTGTAAATAATTGGGAAGCAGAAGAGAAGTTTAATTTGCAACTGATATAATTCTCAGTAAGTAATTAACATCCCATTTAATAGCATAAGTAACGATATGTAACAGGCAGTATTTCAGAACAGTCAAACAAAAATAATCCAAAAAAGCCCCCTGTATTCATAGTGACAATTCTCTCATGACAACATCACAGGAAAAGGTTGTAATTAATGCAAAAATAAAGCGGACAATCTATTAACATAATCTGAATAAAATCCTTCCACAGTTAAATGCAGACACTAAGTGCTAGTATAATACTTTATTAATTAACAAAGTATTTATCCACTGGGAAATGAGGATAAAAGACTCTACACTTTGTCAGACTGCAGAAAAATGTGTTAGCTCTTCATAAGAAATGCATAAAACTCAAACAAAAGAATGATTATCTCTTTAAACCAATTACATTTAATCTCAGAAGAAAGAATGAATAAATCTGTTCCTTCATGTTACTGTGATACACCACCAAAATTACAGAGATCACAGTCCTTTATAGATTTCAATGCTAGTATCAAGTGATTCTCTTGAACTGTTAAAAGTATTAGTACACCACATGGCATTTTAAGTTACAGGATTTTTTTTAAAGAGGGGAAACAGCTTTGTAAATGCATTACTCTAAATGGAGCTGTTTTCTAGCCAAATGAAAGACATGGTGCTTTCTAAACAGTCTTCATCACACAGCATAGCCATCCTGGCCAGACACCTTAACACAGTATATCCTTATCCTAACTACACTGTCAGAATGGCTTACACTTGCCAAGTCCTCTAGAAATCATGCTTTTCCTGCACTTAAACATTGAAAAAGTTACATTTTTAGATAATAATATTTTAACTAATTGCAAATGATTTTTTAGCCATTATCTGTAAAAACCCACCCAGGTCTTCCAAACTACAAAGCATTTAAAAATTAAAACAAACACAAGTGAACAATCTACTCAAAAATTCTTAAGGGAAAATATTTTACCAGGAAAATCAGAATAGTAAGGATAGAAGAGTATTGCTCAATGGGAGACTATAGTCATTAAAACCTTGTCATGGTTTAAGTCCGGCCAGCAAAATACCACAAAGCCACTTTCACACCTCCCCTCCTCCTACCCCAGGAGAATGCAGCTGCAGTATCAGAAGCTGAGAAAGACCTTGATTTTGGTGCAGGCATTCCCCAACACTAGCTAAAAAGACAACTTATCAGTACTTTTCTCAGGGTAGATCCAGAAACCTAGCTTCATAGCAGCCACTGTGAAGAAAGTCAACTCCTTCTTGACTAAAACCAGCAGAGTACATGGATGAAGTTATTCTGAAGTTACTAGTGGATGATTAACCGGTTTCTAACATGGCTGCTTTCCCATGCAACAGATTTTCAAATACAAAATATTTTGTGTCCTGTAAGAGATCACTCAATCGTTACACTTTCTGTTACTGATTCATCAAGACTCTTCCTAGTGACTTTAGGAAGTCCTATATCAACTTCCCTCCTCTATTCTAAGTGAGAACACTGGGGCAATGTGAATAAAGAATTCTCTGAAAAGCTGAAAGTCACATCTTATACACCCTTGTTCAAGGTCTTCCGTTTTCCCAGGAATAAGGAAAGGAACATTGACATTTATCCCTGTGCAGTTAACCACTGCATCATTTCAAACTTCATAAAGCCTTTCATTCATATCATGTTATCTTGCATTTACGTATATCACGTTATTTTAATAAGAAATGCATGACAATAACTCCTCAATTATCTTTGAAAAAATTTTTTTAAGCTAATCAAAAAATTTCCAGTCTTGTCTAAAAACTGACAAATGTTTATTTGGAAAAGTCATTAATATTTTCTGTTAGGAATTCTAGCTTTGATTCTTCACTCGCCCAGACCATTTATGGACCCATGTCTCAGCTACACTGCATCTCCATTAATGTAATGAAACATCACAGGATTGCAATGTAAAATTCAAAATCTGCTTCAGGGCATAACTTCATCATCAATTTATGAACTTTAACCTCTAGAAATAGTCCTGACATGGAGAACATTCCATCATGAATGTATACTGTGAGCAGTCTTATTCCTTCAGCTGTGATAGTTCTTTCTGCCTGGTGGGACTCTTGGAATACCACCTACAGTGACAAGATGCAAAGCATTCACAATCAGAAAGAGATTAATCATTTATTTACTGTTTATGAGTGCATATTGACTTCATATTATTATCATTTCTCCTTTATGGGATAAAATTCTGGAAACAAAAGGATGAAAATAAAAGAACTTCAGATAGGAAACATAAAACCATCATTACAATGAGGCAAAACTGGTTTCCATTAATGAAAACTAGCATATAATGCAGTGAATAACTTAAGTAACCTCAAGTTTCTCAAACTGAATGAATTTCTATGAAATTAAAGTTTGTCTGAACTTTTTTCTCACTTGTATTCATAAAAATACATATATTTTAAATGATCAATCTAGTAGCTAATTGGAAATGTTTCTGGGTTTTCTTCATCTCTTACTATTACTACTGTTCTTTTTCACAGAATAAGAAGAAACTTCCCCAAAGTTGCAGAACATCTCTTTCTCAGAATGAGAGCTAGAAATCATAAGGTCCTAACTGGTCTTAGTATTTGACGTGTAAATGTTTCTGTAGCAGCATCAATAAATTACAGAAAAGACTGTTGGAAGTTCAGATCCTTATGGAAGTGATGAGAAGGGATGAATTCCTTTGCCTGAAGTCTTAACACAGCATGAATAGCTCTGCCTATCAATACCTGTTATGTGCAGAACATAGTTACAGGCATGTTCTACTACTGTCTTTCTCCTAATGTCTGTGCATTTTCAATATCCTTCTGATGCACTTTTGTTACATACTTAATGTTGTTACAGGTGCAAACTGTAATTTCAATCTTGAATGCCATTGCACATGTGCCTCAAAAACACTGAAGGCCAAAACTCTATGCTGCTAACACAGATTGTGGGTCAACAACATTTTTCTTTGCTTGCTAATGCTTTATTGTCTCTTAGTATACACTGAAATAATAATGGTAATTTATGCAGATATTTTATATGCATAGCAAATAATGAGAAACACCTGCAGAAATTTCCCTCCTTCTCTGAGTTCAGCAACTAATTATATTTTTAAATAATGGCTACCATTGAACACAATTATCTAAATCACTTTAAGTAATGGAATCTTTTAAAGGTGTTTTTGAAAATTTTCACACAGTTTTTAAACAGTCTTTTTATATAGCAGATAGGAGACAAAGAATGTGGTAAGCAGCTTAGTAACCCAAAAATGTTTTGGCAGCTATAAATCAGACTGTGGTTTTTTTTTTTTCCCAGTCTTCTGCAGCTAATACTTTGCTGATTTAAAAAAGGCTAGGATTTCCCCAATACCTCCACTTCCCGATTAACATTCCTGGGTGCTATATATTGAAAATAAACTACAGGAAAAAGTAAAAAACCCACTCCAGTTAAAGTGACGGACTCAGCAAATCTTATGTTTCCAAAGGGGAGATTTGAAAGCAGAAATGGGGATGGAAAATAGCAAGTTTATGGATAAGGAATAAGGGGCTAATTTAAGGAAAAGAGTAGAGGTGTCTGAAGACTAAAGCAACATCCATTCACCTGAGAGATACTTGTACTGTACCTTGCACAGTGAACATTCTTTCCAACTCTGTAACTAAATGGGACAGAAGTGGTGTTTCTTACTATGCTGTCCATTGCAAGTAAATAAGTGAAAAAGAGTAAAAGAAAATGACAAATACTGTAACTGGCTCAGCTCTTGGATTTGATTCCCTATGTCTGTTTGTAAACTAGAGAAAGGGGTCAGTCAGTTTTAGTTCAGCACTATTTCTCTTGTTCTTAATTCCAAGCTTTTAAGAGTGATAAAACAGAAAATAACTTTTATAAATACATCTGGCAAGCAAACACACACACACACACACACACACACCCCTGCTCCCAAAAGAGCAAATGAAAACAGGGGATTAGACAAAATCTCTGCCTCATATTCAGATGTCTAACAAGAATTTTCCTGTACTTCCCAGCACCTGGGTCAGCATCTAAGTGTAATTGCCTTACTATTGACACCAGACCCACCACCAGACTTCTCAACAGTGAGGTAATACTGATTTTTGGAACTCCAAAGATGACTGATCAAGATTAACTCAAAGCCAGGATGCCCTGCTATGGAAAAATAAAAGTAAGGGTAAAGGCAGAGGTGGGCCATCTAAGATGAGGAGAACCCTGTGTAGTCAAAGCTGTAGATTTGCTGTTGTAATGCCATAGAGGTGATTACTGTAGAAAAGTCCACCCTATAGATACCTTCTCATACGTCCTACTGTAATTCAAAGTAGCAGCACAAAGGCAGCTCGGTTTTCCATGGTGTTACTGCTGCGGTTGGAAGTCTGTGACCTAGGTCTACTTTGCTTTGAGACACAGTAGCCAGTCCCTGACTGTATAGCTCACATGTGCTGTTCTAGTTTCGTGACTCCAGAGTAGATGTATTTCTGTTCTGTGTTGTAAATACAGCTTACCTTTCCACAACGTTGTAATGCACATGACAAATCTCAAAAACACTTGAATCTCTGGCATCTAACATTTAAAAAAAAAAAAAAAAGAGAGAGAGAGAGAGAAAAACACAGCAACACCCTAAACTTGGAGCATATCAGTTCTGAATTTTGAAACTCTAGCTTGGACACTTGGGCAAGATCATGCCTACATAAGGCATGGCTGCCCCAGGTTTGCAATTCATCTTTTTCATCTCCTGTTGCTAGTGGAAACAGACATGATGCTCCTGGAGGTGGACAGGGATGACAAAAATTACCATTACAGCTTCAAAGAAGCCTATTTATCTCTAGTATGACAGGTGCATAGTAGAGTGAAATGGGAAAATTAGAGTTAAAAAGGAGGGAAATTAGGATTCAGTTATATGTATGATACTCCTGTGTGAAATGAGTCGTTATTCTAACTCATTTCCCTGCAGCTAGAAAACCACATCATATAAATGTGGGAACTGATAGCTCACCTTCTGAAAAGAAGCCAAGAATTAACTTCTAATTCTGAGTTAATCAGAACAAGGATAAAACAGTTGGGAGAAGCATTGACACACCTTCTTTCATGCTTTATAGAAAAACAGTAAAAATTATTCATCACACCTTTGAATCAGTATCTCATACCTGCACAGAGCTCCATGACATGACTTGCAGAATCATGACTTTTGCATCGTTATTTTTGTATTTTGCACATGCAATATATTTTTACAACATGAATTCAGCAATTACTTTATATTAAAAATGTCAAAAGCATTAGAATGACTAATTTAAAAATTATATCCATTACTTCAATTTTGAAATTTACATTAAAAATCATATTATTTTTTGTTTCAAATTTCTTACAGTTTGGAAAATTAACAACATATTTCACAGTGGGCCACAATGCCCTTGTAAATAGTGTTAAATTAATTTTAATAGATTCATTGCATCTTTATCAGTTGAAACATTTTTTGATAAATGTGGAGGATTTTATTTCTTGAATTTTACTAATTTTTCTTAAAAGTCTGATCATTGTGCTTCAGATTGACAGAACATTTAGCACAGGATTTTGTGCCTAACCATAGTAACAGGAGTCCAGGAAAACTGTAAGGAGAGGGCACCACGCAACAGTACGGGATGCTCCTACAACTTCCAGGAATCTGTGTCCAAAGATCTGTGTTTTCTGTTTTAACCCCTAAGCAGTTTTCTTTAATGGAGTAGCCTAAATATTTCATTAGCATTTCCATAGTCTTCCATCTGCAGAATCTTTACAAAACATTTTAAGATGCTAAAATGTACTGAAACCATTACATACATATTTTGTATTTCAAACCTAATTCTAAAAATTTCATTATGTCTTTTGCAGTTTTGAAATCAAGACTGAATTTCATTGACACATGTTCAAGGAAGTCTTATTCCATGATAAATTTGGAATGCAAGGGAGAGCATATCCTAGTTGTTTTGACATAGGTTAAATACTGAAAATCATCCATATGAAAAACACCATTTTTCATCTGTCCTCAGTCTTTTGTATATGTATTTGATAACAGGTTGACTGAACTACGCTTTCAAAAAGAGAGATAATGCATTTCTTTTTGAAACATATCTCTCCAAGATGGAAGCTCCAATGTAGTCTCAATTTCCAAAACAGAATTAGAGAATGTTAAAATTCAGAGCCCAAATATATTTGTAGAAGATTAAAAGGAATATAGTTAGGACAAGTAGATACAGAGAATATACAGATAAATGCACTTCTACTTTGTGCAGGATCCTGTGTGGTACTGTACTGACTGGAGGGGCTGGAAGCAACATGGTTTTACAGAGATAGTCAGCATGAAAATGAAATAACACCACTTTAAGGAAGATAAAAGTAGGTAAGATTTTCCCTGAACCATGGCAGTGGGCATTTAAGGGAGAAAGAAGGTGCTGTGGGAATAGAATTCCCACACCCAGTGCAGAGGGTAGGGATTACTTTCCACTTCCAAATCCCAAAAGTGGAACCAGGCTTTTCTATCTTGCAGATCTCAAGATGTCAAAGGCTGATGTTAAACAGAGCAACAAAACACACGCTCGATCGTAATTTCAATTGACCAGGTTACTTATGTTAAGGTGTACTTTACTGAAATGCAATCCCAGTTTCTTTAGTTAGGATCAGTAATGAATAAAATATTTCAAACAATACATAATATTACTATAAACTTCCTGATAAGCATCTATTCTCAGTTGAAATACCTGAAAGAAAAAAAGTGCATCTCCTTGCAAAGTGTTTTAGAAAAGGCCCTAATGGCATTCCCAGCTGCATTTTCAACAGATTTTGGTAACAGTGAGTTTTGTAGGGACCATTGTTTTCCCCTCTGTAAGTAAATATCTCGTGGTTGGTAGGTGTGAGAAGTAGAATGTATTTTTTTTTTTAAATGCCCTGACTCTCCGGAGACCTCTCACGAACTGCAGTAGCCTGCATCGTCCATGAGAGGGAACTATTGTTTAACAGTTGAAGGTGCACATCCCCTGTCCGTTCAGTGCAATTTCCCTCTGCTTATCTGAACCCTGCCAAATGGGATGTTCAGAAAGTAAAAGGACAATCTCGATCCTCATTAGAATGCTATTTTTGAAAGCTAAACTGTTTTAACTTTTAACAAGAAGGGTGCTAAAGATGGTGCTACTAATGGGATTTGGTGTGCTGTGCAGATGGAACCGAGTGACAGGCTCCTGATAGCAAACCAGAGACATGATAGCAATAGGCATCATAGCAAGAGCACATTTGCTGCGTTCAGTGCTTTCTAAGGAAAGAGAAAACTTTTCCCAGGAATATACTCTTTTTTAAATGAGTCACTGTAAAATAAAGAACGAAATAAAAAGAACAGCTCAGTATTCATCAGTTCAGATTCCTGTTTGGCAAGTAACAATAATGATCTGTAACTGGTGCAACGTAAAAATGCTGTGAAGTGTACTTTTTCACAATCTCCCAGGCCATTACAACTGGCAAAATCCAGACTACTGCAGCAGAAGATACATAAAGTGGACTCTTGGAGACTACATGGTCTCCCGCTGGATTCTGCCCAGCCCCTACAGTGGCCGAACTACAAAACAAGTTGGAAAAATATATGCTTCTTTAGGGGTTTGTTTTGAGCAACAGAGAAAGTGGATACGTTCATTCATCCTGACAGTCTCCTGATTTATTAGAGGGCTGACGTCCATTCCTTTTGTACAATTTGGCAAATGATCAATAGAATTATCCTTTGTGCAGGCAGTCTCAGATTGACCGTGGCAGCAGGTACAAAAGGCATAATACCAGATTAAGGTTTGGGACGAATTGACAGCGTAAAGGGATGTCAGTTTTACAGACTAGATTGAAAAGCAGTAAATAGGTTGATAGGGAAATTCACGGAAATAAAGAATTTTCATGAAATACGTCCTGTTGATTATTTCATTAACTAAACTACAGAGACTTATACAATATAAATACTTTTTTTTTTTTTTTACTAACCTCAATAGGAAAATTGGTCGGCAAAAAAGAGGAAAGAAGGTTATTCACTCTATTCTTTCCTGTCTGCCTAACTTTATATATGTGCTGAATATATGTCCCACTGAATATAATGGGGGTAACTCATATTATTTTCCCTCTAAAGTTAAGAAGTCTCTGCAGGTTCAAGTTACAGTTTTTGTGCATTTTGATTATGCAGCTATTTTTCTGGTATATAAAATGACTCTGAAATAAATACAATACCTCCACAATTATTTAAATATACATTGATTTAAAATTCTGCACATTTCCTGGCCTTAATTTTGCCCTTTGTCTGAAACTAATAGTCATCAAAATTGCAGTTGCTTAACCGATGTCTTTTAAACAAGAAAACATTCCGCATTTGATTAATGGAGAAACCTCTTTATCAAGATTTTTTTCTTTTAATATTCTATTTTTTATTCATTCATTAAAAAAATGCAACGAAATACGATGTCTTATAAGTAAAAAAACTATCACAATTAAGCCCATTCTCAAATTAATTAAATGGCACTGTTCTCCAAACATTTTGTTCAAAAATGTAAAATCCCTCAACTTAGAATGCTGTGAATTAACATTTATTTTTTGTATTAAAAAGGCTCAGCTTCTCTCTGTGCTTCAAAACTGACATATTGTGCAATAAACAGCAATCAGCCTAAAGATGCTATATTAAACAAACCAAGTTTTGTTTTGCTAAACTAAGCAAAATTAGTTGAATGCCCTAAGTAATAGTTGCTGGTATTTTTTTGTAAATTATTTCTCCACTTGTTTTTGTGTCTATGCATAAATTAAAAATCTGCTGAAATTTATTATTCATCTGAGATGTAATTAATATGCAAAATTATGCAAATTAAGATGCAATTAGGCTTCAATTCTCTAGTGGAATTTTCCATTATAATTTAATACAAAGTAATAGAGTAATTGGTGTCACGTGTAATTACGGTTACTCACGTGTACTTGCAGACGTGAAAATGGTGTGGTATATGTTAGTTATCCTATGCAAATGTACCATACAGGCTCTTAACACTTGGGAACTAGGTAAACAAAGATTGTCTTAAAAAAGAAGTGAGCAATAGTGACCCTTCTTTCTTGTCATGTACTGTCATTTTCAATAACATGAATAATTGTAATTAATTTTTGCTGTGTTTATTCCTTAGAATTTATAAATAGGTAGCGTGATGCAATCCCAGGCTTTCTTTTTTTAATGTATTCTTCAGGAAATTGTCTTTCGTAAAACAAAAAATGATTTTCAAAATGACAAAGATTTGGAGGATCAGTGATATAACACCAGTTTGTCAAGTTTTTAACATAAAATAATTTTCTGTCTTAATGTGTTATACAATGAGTTCCAATTGCTTGGTATTTTGCAACTTCTTAGTACAGAGCTTTGCACTACAACCTATAATGCAAAATCAGATTTATACGGTTTGGTTGGAGTTAGAACCTACAAACAGTTGTGGACATGAACACATATACTGGGTGAGCAAATCACACTGAACTCAAGTTTTCTGAAGTGTTAACATCTGCAATATCAGCTTCTGTGTTCATACAAACTATCAACATAATTGGCTATCTGTGATACTGCAAAATAATTTATAATGCTTTTTAAGCCATTTTCCTGTCCTGAAGTTTAATTTTTGCTTTGCCTGCAGAGAATTTTGGATATAAAAATAAACTGCTCAAATCACCTAAGTAATCCAAATTTCATAATTTGCCCGATAACTACATCTCCAGCTGTATGAAAGGGACAGATTACCATGCACTTGAATTCACAAAAATGGTAAAGAAATAATGATAGGGAAAACAAAAAACAAAACAACCAAAAAAACCCAAAGCCAGAACAATGCTTTCCAAATTTTATGGTAACAAAGGAAGAAAACTGAAAAAATACAACATGAATTGGACCTTAGCTTTAACTCCTAACTCATCGTTCCCTCATGGCAGCATACACCTCTCATTTTGCAACACCCTAACAGCAACACATTTAAGCCAGTAACATGTGCAATAGAAACAGAATGATTCTGTTCCAGGCTTGTTTTTTTCTGAGTGCGAAGGCACTTTGTACTGCCACATTTTTGTTTTAATGTTATCATACTCTCAAAACCCCTTTTTTCCCCCTTGCAGGTTGGAACTTTTCCGTTGTGCATGTTACAAGTTTAATGCGGATGGATCAATAGGTAGGTAGGTGGGGTGAATAGAGGGAAATTGGAATGATTTAATATAATGAGTATAGAGCTTCAGCGTGCCAAACTGGTCTCCTTCTCTTTCTCTTCATTTGCTTCTACTGCTGCTGGCTAATTATTTAAAGGAAAAGGCATCTATGTGAGAAAATAAAATCTACCATTAGTCTCTTGTGCTGCACCCTTCCCTAGCCCCACCCATTCATCCATATGTAGCTTTTCCATTCACTCCCATAATACCACCAATTACTATGCAGTAAGGACCATTCATATTCATATTCACATCTCACTGTGGACATTTAAGCTACACTCTGAGCAACACTCATACCTTAAACTACACCTATTATACAGCTGTTGTACAATTATTGTAAATGAAGTATACAATATGGGGCTCAGCTTGTATAATAATTTGTAATCAGCGATAGAGGAAGAAGGTTTTGTGTACTTCTGCCCTGTGTACCTTTTGGTCTCCTTCTTTGCATCATTCTGCTCTCCCTTCCTCCCTTTGGGCTTGGTTCAATAAAGGCTTATTCTGAGAGACACAATAAAGAGATTCTCATTTGGGGTAAAATATCTTAGCTCTCCTGCAACTACACCAGTTCATGCCAGCTGAGACAGTCAGCCTGTCTGTCTCGGCACATAGCGTTGATCTCTTTTGTATTGTTCTTTACTGAAATGGACTTACTCTGGATTTACACCAGAGATCAGAACAAAATATGTAACCTACGTATGACAAGATGATCAGAAGAAAGGTCAGAATATAATCACTACAGGGAGCACTACTAACTAAATTAATGGCCTTTTGTTTGGCTAGTTCTGTTTATCGGGTATTAGGTGCTCCCTCAGTTAAGAGATTATAGACCTGATGGATCAATGCTCTGATCCAGTGCAAATCTCAAGCTGATAACAAAGGAGAAGAAACTTGGTAGAATATGATGTATATAGGTCAGCTATCTCATTGGCGAGCTTGAGTTTCCACAATATTTTCTTTGCAATATTTCCATTCTTGAAATTTTGTCACTTGAACTTAGGATGGATTTATCACTTACGGGAGGAAAGCCACATGCAAAATATCTTGAAACAGTTTCCCACTGCTGCCTGTACTCCGGTCAGCATCAACTGTGTTTTGCAGAGAATGTAAAAAAGAATTATTCTGCATGCTAAAACATAATTTATTCAGACTCTTTCCTGTGTCTGTTTACAAATATACTTCCATAAGAACAAGTTTGACAGTTGTGAATTCTTGACTAGTTCTGGAAATTTCTTCAATATGGAAAATAATTTCACTATGAGCAGATACTTTAGAAGCATAGAAATAATTTAAGACTTCTTACTTTATTGTCTTACGCACCATGTGACCCTCAGACTCCATCCAGTATTTTCAGAAATACCGTATTCTCTATGTGTGCTCCTTCTTCTATACTTGCCATTACATAGTTGTGTCCTCCTACTATTTTTTTTTTTCTGACCTACTAATTCTATGAACATGGGTAACTTACTCTTGTGACTGTCTTCACAAGACTGTGAATTGACTGTATTGGGGACTAGTAACATATTATTTCCTTAATAACTGTTTGCAACCATGTACCCTTAAGACAGGTAGTCAATAGTGTTTTAAAGGTCCTGTCATCTAGCATGCTGTTCTTAAATAGGATAGCAATGCTAACAAAATGTTAATAATATTTTAATAGACATTACTGTTCCAATTAGAGCAGTCTTTCTTCCTTTCTCCCTTAAAGGGGAGGGTCACAGTCAATGTTTCTGGTGCCATCCCATTGGGTAACCATTCACCGAGTTCTTATTATGGGTTTTCAGCTGAATAATTGTTGCTCTCCATGCTACTGCTTTTCTTGTAAGCGCATTTACCCTACTGTAGGTCTTTCCTCCCTTTTGTGTGCCATGCTACAGGGAAGAAGCTGCATCACTGCCCCTTCATCAGCATTTTATTTAGGTACAACTTTATCTCCCCTCCTTGATCTTTCAAGACTCCTACTGTCCTCTGTAATAGGAGGGACAACTGTTTTCCATCAGAGACTAACCAAAAGGTCAGTCTTTCCATTTGTCCCTGTCACTCAGGATGTTTATTTATTTCCTTAGAAAGGTGGGTCCTACCACAAGATAAAGGACCAAATAGAGATTATTTGCTTGTTGCTGCTGTGGCACTTCCTCACCAATGCAATTGAACAGAGTGACTGTCATTCTTACATTCATGCACCAACACAAAACAGTTTAAACGTTGCTCACAAACTTGCATGTTTTTGCAGTGAGGTGGGGTAGTTCAAATGGTTGTCAGCCAGACAAAGAGCATTGTCACTTACAGGAAACAAGTACACATGCCATTCAAGCTGTTAATGGTTCAGAGTTGTTGTGTTTGCCAGGTATATCAAAAGATATGGTAGAAAAAGGGAAAACCCCTCATTCTTAGATGACCTTGTAGAAGGCAGGTGTTCCAAACACAGTACGTACCACTGCATCTGCTGCAGTTCAACCATCTCAGATAGTTAGAAACTGGAATGCAAGTAGACACCAAACTACATCCTCTATGCCTTCAGTCTCTAGCACGAGTTCCAGATACACATATCAAGAAGCTTTGCTCATTTTGCAGCTTAAGAAAGGGTGTCAGATAAAGAAAACCACTGCTTCTCAAAAGAACTCCTTCCACAAGTATTAAGAGAAACATTAACATATAATTTGTATTAAGAGCTTTTGATGAGCTTCCAAAGAACTACAGTTAATCAGTACAATAAATATTCTTAACTGGAGATATGCTTTGAACCCAGAGTTCTCATCAAGTGGCTTATCCGCTCCAAACTGATCCTCTGCCTCTCTGTGTAACTACAGGGAAGTAATAGTTTTTAGCTGTTTGATCATGGAAAGAAATGCGAACAGCATCACCGCTCTTAGAAAAGTCACAGTCTGATGACCAGTGATCTTGGTAGCAGCACCATTTTAAACAGCCTAACTCTTTCGTCTCATCCTTCCAGTCCCTATCTTAATGTTCCCACACCATTTCTACCCTCCAATTGTGCACCCAGTACCAGGGGAATGTGATGAACTGACAAGGACTAAAAATAACCTGTTAAAATCTATTAGGTTTAACCTGTCTCTGTTAGTCATACTGCTACTAAAAAGAATGTCTCAGATTACATTCCTGCTTCCCCAGGCTCTGCTCCTTTTCTGCTGTGTCCTCTAAAGAAACCTAGAGAGTGGACTTAATTTGTAATGATTTCCACAGAATCCACAAGATGGTCCAGGTCACAACTGCCTCTTACTGCCTTCCTCAACAGCTCTCCATCTTGCTGCTCTTCTCTTGTATTCACGTTAACAAATGTCAGGTGTCAAAATGTGTTGTCTGCTATATTCAATTTTTAATTTAATGATCTCCTACTCTTATTTTCTGTCTAGGGAGTGCTGTCAGTCTTGTTAGTCATTCATTGCCATAAAATCCCTGCCTTCGTCTTTCCCAGCTTCTGCAATAGTCTACAACAGAGTCATATCTCTGTTTCCAAAGACTATGCAGTTTTGTGTTACTGACTGCTTTATATTGCCTGTCTTTTAACATGATCTTCCTATTTTGGCCTCCCATGAACGGTCCACAGTTCAGGACTAGAGTTATGGTGGATTCTAGTGCTGCAGAATATTAAGTTAAAATCTCCTGGAAGTTTCTGTGGATTTTTTAGTATGGGAAATACAGAGAAAAAGAGAGAGATGCAGAGAAGAGACCTCAGCTACCAACAAAACAGCCAGTGACCCATGTTTGCAATGCTGAAACAGGATGAGAGACCGACCGTCAAGTACAACTCCAACTGATATAACTTAGTGACACATAGAGTGGAACAAGTTTCAACAGGAAATACAAGAAAACTCTGCCCTTTATATCCACTGGCTTGGTGGAGCTCCCCTGAAGACAGAAGTTCAAGCCATGTCTTGTGTCAGTTTGTAGGAGATTTAACTGTCATTGACTGGGTGACTAACCGCTCTGCTTTGTTATTTTCAGTTACAGAGCAAGACTGTGGAGCAACACCTCTTCTTAGAAGACCAGCCTTACCAAAACCGAAACTTGCATTTCAAGTGAAGAAGGGAAATTTAGAAAGCAAAAAGCAAACAAACATAAAAGCAAAACAAAAAACCTCAAAAAAGCTTTCTCAATACATTGAGGAATTTCTAGTCCACTTTACATAAGACCTCTCTTCCTTTCTCCACCCAAAACTAAATAGTATGGAACTTCTATCTGAAGCCATTTTACTCATTTATTCTGCTGAAAATCTTTATTTTACCACATGCTCAAGACTATTTCCTCCTCCCCAACTGCTGATAACCACTGCTACTCTAACAAAGATGCCATATAACAATTAATTGCTTTGCTTTGTATTATAGCTCATCAACTTGTTGGGAGCTAGGAAAAATGAAATAATGGGGGTCACTTCTGGAAAAATGAGTTTATCTTCGTGCCAGCTGCAGAAAATGAGCAAGGCTGGCTTCATGCCAGTTAAAGGGATGCTGTGAGAGGTTTTCTTCTGTTTGCCTGAAGCAAAAATGCCTATCTAAAGAGTTAGACATGCACATACACACATGCATGTACATGCATGCAATCTGAAGCATTTAATATTTTGTAAAATAATTAGATTTCGCATGTTTTCCTACCTTTTGTCCTCAATTTCCCTCCTTTATTCTTTAATTTACATTAAAAACTCCTTTTCTCATGTATTTATCATTTTGAAAATGGTTTACTAATTTAACCAGTCAACAACAGTTTTACAACTACATGACCTGGAAACTAAATATTATTGAACTAGTTTAGAGTTTGCTTAGACTTTTAGCCTTTTAAAAGCAAATCTGATCACCTGCTTCGTCTATTTGTGAAACATTAAATGATTAAAAGTTTGACACAAATGGAAAGAACCACATAAATATTTTCAAGCACTCAGCACCTGTGTGCTGATGTTTTGACTAATGTCTCTTAAATCCCCAAGAAAGCTGAGCTCTATAAACTTAGCAGATTACTTAATGGCAGTATATGTTAAGGTACTGCCATAAGTCAGTTTGGAAGTAACTGATGACTGGACTCATCACTGAGGCGAGAGGATAGAGGCACTTTCTAGCAACAATACGTCATTGAAAAGAATTTCTTCATTGAGACACAAATGTCTGTGTAGCACTTCACTTGGCCACCACACATAGCAGCAGCCTTAACTTCCACATTTCTGCCAAGTATGAAATGCCTGTTTCCTGTTGTAATTTCAGGAAATCTAAATCAAGAAAAGAAACTATGGAAAAAAGAAGGAAACCCTTTTTAATATTGAAATGTGTGAGCCTTAATAGCAAAGAAAATAAATAGAGAGTGTAACTGATAAATAAATGAAACAAGGTGTAAAGGAGTATTAATGTTTTCATTATTTCATCCTATTTCTATTCTGCTGCAACTGATTTCCATAGTAATACAGTTAGCTCAAAATCTGTCTTTGCATATAAGGTCTCCATAGAAAAAGCAAATGTGAAAATGGCAATATTTTCAACACTTCTTTTCTTTAATAAAACTAACATTTTCAAATCTGCTTTTATTAAAACACAATAAATACCATCAATTTTTGACATGAAATCTCATTATGCACTGTAAATATTTATCACTTTGCAGAAAGAAGATTATACATTAGTTCTATTCATTCAATTCAAATCTGAGTAAGAATGAATTCATGTTTTATTTTTCTTCATCTATTTAAAAAGGCCCAGTCTCTGGAAGAAAATGAAAGAAATACTTTTTGTGGCTGCTAACAGATAAGCACAGAGAAATATCTCAGAGTTAAGTGCTCTGACACACTGTTCCTCGACCCTGCAATTACTCCCTGCAAATGCCATTTATGATTCTTACAAAGTCCCCTTGATTTCAAAGGGAGTCAGTCTATGAAGATCTCTTTGGAAGAAGACAACACTAACCTTTCTGTTTCTGGAATTTGGTTTCAAACATGGACTGAGGTTGCAAGGGAAAAAAGAAAATCTGATTATTGTATCCTTTTACCTTTGTAACAGAATCATGATATATTGACCGGTAGAGTTCAGAACACAGAAGAGCCTCTGTTCACAAAGCTCAAAATTGGAATAGCAGTGGTGTAATGCAGCAGGACAAGGTGAATAAACATAAAAATTGTGGAAGTCTATGTCACGCCTGTCTGTACTAACCAACACTAGAACTCTCTATTATTCTTCTCATTGAATCTAACCCCAAGTATTTTAAATCAATGTTTAAGCTTCAAATTTCTCACTCTTGTAAGTGACACGTTTTCTGAGAAAACAATTCTTGCAGATCTGTTGTTCTTTGGTTTTACATAGATAACAATATAGACCATATCCTGTTGCACAATCTTTGAAAGATTCTGCAAGTATCATAATTTAGTCGCACATGTGCTATCAGTCTTACTCAAATCCTTTGAAGAATGCTTTTGCTAACCTACATACATTTAAGAACACAGAAAGTGGGCTTCCTCCCATTTTTGGGGGTATAGTCTTTGCAGAGTAAAACCATTTCATCGCATGCAAAGAGCATTTGACACATCGCTCAAGCAATTTGAAATTCTGCAAAAGCCATTCAACCACTCTGATAATAAACAAACAAGCAAACTAAATAAAATTGAGGAGCTTTCAACTCCAAGTCAGTTTGATAATAAGATGTCTCTAATCAAAAGTTGAATGTCAAAAAGAATATAATCCAGAATGAAGGCTTGAAGTAACACAAAACAGTACTAAGTAGAATTTATTTATTTGATAATCAAGTAAGAATCAAAAGAATTATGGATTAATTTGGTCAGAAAGACACCAACATTTTTATCCCATGAATTCCTGAGGATTATGGAACTTCTCCAATGAAATGAGGCAGTGCTTTTGTAGGGATAGAGGAGAGTAAAGGACTTTTTTTTTTCCGTCATGAACTTCAGTCCTCGGCCTAGCTATTTAGTCTCATAAATTTGTCAAGATCTGTCTCCAATTTGTTTAGGTTTTCTGTTTCCAGAAATTCCTCTTTGGAAGACATAAAAACACCAGAACTATTCCTGTCTTTTAAAAATAAGTTGTAGGGAGAAAATGAAAAGCAAAGCATAATTTAAAGCTTAATGGAGTGAGGATTATGATACTCCCAAACTCCATTTTTGGACTAATGAAAAAGGGAAAAAGTTTCACCAGAGTTTCACCTCTATTATCCTAGCAGCCTTAGAGTCAACTTTACAAACCATAACTATAATTTCCCAGACTCAAAAAGCATAAGAATTTGTTTGTTTGTTTGGTTTTTTCCAAATCAGGAAGAAATGTTAAAAATCATAGATAAGCAATCTCAATTCATGGTTTTTCTACATTAAAGTTTCCCTCTTGAGTTTCTGGTCCATCTGAATGGGCACAGTCGTTATTTCTGTAACTTCTGCTGTCATCAATAAAGCATTGAATACTATGTATTGAGTGCAGACTTTTGCAATTCACCTACTGAACAGTAAGAACACTGAGAAAAACATCAAGATACCAAAAATGTGTAAATTTAAGATTTTTTTAATGTTCTGATAATTTTATTGAATAAATAACCCACAGTTACATGTTGTGGGTCATTTAATACTCAGTACCCAGTGTTTTACCTTAATCGTCTGACATTAGGATTTGAGAATTTCTTTGAAATGATGATTTTTCATGGAATCATGACTTTCATTTCCAAGCAAGCCTTAGCAGTGCAGAAATAAATGAATAAACAATAATAATAATAAACCCCAATTAGAAATATTAGAAGCTTTCTATTTGTTTGGGTTTTAAAACTGGATGAATATTTATTCATAGTTGGGTGAGTTGGAATTTTTCTGAACAAGTCTGTCCATCCCTAGTTTTTCACAGGCTTGGAGAAAACCCACCTTCATTACTCATATACCTAAACAACTATGTTAACAAGTACTTCTAATTGCCATATGGAACTAGAGCTCTGAGAGAGATATTTATATGAAACAGAAACTGTAGAAAAGGATATTCTCTTTATTAATCTGATGCCAACATTTTGCTAATTAAACCACCACATGTCTCATGTCACTTCCTACGTAGGTCACTGGAAGAGTAGATACATTTGGGCAACCTTAAGGATGAATCCCAGGGGAGCATCCCACAAACGCATGGTATTTAAGCTTGCAAGTTTATTAAACAAATCACAGAATATATTCCAGTCTAAATCACAGACGTGGCATGACACAATTAGAAGATTTATTGATTCTTTGGGCTAGAGATCTCACAGCTTGCACTGGGGGCTTTACACCCACCAGAACCAACAGATTTGCTTCATCACAAGTAATCTTTCTAAACTAGTGCAGGGAAGTTTATGAAGTTAAAACTGCCTGATTTCAACTTTGCTTGTTTTCAACTTTGCTTCTATTTTAACCTAACTATAAACTGAACACATTTTGTATTAGTCCCATGTGTCACCACCCTGAATTATTGGCACCCAGCCTGCAATAGCAGAATCACTGTACGAAGGGAAGAAAAAAACCGGAATAAATATTTTCTTCAGACTACCATCTGCCTATATTAGAAGTTCTTACCTCTTTATGTGGTCCTTCTTTGCTTATTGAGCAACAGTGATCGGAATAATGGTCAGGATCTGTCCACAAATACAAGGTCTTCAGAAAGATCGGCTATGTCCTCTACATCAGGTTCCCAAT
Source organism: Rhynochetos jubatus (assembly GCA_027574665.1). Classification (NCBI taxonomy): domain Eukaryota; kingdom Metazoa; phylum Chordata; class Aves; order Eurypygiformes; family Rhynochetidae; genus Rhynochetos; species Rhynochetos jubatus. Next base: position 45,575,778 of record CM050653.1, read on the forward strand.
AAAAGATGGTTGATTATAACTGAACTGTATGTTTCCCAAAACCCAATTCAGGTATGAAGTGGTCCTTTCTAATAATTTTTTGGAGCTGACTACTTTACAGCGAAGTATATGAACATTTTGTTTTAATCTACTTTTTTTTTTCCTTTGTGGCATGTAAAGGTGCCAACATTTCTGTCAACAAAAAATTTACTTTATTCAATGTTCTATGAATTTAATGAAAGACCACAGGGATGGTTAAAGGATTGGAATACCTCATACATAAGGAAAGCCTGAAAGGACTGGGAATGTTTATCCTAGTGAAGTGATGACTCAGGGAGGATCTTATTAATGTATATAAATATCTGAAGGGAAGGTGCAAACAGGATGAAGCCAGGCTCTTTTCAGTGATGCCCAGTGACGGGAGAAGAGGCAGTGGGCACAGGAGGCTCCATCTAAACATAAGCAAACACTTTTTTACTGTGAAGGTGACTGAACTCTGGAACAGGTTGTCCAGAGAGGTTGAGAAGTCTCCATCCCTGGAGATATTAAAAAAGATACCACATAGACATGGTTCTGGGCAACTGGCTGTAGGTGGCTCTTCTTGAGCAGGAGGGGTTGGACCAGATGACCTCCAGAGGTGCCTGCCAACCCCAACTATTTTGTGATTCTGTGATTGCATGCTAATATCTATCTCTAGTGGAACACATTGGCTTCCTTACGCTCCCTCTTTGGATCAAGAGATCCCTGCCAGTATTTCACAGACAAACAAGTAACATTATCATCAATTTGTCAGCTGAATTATAAATGTTAAAGGCTGACACTAAATCTGCGAACTGGTGCAGACTTACCTTCATGGTCTCATCCACAGCAGTGGCCCATAAATCACCTTTTAGCTCTGATGATTGTTCCTGTAATGGCTATAATTTAACAACTAAAAGAAAACATTCCTGTCTGTCTTGTTTCTCTGATGAAAAGAATGGAAGTCATATTCATTTATGTGCTTCAGACTGATAAGCTAGGTGAACCAAGGTCACTTAAAGGATAAAAGTTTGTGTCTTAAAGCTGATACCTTTCAAATACCTTTGTAATATCAACGGACATCACGTATGGCTGGAGTGCTTGTGCCGAGGTCTTGTATCTTTCCATAGAGTTGTGCATTGTGAAAAATGGTCACTAGCAAAGACAAATCAGAAGTAACAAGGACATTAAGAAAAGAGCTAAGGAAAAAAAGCATCCTTACTTTTACATTCTATTGCTGTTTAAAAGTGAGGCACCCTAGAATCAAGGGTACCTGTAGACAATTTGGAATGCCTAACTGCCTGATGTATTTACATCAGGCTTTGATGTCAGTCTCCATAAATACTAATACAAGGAATAGCATCTTACTTTTAGGCATAAGAGACTGTTTTGAGTTCATTAGGGATGATGGGATCATGCTCTGGATGGAGTAAGTACTTGTGAGTGTGCTCAACTTTAAGCACACAAGTAATTCTATTGTTCTCATTGGTGTTCGATGCTTGAGTGCTTAACTAAAATGGATTTGAGCATAGAAATTCTGATGGTTCCCTGAAGTCAAAACAATGAAATTCAGAAAAGGGGGAGAAGGATAGAAGATTTATCAGCTTTATCATACTTTAACTTGATATTTACTGTGTTTCAACTGTTCTCTGAAATAATTAAGCCTGTGTTATTTTTTTCTTTTTTTTTAGAAATATAGCACATCTGCAGTGGAACATATTTTCTTACTACATCAAAACAAATTTGGTACCTGTGTTTGAAAGGATGGCCTTAACAGATTATTTATTTAAATTAGTGGGATTTTTTCATTAAATTTCTTTCCTTGACACTGCCAATCTTCTGAAAATGTGAAGTGGCCATCTTCTCAAAATTCATCCGAGCCTCTCCCTTTCAAAGTGTTCAATCTATGCAACAAATATCTTGCTTTCTCCTGGGATGCTTTTCCTTTTAAGATGTCAAATTACATGTGAAGGGCTAATTTCCATCTGGAGACCTTATCAGTGAGGATCTTTCTTCTTCACAACCTTGGGAGGGAAATGTTTTCCTCTTGAATAGCTTTTTTTTTTTTTTTTTTTTTTTAACAGGGCCAGCCTCTAGATCTGCAAGGAACTGTCTGATCCAGGCTGAAAAAGCATTTGCACTCAACCTAAGTTCCACTTTAAATTAAATCTGCAAAAGTGGTTTGTTCATGTTCTCTGAATATTTAAAAATTCCCTCAGGGCATTTCTGAGTTTTCACAACACATTCTTATGTGGTAAAATTATCAGCCAGTTTTTTATGGTATATGGTATATATGATTAAGCTACTTTTGTCACAAAACATTACTTAAGCCCATATGGCAGAAGTCATGTCGTATTCCTTCTCTACCCTCAAAAACTTAAGACAAAACAGAAAAAAAAATGTGGTTCATCAGAGACGAGAGCTGCATTTTAGTGTAATCCTCTAATCTGAGTTTGTATAAATAAGGAAATATACTTTCTTTTAGCCCCCCTATCATCTAGTTGATTACACTGTTACAAAAGTAACTTAACAAGTGATTTTGCTTATTGAACTGACAACTAAGTTATGTGGCCTTCTAGAAGTCATTTATTCGCCAAAATTTTTAAAATCGGCACCTCTTTCACTCCATTTGCAGTACAGCATGTTCAGCCTCACCACTTCTCTCATATCTCTTTATATTCCTGGCAAAATAAACCCCAACTTGGTTCCCTGCTCTACAATTAAACTAAGCCAAATTACTTCACAGCAAACTCTCTTTCTAGCTCCCCAGTAAAATGAATTCACTTCAGGAACAAACATAACACATAACATCATTGAGAGTTTAAGTACTGGTCAGAATATTAATTATTACAGTGCTTTCAAAGTACATCTAAAAATACAGTTTGAATGTCATAGTTTTTGACAATTAAACTCTCTGTACAAATGTTATGCTGAGTGAGAAGGAAAAAACCAAGCAATTTCTATTCAGGTGATTGTTTTCACACCCAGTGTAATGTCCTGGTCTGGATTTTTTACTTTTGGTACACATTTATGTTTCCTATTAATGTTCTACAATATATGCCTTTCAATTTTCAGCTACTACATCTGGTATTTCAAATAAATATGTGACAGAAGAAACTCTAAGGTGACTTTTCTATGCTTATCTCAGTACAGGATTCACATAATCGTGTCAAAAAATGCCAAAAATATATGGGGTTTTATATATATATATTTGTAGCATGAAGCCAGAAAGTTTTGAGATAATTTTATGATTTATGAGATAATTTTTTTTTCTTATTTAAGTCTTCACAAAATATCTTAAATGAGAAAATAAATAATCCAAGGGTTTTCTGTAACAGTTTCCAGCTTTGAGCTTCTAAAACTAGCTAATCGAAAAATGACCTTATTTTTTAATAGAGGGGGCAATTGAAAATCATTGAACAGACCTAACCCCTAATGATTTTTTTCTCAGACATAATTATAATAATTAGCATTATAAAGTGCTAATTATCTTTGGACACTGAGGACTTACTCACCAGAGACAGAGGTCCACATTAAGTAAAGAGGATTTTGCTTTCTTCTGTCACCATTTTTTTTTCTTTTGTAAAGCAGTAGAGGACACTTAGCCCATCAGGCCTCCTTTCCGAATGTTCACATTTTGTCACTGCTAGATGACTGAACCCAATAAAGTAAGAGGTCTGTTCTTAAATAGCATGAGGATTGATAACTACAGGAGTAGTCTGTAGACCTGAAGTAACCCAAGCTTATGTCCTCATTTTGTTGGACCTCACATTGTTCAGAAGCATCGCAAAGACCTTGGATACATGTCATTATTGTAAAGGGTTACTTCAGTCCTACTCAGTCCTGAAGGGATTGGATTAATTTTGTTAGAAGGCAGTATCGTTTTCTCACAAGTTCTTCCTTACTGATATGGCAGAAGGAAGGTTTCAGTCCCCTCAAGAAGTACCAGACTGACGTTTTTAAGAAGGACCATAATGCCAGCTGCATATGTTTGAAAATAAGGAATGAGAACATCATAAGCATGACATAAAGAAAAAGAAATTGGGTGTTATTTTTCTTTACTTCATCTACTGAACCTTACATCTGTCCCTGCCTAAATAAACCTTCTCCTATCCCTTGCATTGTAAATCATTGCCTAAAGCGTGAATTACTTATCTCTAGCCAAAATTCTCACTCTCCTTTGCTGCAACAGGCTATAAATATTGCTTTATCTGGATTTTCTCCTGCATGTTGGCAGTCCTTCTGCAGTGAGCACCAGTATTTCATTCAGGTATTATGTCCAGTCCTTCATCTATCTTCCCCAGCCTTTTTTCCATTGCCTTAAGAAAGACTTTGAGACTACTTTGGTCTCCCACGTTCTCCCTCAGAATCTGAGCTTCACAAGTGTCACACTGAAAGGTGATATTCATATATGTGTATCTATCTCCTACAAATATCTTGGTGTCTCACTTAATCACCACAGACTTATTTAAAAGGTTATTCTAGCTATATATACATCTGAGCTGTCTTTACTGATGACTTTCTGCATGACATATATACAGAATATCTGCTCTTTAAACATAAGCAGGCTACGTGTTACAAAGATACTGGCAACTGCTCATAGCATGTGCACTTTGATTGTTTTGAATATTCAAAGTAATAAATAAAATGACTATAAGAGTTTGCTGTTAAGAAATATGTTCTATTTTTGTTAGAGAACACCTACTATCTGCTTCTCATAATGTTATCTGGGCTATCAGCATGGAGTTGACCTTCTACCTGGGATGCTGTGAAACCACTCTCTAAACACTAGCTGAAACATCCTCTGACACTATTCCTCAGACAATGTTGGCTAAATTCCTTCAGAAAAGACTACTTATTATTAAGATGGTTATGTGGTTTCCCTGTGTCTGAAACATTTAACTCAATTTTTGTTTGAATACTAAAATTCATATCTGGACTCAGATGAGGATATCTTTCTCTCTGGGTCTCTGGCTTTTCTTCCATCTCAGGTGCTTTTATTACAAGTCATTGGTCAACACTGGTCACTTTTGAAGGCAAAGCTGATGAGGAGTATAATTAGGACTTCCTGTAAAATTGGTATAAAAATATTCTCATACTCTCCCACAATAGGTCTGGCAGAATAGTTTTGCATGCTGTCATATAGCTGTTCTGGTCGTATTGTCTTTGAAGTTTATCAGCCAATCAGCTGCACTGGTCATTTAACATCACTGATACTATTATAGCTTTTGATTGAATGACTATGTAAGGATTTTTGGTATATATATTTGTATCCTGAAATCTAAGATTTAGTTTTGTTAATAGCTAGATTTTCCCTAATACACAATCTTTCCCTGACTCTTCTCCCTGAGAAACAGCTTTGGGGAAAATAAATGGAACAGTGAATGGAGTATAGCCAAACGAAATTTGTTATGATGGTCTACAAAATCTCTGCTTAAAATGCATTGTAATATGCTCAGATTCTCTTTAGCATACACGTCCACCTTTAAGTTCCTTATTCTGGGTGTCTGCTGAGTTTGCAAAGGAACTTCACAACAGTTATTAGCAACTTTGAGTACTGATTGTGTGTTGGATCAAGGCTTAATATCACCCAGCAGAACAGAAAAGACATTTTCTAATAGCTAAAACTCCCTTTCTTCATGTCTGTGTCAATTTGTGGGGTTTTTTTTTTACTTTTTGTCTTGTTGGGAAGGTTTCTTCCTTTTAATAAAAATATATAAGTACAAACTGAGGGAAAAGAGGGAATTAAAGTAATAAGATATGAATAGAATACATCACACCAAGCATCCCAAACTGTATACACTCACAGGAGTAATGAAAATTAAATATAACGTCATCATCTACTTCCCATATGCACAATCAAGGGAGTCAAAATCTAGCTAAACCAGCCAGAGTAAATAGTTTAGTGATGAAAAATTGATATAAAAAGTTCACTGAAAATATAAATATCCTCTGGGCTGTCAAAAGCAATCGGTTCAGCTCAATCTGGTAAATCTACTTTTAATGATAATGGCAACAACTTTTCCTTTTTATTACACTTTACATAAATTTATGAGCTTTATCACTTCAAACCAAATAGAATATATTTGTCTCTGCATCAGGGCTTAAAGTCACCATGTGTCTTGGAAACCTACCTAGAAATACAATACAATGGTGGCTGAAACCCATTTCTGCTAGATTGGAATTAGAGTTCTCCTATCATACAACTGCTGCTAAATAAATGTAAGGAAATGAACATATACATACTGCAGCACTTTAAGTGGTATTTTGGTTTTCTTAAATAGCTAAAAATATTCATTCATCATGGTTTATAATTATGAAAAAACTTGCAGTTTAGAGTTGTGATTATTTTTTAATTAATATCTTTTTTACTGGATTATGTATTTACAAATGACCCCTGGTAAATTGGCTGGGACTGTGACAGTTCAATTCTGTAAGTAGTCAGACTTCTGAGGCCTTTGCAGAAGATGCTGAAAGGTTACGTGTGGTTCTTACCTTCCAAATATCTGATATTTTCCCCAAGAAAACTACAAAAGTCAATGGTATGTATCCAAAAATGGGATCCTATTAATCCATAACCATATATAATACTACTGGAAACACTACTAAAGATATTTAGTTTTACTAAAACAAAAAGAAAAATGTTGGTAAGTGCTCAATATCAATAAAGTCCTAACATCAATAAAAAGTGAATGCTATTTAATAAGTAAGTTTAGGTCTAAATTCAAGACAATTTGTATAATTTTTGTGGTTATTTAACAGTGACATTTTGTCAGGACTTGAATTAAAAGCTTATTTTCTAGGAGCTCATCGATTACCACACCAATATATTACAGGAAGCATCAGTTACATGTAAGGCTGCAGACATTCCAGTACACATTGTGCCACGTGCAGCCTCAAAATTTACACTAACTTCCTTTTGGTATCACCTTTGACCTGCCAAGCTTTACAGACTGATGTTTCAAAAATGTTACGGTTTTGCTTTTCATAATGTTTCTACTCACAAAAAGAAAATTACTCTGGTTTACTTATCATCTGAAAGAATGAGGGCATGCATTCCTATCACATTTCTGTCACTATTTTTGGAAATTACAGGTGTATCATACAGGCATTATATTTCATACCGTTCTAGTTTATGAGAACCAGCTTGATGTTTTTCTGCTTCTGTCTTGTTCCCAACCATTAAGTCAAACCCAAATGAATGTACTTAATCAGAAACCTATCTTGCAGTTCTGTGCAAAATCTGTTATCTCTTAATTTCTCAGTTTATTAATTTTACCAGCCAGTAGGTTTTCCTTTACTTGTTATACTTTTATCCAGAAATCTATTTTGTAATAAAATCCCCCTTTTAGTCAGCTAAATATAGTGCAACTACTCGCTAAATAGCCTTCTGACTTCACTTTGTATCCAAAATATTTACAGTTAATTTCCACTCTTGAGATGGAAAACTCTTTTTTTTGCTAGCCAATTGTAAGAAACTTTGCTCTGTTTATAGATCTCTGAAATTAATTAATATTGCCCAAAGTATTTTGTATTTCTTGGGCTTAACTACTATGATTTATAAACTTCTTCAGCTTCAAAATGATTTAAACAAAAATCCCTACTCAATGAATAGCAAAGCTCACAAAGTTTCAGTTCTGACAGAATTGTAAGAACAGATGCATTGCAAGAATAGATAAAAAGTGTGGCTATGCTCACACCAAGCATAAGGAAGCTGGTCATTTTATGTTCTAGGTAGACATATAAGTGAGAATCCTCATTCAGGATGGAAGGGGATGAAGATTTCTCCCTGTTCTTATGCTTGGAAGCTTAACTGAACCTTGTGCTTGAGTGCAGGCTTGCATCAACTCAGTTTCACTCACAGTCAGTGTGTTTAGAGATTCATGTTCAGACTGAGTCACCTCAACTGTAGTCCAGGACAACAGGAGCATTTAATATGTAACAGCCTTACTGTCATAAGAAACTTTAGAGTTCGACGCCTCAAATTATTTACCAGTGGTACCCATAATTTTGTAGAAGGGGGAAAAAAAAAAAAAAAAAACCAGTGTGGAAGAACTTTCAAAAAATGCATCAGGGTGCAATGACTGCCTGGGAGAAAAACTTGAGCAAGAACCCTGGCATCAGAGGAGAAAAAAAATGTGCACTCAAAAATCTTAGCTTTATGTAATAATTCTGGTTTCACAACATGTAAGGTTGAGACCGTAGAGTTTTTTTCTAAGTTAAACCATTAACAAATTTTAAATATTCTACTACAGGTTAATTTTAAATTAAGAAAAAGAAAAAGAAAAACTCCAAGAGAATATAGTCTTCTCAGGCAGAAGTCTGATAAAAAATAAACACACACCTGTTATCTGTGCAGAGTCCATATGTATAGAAAATACAAAACAACTTACGTAACTTTTGCCAGTTCAAGTATTACATATAACACAGAACACATTCAGAATCTGTAAGTCTTTCACTATGGCAAATCAATACTATACCTTTCCCTGTTTTCTTTAGCTTCTTTGTAGTGGGATTACAAAAATTACTCTAAAAATACTGAGGATAGGCCAATTTGATAATTTCTTTTTCAGTTTTTGTGGAAGAGTGGAGGAGTAGGCAACTGGAAATGGATGTTTCTATTTTTTATGGAATTGGTATTATTTGACTTCAACTATTTTCCTGATGGACTGAAAATAAATTTTCTTATTATAAATCTCATATGTACAAAGACAGCCTGAATAGTTATTTCAACACAGCATGGCAAAATGCCTCAAACGCCCATAGAACTTAAGGATTATATTTGCCAATTAAGGATTTGGGAAGCAAAATTTAAGTAGGAAGTACCAAATGGAATTATTTTACATAGTATAGAAGCCACTATGCAATATGGTTGGCCTAACATTGCTCATGGTTCTTTGTGATAGAAGAATGTTGTTTTCTAAATATAGATAAAAATGTGCTGCACTTAGCCAATAACTCACGACAGAGAGGTAACATATGCTATCATAATACTGTGGGAGTTGCATGACACAAAGAAAAGATGAGCAATACCACCTTCTAGAGTTACAGCCCCTTATTGCCATTATAAAACATCTTTATTGGAAGGGAAAATGCAATATTTTGGTAGAGAGATGAAGTACCAGGGCAAGTGAAATTTTTCATGGAGAACAATCAAATTTACAACTGAGCAATACCTTCCTATATGTAGCCTGCTGTGCTCATGGTCCATTAGAAGACAGCTGTCTGAAGGTGTCCTTCTTGATGTACAAGGCAAAGAAGGAGCGATTTTTTAATGTCAAAATGGAGCAAGGATTTTAAATAAGAAGTGCACAAGCACTGAAATTCCTGTTCTCATCTCATGTCTCCCTTCTCTCAAAAGAATTTTGTTTTACAAGTGTTTAGTCAGGGAGGATAATTTTACTGTCTGTCACATTTCATTTCAAATAATATAAACTGCTAAAATACACTCTAGGCCCCAAAATCCCATTGAATTTAAGGGGTGGGGTGTGGGGGGAGAAGTGGAGGAGATTAGGCCCAAGCTGTAATTCTTCTGCTTGTTGAGCAGGAAGTTGAAAATTCATGCCTGGCAATGTTCTGAAATAACGTATGCTTTCACTCTTAAGATCTTCGGTGATTATCTGACTCAAGACAACTGTGCTGTTGTTCCCAGCTCCACTAAAGCTCATGGTGAAAATCCGTTCTGTAATGTGAAACTGAGTACAGCACATAAATTCACTGGTATTCAAGATCAGCTTCAGGGAACAGTACTGAAGGATGCTGGATTTTTACTTTTCACTAGTGCACCTGAAAGAGTGTTAGCTGCAGTATTTTAAACTCTGTCAGTGGGTGGTGGGTTATTTCGGCCATTCCTACCTTTTTCCCTATGTATAAGGCTCTGCAAAACTCTAAATGAACTTTCTGTTGAACAATTATTTTTTATTCCTTTGAATTTAACCTCTGAGACAAGTTGAAATCACAGAACACAGAGATTGTCTGAGAGCAAGTGTGGTGAGACTGTTTTTAAAACAAACAAGTTTTCATGCTATCAGGAAGGTGGGTTTTATATTTACTATGCACCTTCACACTGTATTGCCTGGTGTCCAAGGCTAATTCCTTTTTCTGAGTTCTTCTGTAGCCCCACCAGGCTATGAAAGACAAAGACAGACCTAGTGTCAACACTTGCACAGGCACTAAAGAGCATTTCTGAATACAGAGAAGTTTTTAAAAGTTTAAAACAACGAATGCACTGCCTATCTAAAAAGAAATTCTTTAAAAAACCCCAAGTTTCAAAGAACGCATGGAGTTGTGATCTAAAATTATGGTCACAAAAACCCCATCACTGAGCTTCTCAGTTCTGTACTTTAAATTTTTAAGAGCAGCAGTATTAGCAGATCAATTTTGGCAGCAAGAACCTGCCCTCAATTTTGCTTAAAAATACTTAAGGCATGCCATTGCACCGTCAGGAACCAGCACGTTCGTAACTTCCAGAAAAGACAGTGGATCACAAAACCTTTATTTCTGCAAAATCAGAGAGTCTTTTTTTGTTTTTCATCTAGAATAGGGCAAACAACAAGCTTTGTTGAAAAAACAACCTTTATTGACTAGTGCAGCAACACGTGCAGCTTGACATATATAATTCAAAGCAACTTATGTGAGGATTTATGTAGGTCATCGCTGGTTATGTAGTTGTGTGTGGCAGATAATGGCCCTGATGCAAACGATAAGAACATCTCACAGTTTTATGCATACATTGGTCAGCCAACCCATAGAATGGTAAAGAAATGTATAGCAGCAGAGTTAAAAGGGTCTGAGAAAACGTGCAAAACCCCAGGTGTTACATATTTAGGTTACGGTGCCATCTACTCAGGTTTCTATGATCTCTCTAAGTATGGGTAAGTTGTAGGTGTGTGTAGGCTGCAGTCTTCGTAAATCACGGGTATGACTCCAAGCCTCCTCACAGACTTGGTGTGAACCAGCATTCAGCACTCTGAGATATTTAATCTCAGAAAGCACGTACTGAATTCTCTACAAAACTCTTGTTACCACATATGAACGGTAGGATAAATGCATGTTCTACCGCAGATGTGAGATAAAACCCATAGCGTGCAGTCAATAGAGACAATATATATAGAAAGCAATGTGGGATGAGTGGTAGAGCGGAGATGCGTTAATTCAGTGTAACGTTCACGACAAGGTGGTGTGCCATCTTCCCCTTTACCACTAAACAAACTCAAATAACACTTTGTATTATCCTTTCTATCTGCGACAAGAAGCAAATGCTTAGTGAAGACTCTTTTTTTAGAAACATCTCATGCTACATATTAAACACAGGCATCTTCTTCTCACAGAGGCATGCTCTATCTTGCATTAATCAGAGTTTGTGCATTTGTACTCGCTTTCACCAGCTGACCTTGTGGTAGATTGCTTTTTGCCGAGGCATGGTATTCTCGCATTCAGAATTTACCATCTGACTGCAGAATTGTGTTCTTAGTTCCCAGATAGTTAAGCAGGGACTTCAGATACTCATCAGAGGGCAGACAGCTTAAAGATTCGTTCTTGGATAAACTGGATAACAGAGATTTTGCTTCTTTAATAAATATTGTTACTAGTTTTACATACTATGGGACAAATAGAGAAGACCTCATTCGGTTTATCGTTCTTATTCCTGGAATATGATAGAAGAGAGCTAATACTTCTACTGCAGTTGAGAGTAGATAGCTTTTTACTAAAGGGAGTTTGGGGACATAATACTGTTATATGCAGATATGTATTACAAATTACTTTATTTGTATTTTTATGTGTGATTTATGAAAGGACAGCATTTATTATATTGGATTTGATTTTGTTTCATTTAAAACATCTCTGTGTAACCTGTAAGAAAACATTGACTATGCTAAGTCCAAAAGTCCTTATCTCCTATTCCTTATTTAGAAACACTGTGTATGTCACTCAACAGACTCAAAATAAATATAGTATCTTATAACAAGCTACAGAAGAGGGATCACATTTTTTTTTTCTGAAGGGAAAGAGAGGCCCTAGAAAGAAAAGTAGATTCATGGTGAAAAAGAAAAACTTCTCCTCAACCATTAAAACAATGAAATAATGAACCTGAAAGCTTTTTTTAACAAGCGGGAAGGACAAAAATATAATAAATAGAGTGGCTACAGAACTTTCTCATAGGACTCATCATAATGGCATAATGGTTATCAGCTGTAAATGTCAGATGGGATCTTTAAATGGCAATTGGTTCATGAACACAGATGTCAGCAAAGAACTAACAGATCAGTTCTTAAATGTTGCTAGACTGACCTTATTAATGGCCTTAAACTGCAGTGATTTCATAGTCAGTGCTCCAATTTAGTGATACCTAATATAAAAATGGTCTGCATAAATAAGATTGCAGTATCTCAGACTAATATGAAAAAGTACTGAGTAAGAGAAAAAGCACAATGCTACTTCATGCATGGAGCATTCCAGTATGTAAACTTAGGAATCATGATGAGATTTATTGCTCTTTCAGGCTTAGTCTGGATAAGTACTGATGTAGTTTCAGCTTACTATATCATGTAATAGGAGGCTATCCATGCACAGCCAAGAATGATACAAAACCAGACATGAGTACAGAGTTGGTCAAACTTTTGCTGGATAAACCACATCATGTGTATCTGCAGTATGTTGTCAGTGATGCTCAGACTACACCATTCTCATAGTCTGTGCGCAATCCCAGTTCCTAAACTAGTTACTTCATGTAGATCCAGCTAAAGACTGGCACCACACGCGGCAGGCACATGCTAGGCCAACACACATTTTGCAAACAAATTTTCTGCTGTGGCTATTTTTGAACTGTAAGAGCCAAGTCAGCTGTTCCAGACTTAAGCTGTATTTAATACTGTTTCCTTTAAGCATTCTTTTCAGGTAATTTTCTTAATGTTTACCATATCATACATTAATTTTATATTCACAATTTTCAAGTTTTGAATAAACACTGGGAATAATATGAAAATGAAGTAGTTCTCCAAGTCAGGACATTTTTCTGAGATGTCTGAATATGAATTTATTCTGGCTAATACTGGCCCATTGCAAGAACAGTTTTAATCATCGTTTCTGCTTCTAATATCCAAAAAGATTATGTACAATTGAGATGATATTGGTGTGTCCAAAAGAGCCTTTCTTTTAACTGACTGTATCAAATGTCCTAATAAAAGGTTAGATCTCTCTCATTTGGCTTTGCCACTCTCACACAGTTTCTGTCATTTGGGGCTTCTGAAGAAACCAATAACCCTGTATTATTATTAGTAAAAAACAACCCTGTTTTTAACAAAATCAACACTGTGAAGAAAATGAAGAATCCCAGCTGTAACAAATAATAAGTTTCCACAGTTATCTGCAATCCAAAATCCCCAAGGTATTTCAGAAGGTGAAGTAGTCCACAAAGAGTCCAACATCACAGAGAATCAGAGGGTAATATCTCTCCCATTTTACAAATTGTCAGTTACCTCTTAAGAAAAGAAAATACAAAATTTACTTAAAATAACACGGCAGATATTGATAATGCAGTGCTAGGACCTACTACCAAATAAATATTTGTAGCGCTATTATGGGAGGAATAGACAATGTAGGTGCCTGAGAGAAAACAGAAAGAGAAATATTTGCCAGACCCAGTCAGAGAACTCAGGGAGTGCCACCTCCAAAGGTAATATTTTGACCTGCAGATATCCTTTCCTCCACCAGAGATCTTGGGCCATGTTCCATGCTCATACACACACCCTTTGGCCTGTGCAAAGCCAACAAGACAGATACTCTTGCATGGGAACACAGTCTGTTCTGAAATAAAGCTCTCAGTTCATATATAAAACACTAAATAAACTATATCTTTGCTAAGGATTCAGGAAAACAGCTGTCATTTTCTTCTACTATCTAAGCAAGTGACAATTTATATGTATATTAAGAAGGAAAGGATTGGCTTATGTCAAAGGTGTAAGCAGTTTTGCATAAATGTTTATAGTGTCTCAAGAATTGTATTTCTGTGTTTTCTGCACAGTGATAAGTCAAAGATAAAAGAGACTTTAAGCACGGTTTTGAAAATTCTCATGTGTCTACTCTTCTATCACTGTAAGAAAACAAGAAAGGGAGTAAAGGGTGACATTGGACAAACCTGATCATCTTCAGTTCTTTATTCCTCGACATATTTTGTTAGAGTGTAACAAGGTTTTCAAGAGCAGACTTTTCCATCTTCACACACATTTCAAAATATATAATATTAATGAAAATTAAGGGTGAACACAAAGAGCACAGAGCTCATCTATTTTTAAATCAACATTTACTGACAGTCCTACTGAAACAGATAAGATGATCCCTTTTAACTAGGGCTAATTTGGTAGGAAAAAATTGTAATGAAACAGTTAAACACCAAATGAAAGGGTCAGCTGCTTGCAAGATTGAATGCTAACTGATATTTATTTTTCTCCTGGGCCTCCACTATGGAAATTTACAGCGATGCTTTAGAATTAGGTGCCTTTAAAACTCTGGGCCAAATTCATTTCACATGTAACTCTATTGACTTAATGAGGCTGTATCAAGTATAAATTTGGCCCAAAGGGTTTTTAATAAGACCTGAACAGCCAACTACAAATAATACAGTGCCACTTAGTGGCAAGGGAAAAAGTTTTCACCATGTGAGCTACAAAGACATTCAGGCATACAGATTATTTTTCTGGTGCTATTTGTATTTGAAATTTTGATACAATCTTATCTGATAGCTTCCAGTTACATTAAGCTCATTATTGCCACAATATTATATGCATCTTTTCATATAAAAATACAAAAGTGTCTCCAAAGAGGGAATGTAAGCGAGGCCTTGTAATTAATGTAGCATTAAGAACACTCCCTTCACATTATAACTTCAAATTATAGCCATTTTCTAAAAAGGTTAGAATGCCTGTAAAAGGCATAAATATCTTAGAGCTATTTGTGTTTCTTATGCTTGAGTAATGTACGTGTCACCTTCCTGAAAAATCATCCCTCCAAAAGGTCTACAGTATTTCTTTTTTTAAGTACCTATAGAATTACATTTATGAGGAGAGACACCTATATTTCATAGTATTTTAAATGGTGGTATGTAACTCATTATCCAGTGTAATAATATGCTATTTCCAGGAAAGAATGAGGTAGACAAGATGGTATTTCAATAGAAATAACAGTAAGTCCAAAAGTATCCACAATAGATCATGTGGTCTGTCAACCAGTTGCAAAGAGGATGATCCTTAGATTTCTGCAGGAAGAACCACTGCAAATTTTGACAATTTATCTTAAGCCAAAGGTGAAATGCTTTGACATCAACAACAAAAATAAACCCCTGTGTGTACAGCGAGAGCAAATTTGGTCTCTGTCTTCAGAATGTGATGAAGAACCGAGTATGAATTTTTATAACTAATACTTGGTTGTTTGTAAGCACTTTTAAATCCACTAAGGCTCATTATCTCTGATTAGGTTAAACAATCCTTTGGCAATCATTTAGCTGCCATTCATGCTTTAATCCTTTCTTTTATACTATGACGGAAACTTGCTATAAGAGGACTTTAATAATAATTCTTCAATTATATTGGTGATGAGATTTGTACTTTGAATGGGTACACAATTTATATATACATCTTTGAACACTTAAAGTGAATCGGCAAGTGGCCATTGTCTATCAGATGTGGATAAATAAATAAATACTATCCTGAAAAGGGTATTGTAGAAATAAGATTAAGTAATATTACATCTAGAAACTTTCATATTCATAGATATCCAGTAGTGCTAAATCCGAAGCATATTACAGAATGCATAGTACTGAACCACTTGACCTGCAGGAACACCAATCAGTCAGTAATTAACCAGAATGGGTAGGAAAGTGCTTTAGAAATACTGAGCTCCAGTTAATAATCATTAATAAATTCCAAACTATAATCTTACCTAATTTTTGACATTTTCCTGATCTATCTACAAAGTATTTAGTAAACTGATTGTAGTATTATAACACTATAATCTTAGTGTAAAACAAAGATGATTCACTACAAAATATTACATACGTCAGGAGGTAGCTACATTCATATTTTATTTCAAACCAGGAACAGACTTCTGAAGCAGGTGTCCTAACTGTACCCACTTACCAAAACCCACAGAACTATAGAATAATTAAGATTTGAAGGATTCTTTAGATGTCCCCTAGTTCGGTGTCATGCTCAGAGCAGGTCAATTGAGGTCAGTTTGGTAACGGTTTTGTCCAATCAACTTTATAAAAGCTGAAAAATGGAAATCCCACAACCTTTCTGGGAAACCTGACCCAGGGACTGGCCACCTCCATGGTCAGAGAAGGTTTTTATTTTTATTGAGTTAGAATTTCCAGCTTTCCAACTCCTGTCTGTTGTCTTTTGTCCCAACAGTGTGTAAAAGAGACTGGTTTTGTCTTCTCTACAAACTCCCAATAGCTAGTCAGACAGCAATAGGTTTCATCTTGGTCATTCTCTTCTCAAGGCTTAGCAAACCTGCTTTTTTCAGCCTCTCCTCATACATCATGTTTCTCCAGCTGCCTCCATCACACTCACTCCAGCAAGTCAATGTCTTTCTAGTACTGAAGAGACTGAAAGGGACACAGAAATTCAGAAAGGATGTCAGAAGTGCTGAGCAGAGAATCACTTGTTTTGACCTATTGGCTACACTCTTGTTAATACAGTTCAGCTGCCTTTGCTGCCAAGGTGCACAGCTGACCTGCTCAGCCTGTTGTCCACCAGGACCCCCAAGCCCTTCAGCACAGAACTACTTTCTGACCAGTTGGCCCCCAGTCTACACTGCTTGGGGGGAAGGGAGGGACATTTGCATTTGCCTTTGCCTAGCTTCATAAAGTTCCAGTCGGTCCATTTCTCCAGCCTGTTGAAGTTCCTCTGAACAGCAGCCCCTACCCTCCAGCATATCAACTGCTCCCTCCAATCTCATGTCATCCATAAACTTGCTGAGAGTGTACACTGTCCCAGTGTCCAGGTAATTTAAAAAGACATTAAGCAGTACTGGCCCTAATATTGATCCTTAGGGGACATCATTAGTTTGACCAGTTGGATTTTCACCCTCTGATGCACATTCTTTGGGCTAATCAGTCCAGAAAATTTTCTAGTCATATAATTATTTGCATATCCAGCCCGTATCTCATCAGTGTAGGTAAAGGATACTGTGGGAGACCATACCAAAGACCTGGATGAAGTGAGAACATACCCTACCCACCACTCTTCTCTTGACCACAAAGCCAGTCATCTCATTATAGAAGGCAGTCGTGTTTGTTAGGCATGATCTGTCCTTGTGTGCTGGGTTCAGTGAGGAAAGGGCTAACTCCCTTTACTCGGGTTGCCAGGGAACTGTGTTGCTGGACAGTAAGTGAAAACATTGATAAGGCCTCAGCTGGTGCTGGGGATGGCCTGTACTGAACTCAAGGTCTTTTGTCCGCTTCGGATACTGTAGCTGACCCAGACTAACCAAGGAAGTATTTCATCCCATAGTACGTCATGTTCCGGTCTCTTGGGGTGGGGAAGGGGGTCCGGTAGCCATTACTCTTCCCTTCTCTCTCTCTCCCTTACTCCCTTGCTCATCTCTCTGGGCACTTGCTAACCCTCCTGCGTTAGCTGCTTTGCTGACTCCTGTGCTGGCTCATTCGTGTGGGAGATGGTGGGTTGTTTTGAGTTTTCTGGCTGTGTTATCAGGGATAAGGTTTGCTCAGAATCTGCTGCGTAGGCTCCCGGGCTCCGGACTTCAGGCCGCGGCTCTCGGGCTGCGATCGCTCTCGGGCTGTGGGTCTCGGGCTCTCGGGGTCTGATTTTCATCCCTCAACATCTGGGTGTGCATTGGTCAGTGGATGGTGGGAAATTGTCTCATATTGTATATATTGTACTATATGTTTTATTTTCTACTATTTTAAGTATTTATTAGTAGTGATACCTGTATGTATTGATTTAGCTTTAATTAGTAAATAGTTCTTATCTCAATTTTCCGGGCTCCCTTATTTCTTTTTCCTCCGATTCTTCCCCTCCACTGGAGGAGGGGAGGGGGATTTGTGAGAGCAGCTTCGTGGTATTTTGCTAGCCGGAGTTAAACCACGACACCTTGTCAAATCCTTGCTGGGTGTTCTTGACTGTGACACACCCAGAAATGACTTTCAGGAGGATTGTTCCATAAAATTCCAGAGGACTGAATTGTTGACTTCCTTGTTCTTTTTCAGATGAGTACAACATTTGTATTTTTCAAGTCTGTACTTTGTTTACATCATGCAATAGCCTGAAAACATATCATATGGGTTATTTCTCGATGAAACCAGAAGCTATGCTTCAGGAGTGCACCCAATGTACTCCAACTGCTAATGGATCTTCAATTCACAGGATCACAATAGAGCTACTTCAGATTAAAACCTCCAAAATGCACAGTGTTGCATCTCCAGGCCCCAGCACTAGCTCTTCCCTAAACAGCTTGTAACTCATTATTTGCTGATATTAATCTGCTAGACACAAATTTGATTTATTTTCTGTTTCAAAAAAATTTTATTCAGGAAATTCTGAATTAAATAAATTGAATTAATTTTATGCTAAAAGAAATAAGCATAACATCATAAATGGATAATTTATTCCACACATTTAATATGCTATATGTGAGTGTATTTATTAATAAAGTTTCAGCTGCATAAGATAGAAATATATAACCTTGAGGAGATGGTCCATTCTGAATACTATCACTTTTTTGAGGATGATCAAGTATATTCATTGTATCATATAAGGTCACTGTAATTTCATTATAGCTGTAATATTTTTTTAATTTAAATCGTTATTGTCAATAACATAAATTCTTATTTTAGCAATGAATTTTCAATTCAGGAAAAAAAATGGCTCACAATCAGTCTTAGTGCAAATTAATTTGTTGTTGTTGTTGTTGTTCTTTATTAATTGGGAACAAACTTTTTCCTGTTTACTTCTTCTCCAGTTCATTCTTATTGGTAAATTCAGCAAAGCTTTTGACACAGTCTCCCACGGCATCCTCATAGACAAGCTTAGGAAGTATGGACTGGACCTTTGGGTGATGAGTTGGATTGGGAACTGTCTGTAGGAAAGAGCTCAGAGCTGTGGGCAATGGGGCAGAGCCTACTTGGAGGCCTGTGGCTAGTGGCATCCCCTAGGGGTCAGTGCTGGGTCCAGACCTATTCAATATATTCATCAATGACCTGGACGAAGGGATAGAATGAGGGACTAGATTATCTCTAGAGGTCCCTTCCAACCCCTAACACTCTGTGAATCTGTGAACATATCCAGATGCTGAAGCACCTCTGAATGGTTTTGTTACACTGTGTGTCTGGATCTGGGGGGGTGGAAGACATTTTCTGCACTCAAAAAATTTCTTATTTTCAGTTAATAGTCTAAGCTGTGTAAACTTTATTAGCAAAACTCAAATCCTGTCTAGTTAAAATGGTTCTGAAATTCTCTTTCCATGTTCAGACACCACACCTGCATCCAAAATGAATGACTCATTTGTTCTTATAGCCTAAGTCTTCCTGCTTACAGGTTAATCATATAGGATTGGGTAAATCTCCTTCATCTACAATAATCTTGCATAACTCACTTTTATTTAGTCCTATGCCAATCTGCCTAAATATTAGTTCTTCCTAATTTTATAGATATCTTCTGTTATCCTTAAAAAAGAATCATGACAATTTCCTATGCATTCAATCAGAGCCAAGGGAGTTATACTAATGGATTTGGTCTTTCAGGTCATAAAACATGAAATCTTAGAGTCTTTTAGGACATGAAAATTCTTTTAGAATTCTTTTCACTTAGAAAATTCTTGAGGATATAGGCTTTTTTATGTGTATTCTATGAACATTAGTCTTTAGCAATTTTCCAGTGTCAACAGGTCTTCTAGCTTTATGTTACAAGGCATACTGATTGATTTAAATTTAATTTAAGTTCTTTAACTCTGTGCAATACATCCATATCTCCTTAAGACAAGTGTATTTCAACTTAAAGAAAGCCAATTCTTGAGTATTTATATGAAACAACACTGTGAAGACACAATAAACAATCCTTAAAAGTCTGCATTAGACTGATTAAACTTATGTACATCTGTGCCATTTGAAACATGTAATCTCCTAATGGAAGGTAAAATTTGGAGACCTGTTGGCTGCGATAGGGAGAAAAGGTTTCCTTCCATTGGTGTTAAGTATATGTGTGTTTAAAGACAGTCTTAATCCCAGCATATCCCAGTGTTTCGTTAAAATGAATAGGAAATAAGACTACATGAAAACGGTCCAAAGTTGTTTGAGAAGTACATACGCAGGATTAGCAGTTAAAATGTTCCCTTGGATCTTGAGTTCACATAACCCAGACCTTCAAATCCTACCTCCCCACTAAACTGAATAATTTCCAACTTTACAGACTGTAAGTACTTAAGTTTTTCTCTTTGCACCATCCCTCCCCCCCCCCCCACCCCCCCCCACCCCCCCCCCAACACACTGGAAAATTCTGAAAAATGTTGCAGAACACCCTCATTTAATTCTTCAATTGATATCTGTGAATGACAGTTTCGAACTCAGAAAATACTATTAGGCTTAAAAACACCTCAGAAACCTTTGATACCATACGATAATAAGCTATTTTACAGCAGTACACTCAAAATGAGGGCTAAAATTGAAAGTATAGTGTGTAAATGTATTCAGAACTTTCATCCTAGGAGAAAAAGTCACACCAGTGATGGTGAGATGTCAGATAAGTCTTAGAATGGGCTTAACTCAGCTGAAACTAAAGCCACTGACAATGACGTAAACGAAGCAGGGCCCACTCTAAGTATTTTCAAAGTCTTACCCGAGTGCCTAAATGTATCATTACTCTTTCAAATCTTGACATAGTGAACACATAGTGCCCATAAACTGAGATGTTCTACCACACCTCAGTCAGAAGACCTGACTCATACATACTCTTTAATTTGAAGGGTTTCTTTGTCTGGAGACACTGGTAAATTAGATAGAAAAAATGTAAGATTTTAGCTCTACTATCAGTAAACAGAACATGCAATTTTAGCAGCATAATTATAGAGAAACTAAACAGGTGTCATGGTACCAGGGCAGGTCATCTGAAATATCTTTAAATACTAACCAAAGCAAAGAAGAGAGAAGATCAAGGCTTAGCTTTCAAGTTACAATTATAAACACAAAATGAGTTGTTCTTAATTTTGTAGATATCAGGTCTGAATAGAGCATTAGCCATTTTCCAGCACATTTCCATTAGTAATGTCTTTGCTGATTAGTTTTTTTCTAAATTAGCATGTTTATCCATTAGCATATCAATATTGCTGCCAACCATCCTCTTAATTTTCAGTTTTCTTGTTGCAACAAAAAAAAAATGCCAATAAAAGCAAGCTTTACTTGAAGCTTTAATTAAGTCTAGTACAATTCTTTTTTCATTCTTTTTTAAAGCTTTTTTTAATAATACTGTGTAATATTTACTCAGATTTTAGATTTGTTTTGCTCAATAACACCACTCACTTGAATAATCAAAACCTTCATATTTTGGTTTGGCACCAACACAAAATATAGTACTTTGCATAGTTCGGAGATGCTCTAATGAAAGCCTTCCTTAAAACTCAGAAAGTCAATGTCATCACAGTCAAAATTGTTTTACATAACTTCTGAAGTTCATCTTAAGAGGCAGCAACAGTTAAAGAAGAGACTGTTACACGTAAA
The DNA here is from genome assembly GCA_027574665.1 of Rhynochetos jubatus. Classification (NCBI taxonomy): domain Eukaryota; kingdom Metazoa; phylum Chordata; class Aves; order Eurypygiformes; family Rhynochetidae; genus Rhynochetos; species Rhynochetos jubatus. The sequence continues at coordinate 45,597,502 of CM050653.1, forward strand.
CACAGCAAGACCTATTCAGATCTCCTTTTTTCCTGTCTTACAGTACTGCTCCTGCATTAACCTTCAGAGATGTTTCTGATCAATGTCTTCTGTGCAAGAGAAGGGCCAAGCCCAATTCTTCCAAAAGTTTATTTTTCTTCATATTCCTCTCTTTTTGTATCATACATAATTCTTTTCATTGCTTTGATGTGTTCAATGATACTAATTTAAAGTCTGTCACAGCAGAATAGCTAACACTATGTTTAACAGAAATATACAGAGAGCTGGCTTGAACATGCAGCAATGCCAGCTACTGTCGACACCGTTATTCAGGACAGATACTCTTGTCTGACATAATTAAATCTTGATGGTAATTATTTCTGCTGATTCCTGGTAGACTGTTGTTAACAATGCACTTATCCACTTTCAAACACACTATCTTATTAAACTAAATGTATGTCAGTAATTACAAAGCTGCACTTTTTTAAATTTGGGGTTTTCTAAAAGTCTCTTAAAAATGAGAAGATAAAGCTTTCCCTAAAAGGATCCCGTGTGTTTCAAAGCCAGGAGAGCTCAGACAATGCCTGAAACTCCACACCTGATGAGAGAGAAAGAGAGAAGGTATGTTTGTCTGGGCACAGGTTGTGTTGAGAAGTTTTAGTTTCATAAGTCAGTAGGTCAATTTGTATTAAAATTATATGAAAATGATAATTTTCATTGTTTGTTGCCATGTTCTTCAAATAACAAGTTCCCTGAGATATCTTGTTAATGTATTTCATATGAAATGGGTATTTCCTATTTTATTTCACTGTTTGACAGTGGGAGATGGGGAGAATTCAGATAATAGTCATGCTAAATAATTAATATTTCTTTTTACCTCATAAGGCTATCCAAACATGAAAAAAAAAGAAGAAAGAAATAAAGCTGGGAACAAACATAGAAACCAAATACCTTCTGAGTTATTTATTATTATATCTGAGACTCATAAGCTGGATAGGAAAAATAAGATCAGATCTGCCTGAAATGTCTGAATATTATTATTAAAGATTACCTTTAAACTTTCCCAGTATTCATACCTAAGAACATAAAATATTTTCACAATACAAGTACATTTACCATGAGCAAATGTTTAAACAAAAGAACTAGGAATCTTAATGAAGCACCCTCAGGAAAATGTTTAAACTTTGCCCTTAAGTTTACTTTATTCACTAATAGGCTTCTATTTCTAGTACTGAGTAGGAAGGATAGGTTCAATGTGTTAATAAGAAAAAAGTAATAATATTTAATTAATTCTGGCTGAACACACATGGTTTAATATACTTGGCAATATCATTCTATCACATGATATGATAATTTAATGGAACTTTTTTATTTAAATTGCTGGCAAGTTTATGAAATTATAAAGCAAATAGGCCATGCACTTGGGTGTAATTGACTGTATAAATGTGTTTTATACTATACTGTTGGCAAATTAGCCAATCCCTGTCACAGAATCAATTATTATCTAGCTGTATTCTGCAAACACAATAGCAGAAATACAGCATTTCTAGGGAAAAAAAGAAAAAAGAAAAAAAACCCACTACAATTGTTAATCTTGCATTTTGCATCTTCAAGTCAGGCAATAAACATTCATATGCTGTATAATCATCTTACGATAATGCTGCTGCCAAATGAGTGCACATTTAAAGATTTCTTGGTTTTGAAGGAATTCCTTAATCGGAGGTGGTGTTTTTGTTTTTATTTGCCTTTTCCTCTTCAGATCAGTGAAGCGAGTAATACATGTCAGTGACTCAAAAGATATAAGGCTTGACTTCATGACTGAAATTCCCAAAGCTACTTCAGGGACTTGGACACTCAGTTTGTCCTGGTAGTGCCTCCAATCTGACCCCCACCTAATGACAAATTTGATAACCTGAGTACTGTGGCTAAAATTACAGGATATATTCTTCATGTTTTTAATGCTTGCTGTTGCTAAAGAGATCAGAGGAGTTACTGAATGAACTGGACATTGAAAATAAATATTTTTTTCTAGTTCTCTTTATAATATGATTGAAGATATTTATCTCCTTTCTATGTCTCCCTACAAGTAGGCCATAAGTAAATTATAAGCAGCATTTAACATAACAACTTCTTAACGGTGTAAAAATAGAATCGAAGATAAACGTGCTATGCTAAGGAACTCAAAAAGTGCTGTTCTTGAAGACTATATGAAAGGCATAGTGGTTCTGAGCAAGTAAGAGTCAAGAAGTCTGGACTGCCATCTCACCAACATTGCCTCCTGTTTCTGCATCCCAGTTGTGCAAGGACTGGGATCACCAGTTAAATGGACTATATGAACTGAGCAGCTACAAGCAGTTTCACAGGCAGATGTAACGGTACTTCTGTTCACTGGAAAGAAACTGAGTGCAAACTTTTAGGCAGATGGTATAGTTCTACCTACGAATGTTTCCATGTACCCATATGTGGGTTTTTATGCTATGATCTGCACTGCAGCTACAAAGTGAAGGATGTTCACTGTCATCCAGGTGCACAGAACTGCAGGTCATGTAAACATCCTTCAACTAGCTCATGTACAGAAACAGTTCGTTTATTATAGCAGACTGCACAAGCCCACCAGAACACTGACAGGTTCTTGGCAGCTGAAGTCCATACTGTTATGACTTCAAGACTACAGAGTTCCAGGCTTTATGATTTAAAGCTTTCTCAGGGATGCCTGTGCATACCTGTGAACAGATGCATTGTAGATATCCCCAGCACTCTTAATGACATGCAGAAAGCAAGTTGTTTAGAGCTTTGAAAGGCTCTGCAATTCTTGAACGTATCTTTACAGCACTTATGTGGGAAAAAAACACCATCAACTGAGAGTCATCAGAAATATTCTGTTGTTCTAGGGCTCCAAACTCAGCACTCTCAGTCTCAGCTCCATTATATACCTAGACATTATTCTTTCCATAGAACCAAATTACTGATACCAATTTGAAAACAAATCTGCCAAAAGGGAAGGTATCAACCATGTGCTTCTGTCTTAGAATCAGCCCCGCTGAGGACACTCATGAATATATTGTACATATTTCTTATGCAAACGAACGATGATCCAGACAGCAGCCTTCCTAGAATAGTACTGCTTCTTGTAGTTAGCAAACAAAGTACTCATCTACAAGTGTCCAGTCCCACATTCGTCGTATTAAAGGCTTAGATCAAGAACCTCCCTGACTTCAAGTGCTGGTGTGTGTGAACTGTGCTGGGTTCAACATTTCATGCTCTGATCTGAACTCAGGTCTGGAGTTTGGATACAGTGTATTGTTCTGGATCCTACTCTCCCATGAATGTTAAAGTTACAAGTCTGATGAGAAATTCGGTCGAGCTTCTCAAACAACAACCTACTAAAAGAATTGGTTTAATTTTACTGAAAAAAAACCTTTAGCAAAAAAGGCTGAGATGAAGCAGAAAGGGGAAAAAAAAAAAAAAAAGCAGAAGGATTCTGTCAAAATTAGAATTTGCCAAACTTTTGCCTGTCTTGTTCTACTCCCTCACTCTGTTCAGTTCCCTCTGATTCCTCCTAGAAAAAATGTATCATCTCTATTTTATTCAACTTTAGTCCTCTTACATGTCGGTGAAGTAATTTTGAAATCTCATTCCTGAAAATACACCTTTAATTGTATGTAAAGGAAGAAATATATCAAGTTTGGGGACCAGAAATTATTAGTCTTACTAAAAGTACAACTGAAGTTTTAGAAAGAGCTGAGGCAGTCATGATGACTGAAATGTAAACCTTTGGCTAAGTGATTCATTCTGTACTAGGAATCTTGGAGATACAGGCAGCATCCTGGACTATACATTTTAAATTACAATATGGTTGGGACATCTTACAGAATAACTTGAAAGGGTTAAAAAACCATACTGTGAGAGTATTGTCAGGAATTTTAAATGCATGAGATTAGGGCACAATAGATGTATTCAAATACAAGATCTGTATTTCAGAGGTTTCTTCAGGGACACAGAAATAAGATTTATTTTAACAAATGAGTGAATTAAAAAACTATCACAGTGCATGTTAAATCAGTTTAAAAGAAAAAAAAAAACCCAACCAAACAACTCCTGCTCCTGTCCTGCCCCCCCCCCCCCCCCCCCCCCCCCCGCCGCCAAAAAAACCCCAAACTATAAAATAATCACTATCATTGGATAGAAAACAGTGAAGAAATCAATGTAAGGACTCAATGGCAATTACAGAGCTTGGACAATAGATGTTTCAAAGAAAAGAAATGAAAATGCAAAGAGAAGATCAGCAGTCTTTTTAGAACATGCTGTAAGCTATTTCATAATGACGTCATAATGTTGCCTCATTAGCCAAGTGCTGGCCAGTACTTGGGGTTGTGTAGGTTTGTGTCCTAGGAGGAGGAAAAGTCAGGTGTATGCATTAGAGAGGTGTTGCTTATTTCTGAAAAAGATATAAAATCCTGTTTCTCTGAGTGCAGTGGGGGAAAAAAAAAAAGCCAACACCACAATAGACCATATCCTTCTTAACCACATTTAAGTCAGCTTCTCCAGCAACTTCTATGTTCAAGAAGCTTTCTGTGCTCCATCCCAAGGCCATTCAGATAATTCAGAGATGGAAAGATTCAGATACATACAGTCATTCTCTTTAATACTTTATTTAATAGACTGTACAGCCTAATTGGAAAAGCAATGAGACATTATCATTGATTCATTATTTCTATTATTTATTAACTGCATTACCCAAGACATAGTCCTAAGCAAGGACTTTGGTCATGATAATTTACGTAGAACTATGCTCTTCGTCTATAGAAAAACGCTTTTCTGTTGCAAAGGACAAAATTCAAAATACAGCATGTGATGATAATCCTGAAGGAAGATTGCAAGATTTGTTCAAGCAGAGAATTCAGATCTTATATGTCATAATATATTTTTATAACTTGGTTTCATGTACAGGGTGGAAATAATTTTCAACAAGAAAATGGTGAAAACGTTTTAAAAACCCCTAAGGGAATGTAGGTAATTTTGGGGTGCATTTTCTGAATATGGTGCATATTTGAAAGATTTCTGCCAGGAATGAAACATTCTTTCATAGGAGGGTTTCTATTACATAGTCAGTTATAAAAAGTTGTCTTTCTTTGAAAGCTGGAAAAGAAAAAGAACATAACACAGTGTGGACATGCTATACATGTGAATGTTCAAGTTCAAATAGTTCATGTTTTGTTTATGTTTCAATGATAAAGCAGACACCTATGAAATTCTGCTTTACTTTTTCTTGTCTTTGAATGAGTGGGAGAGTTATAAATAAAATGTTGTTCAAGGAGGTGTATAAATAAATTGGTATAATTAGGTGTCATAATTAAGGTGCCTATTGCTGTTCCAGACACATTTACATAATTGTCAGTGCTAAAATGAAAATAATTGTTTGTCAGAATTGCTTCTGTTAAGGCTGATAGTTCCTTACTTTGTATAGTTTACTCTAAGTATTTGTTTAGAAAATATTCTAAACTCTGAACATAAAATGACTACACACAAGCCAAAATCTTCACAAGTGTACCAGTGAACAAAATCTACCACCCTGGAATTCAGACAAAATGTCTTGCCTGCTATCTTGTCATACCTCTTTTACATAGCGGCCAAAAATGTATATGCTTTCAGTGTCCTATGTGAGATTTGTGCTTGATATGTAAGTAACTGCTATGCATATAAGAGAGGGTAAAAACTTCTTGTTTCATAAAAAAATACAAATAAAGAAAAAGCCCTTTAGACTGCTTTACTTGCTTTGGTTTGGTTTTTTTTTTTTGTTTTATGTGTTTTTTTCACAATTTGCTTTTCTGAGTTGAGTAACTTGTGATATTCATGACCACCAGAGTACACTTAAATAAGTATCCAGAAGCAGAGAATTGAGTCTTGTGATGGTTCATGTAATGCAGCTTTTAGATTACTGCCTTAGAAAAGCAACTCTGGTTTAGGCTTAACCAGTATATGATAGCGAGTATTGTGAATACTTACAGTTTTGTTTCATTGATTAACAGACTAATCAGATAAGTGGAAATGTTTTTATCCAAAGAAGAACAGTCTTGGCAAAATTATATTATTTAGAAATAAATGATTTTGTACAAGTATAAAGCAGTATTTGGGCACAGCTGCAGTAATTTAAGATACTGGCACGCGTGTGTAGGAATAACAGATTTTATAAACCCTTTAAGATCCTTTGGAAACAATGTAAGAAATCATTCATACAGTTGCTATGACATTTATTGTCCTTAATGCTTCTCTTTTTTCCCTACTCTTATCCCTCAAAATTTCTCTTTTTCTCAAATTAGAACTTAAAATTCTTCAGGACAGTAGTAGTGTCATAAATCTGTCAAAAGTGCCAGTTTTGAGGTATTGATATTAACCACACATCCAAAGCTACAATCAAATTACAGTAAAAAAAGTAGTCCTATAGCAGATGCAGTTTTATCAAGGAGAAAAGATGGGTAAGGTACGGAGTGTAGTGTTCCCTTCACTATTGTGCTGGTTTTGGCTGGGACAGGGTTATTTTTCTTCATGCTATCTAGTATGGGGCTGTGTTTTGAATTTGTGCTGAAAACAGTGTTGGTAACACAGGGATGTTTCCGTTACTGCTGAGCAGTGCTGGCACAGAGTGAAGGCTTTTTCTGCTCCGCACACCACCCCAACAGCAAGTAGGCTGGGGGTGCAGGAGAAGTTGGGAGGGGACACAGCTGGGACAGCTGACCCAGCTGACCATAGGGATATTCCATAGCATATGACATCATGCTCAGCATATAAAACTGTGGGAAGAGGAAGAAAAGGGGGGAATGTTCGGAGTGATGGTGTTTGTCTTCCCAAGTGTCCATTACACGATGGAGCCATGCTCTCCTGGAGGTGGCTGAACACGTGTCTGGTGATAGGAAGCAGTGAACAGATTCCTTGTTTTGCTTGGCTTGTGTAAGCAGCTTTTGCTTTACTTATTAAACTGTCTTTATCTTAACCCATGAGTTTTCTTACTTTTACTCTTCTGATTCTCTTTCCCATCCCACGGAGGGGGAGTGAATAAGTAGCTGTGTGGTGTTAGTTTCTGGCTGGGGTTAAACTATGATAAATATTATTATCATCATATGATAGAAGAAACTCTCCAGCAGTATCAGACCTAGATCCCCACCTTTGTGCATAAGACAATATGTATTACTTGTATATATTTATTATTTGTATATGTATATATTTAAAGAAATGAAGGTATATTTATTCTTATGAACAGTTTGCTTCTAAGACAACTGTTCTGTCTCTTCTTTTGTAATGCAAGAACAGGATTGCCATGAACAGTAACAAAAGATAAATACAACATGGTCTCCATTTCTTGCATAATAGTGAAAAGAGGGCCTTACTGAAGAAATATGTACCAAGGACTTGAGCATAATGGTGGATGAAAAGCTGGATATGAGCCAGCAATGTGCACTGGCAGCCCAGAAAGCCAAATGTATCTTGGACTGTATCCGGAGAAGCGTGGCCAGCAGGCCAAGGGAGGGGATTCACCCCCTCTACTCTGCTCTCGTGAGACCCCACCTGGAGTACTGCATCCAGCTCTAGGGCCCTAACATAAGGATATTGACCAGTTGGAGTGAGTCCAGAGGAGGCCAAGAAGATGCTCCGAGGGCTGGAGCCCATCTGCTATGGGGACAGGCTGAGAGAGTTGGGCTTGTTCAGCCTGGAGAAGAGAAAGCTCCAGGGAGACATTATAGCACCTTCCAGTACCTGCAAAGGGCTACAAGAAAGCTGGGGAGGGGGGAACCTTTTACAAGGGTCTGTAGTGACAGGCCAAGGGGTAACAGGTTTAAATTGAAAGCAGGAAGATTTAGATTGGATATCAGGAAAAATTCCTTCATGGAGAGGGTGGTGAGGCACTGGAACAGGTTGCAGCAGAGAAGTTCTGGATGCCCCATCCCTGGAAGTGTTCAAGGCCAGGCTGGATGAGGTTTTGAGCAACCTGGTCTAGCGGAGGGTGTCACTGCCCATGGCAGGGGGGTTGGAACTAGATGATTTAGGTCCCTTCCAACCAAAACCATTTTATGATTTAATTAATTATTTTAATATTGTTTCTGCAAGAGTATCATTTCATTTTTACTTTTGAGAGTGGAGAATAAATAATCAAACCCCTTTGATTAAGTCCAGCAAACCCCTTTTCTCACATGAGTATAACAGAAATTAACTTTTTGAAATGTAAACTACCTGTCTGACCAGGAGAAAAGTCTGAAAATGTACACTTGATCAAATGCTTGGTGATTTGATTTTTCAATTAAACAAAATAATATCAACATTTGAACATTATGTTTACATTCTTTCCCATCTTTTACAGCTGATCTACATATAACAATGTCAATAGTGTTATGGAAAACCTTAAAAGCTAATCTTGATTGACTAAGAATAGGGCTGACATCAAGCTCTTGAATATCTTGCTTCCATGTACAGTCCCTCTAGCTTTAATATCTTTAAGCTTTCTGTGGACTAAAAGATTACCATAATTTTAAACACCCAAACTAATCCAACTTGATATTATCTCAAGTAGTAAGGATCTTGCAAAAAAAAAAAGAGAGATGGCACGGAGAAAAAATAAATTTCAGGCACACCCAAGAACCATGCTTGCCAGGCCTTTCAGGCTCTTTTTATACAAACAGTTCTACCAATCCCTCCAAACTACTTCAGCTATTGATTTGGGCCTTGCTGGACCTAATAGTTTTTACTGTGGAGATATGCCAAATCTCCAATTTTACAGGCAGAGCACTAAAAAAAAAAAAAAAAAAGGTCAGAAAAAAGCATCCTCCAATATCCTTCTAGCGAGCTTTCTACCTGAAAGCCTTCCACAGAGATGATTTTTCTTCTAGCTTTTTCATGCTCAAAAATAGGCTTTCATCATCAACTGGAAACAGTCTTTTCCCATGAAGAAAGGAAAGATGAGAGGGAGAAAATATTTGTAAGACAAATAGAGTTTAACCTATTTTGTAGGTCTTGAAGGAATACTCATGTGGATTTAACTGGAACATGGGCAAGAAGAAACCTAGACAGGGTATTGTCACTTTGTCACAATAAAAAAAAAAAAAAAAAAAGAGAAATAATGAATCTCTAGGGAAAAATCAAAACCAAGAAGAAATCCAGCTGAAAACTGGAGGATTATATTTTAGAGATCACAGACATGCTGTCTGAAACCATCTGGATGTCATCCAGTACAAGGTACTACTCAGAGCAGGATTATTGTCAACACTTGATGAGGTCAGCCATGGCTGTGCCTAGCTCAGTATTGAAAACCTTTCAAGGATGGAGATCCCATGGTCTTCGGGAAACCATTCCAGTTCCATGCCACTCACCTAGAGGTTTTCCTAATGTTCAGTGAGAACCTTCCAAACTGCAATGAATGATTCTTTCCCCCTTCTATATAATTTGTCAGCACAAATAGTGGCTCCATCATCTTTGTAATTCCTATTCAAGGAGCTGTAGGCTTCCGCTGGATATCCCTTTAGCAGCCATTCCACAAAATGAAATAAGAACAGCTCCCCCAGCCCCTCCCAGTAGGTCATGTATACAAGAATCCTCACCATACTAAGAGGACTCTGCAGGACCCTCTACAATTTCTCAACATCCTTCCTGAACCAAGGGAACTATGACTGGACAGGTACCGCCTCACCAAACGCAGAACTTCTAGGTGGTGTTTTTTAACTGGTTTTTTTTGGTGGTGGTGTTTTTTGTTTTTTTTTAAATCTAAATCCATTTGGGGTGTCTCAATAACATGCAAGGTATTTCCAACAGGTAATAAAAAATATGGTAACCTTGTCTGCTTATCCTTTCCATTTCTCCCTGACTTTCAACTCTATCTATTTTGTTCTATATGCTTTCAACTTTATTTCTCTTCCAGATGACTACTTTAAACAGTCACTGGGACAGAAAGAGGACAATGCTTTCTGAGACAGACATGCATGGAGCTACAGTAGATAGATGGCATCACCAGAGGTATTTGGTGCACAGTATCAGAAGCCATGATGTGGTCTTTCTCCACTGCTCCTACATGTGCCCAAGGAACTCAGCTCAGATTTTCTTCCCATAAAATAATTCAACAGCTTCCTACTGTTTATAACCTTTCAGAGAACAAGAAATTAATACTTTAAAGCAACCCATTCATTTTACCACAGCCTGAAGGATTGCTGAAGACTACAGAAGGCTACCAACACAGCCAGCAAAACCAGAATAGCTCCTACCAGAGGGTGAGGAAAAAAATCACACAGACAATGCAGCCACTTGCAACAGCCATTACCATCAACCGACAAAAAATATAAGCGATTTTCCAGTAGCTTACATGATTCTAAGACTGGTAATAGCAGTGAACCTGATAAATTCACTTGATTATCAGCTTCCTTTATAATCTGGGTTGATGAGTGACCCCAGCTGCCATCACAGAAAGCTCAGCCCTGTCAGGGCCAGTGATGCATCTGCCCTGCCAGCCTTGTGGCAACTCAGCCATTGGCTTGTGGCTGTCTGTCCCATGAGCAGCATCCTGGCTTCCCAGGCTCACAGGAGAGCCTCTGAATTTTTGCACAGCATTAAAAGAAGCTCTGAAAAGCCTTCCAGATGAGACAGCAGCACTAGTGGGGTCTGTGGTCTTTCCGCCAGGGAAAGATTGTAAGAGTTTAGCTGTGGAAAGTGAAACCCCATGTCAGTTTTGTTCCAAAGTCTCTTTCTTACCTCTGTTGTGACATGTGAAATCACTCTTTCTTAGACTGGGAGCCACTGAAAACTAAAGATACTGTACAGACCTCCACAAAAATTAAGCTCTGGCTTCCTTGTTCTTGTTTACCAAGGAAAACACTATGCTTTCATTTTTTTCTAAATATGTAATAGTAGGACGGTAAGTTCCCTGGGGCAGAAACACTCTTTCATTATGCTTTTGTATAGTACCTTGTAAAATGGGACCACACTCCTGTGTGGTCCGCAGGGAGTACTGTAACAAAATGAATAAGTAATGCTTCCAGAAAACACATCAGACACAGACTACACTGCATCACCTACTGCACAGAACATCAAACCTGCTAAAACTGTCAACAGAAAAAACTTGCACAATGATTTGGCAGAAGGTAACACGGAAGCAAGCAGTATATCTTCCCTCAAAATGTTGGAAATGTGGAAACATTTCCTTAACGTGTAATAAAAAGTAAGGTGTGGCTTGTTGGTAGTTGATCATGTAAAACACGTGAATATTTTAAAAAGACATTTCTATGTATATGTAATTATTACAGGTATTGATTGAAATCTAAAGCTTGTAAATGTAGTTCTATAAAAATTAAATTTTAATGAGTAAGTTATCTGTTTGCAGGCACTTAGGAATGTTCTCTAAATTACATCAATATTTCTTTAATTATATTTAAGAAAGAGGTTACTACAAAAAAGTAGTCTGCAATACCAAGTAGTCCATCTTGGTTGATTTTTCCCATGTGCATAATAAATCCTCCCTATTTGCCAACTCAGCCAACAGCTATGCTTGACTGAGTAGGGAGAATTGATAGACTCTTTGCAAAAATCTATTACAGACCAGATGAGGATGTCCACAATCTCAGGGTTCTGCATCAACTCTTTTTCTTCCTCTGAAATGACCCCACTTGTGAACGAATCAGGCATTTCACCAGATTGGCAAACAGAACTTAGATTTATATTTGGCTTTTTTTCTCCAAATTATTGACTCATAGTTAGCTCAAAGAAAACTGTAGGAGAACCCGCTCCCTCCAAAAAGACCAAACTGTGATGGTTTTTAAATTGCCATCAATCTCTTTTATGAAAGCATTAAACACTAGTAATTCAAACCTAGACTGTCTAGAACAGAAATACATCATCAGCACAACCCATATAATAAGCAACATGTTGTCTGAAGCACTCAATAGTATCATAAATTATGCACAACTCATCCACTGCCACCCAAAAGCCCTCTCTGGGTTGGGGCTTCTACTTCAGTTCTCTGCTCTTTAATACTGTCTTCCCCCCCTCTTACATGTCAATGAGATTGCTCCGCAAAGAACGCGTTGTGTGTTATGAAAAGGGGAATTTGGTTTTTAAAAATAGGAAAGCCAAGACACCAAAAAAAAAAATAGCAAAAGATACATAATTAATAGTGTCTACTATTGATAGTATCCTTTAACTAGGAAAGCATAGCATGAAGTCCTATGCTATCCTAAAAAGGGCAACCTCTGATGATGGGAAGTTATTGGCATTTTCAGCTGCGTTGGCTTTATCACATCTAGTCTACCTAGGAAGTGTGACGGACGCTTCATGTCAGGGATTTTGATGTCATTCAGACTGACAGGGTTTAGAGATGATATATCTTTCTTGCTTCAGTTGGGAACAAAGTGTACAAAGAAAATGTGTGGTCACACTCTTCAAAGTTAAATGCAGACCAGAGGGAAAAAAGTTAATGTGCCTGACTGCGGTATTTGCTCTTTGCATGCAGTTGCAAGCTTTGAAAGTCCCGTTTAAGTATCTCTTTTTTTAAGATAAATACCTATTAAGTAATGTATATGCACAAGCTGAAGTGTTAAATGGTTTGTTGAAACCTATTAGAGTACACAAGATGATAAACATAAATTATAGCTAATATACTGCACCAGTGATTTTTAAACATAAAAATTACTGACACTGTAAAAACACACTTGAGTCATCGTAGCAGCATAATAGCACTAATCCATGTTTATCCAACCGTGCACTTTTCAAAAACAACACAAACCTCTAATAAATGCTTTGGCTTCACCTTGACAACTTATATGGGTTATTGCCTCGTTCATGCCTGGATAACCATGTGTTATGACTTAAATGTTCTTTAATATCAATTTATGCCTTGAAGAAAAAGGATTGAATAACATAGTGTACATATGGTTCAATTTATTACAGCAAAACAATCATTTTAGTTTGAAGATATTTTCTCATGGTGCATATCATAGAAATCTTATTCAATAGAGCTCTCAATAAACCAGATTTTTTATGTCACAATAAATGAAACTAAGGCAGCTAATTGTTGCTAAGATTCTAAATAGATGAGTCTATTTGGCTTTCTTGTCAATCAAGAAATAAATTCCTTAACACTTGTATTTCTGGATTCTAATGTCTCTAATTGGATTTTACACTATCTGATTAACGATGTAGTTTATAGACTACTGTAAAAAAATCCTGATACTTAAAAAGTGGAAGAGGAAATTGTGGGCTGTCAGCATTTATGGAAAAGACCAAGAGAACATTGAGTAATTTAGTGTTTTTGCAAAATGGCAACGAAAAGCATAAAACCTGGTCAACGATGCCTCATTTGTGGTACTCTTGTTGTGTGTCTGTGATACAGAAAAAGACCCTGGAGTGCTATTCTGAAGAATATTAAAATATGTAATAGTCTGTACTGAAAATGGATTGCAGTTTTAGGAAATTACAAAACCAAAAAGAAATCCAAATTTTAATTTAGAACCAAAAGCAATATATAAGCTTAAAATTAAACTAACAGACTGGTGGTAAATAAAATTCTTACAGAAACAGGTACAAGCACAAGGCAGAAAGAATGCAGCAAAATATCCTTGTTACGTCTGCAGCACACATTTTTACTGCCAATCTCATTTTCATGAACTTTCCACATTTTCAAAAAATGCTTATGACAATCTTTCAGACAAAAAGATCTTGTCATATATGAAGAAATGGCAATCCTAAAAGAATTGTAGCTGCAAACATGAAAGCATGTCTGTCGTCATGCAATCTCTATTATAAAGTGAAGCAGACTGGCTACAAACTAATTGAAAACCATTATTATAGTAGAGGCAGCAATGGCTGTGTGCACTACAGCTTGTTACGACGGAGAGCTTCACAATAGTCAGATCTTAGACAACCAACATATTGTGAAATATTCCCCTTTAGGTAGCAAGTTCTTGCATGTTATTTGTGCATATGTAGATTTAAGAAGTTTGAAAAAAAAGGTAGTTCAGCTATCTAGAGGAATCTAAACCCTCCATCTTTCCTACTTCAGACAGAATCTTGGTACTCAAATTTAAGTAGGCTAATTATCAAAATGGGCAGTATTATAAAACTGCAGTTTAAAGATGGAGAGTATCAAAAAGAAGCAATGTCTCAGCTTATCTTGTAAGGAACAGGTTTGAATTCCAAGAGTTATGACAATTGGAAAATCATATCCAAAAATAAAACATGGACTATTCAGCTCTCAGTAATGAAGATATCCACCTATTGTAGTAGAGCTACATTAGATCCAAAGTTATTTTACTATTAGTATTATTATTGCATTTAACTGAGACATATCCCCTGGGCTCTTGGCAGGAGATGGTGGGGGTGGGGGTCCCAGGGAAGACTGATTCCAGCCACTGAGACCTATTAGCACTCCCAGGACCCTGACAGATGTGGACTTGCACTGCTCATTACTCTTCTTTGATATTTATGGTTGGCCACTTTGGAGACAGAGTGTTGGGCTAGATGGACTCTTGGTGTGATGGACTATTCTTGTTCTCATGCTCTTTTGTTTATTATAAATTTTCATGGGAAACAGCTCAGGCATTTCTAAAAATGAGTACAATAAAAAAATTCTACAGGTAAATGAACAGGTATTACATCAAAAAATTTTTCAATCATTTAGATGAGGAGCACTTCAAGCTTCAGACTGAGGTCTTGATCACTGAGCCTCGCTAATGTCAGAGATGTGGATTTTTGCCATCCTCTGGAAACACAACTAATCTGGATTAACATGGAATTCTTCCAAAAACTGCACTTCACACATGCTTTTTGCATATTTGTTCAGATGATCAAACTATCTATAGAGACAATCCACAGCCCTTACTCCCACCAGAAAGTACATGCATCTTTCCAACAAAGTGAAAGCTGTTTAACATCTTCATTGATGACCTGGATGATGGAACAGAGTGCACCCTCAACTGGTTTGAAGACTATAAAAAATTGGTATGTGTGGTCAATAGACCAGGTGGCTGTGTTGCCATTCTGAGGGACTGTCAAGACTGGAAAAATGGACAAACTGAAGTAAATGAAAAGTCTTGCACCTAGGGAGGAATAGTCCCATGCAATACACACTGGAGGTCAACTGAAATGCCGCTTTGCAAAGGAGGACTGGTGGGTCCTCATGAACATTGAGTCGAACATGAGCCAGCAATGTGCCCTGTAGCAAATGTGGGCAACAACATGTTGGGCTGCATGAGGAAGAATGTTTCCAGCAGGCTAAGGGAGGTGACCCGTCCCCTCTACACAGCATTGATGAGGCCACATCTGCAGTGCTGGATCTAAACCTGGAATCCACAGTGCAAAAGAGTCATGCACATACTGGAGAGAGTCCAATGAAATGGCCATGGATAGGATGAAGGGTTTGGAGATATGTACAAGCACACACTAAGACAGCTGGAATTCTTTAGCCTGGAGAAGTCTCAGGAGGATCTTTTCAATGCATATAAATAACTGATGGGAGGAAGTAAAGAAGATGAAGACACATCAGTGGTGCCCCATGGAAGGACGAGAAGAAACAGACATAAATTGTAATATAGGAGATTCTATTTAAATATAAGAAAAAACTTTTTTACTGTGAGCGTGACCAAGCACTTGAACAGGTTGTCCAGAGGAGTGGTAGAGCCTCCATCCTTGGAGATATTCAAACCCAACCAGACATGGTCCTGAACAGCCTGCTGTAGTTGACCCTGCTTTGAGCAGAAGCTTGTACTAGAGGATCTTCAGATGTCCTTCACAACCTTTGTGATTTTGTGTTTCCCTGATTCCATTTTCAGTTAATTAGTTATGATGCTTACTCAGGCTTACTTAGAAGATTTACACTCTAGTTTATTCACAAAGTGATTTATAATGTGCCTAATCTTTATCTAAACCTTCTATGCTTACATAGGTGTCAAAGAGCGAATTTCCATATTTTAGGCTTTTCTCCCAAAGATCAGTATTTCTAGCCAAAAGAGATTTTGTAACAGTGCTTTGTGGCGTTACTGACTACAAGAGAGCCAGCTACTCCATTTTCTGGGGCATATACATTTTCTGGGGTTGCCATACTATTAAAGAATTACTAGAAACAACACAAAATAGGTCAGCTGTGGCAGCCATGATTCTACAACCAATATAAAATTACACTTGAATATTTACAATTCCTCCAGATGCACTCTGTCTCACAAGAACTGAGGTTATTAGAAACAGCAGATTAAAATTACATACTCCTCATTGTCCACTTTAAAACAAATTATTTTTTCCACCTCAGAATAACATTCAGGTTAATATTAAAAAAAAAAAAAAAGGCATGTTTTGAGTTATTAAGATAAAGGCAGTATCTCCTGAATATCTATAGTGAAAACCACAGTAGTCTGGACTTCAAAAATCAGATTAGAAAGAAGGCAAGAAGAGGAACAATTAAGAACAGTCACTTCTCTATTACCAAAGCTTAAAATTCTTGCTTAGAAGAATTTTTTTTTCATGCTTCTACTTCTTTTTGTTGTGATTAGAGCAAAGGATGTTCTTATTGGTTAGTCAGCAATTCTTATATTTTCTAAACCTAGTTACAGATTTAACAAATGAAGAAATAAGGCAACACTGAGAAATACGTAGATGGATACAATATTATTCTCATCAAAAGTCATGTATTTCAGGTAAAAAAACCTTTCTCTGAACAGAAAGACTAAAGAAAACTTTTATTTGTATTCTTATCTTAAAGCAGCTACTGAGCAATGTCTGCTTTGTTCTGGCAGTGTCTTGAAAACTTGATGTTGCCTCAGTGCAAACATTTGTGTTCTGTGTCTCAAGTCTCCTCCCAGCTCTACCTCATATCCTCTTTTTCTCTGCCTATCTTCATATTCATGGTGAACTATTATTCCTAGAAATATCAAGCCTGAAGTAGTGGCACTTCCTTGACATGACATCCTGCTTAAAAACATAAAGCAAGAACGGGGAAACAGTCCTAATCTGTGTTCTTGAATGGCTGAACGAATGGTAACTGAAAAGCAAAGTAATGAAAGCTGTCATCTTGCAAGGCAAGATATAATCCCCTAGTAAAGGGTGCATAGGATGGGCAAAATGTGGCTTCAGAAGTACTGGTGTGAACATATACAAGTATTGGTACAGAAAGAAAGAAGTGTGGTATGTTTGTGGAAAATGTTTACTGACAGTCTGACCAGTGGGTGTATCTTACCTTTAATGGGCTATTCAGGTGATTTTAGCTAAAAGCTTAGGAAGATTTTCTTTCTTAAGAGCTGTACAACACTTTTAGGAGTGTTAGCTCTTTATGAGTGGACTATTAAAGCAGACTGTGGCAAAAACTGGGCTATATGAGCTAAGTTTTCAGGATTGTGGAAATATTTAAGATAAGATTGAACACACAGCTTGAACTTCTACTTAGAGTCAATTGCAAAGGCCTTTCACTCTGATTAACCAATACAATCATTCACATTCCTTATTCATTACCTGAGTAGATACAAGTGCCTAAGAATGAGATTTCAAGCAAGCAACACAGTGAATGAGGAAACAACTAACCCAGGCTGTAAAAATCTTGGCAGTTTAAGTCCTACAGATTTTCTGTGCCTGAAGCCACGACTCAAACAGTTGTTTCCACTTCTTGAATGAGAATCCATCCACCTGAAAATCATCGAAGAGGTGGGAGGAACCACTACCAATTACTATTTCTGGTGTTGGGGTTTTTTTATTATTATTTTTTAAATGAAAGCTGTACTTTTGGGCCTACTGACTAATGTCTGTTCTAGGCATGTGTAAACATCATTCAATGCCTTGGGCCTCTGACACACTTTAGTGTGAAAAAGATCCTAAAATGCTCTGCTTACAGCAATGGAGTTATGTTTAGCAGCAACTATTTGTGTGTGTCCTAGTAAATATATAGTAAGTACTTTCAGGTGAAACAACCAGATTCATTACTTGGCTGGAGTTAGACATCTAGGTAAACATAGAAATTTTACATAAAGCTTAGATATGTTGTAAATCCCTTTGTGTAAGTCTTCTAAGTATGCACAGATAAGCATCGTAACTAATTATTTGAGAACAGAATAACAGAAACATGGTTGGAAATCATGCAAACATATCTGGACATCCTCTAGTACCATCTTCTACTCAAAGCTTGGGTTTTAATATTTCCAAGAATAGAGGTTCCACAACTTCTTTGGGCAACCTATTCCAGTTTTGAGCACATTTTAAACTTAATACTGAAGAACTGAGTCAAGAGTCCTATGAAACCCCTTTTGTTACATCTCCAGTATATCACATCTTCATCTGAGTTAGACCTACAAAACAGCAATCTCTAAAAGTGATATAGTTTATTAGTCAATATCATTTTTTTTCCCTTTTCTCAGAAATTCATACAGCTTCTCTTGTAGGATAGTATCAGGATACTTCACAAACTTCAGTGCATTTATCTTCACAATGTTCTTGAGCTATAAAAGGAGTATAATTACTCACATTCTGAAGAGAAATCAGTGGGACTCCCACGGTCATTCAGGAAGACTATGGCAATGTAAGAAATGGATTGGCTCTGAACCTTGACAAGGATCTGAACCAAATGACTGCCTTTTTTCTGCCTCCTTTTCCACATTCCCTGTCTCAGCCGATTTGTCATTTCCCTTTGGGAAGAGAAAAAATGGCAATCAGGAGTACAATCAGAGAGATCAATAGGAATGCCTGGAAGAAAAGAACACAAGGAAACAAGTAACTTGAAAGGATCTTAAGTGAAAGGAAAAATTTCATTTTCTTATTTTATGGAAAAAGTCAGATGCAGCATCAGGTAGGGAAGGCTACAAAATAAGACAGTGTTTATGGCTGTAGCTTTTTTACTGAGAAACTACTTGCTGTGATCTGTCCTGGCTTAGTACATGGCTGAGGAAAGAAATGACAATAGAGAGCATCATTTGCTTAGTGATGAGCCAGACATATCAGCTACTGTGGGGTACTGTACTTGTTATCAACCAACATTATTCTTCCCCCTTTTAATCCTGGGCTTATAAGAACCAGAATAACTTCAATGACAGATGTTGCTTCATATCTTTGCTTTGGTACGTGCAATTTTCTTAAAGACATTCTTTAATGATGGCTTGCCAGTCATAGTTTCACATTCCCTGAAGTTCATGATATATTTTCTGTTAGTCCCACATTTTGCTGAGATCATGTATTTCTGTCCCCACAAAAAATCATTTGTAGCCAGTCATTATGTACTCTACAGTACCCAGAAATGTGGGTGAATTTACATGCTAAAGAGTAATATTAAAACAATACATAGAAAGTCACAATGAAAGCAGGACTTTTTTTTTTTTTTTAAATAAGGATTTTAACAGAATAGCAAAAAGTTGCTCTGTCACTGTCCCCTTTCAAATGTGGCATCTGTATAATCAACCTTTTTCTCTTTAGAAAGACACATCTTTAAACCAATTTTAAATTTTAGTGGAAACTGATATAGGAATGAGCATGTTAACAAAGCCTGTATTAAAGTCTGTATCGCATGTTTAATAATATTATTTCAGAAGATTAAGACATTATGGTTTCAATATAATTTTTTTATCCATGTATGCAAAATTTATTTGCTAGTATTTCTTAGCATTTTATTTTTTTAAAAAATCATTATTCCTTTTCCATGGGTAACTTTGATAGGAATTGTCAGTACAAGGGCTGTTTATTATATAGTTTAAATTAAGAAATCTCTCTTTCCAGGAATAGTTCCTGAAGTTGGATTTCACCCTAGCATTCTTCAAAACAACCATTCCCAGCCTAACAGCTAATAGTCATGTGTGCCATAGTATAAAATTATTTCACATTAGAAGACTAAACAACCCATGAGAGCTATGACCTATCTACTTACAGCTAGGAGAGCTGTAAGTAGATGATGATGGAAGGAAGGAAGGAATATCTCTGATGTGATTTATTACTTTTCAGCCTAGGAAATATTGCTTCCAATTTTTATTTTGAAGTTTTGTTTGGAATGATATTTTTTCTGCTTTCCTTGATCAAATATCATCCAACAGAAGAAATAAAGAAGTCTACATACACCTAATTTCAGCAAAACACCATACTGTAATCAAAATCTTCATACCTGATTTCTGCTTTTACTCTTTAAACACCACTGCAAATGCATTTCTCACACAAACGCTTGCTGAAACCAGTCCAGACAGACATGAATCAAAAGCAACTAGGTCTATCAGGGCCAGAACAGGTGTGTTACTCTAACTATCTACAGCTGTTGTATATGACAAAAGATGTAAATAGAAAAAGCCTGTTTGAATTATTCTGCAGCTGCAGAGGATGTGGGATCAGATTCGGGGCGGGGGCAGGGAAAGTCAAAATTCAAGATAGACAAATTCAGGGGAGACTTTTCTGGTGATTTATAGAGGCTATGTTACCTTTATACCACCTTTACTTTCAGGTTTCTCTTGCTAGGACCCTAGCTACATAAAAGGTGTTCTGAATCTTCTGCTGGAATAAGTTCAACACAATTATGTCTCTCATTTTACCTCCCTGAGTAGTGGCATTATTCAGCAACAGTCATTTCTTACACCAGGTAAACTGATCATCCAGATCCAAATCTCTAATTGTACTATGTGAGTGGCCTGCCAGAGGGGTCTTCTCACAGGGCAACAGGGAAAAGCTATACTGCTCAAAGCCTATTATGTATGAAAAGCTATGCCTTGCAGCATGCGATTGCTTCTGTGCTATGAAGGAGCCACCTGGTTTCGCTGAAGCTGCACTGATAATAAGGAGATACAGCACAGCAAAGCACCATGAGAATGACATCCAGCCTAAGAATATGGTCATTTATTGGAAGAATTTACTGGTACTGAACAGACAGCTACAGTTTTATACCACCTTGTGGTAAATAGAAGTTATTGCAGTACTGAAGAGTACATTTTCTTTAAATTGTTCAGAGCATCCATGTTTTGAGGCTGCTTATCCTCAGAACAGGTCCTTGACACTTCTGATGACTGAAGAAAAATCTCAGATATAAACACTAATTATTATAATTTCACTGTTTCCTTCTTCACTCTACTCTCTACATCCAGTGACATATATAAATGTAGCATTACTAAAAACAACTGAAAGGTCTATTAAGCTTACCCATGCAAAAACCCACGGTTCTTCCTCGGAGGTATTCTGAACATTTAATATCTTGGGACTAGTACAATTTCAGTTCTGAAACATACCTTGATTTTATTATCACCAGGGTAATCCCATGAGTTTCTCTTGCAAGAGTTTTTCTTATTCTCTTTGAGAATCAAAGTAAAAATGCAGAAGTGTCTTTTCCACTGTTTTTATTTATTTATTTACTCTAAACTCTACAGAATACTATATAAAAACTTTACTATAGAAAAAGTAAGAAATGCTCTAAGTTGGCACATTGGACTGCAACATGTTTACTCAGAAATCAAGTGCTGAAAAAAAACATTCAAAATCAGGGAATGACTCTTCCCTGAAAGCGCAAGGGAACAAAGTCGACAGTTAGTTGGGGTTTTGCTGTTCCAAGTTCAGAGCAGTGGTGGGAACTGAGCTCACACGGAGCTCTGAAGGCTTGGCAGGAAGATTCACTGTCCATTGCAATATTGTGATAGCATTTGTTTCTGTAAGTAGTGATTTTATTCCATGTTCATAAAGAATTGGAAGCATATTGAACACGGTTACTTTGTTGTCTTGCTGTCTGGGGTAAATTTTATATACCATATAGTGAGAAAAGTCTGAGCATTTCTAAGATGAATATGATTTAGATGGATGACAAAATCCTTAACGTTGGCTTATTTTTTTTCAGTGAATTGGTGAATTGTGGAATGGACTAAAATATGTGAAGTTAGGAATAGTGTCGGAAGATCACTAACATTTAGGCCACATTTTGCAAATGTGTGAAGTGCTATAGGGTACTAAACATAATGGGCCAAAATTTTTAGAAATCTCTGAACTAATTTAGTAATAATGTGCTATATTGTCTGATTGTGATGGAAACATTTAGCGGTTTTCTTGGAATGAACCATAGTTGTACAGGAATAAGGACTCGCCTTTCCAAAGCAACTATTTTATTTTCTTGATATGTTTGATTTTATCAGTGTTAATACTGAGATGAGACTGCAAACATGCTAGGCAAAACCTCCTATATCTTCTCCTGAAGAGCATACAAACTAAATATAAATAACTGTGTACGATGTGGCATTTCATTCAATAGTTACCAACATGGAAAATCATTAATCTTACTTTTAAAAATTCACAGTAGGTTTCTGTATAATCTGGTGATCACAGATAAAAATCTGCTAACTACCTCAGGCAGATGATATGGCTGTGACAGACCAGGAAAAAAGTCCATTTAGCCCAGTGTCTAGTCACAGATTCTCTGAAGAAAAAATCCAAGAAACAGGACATGTAAGAGACTCCTTTCTTTAAAATAATCTGCTGGCTTTTGGCAATCTGCAGGGTAGGGGTTCTGGAATTTGAAGTACAACATTGTGTTTAAGAGTCTAAGTTTTATTTACCTTCCTTTAAGTTGTAAAGTAGCCTTTGGAAATTGTTTTACTTTTGGCATCTAGAAGAACTTGTAGCAATGGGTTCTCCAGTTTGTCTGCATGCTGTGTGAGAAAAGTACTTGTAAGGCTTGTTTTAAACTTGCCAGATGATATTTTCATTAAGTGCTGCAAAGGTCTTATGTTATGAAATGTAATTAATGTCTTTTCAATATTCAAAATTTTTTAATGCCACCCATATTATTATCCCCCCACAGTTGCCATTTTTTCAAGCTGAAGAGGCCTAATCTAGTATCTCACCAAAGTAAATCTACGTCATACTTACAACTGTCCCGTGTCATCTCTGTACCTCTTTAGCTCACTTTTGAGTTTGGGCTGTTGTTGCATTGTTTTGGACTGTTCAAGATACATACATAATATGCATTTGCATCATAAAAATGGTGTTTCTTTTTTGTCTTCTCTTTCTTTGTTTCTAACACTTCATCTAATTTTTTGACCCAAGCAAGGAGATAGGTGTTTACCAAGAATGAGATGTTTTCTGAAAATTACTCGTATATTAAAGCATTTAAAAACGTCTAACACTTCTCTATGTTCCTGTGGTTTACTGTTATCTGGATTATAGTAGGTCCTAAGAATCCTTGCAATATGTTTCAGAGTCTGGTCAGTGGCTTTACGTTTAGTAACCTTCGTAGTGTGTATTCTACTACAAATGTGAGCATTAAATACTGCATTTGATGAAGACTAGTACTACTTTATGTTGCCTTTTCCCACCAAAAAATGTCTTCAAACACTAAACTGGCTTTGGAATAATAATCTTTTTGCCTATGAGAGAAAAATTCAAGTTCTAGAAAGCATCTAGGCTGTAACAGTCACAGGTGTCAATACAGTCAGTGTAATATAGGTAGCTATTAAATTTGAAAAGAAGCTTGCTTGATAAGCAAACTAATATAATTTTATAGGCTGAGTTTACACAGGAACAGTTGCAGTTGAGAGGCACGCTGCCTGTTTTCTGCTGTCCTAATTGTTTTATCTTTTCCACAGTATGGTTCCCTCTAGTGATTCTTATAAGGAAAGAGGCTACCTGATTCCTTAATCCAGCTAACATTTTACAAAAGAAGATCCAAATTAGTTTTGCTTACACCAGATGCTTTATGTGCAATTGGGTATCAGACAATGGTGGCTGAAATATGAAACAGGTAAATTCAATGATCTCCTCTGAAAGAATCTCTTACCTGGGGGAACTAATGTGAAATGAGTTTGCATACTTGCTGCCACTCTGCAGTCCTGTCTCCTCCCCTTATGCAAACCAATGAACGTGTAAGCTGATTGCCAGATATCCCCAGTGTCAGACCCAGTAACAAGAACTGCAATGAGTATTTGATGGAAGAGAAGCAAAATCAGATTTAGCAGACTGGTTACAGCAGGCAAATATGTTAGAAAATGAACATATGATGCCTACAAGCTTGAATGCACTAT
Source organism: Rhynochetos jubatus (assembly GCA_027574665.1). Taxonomy (NCBI): domain Eukaryota; kingdom Metazoa; phylum Chordata; class Aves; order Eurypygiformes; family Rhynochetidae; genus Rhynochetos; species Rhynochetos jubatus. The sequence goes on from CM050653.1 coordinate 45,621,450, forward strand.
GGTAAGGGAGAAGTTTATACAGGTAGCAGAGAACAGAAACAGTAGAAAATACATTTAGAAAAATATTCCAATAATTAGCTATGCCACTGGCATGCTGCATGGCCTTTTGCAAGTTATGCAGCTTCTTACTCTTTAAAATGCTGTAATATTTGCCTACAGTACCATATAAAAGATTTGAATGTCTCATTGTTTATAAAAGATCATCTACTTCTATATTTAAAAAACATACACATCAACATGTCCTGTGAATCAGCAAATGTATGGTGGTGAGTCAAACTACAGTGACTTGATCTCAGCTTAAAGAAAATAAAACTGTATAATATACTGCTACTTTTCAGGTTGCTTATCTTAGATAGTTAGATATGTTATAAAAAGAAGTACTTAAATATCAAGTAAATGTTTTCATCATCTGAACATTTTTGTTTTTTTCCTGTCTTACAGAATTTTTTAATCATGAATGTGGGAGACACAGGCCTGCACAACTTGTCTGATGCAGAGAGCACTGTCCCATAAAGATACCATGTCCTTTGATCGAGCTAGTATTCCCTGGTGCATTCTACCTCGTGCCTTCTACCATGCCTAGGTAGAAGTTTTCATGCAGCCACTCTTTTTTGAAGAATAAGAGTGTTGAATATTATGACTGAAGAACCTCAGTGCCAGTCACCCTCAGTACCAGAGAACAGTTGCAGATGTATTCAAGTTACTATTACTCAGTCAGAGCCTATAGGAAATAAAGAAGCGTGGCAAGAAGACAGCAATGTTACCCTAATTAAATTTTCAGTGAACATATCCTAGGGATCCACAAATAATAAGGATGTAACTACTCAAGAGACATGACTATCTCCCCCAGATAATCAGTAAAATATACCCTAGATAGCTAGGCGCACATCCCAAGTGAGGGAGCCCATCTCAATGTCCTTCAACTATTATCACAATTTCAGAGGCTGATGAACACTAAGCACACTTTGGCATTCAATACATTATTCTTATGAGACCTAGTGAGTTTCATATTCTCAAGACTGTTGCTAGAGTCATAACCAAAGCTCCAACCAGAGCTCTCCTGATTACTGTGCTTCCCATGCTGCAGTGTTCCTGAACACTGGAGACAGTCCTAAGTCCAGAGATGTAGGAAGGAAGTAGATTTAATTCTTCTGACTGCTTCATGTTTTTATTATGAAAATATCCTACAAAGAGGTTTTCTTGCTACATTTATACTCCACAGGATCAGTTCCCTGCTGGTCAAATCACCCTCATTCTGTGTCTCACATGATCCCATCTGTTGGAGGGCCTCCTGCCTTCACAGCTTGTGATTTTTTTACTCTGCTCCGCAAACTGCCCATGGCTAAATTGTCCAATAGATGTGGACCCAATCTTCCATCCAGAAGTTCACCTCATCTTCAAAACTCTCCTGCAGGCCTTTCTTCATCAGTTACAGCTACCCTCCTTATGTCACCACACTCAGCTACTAGCAGAGTCAAGCAGAAAGAAATGGTGAAAACCCCAGCACTTCAGCTTTGAGACGTTACAGGTCTGCTCTGTTATAGAGCAGGAACAGCATGGGTTTTAACCGTAAGTTGCTCATCAGAGATACAGGAGAAAGCACAGAGGAAGAGGCATGATTCCTGTGAAGAAAAGCAGAAGAGGGAAAATAAAGAAGAGGACTTTTTTAATCTTAGACTCATAAGTATAGAGGCATAGGAGAGAGCAGGGCAGAAGTAGCACTTGTCCTTAATACCAAGGGGCAGGTAGGAAAAAAGTTGGTTTGTCAAAGATAGCTTTGCTGAACAAGCTTACTGAGTGAACAGCCAACTACCAGGCGTTACCTACAGAGAAGCACAGGACACTGTGGTTAGATTGAGACCAGACATTCACATCCCAGACTGAGCCCTGGAATCTGGCACATCTCTCACAGACCGGACCTGGGATCTACTGTCACAGAGACATTTGATTTAGATTACATCCTGTTCACAGTGCCTTGCCTTCTACTGGAAAACTAATGAAGATTTTGATGTATTCACAAAGGGCAACATTCCCAGGATCCTGGAGTCTGTCAACCTGTTAATGCCAGGCAATAATCTGGCCATGTGCTGAAAGAAAGGGACACAAGGATGACTGTGGCAATGTCTCTATGCACTTCAAGTGACACTGTGTGTCAACAATATTCTGAGGAGCAGATATGTCCTAGAAGAGGTCACAGGATCTCTGTATGGCTATGATGTTCAGCCTGGAGTGTTCCGTACAGGCCTCAGCTGTGAGGCATATGAACATAAAGCACAGAGAGACAGGTTAATATTTCCACCCAGCTCCACTCATTCATCTCCTCCAAACTGCAAGTGGGATGGGAATGGATCAGAACAAACATATCAGCCTGTTTCCAGGTTATGTTTCTAGTTTTCACACACCCCTTCCTGCCTCCTCATACTTCCTTCATTGGCTCTTCTTCACCCTCACCACTAGAAAACAACTACCCTGCTAACCTTGTCCCTTTACTCACCAGGTCCCCTGCTATATACCATCAATTCTTTTCTAAGCTATGCGGCCAACTGCCTTAAACTAATCTATTTCAAAGATCCTGTGAAAACACTTTCTGTCAATATGTCCTGTCTTCCTTCACTCAGATCATTCACTAAGTCAGCCCACATGCATTTAGGGGTGCACTTATATACAGATCATTGAATATCATTGATACTTAAGGACGTTCAGCTCTGCCTTGTCACAGTGAGTTAACCAGACAAATCTAAAAATGCAAAATTATGGTAGGATTTAGACAATTGCAGAACAAAATCTGCACTACATGAGAGCTGGACCTACGTTAAATGTTTAAAATCTCAGGGATGGGTGTAACGGTGAAGCAAGAGGACTACCTTAGAATTTTCAGGCATCTGGATGTAGCTGCTAGATGTAATACAGACATCAACTGTCAGAAGTAAAGTCAGAGAGAGAAAAAGCAGGATAAAGCACTAAAGCCTTCAAGATTCCTAAATTAAGGGACGAATCTCAGCCTAATTGATCTAAGTGGCGATCTTATATCACAGCATGGCAGAGTGAACAATACAGCACAGGAGTTACCGTCTTTAATGTAAAACATCCCTCTGAGGATTACTGCTTTCATAGTTAGCCAATGTTTTCCAAGCATTTTCATAGGATCTTTTGTTGCCTCTTTTGTGACTGTCTATCAAATTCACCAATGTGTGTAGTTTGGATACATGCAGTATCTTTGCATTTCTGCTGTAGGCTGTTGTTAGTTTTCCTTTATGGTGTTGAACAACTGCCATAGTCCTTCATATAGATGAAAAAAATTTTGTTATGGGTAAAGTGAGTCCTGTTTAATCTGTACCTGTCATAGAGGGATTCTTTGAGGCTTAATTTAATGTTTGTAAAGTACTTCCAGATCCTCAGATGAAAGGGACTCTAAACATAAATCATTATGTTAATAATGTTCTTATTTTAAAATACCAAACCAATGTTACTCAGTTGTAGCACAACAGAACATGGACACTCCAAGAAAAATCATAGCTCCATTAAGTGTGGCACTTTAACAAAACACAGTAAGAGCTGGTCCAGATATCTTAAGCACTTAGAGTCTAAATGGGGTAAACAGACAAAGAGTGGGTAAACGGATAGTGCTACAAGCACATTGCATAAGGTGAGAAAGCAGATCAGCAGAAAAACTGGAAACAGACCCCAGGTTTTGGAGTCCACATTCATGCATCTCCTCACCAGAAAAATCCAAGTAAGAGTTATATAGGCTTTAAAGATTCAAGTCTTTGTTGAGTACAACAGTACAATAATTATTTACAGAAGCCACAACAGAAAACATTCCAATCAGGTTCCTCCTCAAAGTTGTTCTCTCATGCAATCTATATTTTTTGTCCATATGCCACACGCATTACTATGCTAGAAAAATAACTTCTTTCAAAGAGAAAAGCCTTGGAAATACTCTCAGATTTCACAGAACATAGAGTAGAATTGTTTCTTCATGCCTGCAATACTGTGGTAATTAATTACTCTCAATCTTCCTTTAAAAATATTCAAAGTGCTTAGCTCCTCCAATATATTGTCTCCATGTTACGTGTATATGATAAACCTTGCAAACCTGGCTACAGATATTTAAAGCTGACAATTTTTCTCCTATCTACTATTGGAAAAAAGCTACCTCAATGAGCCTACTAGACTGTCAGATACAGTGACTGAAGTGCAATCTTAAACAATCTCTGTTCAAAGAGTGGTATTTCCATTCTTTATATCACACATCATCACTTTTTCGGGTAGCCCTCTGGCAGCTGTGAACAAAGATTCCCAGCCTCTTATCTATTTCAATCACAATAGGCTGAATCATCGCCATTTCTAGCTGGAGTTTTAACTGTGCACATGATAGATAATGCAAGAGTTTGCTAGAAAATGCAAATTTTTCTTTCCCAAATTTTTAAATTTCAACAGTAAAGTTGAAAATAGAAAGTTTGTTTGGGATTTGCATTAAAAATATTCCCTTTTCTTCAGTCATTGGAAGGGGCTTTTTCTAGAATTTCTCTAAATAGATGTTACTAAGAAAGCCACTTCAATCATTTAAGTTTATTGCAAATAAGACTATGCATGTGAGAAGACAACTTCTCATCAGTTTCTCCATATTTCCAACAATAATTCAGTGAAGACAGAGCACAATTAATCTTTCTATTTCTGTTGAAATAGAGTCTATGGCAGTCCTGGTGCAAATTTTGGTACTGACCAAATATTTCTTCAGGTGACATGGAGTGTTTGTTTTTTTGTCCCCATGGGATTCAGAAACAAAGACCTTGTTCTGCTCAGTTCAGAGAATTTTTATTTAAGGCAATGGTTTCTAGTAACTTTTCCTCCATCTTATCTACAGCTTTAGATATACCTTTACTCCTCATAACTTGCAATGAGTTCACAGGTGGAATGCCCTTACCAGTTTTTCTTTAGGAGTTATCAAAATAGGCAGCAGAGAAGCCAGCACTGGGGCTGCAAATGCAACTATCCATCCTGAAGCAGCGGACGTCAATAGGCATAGAGCTTGAGTCACATCAGGGTGGTCAGGCCTGGATCAGTCCAGGTGCTCTCCTCTTTGCCACTTGGACTGTCTCCTCCAAAAATATTTGAAGTAATTTATCTGAATTCATTTTTATCACAATCACTGCTATGGGGGGACAAATGTATGTGTTCAGGATGTTCAGTAGCTATAGTTTGGTGTGAACAACCCTGTACTTCTGGTTTCTAACAAAATGGAGTTGCATACAGAGCTCCTAATTATAGTGTGACTCCTTCCCAAGTGAATTTTTATGTTATGCTTCTTCCTATTTGTTAATTTGTTGGTGGACAAGACAAAACTAACACCTATGATTATCAGGCCGTGATGAGTACATTTCCTTGCTTTGTTGTAGAAGTTTCATATTATTTCTTGGTGCTTTTCTTTGAGAAAAAGAATAGAAAAAAACCCAAAGAAAATGGAACATTTTGAATGAGAGAAGGGAAGGTAAACATTCTTTATCAGAAAAGTTGAAAAAGGATCACCTAGGGTTTCTGAAGAGAAGTGAGGCTCACTCTTGCATAAAAACACATAAGCACAAGACGAACACAGCCTTAACAGCCTCTGCTGGGTTCAGTGAGGAAAGGGCTAACTCCCTTTACTCGGGTTGCCAGGGAACTGTGTTGCTGGACAGTAAGTGAAAACATTGATAAGGCCTCAGCTGGTGCTGGGGATGGCCTGTACTGAACTCAAGGTCTTTTGTCCGCTTCGGATACTGTAGCTGACCCAGACTGACCAAGGAAGTATTTCATCCCATAGTATGTCATGTTCCGGTCTCTGGGGTGGGGAAGGGGGTCCGGTAGCCATTGCTCTTCCCTTCTCTCTCTCCCTTACTCCCTTGCTTGTCTCTCCGGGCACTTGCTAACCCTCCTGCGTTAGCTGCTTTGCCAACTCCTGTGCTGGCTCATTCGTGTGGGAGCTGGTGGATTGTTTTGAGTTTTCTGGCCGTGTTATCTGTGACAGGGTTCGCTCGGAATCTGCTGCGTAGGCTCCTGGGCTCCGGCCTTCAGGCCGCGGCTCTTGGGCTACGATCGCTCTCGGGTTGTGGGTCTCGGGCTCTCAACATCTGGGTGTGCATTGGTCAGTGGATGGTGGGAAATTGTATCATATTGTATCGTATTGTATATATTGTACTATATGTTTCATTTTCTACTATTTTAAGTATTTATTAGTAGTAGTATCTGTATATATTGATTTAGCTTTAATTAGTAAATAGTTCTTCTCTCAATTTTACGAGCTTCCTTATTTCTTTTTCCTCCGATTTTTCCCCTCCACTGGAGGAGGGGAGGGGGATTTGTGAGAGCGGCTTCGTGGTATTTTGCTAGCCGGAGTTAAACCACGACACAGCCAAAGCTATTCCACAGCATCAGGCATTGCACACAGAAGTATGGATCCTAGCACTGGGGTATGCTGTGCCAAGAAGAAACAAGGATTTCATGCAAGAGTTTGTTGGCACAAAAAAATGTTGCACCCCTAGTTCAACACACCAAAACCTCACCTGGATAAGTCATAATATACATACTCTAATCCCCATACTAATTTTCTTTATAAATGAATTATTTAACACATCTGCCTTTTTAAAGAGGTTCTGTGGCCTCCACTTGCTCATTTGTGCAGAGGAAAAAACATCATACTGAGATCTCAAGTGTTGCAGCAATTAGTAAAATGAGAAAGATGTTGTTCTAGGATTTTCAGGGACATTGTACTTCACAGTTGTCAATTGTACAATTAGGATAACTTCAAATGTGTTTATAACCTTAAGAATGTCAACATGTTTCCATTATCTACTGTGTACATGTTATTTTGAATCTACTTCACAGCAGAATATACTAATGTATTTATTTAGATTCTGATAAAGTGGTCCTTCAGACACTGTTAAGGACTTAAAGCCCTTATGGAAGTCTTGTACTGATAAGTATTTAAAAACCTGAAAAATCATTAGAAGTTAAATAAGAATTTGCATACATTTTCATTGGTTCATTAGCACTTTTTGATTTACAATGAAAAAAAAATAAAGACATGAAAAAGTTACAAAGAGAACACTAAAAGGCTAATATTCTCTGGCACAGTTTTGTATATTTCTTAAAAAAAGAAGTAAAAGTATAGAAGGAAAGTCAAAAGCTTAAAAGAAGAAGGGAGAATGAAATTTATTTTATCCTGCTTTGAACATGATGGGCAGACATGATAGATGTCAGCTCTTGTACATTCACTGCTTCTGTCTGATAGAAGGGTCAGCCTCAAAAAGTGACCTACTATGTAGGGATCTGAAAAATGGATCTCATGGGAGTCATGCCCTTTTACATTATTCTGAAAGTGTCCAACAACTAGTCCCAGTCTCTCTCACCACAGCTTTCAGATTACTTCAAAGTTGATATGGCTGGCCCCAGGCAGGCACTCATTAAGCCATGCCTATATAACTGCTTGATGTAAAATTGTTTTCTGAAAAGGAATTATGTAAAAATAGCATCCTGCTTACTCCTCATCTGTTGTCTTTTTCTACTTAGAGCCATACTGTATACTTTTGAAACAAAATCCTTTTTTTCTCTCAATGATTTCACCATTAACACACAAAGTAAAAGATGGGTTTATCTTGGACAGTAGCAATGGTATTATGGCAGTCACATGTGGGCAATTAATTTAATTGCCATCATAACAGAGAGATCAGATGTGCTGTAGCATATTATATGACCTTTGTAATTGTTTCATACGTTCTCTCTGTCTATTCCAAATTAAAATACTCAGATCCCACCTACTTCCAGGTGTATAGTTCACAGGTCTGCAAGGGATTTTAATCATGTTGCCTTTCATCCCTTTTTTTTCCTCATTGTATCTCCTCAAAGAGATAGAAGAAAGATTACAAACACTCACAAGAAAATAAAACCAAATCAAATATCTTATTTGCAAGATGAAGGGATTGGATATAAGAAAGAGAAAACATGTCACTACACAAGAGCAAGCTTGTATCACAATTGTATCACAGATATCACAGTATAGCTAGCATATGACTTATCATCACAATTTTCTGCAAGAATGTTCCATAAATATAAAGCTAAGGGAATGATCTAGTAGGACTAATTGATCAAATATATTTCTTATTTTATATGTTAAAAAAAATTTAAGCCTTTCTTTTATCTGAAATTATTATCCAGATTTTTTTTCAAAGAATTTTCTCTCTGACAGCAAAAATTTCATATTCTTGTGCATTTAGACAGAAATTTGTCAGATCCGCGCAAATAATAACACTTGTCAATGTTTGTCTATGCAGTAAGTAGCACAGTGGGAGGTGAAGAGAAACACAGTGGGAAATGAGGGTGCTCACCTGATTCTTTTGGTATTAGCTTTTACTTGGCAGAACCAACACCAGTTGGGAGCTCACATAGAATAAAGTTATTTTTGGAAAATTAAGTCATCCATAAGGTCAGGAGAAAATGTCTTTTCCCAATTAACTCAAGTGCCATAGATTTTAAAACTTCATTTCTAATACAGACGTGTACCCGTGAAAACCCACAACTTGATGTTATGTAACATTTTAAAGGTGGGTTTTTTTCTGTTTCTTATTCATTTGAAATGAGTTACCAGCTTTCAAAGAATCACTTCTATGCTGACAGTGCTGAAATATCTACTGAAAATCTTAACAAAAAAAAAAAAAAGACACAATATCTTAGGCCTCTTTCAAATATCTCCTTATGCAGGCTACTATGCAGATTGATACTTGATTCATGCAAAACTTAAAGCCCATGAGTAATTCCATTCACTGCATGGTATTACTCATACCCTTTAATGAAGATACACATTTAAGTATCTTGACGGCTGTTTAGAATATACATGGTCCATTAGAGAATTAGGGACTTTTCATGTGGGCTGATCACCAACTTCCCCTGATCCTCCCCTCCCCCCAAAGTCTATTTTTGAGTCATTGAAGCCTCTTAGAATTTTAAACAACTCATAGGGCAAAAAAGTAGTAAAACCCAAGGAAGTGAATGAGTTTTAAAAACCAACTCTCTGTATGTTGATGTGGCAGATTATGTAGGGTAGTGTGACAGGAAAAGAAAGCAGACTTACCTTTTCCTAAGAAAATATATTCCATCTTGCATCTGTGTGCCCAAGTCCCTCTGGAGTTTTAAGAATGTGATGCATAACTGATTTTAAAATGAAACAAAATTGCCATGTCTTTTTCTGAATGTAATTTGAGTGCACACTTGTGTAAATTTGGGACGGCTTATTTTAAACGGCAAATGCAAGAGGGACCCATACTGACACCAAGAAACACCAAAGAAATCCCCTGGGAAAGGCCCAACATAGGTCATTACACCCACTGTCCCTCCATCTGGCTAAACAGAAGCAAGGAAGTTTTCTAGTCTGCCACCTAATTAATAAGAGCACAATTCCAGAATTCATTTGCAGCTCAGTACTAATGAGTATATATTGACAGCAAGAGTTTCTATTTTAGACATATTAGTGAATATAATTGTATTCCATTCTCAGTGATTGGCATTTTGGATCACACATCATAAAAGAGGGTGGAGATAAAGTTTTGAGCTCTGAAGAAATTCAGTGTTGGATACCAGGGTTCCACAATAACAGCCAAATCAAATTGTTGGAACTTAACACTGTGAAGCACTTTTCTTTCAAATCACTTGATGATTTTGAAAACCTGAATCCATCTCTTACTATCTGTTTTTTAATCCATATGGAGCATTCAGACCAAACTAAGATCTAGAATTAAAACTACTTTGCACAAAAAGAATGGACAAGAACTAAAAATTCTTTTAAAGAAAAATATCATTTTCCCTCACTGTATTTACAGGAATCCAGAAGTATAAGCTGTATTATCCCACAGATCTATTAATTTTTCCATTTTTTATTACCTGGGATGAATTTAGACCATGTAATTTCTTATGTTGTTTCTAAATATAAAATAACAGACAGTGCTTGGCAACAATTACATTCATTTAATATTTATAAATAAAGACAAAATGCAAGCATTCTGGTACTTTCAAATAAAGGGGTTTTACTGATTCCTGTATTACAGTAGTCCCTCTCTACTTCTGTGTATTCTCTTCTACCAGATCAACACTGAAGGGCAGGGAAATAACATTGCAGCTTGTGTGATGCTCATCAAGAAGAATTTTAAATCCCTCACCAAAGGTGGTATTCTAGAGAATAACATCACATTACATTGGAAAGAGATGTCAAATGCAAATATCAACACAACATCCAGAGTCCACATAAACACCAGTGAGGATGACACCAGGCATTTTGTAGGCAGCAATTCCTTTCATACAAGTTTTCAGACTACCTTAAAACCCCAAGCCCTCTGACATGATAGAACTATTATCTGTGATGAAACATATGTGTGTATCACTTCACAAGTGGTAAAGTTGGACAAAATGACATACAAGACAGCTGAATATTGTAAAGCATATTCATGAGGGAAGATCAGTTAGGGAAACAGAATATATATGAGCTATCGGTAATAATATCCCCCCAAACACAATTTACAAATTTACATGTTATTGTACAATGCCAGTCATAAAAGTCTTTAAAATTGCCATTTACAAGTACTGTAATGAAATATCAAACTACTACCACAGTATGTTCCCTACGTTCCTTAGATTAATTACACATAAACAGCACAAAATGTAAAAATGTGACCACTGTAACTGGTGATATACAGTACAGTACACAGAAATGCACCTTCACCGGAAAGAAGTACATTATTTAAAATAATTTGTTCTTAAAGAGCATCCAGAGTCTGTGACTGATATCTGTGTTGCATTCTTGATTGTACATGTGTGCAGCAGGAAAGTTTCCAATGAATTTCCAATTCAAGCACAAAGGGTGTGAGAAAAATGTCCTTATCACTTATCATGGTGGCATAGACAGATAAATCAGCTTGCCCTAAGCACAGACAAAATGAGTTGATTAGAGCAGCAGACTTCAATGGGACATCCCAGCAAACACAGTGCCAGGACCTACGCTGCCTACAGCAGAGCCTGACATCAGGCATCAGCATCGATCTGCAGCTGATGATCAGGGGGTTGGTACACTTAGGGCAGGGTCTAAATTTTACTTTCAGTTACTAAATCAATATATGGAACTGGTCCTTTGTAGCGTGCCAGATTAACTTGGTCTGCTGTCTTAAAGCTGTGATTTCCTGAAGCCAGTTCTAGCGCTATACAGTATTCTGTGATATAGGAAATCACAGCCAATAGAGTCAGAAATAGATGTTTCATGAAGTTTAGGTCATGATTCCTTCTTCTTGCTTTCCTGTACCCATACCTTCCTGGAACTCTGTTCAGTGTAGATACCTATAGTCTCAACAAAACACTACCATAGAACTTATTATACTCCCTAAGCTAAGCTTTTTCATAATGCCCTAATAAATACATCATATCAAAACACCAATACTTGCACATGTAAGTATGAGCATATTGCCGTATTTGATGATTTCATGACACGTATGCCAGCATGAAAATGCACTAATTTACATGCTAGGAGACATTATGGTAAAGACAATCAGGGGTATAGACATACGGATTTAACTAGCAATCCCACTTCATTGCAGGTAGTTTTTATCAATATGAAGGCACATGAGTAGGTTAGAACTGATGTTCCCTATACTGAAGAGAATTTCAGTCTATGTGGCTAAAGAACAAACCTAATTTAGGCTTGCTAGGTCTGGGATTTGCTACCAAAGGAAAAAATCAAATTTGTTTGATGTCCCTTTTATCTTTAAAGTAAAGAATGAAATCTTGACAGTCATAAAAACTTAAGGTTTATTTTTTGTAATTTATAAAATAACTGCATATATACTTACTGATCTTAAATCTTTAAAATAAAATATTCAAATTATATTTGTGTAGGAAAAAGGGATCCCTATGAACTCAGCATTTTAAAAAGGCATTTTATCTCACTGTAAAAATAGTAGTACATTTAGAAGAGAATACTGAAAGAAACAGCATCGGTGAAAGCTGCGGTTTGTAATTGCAAAGTTAATTATCTTTCCTAAACCATCAGTTGTCACTTAGATAGACCAGATTCTAGCAGGCTCTCAGGGGACTGACTTTATTTCATTCCTAATGGCTTGGGACCCACCATTTTGCTGTCTCTGAACATTTGGTCACTGAATGCACCATTTATGGAGTATTGTTTAATTAAGGACAAATTAAGAGAACTGTGCACAGAATTTAATTTCATATCCTGTGTAAATTCTTTTAAAGAGGGTACTAACTATAGGCATTATAACTTTTCATTATCCACTGCTTCTACAAGGTATTGACAATTTATTGTTTGCACCAGTTAAGAGTTTTGTTTACCCTTTGGGGAATTGTGCTGGCACTGCAGTTTTTTGCCTTATCATTCCCTTAACCCCCTACATGCCTCTTTCACTATTTTGTGATGAGCCATATATTGGAAAATGTACTTCTTTTCACACATGTACAAATATACTTCCCCAATAAAATGAGGCTAGAAGACAAAATGTACTATTTACATGCATGATCAATAGGAATTCCTATGGGACTAGGGTAGACCACATTGTAGGCAGCCAAAATTCACTGATACTCCTTATGCCAATGGCTCTGAACAGAAAGTGATTGAGAATACACATAGAGCTAGAGTATTCCTTGTTGTGCAGAACCTCCTGGTCTCTTCTTGGCAGAGATACTTGCACAGTTTGGATGTAGTTTCCATGAACTGGTTCTTCAGCTACTGCATGTGACCTGAGGAAAGCTGCTTTTCCTTCTCCTTCCCACCCAGTCCTTCTGCTAGAGCTTCATAATCAGTTTGGACTTTAATGCAGCACAATGGCTGGAATTTCACCAACATAAAGAAATTCACATTTATTTAAATCAGCTCTGCGTTGTCTAGCTATATTTATATTTACTAACTATAAAATTATTGCATCTGGAGTGAAGAACAAATTCTATTTTATAATCATAAAAGCATATCGCTTGAAAGCAGATATTGCTAGTCTTTGAAAGCAACAATCTGTCTCCAAAAAAGCAAACACATGTTTCTAGAATATTGTAACAATCACAGAGTTGTACACTCTGGAACAAAGGTATTCCAAACTGTACAAAGCACAGCTGATACCCTGCAAAGCTAGTTCTAGCCTCTAGCTAGAGCACAAGTACGGAGCACAAGTAACTGTGTAGAAGCAAATACAAATGAAGGCTCCTATCAGCCAAAAGCTCTTATAAGAGAGGTAGAAACAATTATCAAAGCTCAAAGACATCCACTGTCCTTACATCAGACCAGTGGCAATACTTGACTTGTTCAGGAAGATTGTATAAATATAACCAGAGACATTAAGTCAGCAAAGACAGTTATCAGCTATGCAGAAGAGAAGATTGTGCTTTAATTCCATAATAAGCAACCTTTGCTTCACTTCAAGTTACCTGCTCTCACTTCAGGTTGTGGCTGCTTTGGCTGAATGACTTTGATATTCACCCCTTAGCTTCTTGTGTTGACCATAACCAGTGAACGGGATAGGCAGCTGCTCACTGACTCCTTCTAGTCACTGTTAACAGTTCAAATAGCAGGACTTTCTAGTGCACCTCATTTTTACCGCTGCTTTTCAGAATTATACTGGCTAAACTAAGCCGCAATTAGAACTGGTTTAATCTGAGCAGGTGTCTGTATGTTATCTACATCTACCACCAGCTCTATCTACTAAGTCTGCACACTCAGTTGGCATTTAAGAGTTTGGCACCAGAATTAGAAAAAAAAAGAACTTATATAAACAGCAAAAAAGCTCCTTCAAAATAATTTTTCTCTTTAGCAAGCCAAAAATACTTATTTTATTTTATTTTACATCATATTTTGTTCAAATTGAAAACCAGCATCTCTTTCCTCATACTTCTGGTACTTCCAGAAGGAGAATAGTAAATTGCAAGGATCGCAAAGTAGCAACAGCTGCCGAAAATATCAACCAGGCTCACCAGCAGACAAGTATTCCTGTTAAAATTTCTATCATTCTCATATTCAGAGAAAATGCTTTAACCACTGGTCTAGATTTGGATATGGCAGAGGACAACAGAGGAGCCTGCTCCCTGTCTTATGTAATAAAACATGTCCTAATCTTTCACTCCCTTAAAGATAGAAGATTCTTAATGTATACCAACTCTGCAAGTAAATTAGTATGGAATCCTAATAAAATTAATGCTGTTTACTCCTCTTTACTACCTAACTTACTTTTGCTAATGGTGTCAAAGTTGATACTGTAAATCATTAGTATATATTTAAAAGCTCAGAGCATAAAACATTGTTGTTGTTTTTCCTCTCCAGATATAGCTGCCTATTTCTGAGGAAACTGGATCCTCAAAACGTGTCTTGATGGAGAATGAAGCATTTAATTTTTTTTAAGGAAGCTCATTTGTCTACTAAGAAAAAGCATATGAAATTTCACTGCAAAAGCAATTATAAGACAAAATTAGCACTAAGAATGAAAGGACTATCTTAATGATGACTGTAGCATCACTGGCATGACATTATAATACTGTAAGAATTATACAGCATCCAAAACCTGTCAAATGAGATTTAGGAATATAGTTCAGAAGTTATCCCCCACTGAGTTACTGTCCATAATCCTGATACAAATCCTGTAAAGTGTTCATGTGAGGTAGTCCATATGCTAAGGGTAGCATATCATTTCAAAGCTGTCAGTTTTAATTTCTGTTTTATTAATTTTCCCATAAGTCTACAGACATACATTTCAGAGGATATATATCAAGTAGATTGTATCCACGCACAGAAGTAATACAGCTATGACTTATTCTGATATGCTTCATCATGATGAGCCCACACCCTGAAAGGAATAAGGGTAAACATTATGTTTTGAGCAACAAGTGGGAAGATTTTGAAAACCTGGAGGACCAGAGTTGAGGGACAAGGACCTGAAGCATGAATTCAAGAGGAAAACATGGATTTTTGTGAGCATGAAGAGGGAGAACAGAGGGTATTGCATTTGAATAACACGTCTGCCCCTGCTCCAGTCTTTCAGTCCAGACAGTTATGACCATACTATCTGAAAAAAGAGAATCCCTAGATATCTTGGTAAAAGCCTGACTGTGACTGTGATTTGTTGCAAGAGGAATGATGTAGGAAAAGCCAAATGAAGAACTGGCCCAAACCTTGTCTTACAGTTCAAAGCAAACCAGTAAACATAAAACTCGTTGCAGGAACTCATTGACAGTTATTTTCTTTTCCAGTATGGTGGGTTGCAGAGGGTTGAAGCAAGGCTGTGAGTACCTGAACTAACCCATATAAAACAAAATCAGTTCTCCTTCCACTACACTGCAATTTGCACTGTAAACATATCCCTAAGCATTGTATATAAGGGGCACGATTATTCAGACTCTCTGAATCCTGAATTTCCATATGTCCTTGAAGAAACAGCATGATGGGAAATCTGGGTCAGTGGCTGATCCCATATAGAACATCTTTACCTTTATCATACCTTTCCCGTCTTTGATTCCCATGACACAGACAAAGGAACTCAGACATAGGCTCACCAGGTACATCTTCACTGATAAATAAAATAGGATGAGTGACTGAAAACTGGAATCATGATTGTTCACACTGCTTAACTACTCACTCACCTTGTCTGTGTGGAACTACTTCACCTAGCTCCAAACATTATCTTGGACATAGTTTATTCTCAGGACAGCTTCCAAAAGGGGTATGATGACACTGACAGGTGTTGCCTCTCTCTACCCTACATTATAAGCCACTTTTCCAAGTGTACTTTTGTCAGCAATTCCACACCCCCCAAAATAAACCCCAAAAGTGATATATAAGGCCTGATAACAGTGCAGGATATTATAAATGGTAAAAGTATAGGAACAGCCCCTACTCTGACTTAGGTGTTTTGCATTTGAACTAAGTTCGTAACACAAAAACTGAAGAAAGGAATTTTTTCCAATAACATCACCTGGCTTCTATTGAGCATTTCTGATATGACTCGTTGAAATAGCTTAATGGTAGAATCAAACCCATTTTCAGGTATCAGTCAATATTACAGAGACAATTAGATCACGTCTAATGTAAGATTGGTATTAAAATTTGCTGGCACCATGGATTCAATTAACACAAATGTTTATATTTAGGTTAATACTGTATGAACAGTGCATTGTGTATAATACCACCGTAAAATAAATTAATGTCTTGAAGATAATTGTTACAATGGAAATAGGTCCTGATAATTTACTAAAAATAACTGGAATTAAATCTCACTATTCTCTTCTAAGAGCAATTCAAAGTTCAATGTTCTTTAGTCTTTCTGCTTTTCACTCTCCCTCTGATAATTCTTCTTTAGAATAATTAAATAGCAGCTATGACTACATCTCTACTCTCAGATTCCAAATGTGCCTTAGAACATCTTTTGACCACAAACATAAATCTGGAAACTTTCATCCAGTGGTTTCGCTCCAGATCTCTGGGAACACTGAGCCCGTTCTCAAGATCAAAGCGCTGGCTCTACATCAGGTACCATCTGGATTCTGCAGCTAAGATTCAAACCTTGGATATGGCACGATCATGTGAAAGTCACTCACACAAATAGCTGCTGTCATTTTGTTTCTCCCACGTATTGAGTTTGACTGCTTGCATACAGCACTGGCCTGTCACTGTCTTTGCGTTTACTGAGGCAGACAGACAGAGTGAATGAAAGCAATTGCAATTAACTCAATTTTCTTTCAAGAAAATAAACATTTTCTGTTAATGATCTTGCAAACTACTTTCTCTAAAACTCCATTATTTTCAAATAATTTATACATATTTGATTTTTCCAGCTTCTAAAAGACCATCATGTAATCTTGTCAGCAATATACTGCAGGCATACAGGACTGGATTCTTAATATCAGAAATCATCCATCACAAAAAATTTGGCTGCTTGATCCCATGGTTCTGGCCCCATCACTTAAAAGAATATTCAAATAGATATAACAACGGTGAGCACAAGCACATGTACAAAACAGTCATAAGGGTACTTCACAGGGATAATGGAGATTTTTCTCCCATGTTCTACAGCCCATCTTTTCTAAGGTACAGGATAGAATGCCAAATGTGTGACGTGAAGAAGACTACTGCTGTCTCGTGACCTCCAGGAAAAAGATGACTTACAGTCTAGCTGATAATCTCAAGTACAACAGGTGCCGTTCTGCTTCTGAGATACAACTCAGCTATCTCTCCAAAGATTTAGACCTTGAAATTTCATCCTTTTATTAACACTTTTTGCTTACAAACTGAGCAGGTTCTTCATTCAGCACAAATGCTTCTACAAATTCCCCTCTAGATCCTGATCTTGTTCTTCAACAGAGAAACTACATTCTCAAATCTGGGTGAAAAAACATCTCAGGTTTAGCCATGATGGTAAGAATTGGTCTGAGGCTGAAGTATTCCAATGGTATCTCACCCTGAAGCTTCATAATTTAAAAGAAAAAGAAAAGCTAATTTCTAATGTGATTTGTATACTGACAGTGTCTCTTTACTGCAAAAACAGTTACAGTACAGCATTCTTTGAAAGAAGTGGAGGCATGGAGGATTTTTGATCCAACTAAAACAACAGTTTATCTGACTGTGTTCTCAGCCACAAACCATGGGAATGCTTCCCTACAGCTTGGCAGGTGTGATTTGGAGATAATTGCAGCAAAGGGAGGGGGCCATCACAAGCTTGTAATTCTCCTAGAGAGACTGCAGGTCTTTTTCCCTTCTGTGTAACCTTGTATGATAATTAGTCCAATTCCACCTGTCTGCTAAAGTAGCTCATACAGTTGCGTGTCTGTGGTTAATTGATAGTGTTCTGGATTAGTGCAGGTTCTGTACGAGTCACAGGGAACAGGTAGAAATAATTTTTAATGTTGAAAACTAAATCTGGATTCACTACAGTATCAGTATTTTGCTTCAAATATTTGCTAAATGGTCAATCCAATTGCTATCCTTTTCAAAGAGTTCAGATGTGTTGGAAGTTTTAAATTGATAACCTTTTCTCATGAAGAAATATAGACTTACGTACTGCAAAATTTAAAGCATAACTGAAAAATGGAGTGAAAAAAAATTTCCAGCAATCTCTTGACTGTGATAAATAAAGATATGATGAAATAGTCAGGGTGACCTTGGCAGTTTAGCGCAAAAACTTGCTCTCAGCATTCATTACATGGATTTAGAAGTAAAGATCTATCATCAATAGCCCTAAATATGTCCACAGATTGAGAATGAAGTTGAATCTTAGACACAGATCCTGTAACCAACCATCTGGATATTAGTTCCCCAGTTTTGCAAGGAACTTTAGCAGGTGCCTAAATTCATATTTTAAGTATTCATGGACAAAAAGTTAAGAATGTTCATAGGAACCTTGGCTGAACTGCTGGCTGCATATCCAGACAATAAATCTATTTATATGCACATGCATATATAGGCCATATGACACCAACAATCCATATTGTATATGCTAACTCAGCTGAAGTCTTCTCAGCAGTGTAGGCAGAATCAGTTTTATGGAAGCAGCAATATGGGTCACAGCAGATGGGAGAAAGAGGCTGAAAAGATTCAGTGGAGGCTTCAGCGGACAGAACAGATGGGTTGTGGGGGAGAGAATAGGGTTTCTGGAGTAAGACTGGAGCTAGCAACTCAGAGGTCAATGAAGGTCCATGATATTCTGGGTGCAAAGTGATTGAGAAGGCTAAAAAGGCTGGAGAAGCTAAGTGAGGCTTTAGTGGGGCTGTGGATGAGGGTAGTGACAGTTCTCTCCTCGTGCTGTTCTGAGAGCTTGCCCCTTTTCATGGTTAGGCTTCATCAGCACTTTCCTGAAGCACAGTAATTCCACCTGCTACCCTTTGCTTGTCACCCATGGACCTGTCTTCATCTAGTACCCTTTCCCTGACAGGAAGGTCTGCATTATTCTGTCATCCCACAGATTCTAGGCCTGCTTCCACTGGGATAAGCAGCAACAGGACATTTGAAAAGGATGGATGTCAGAGAGGATTTTTCTCCTACACCTTCCTGAAGAAAAAACAGGTGGGAAAGTGACTGACATTCTTTAAGAAGCTAAACATCCCTAGGTTATATCCTGTTTGTTCATTCAGTGTTAGCAGCAGCAGGAGTGGAAGGCGGCTGTATAAAGCAGGAAACAAAGACTTGCTGTTCAGCCTAGAAAGCCAGGCCCCATCTTTGGCATAAATGAAGCATACAGTCTGCTGCCATAAGCTGCTGCTTACCTTGTCTTTTGGCTTAATACAACTCCGTATGTGAGTGTGAGTGTTGTGTATATATACATATGTGTGTATGTATATAGTTTAATCCAAGAAATAATGATAAAAACACAATAATGAGCTTCCAAGTATTATCAAGCCTATTAAGCTCCAAATAGTTCATTGAGGACCAATTTCTAAGTGCTAAATAGTACAGCTAGATTTTGCTTTTATGCAAAAATCAATGCAAACACATGAATCATTGAGAAGCGTGCTGCAGCCTTCCAAAGTCAGTTTCTAATTAGCAATCCATTGATCTGAATAGTTAGTACTACAAATAACAGAGGAAAAAAAGTGTTCTACTAAGTGTGTGGAAAAAAGAGTCAATTTCTTTGCCCTTTACAATTAATTTCAATTCTTTCCAGAACTGAGGAAAGTGCCAAAGGTTTGCATCCCTAACACCATTTTCTATGTTCAGCAATGTTCCTCTTTTCATTCTGTCCCATCAGTTAGAAAACTTACTCAGATTGTTCATGAGAATAAAGGTAATAAAGAAAATAGATCTGAGAAAACTAGGCTTTGCAGGATTTTTTTTCTTACTACAAGAGTTCTTCCCATCTTGCAGGAGGGGAATTTGACCTAGCCTGGATTATCCCACTAAAATACTGTACATTTGTGCTGTTGTTTTAATAAATATTTAGGATGGTGAAAAACTGACATTTAGGAAAAAACTGGAATTAAAGGCTTAGACTTTAAAAGGTTTTCGTTATTTTGTGCTCAGTATAAAACATCTTAATACGTGTAAATCCTTTACATATGACTGTCAGTAGCTTGCATAAATGTTTAACTACCTCCTGAAGAAAGCTAGAGCCCATTGCAGTTAAAAGTCATAAGAAAGTCTTCCAGAGGTAGAGGAGATCACAGATTTCACCATGGATATGATTTCAGTATGAGGAGGGAAATCCTAAGAAATTCTCTGGTTCAGATGATGTTTTAGACTTTCTGCTCTTTCTGGGAAAACAGGAAGGTAGTCTAAGACTGAACTGAATCTTACAAAATGGCTGAAGACAGTCAATGTACAGTTAAATATTGCATAGTAGCAGCTCTGTAAGTCTTGCACTTTTTCTGGTTACAGAATGAGTGGTCCACTATTGGTTAAACTTGAGGTCTGCTGCAAAAGGATTATTGTTCAGTCTGACTTCAGTGATCGATGGGGTCAGTATCAGCCTGTATTTGACACTCTCTATTTGGTATTGTTCAACCCGTGACCTTTATTCACCTTCAAATTTCAAATCATGTAAAGGCTTAAAAGTAATTGCTATGTTTGGGGGTAAATTGAACTATTTTAAAAGTTAATTAAAACTGTGGCTTGCATTCTGTAAATAAAACCAGTCTTAATTCCAGTATCCACAGAAAAGCATATAATGCTCCTATCTGAACAGCAGCATTGTGATCACAACTCAGTGAAACATACCATTTCAATGAAATATTGAGATAACTTTTTAATTCATGACTTTAATATGTGCAGAAAAAAAGTGGGATTTCCCTTTATATTGGTATCCACACATTCATCATGTGTTTAGAAAGAAACAGTTTATTTGAGCATCTTGGTGGAGTATTTCCACCAAAGTGCTGAGCTTATTAGAATCAAAATTTTTGTCATCAAACAACCTTCTCATCACTTCAAAATTATATGGCCTCTCAAGGAATTTTGAAAACTATTGTAAAAATAATTTTTGCTGTCAATGTTGAATGTTAAACGTCTCTCCGTTTTCACATGGCTCCATGTGTCTGATCACAGACTGCTTGCCATAAATTAAGTCAGATTGATCAAAAGCCATTGCTTTGTTTCTGTGCTACATCTTGTAGCACAGCTCTTAAACACTGAAGACAGTAAATAGGGTCCACAAACTGCATTTCTGAGTTGATATTTGACAAAATCCACAGAAATCCTTGGAAAAATACAGTTTCCTATTAAATTCCAAGACATTTAACACAATTTCTGGACACCCTGGCATCTCTCTTTTGCTCTGTGTAACTTGTCTGATGATGAACCTAATAACTGTATGAAAAAAGATTTCTGTTGGTGAAAATAATGATTTTAAGCTTTTTATAACACATATTTATTAAATTATTATTGCTCTGAAAAAGAAAGTTTGCGCTGTAGGCAATAAAGGAAAAAGAAATGTCCCTCTGTTTTCACTTCAGCTTATTCATTCTCAAAGACAGAAAAGTGAGGTGCAATGAAAGAAAACAAAAGTGGTGTCACCCGCTCAAGAACAGGTAGGACACTAGAGAGATAATTGGTATATAGTCACTCAAACCTTCCAGCAGTCTGATCTCAGCAGTGATGAAAACACAGACTGTTTCTGTATTTAGGGATCATCAAAAAAATCATCAAACCTATTAATGTGTGTAATTCAAAACAGCACTTGTAAATTTTCTCTGTATTGGTGTGACCCAGGTAGGTATGTAACATTTCTTTCTGTAGTCATTGTCCACTCAATGACAATATAGAAAAACGTCCTGTGTATCCTTGTTTTCTATAAAACTTAGCAAGGCAATACACTTATATTTTCAGTTTACTCTTTTCAGCTATTTTGATGTAGTATTGTCTAACCTTCTGATATGCCCGCAGGATTCATGTATGTTTTCTAGCATTTAGGAAGGCAAAGCAGAAACTGTTTTAGGAAGCAGCCTGTTGGTCTAATATGACACTTTAGAATGATAGGGTCATAGAATAGTTTGGGTTGGAAGGAACATTTAAAGGTCACCTAGTCCTACCCCCCCTTCAATAAGCAGGGACATCTTCAACTAGATCAGGTTGCTCAGAGTCTCATCCAACCTGACCTTGAATGTTTCGAGGGATGGGGCATCTACCACCTCTCTGGGCAACCTGTTCCAGCATTTCACCACCCTCATCATAAAAAACTTCTTTTATCTAGGTTAAATCTATCCTCTACTATCTTGAAACCATTACCCTTTGTCCTATCACAACAGACCCTGCTAAAAATTTGTCCCCATCTTTCTTAAAAGCTCCTGTTAATTCCTGAAAGGCTGCAATAAGGTCTCCCCAGAGCCTTCTCTTCTCCAGGCTGAACAACCCCACAGAGACAATGGGATGAAGTGCACAGTCAGGAATTTTGTAGACCACCACAAACCAAGTGGTGCAGCTGACACGCCTGAGGGACAGGATGCCATCCAGAAGGATCTGGACAAGCTTGAGAAGTGGGTCCGTGTGAACCTCATGGAGGTCAACAAGGACAAGTGCAAAGTCCTGTGCCTGGGTTGGGACAACCCGCAGTATCAATACAGGCTGCGGGAGAAAGGGATTGAGAGCAGCCCTGATGAGCAGGACTTGGGGGTACTGATGGGTGAAAAGCTGGACATGAGATGGCAATGTGCACTCACAGCCCAGAAAGCTAACCGTATCCTAGGCTTCATCAAAAGCAGTGTGGTCAGCAGGTTGAGTGAGGTGATTCTGCCCCTCTGCACTGCTATAGTGAGACCCCACCTGGAGTGCTGCATCCAGCTCTGGGGCCCTCAGCACAGGAAAGACATGGACCTGTTGGAGCAGGTCCAGAGGAGGGACACAAAGATGATTGAAGGGCTGGAGTACCTCTCCTGTGGGGACAGGCTGAGAGAGTTGGGCTTGTTCAGCCTGGAGAAAAGAAGGCTCTGGAAAGAACTTGGTAGCAGCCTTCAGTACTTAAAGGGGGCTTATAAGAAAGATGGGGACAAACTTTTTAGCAGGGTCTGTTGTGATAGGATAAAGGGTAATTGTTTTAAGGTAAAAGAGGGCAGATTCAGACTAGATAAAAGGAAGAAATTTTTTATGATGAGAGTGGTGAAACGCTAGAACAGGTTGTCCAGAGAGGTGCCTCATCCCTCGAAATCCCTGAGCAGACTGATCTAGTTGAAGATGTCCCTGCTTGTTGCAGGGGTGGTTGGACTAGATGACCTTTAAAGGTCCCTTCCAATCCAGATCATTCTATGGTTCTATGACTCTATGAGAAAGAGGTTTCTCCAAGTATGGTGTTGTTCCAGGCACACTTGGTCCTTGAACAGTCATTCCACATTGGCTTAGCTGACTGCACTTTGTTGTATGTGGTATTGTAATCCCACTTCTGGATCAACAAAAAGTCCACTTGCTGTAAAAAATTACACTGGATCCTGCTCCTGGATCCTTCAACTTTATTCATTTTCTAAATTTCTTTGTAGATTGGACCTTAATATTTATGAATGTCCTAAAGACCCACTGAGCTTAGGTGATTTGATGGTCCCCACCAAACATAAGACATGAACAATATTAATCTACTTGGAGAATATGTCTCACAGGAAAAAGCATTTTTCCTTGTTTAGAAAATAATAAATAAATAAATAAATTCTATTAATAAATAATGCAAGGGCAAATAGATGCACATATGCCTTATCCAAAACACATTAATTTTCTATTGAACATTTAACAGGAAAACAAAGACAATGACTTCAAGTGTAAACGGAAAAAAACCAACAATGCTAAAGTTTTCTTTAGAGACATTTAAACTTTAAGATCAAAGAAACTGCCTGGTACTGTTATTAAATTACAGGGAGCCAAGACTGTTTTGCAAGCACAATATTCACAATGGAATTTCCAATACTTTTTTTGCCCTCATTCAATGCTCTAAGAAGCTTGTTATTTCAAGTCTTAGCTGCAGAGAAGTTATCCAAGAGTGAGGCTGACATTGATAATACATTAAAAAGCTTAGAAGCACATTACTACAGCACCTACTTATACTAAGATATTTGTAACATGAAACAAATAAACCTCTTAAAATATTCCTGTCTTTGCCATCTTTAGCCTTCCAAAGCTGATAGGAAATGAAAAAAAGTAAATATTGTAAAAATAATATTTTAAAATTTCACATGAAGAAGAGAGACTTAGTATTATGCCTTCCCCTCTGCTGCTGCAGTCACAAAGGAGTAGAAGCTGCCATCTCAGAAGCGGGGAAATGCAAGTTGTAGTATATGATTTGTTTCCCGTACCTAAGGAAGCATCACAATAATTGTAGAGAAAGTTAACATGCCCTCTCCAGCTCAGGTAATGAATGAAGAAATAGTGCTGCCCTTTAATAGAGACATTAGCCAAAAATCCTCCAAGTGTCAAAGTGCTTGTAATGATTGTGTGCTCTGCACGGTGCAATCTTTCTTAACTTTGTACTGTTGATGTATCCAGACAAACTACTTGTGTGTTTCTGATACATATATATATATCTTTTACCATATTCTTTGGAGATTATATGTTTGAGTGAACAGTAATATTCAACAAGATGTTGGGAGTACACAGAAAAGAAGACAGATCCAAGAAATTTCCATAATTCATTTCAATGGAAACAAGAACTGAAACTGAGTTTTTCAGAAGGATTACATATCATCATAAAAAGGCTCAAAGCCATTATGCATGAAGCCCTCTAGAAATACTAACATTTGATCAGTGAAACTAGGAGTAGTAGCAACACTTCGGTTTGGTTTTGTAAAATTTCAGTGTACAAAACCTCTAGGATTCTGTAAAAGCCAAGTGTTTCCTAGTCTCATTTCTTTTATAGTTTGACTAGGCAATTACTGATGTATTTTACGTGAGCTCATCAAGACATTTAATCTTTGCCTTCACAGTTAATAGAAATTAAAAGAGGACTGGAACACCCACAGTTCTACACTCATGTCTGCAGCCTGCTTAGCCTTACATGGGTGTAGGTTCAGTTACTATTTAGAAGATTTTCTTCACATTCATAAGGGTTAGAAGCATTTAACTGAAAATACAATTTCCGTAGAGCTTATTAACAGCGTAACACTGTTGTCCTCAGTCCTCAGATGTGCTGTTAGCATTAGTGTCACCAGTTACATCTAAACTATACTCTGGCTGATTAGTCTGTCAGAACTGCAAGGAGGCCAGGACCACCATGTGGTGTGCCACAGGGCACAGGTGTCCTGGAGTTTATATGCAGCCACTGTGATGCAGCCAAGAAAATGTAGCTGTAAAGTGGAGGTGTTACAGCTAAGGTATTTCCAGAAGAGACAGGAAAGTTATTATATATTGGTAAGAGCTTATCTGGAATACCATACACACCTATGCCCACTAAGATAAAGAAGGTATATATATATATATATATAGGTGCATGCAAAATTTTAGTAAGCATCAGTTGGAAAACCTATTTAACTATTCAAATAGATTTTCTCTCACAATGTTGATTTCTCACATTTATTTCTACTCACTGTGCATAGAATTTACTGCATTATGCCAATGTTTGCCATGTTAACTATTTCTAAAGGTTACCAAATACGTAATCACATGTCATTTGAAAAAGTACTTGCATTTCACCCCCCAAGAAACTGAGTTCTGAGTCATTGGTACCTCCTTCTGCTGTAAACTAGAAGTAAAAAACACACCCCAAATGTGCATGTTAGAGGAAAAAAAAAAATCAACTAGATCTACTATTCTTCTTTCTTTGTATATCAAAGAGCTGTGAAGACGTTACTCCGTTTTGGTTACAAGATGGTGCTTATATGCCCTTCTGCAAAAACTTCACAGAAACATCCTGACCTCTTCAGATGCTTTTTGTTTAAATGTTTTCAGTTGAATAATGAAAGCCAAAGGCTTATGATGCATCTCCTAATTAAGACAAACAGCATTCATTTCCATTTTTAAATGCTATGTATTATTTTGCCTCCATCTTTCTTCTTTTTTGCTTTCCGCTGTATCCCAACCATCAAATGTAAGACTTCTGATTCTCCTGCAAACAAAGGCCTGCACAGCTGTTACTTTGCAACAAGCACATTGTGGGCCCCATCCAAAGCTCATTGAAGTCACAGTCTTTCAATTGACTTCAAAAGGCTTCGGATAGACTCCTTTTTTTAAGCTATATCTTAATCTGTGATGCATTTTTAAAGCTGAAAATCCTTTAATACGCTGACGTTTCTGCAGTTTATTATAGCAGGAGATGTTAGAAAGATGTGCAAACAAAAAAATAGTTAACTTTGCACAAAGTGTTAATACAAAATGTACTCTTATGATACTGCTGCCAACTACTTCTAATATCCTAATAATGTATTGTTGCTCTATGACAATGTAGAATAATTTTAAATCCCCATTCATAAGGACTCCAATTATAATCTAATTCAACTCAGATTAACTATGCTTTGATGGCAATTTCCTTATACAAAAAAAAAATAGCCTAAGATAATGTGCTGCAAATATAGTTTCAATGCTAATAAGAGGCAGTTTAACAGCCTAGAGAAGTTCATTCTGACTACATTTTCATTGCCATGATAAACAGTACATAAAGCACCTAAATTACATATTTAATGTAAAAAAATGAAGTTGAAACATACAATTTAGTCAAAATACTGTTAACTTCACTCTAGGTATCCTACTCTTTCAATAAATAAAATCGTAATTTTGCTACTTCTACACAACTGTGACAGAGTTGAAATCGGTGTTAGCAGTGTCACTACAGATGCATCTGCTTCATATCATAATTTCATCGCTATGAAAAACTACAGCAGCTTTCATTGTTTAAAGCTGCAGCAGCTGTAAGTGGGACATTTTAGTTCATTACCACTTCAGCCGAGCTTTGCACTGAAAATTATTCAGTAAACTTTCATGACAGCTTTTGATTTTTACTATATCTTACAACACTCTTGTATTGCCATAAGTTGTTTTCTTGCAATAAATGTAAAATGATATGAAGCTACATTGCTTATGCCAGCTGAAGATGTGATCCAAAAGCTGATTCTGACATCAAGTCCCTGGCACAAGAGCAAATCATAATTTAAATGAAAAATCAGAATAAAGATATCTCATGAAGGTTTTAATCTCAGTGAAATCACTACGTCATTCCCTTTCACTAGAGCACAAGGATTACTATGCCTATAGTCTTTAATATTAACTTCTAGCTAACCTGTTTTTCATACGACTGAAAAATCATAATTGTATTCCAACCTTTATCTGTTGGGTTGTTTCTTTTAACCGTTTTTCAAGAGGAATGAATGAAATCTTCAGACTGGTACATAGCAGTGACAACCAGAATTTCATTTAATGAAAAATTCTGTCAGTTTGAATTTTGTATTCCATAGCAAACAAAAACAGAGGTAAAAGGGAATTCCTCTGAAACTTTTATGCAAACAAGAGTGGCCAGTGCCTAGTTACAACTAGACTGACAGATGTGATTAAAGGACACACATGGAAGCTGGATCTGTTTTATATCAAGCAGCAGCTACTGTGTTAGTCTAACTTGCCCCCAAATAGCCTGGATAACTAACTGCAGGAACAAAATCTCCTCTAAGAAGCTCTTCTGTTAGTTTTCAGAAAGAAATATTGATTGAACCAGATTAACTCTGTAACAGTTGTGAAGCAGGTCTGAAAATTGTCCAAGACATAGAATACCTAGATCCGAATTCCCATTCAGAATCATAGAATCACAGAGTGGTTTGGGTTGGAAGGGACCTTAGAGACCATCTAGTTCCAACGCCCCAGCCATGGGCAGGGACACCCTCCACTAGACCAGGTTGCTCAAAGCCTCAGAGACATGGAGCAGGATTTTCAACTTACATCACCTCTGAAAAGCATCTTAACCATTTCAGTTAAGATGAATGCATGCATGCTCTGACACCACAAATTCTGCCACTGAGAGAGGAAATCTACTGAAACTTACTTAAATAGAATACTTTTTGCTTTGCATGACCAAAAACAATCCAAACAAACTCACAACTGTTTCAGGTGAAAGACTCCCAGTTGTATATTGGAATGAGCCTATACTATGGCCATGATGTGTTTACATGTCTTTTCTTATTAACAGCTCTACCTAATACCTTAACCTGCATAAATCACTGTATTGAAATTATCACATTTTGAGTGAACATTGGATTTGCTTAATTTTTCTGAATTAATTGTCATTCTGACTTTTTGAACACTTTCTTAATGATTTTAGGAAATTAAATGTTGCAAATTTCTCCAAATTTAAATTTAATCAATAACACTCATCTTTTTTTTCCCAATGGTATAAATCTAATCCATTTTGAAAGGAAAATGGGGATGGTAACAAACCAGATTTTAAAATAACAGAATAAAAATATTTATTTATGCTGTAAACTATGAAGTATGTGTCTTTGGTCACTGTCATTTTCAAAGTCCTTTTAGTATCAAGAATGAGATTTTTTTTTTTAATGAATTACCCACCAGTGACAACAGAAAGAACAAAAGCCTGCTGGGCCTTGGTTACTATGCCCCAGCTCCTGGAAGGCAGAGGGTTATAGCGCTGACCAGAAGATGGAGACACAGTATTCTTCTTGGAACATAAGTTGCAGCTCGAAGTCCAGGTATTCTTCAGTTCTACTGGTGGTGACTTTGCAATTCATCAATTTAACAGGTCAGGTCAATCTAAACCCAAATCCATCTTCTGGGTTTTTCTCAACCATACATTTTTCTGGATTATAGCTATTACTTCTCTAAGTACTCTATTTACTCGGATAGTGGCAGTTTTGATTTTAAGCATGAATTTGGAATATATTTGTATAACAATGAACTAGATAAATGTTTCATTACTTTATCATCTATGATTAACAATTTCTGAAAAATGACAGATTTTTTTTGTAAATCAATTAATTTGCATGAGTTCCATACTAATGGAGTCATATTTCCTAGATCCTCACTTGTTCATGGGTTTGAGTGTTTTATAAATTCAAATATTTGGATTTTATTTTTTTTTTTCAGCTGAATACTGTCAAATAGCTTTATTTGTTTATCCCAAATGAACATTTGGAACTATATTCAGTGTGAGAAAACCCACCTATTCCAGTTCAAAATTCAACTTTTCTCAATAATCTTTAACTTCAAAATGGTTTCCCACCAATATTCCCATCCGTAAGTTCAATAATTTTAATGTTCACTGAAATCATGAGTTTAAAAATTGATTAATTGAAACCTTTTTTTTTAATTAATAGTGAAAAAATAGATTTTCCATGTGGTAAAACCATAAAGATTCTTGAAACGATTCATAAACAAGCTCTGAACAGTGTGCCTCCAGCTACTCAACGGAGTTTTATCAGTTGTGTCAAATACTATCAGTGTTATGTCTGTTTCTCCCCTTGGCTCCAGAAAAACACATAGGTTAGTCATTCTCTGAGAAGAGTCAAACTAACCAAAGACTGACATATTAATTCTAAAGACAAGCTGTAAGTGCTGTATCAATTATGCTAGAGACTTGGGTGTCTAGAACACCAGGATATTATGCCCCTTTTTGTTAGAGTTGCCATACAGAAATTCTGAATTAACTTACATTCTAAATTCCGGAGAATAGCATCAACATTTTCTCAGGCATGATACTAATCCAGAGTAAATACACAAGACTGAAGAGTTTACTGTTATGCAATGAGTCTGCCATGACTGTTCCTCTTATGGTTAGAGCAAAATGTCTCACGAGGAGGTTTGACAGAAATGAGAAAACAGGTAGAAACCTGCAGAACCAATAACAAAAAGGGCTTTTCAAGGTGACTGGACTGAAATTACAGTGTCTCAACACAGCTTTAGGGTACCAGAACTCAAACCATCCATCACTAAATAGATCATACTGTTGGGAAGTAACATGTATGAGAGAATAGGGCTTGTGATTAGAGACATAAAGGGGAAAGCACATAGATCAGCATGCTCCTGAGCATGTAGTAGAAACCTTAACTTTCTCTTATCTATAAAACGTTGATTTAGTTCATGGCACAACAGAAAAGGGAACAAAAGTCAAATAGAAAAAGTAATATTTTTCCAAAGCTGACAAAATCATGCTCTCATCAAGAAATGGCATGTGGGATCTGGTTGTGGATGATTTTCCTAAAACAGTACGTATTATCCATCATGTTTCCATGAGTTAGTATAATATCAAATACAACGCCGCAAGGGATTCAATCTTGCTAGCTCTTGCAGAGTCCTCCTGTGTAGCACACTGCCTAGAAACAGAAAATGTAGCCACCATGAAAGCCATGAGCTCCTGAGTCCACAGCAGGTCTAGAAGATCTATGACAAATCCTGCAACATTAAAAGCTCAGTTGTCTTAGTTTTTCATGACTCTTCACAAAAGTATCTCCCTTATTCTAATAAAAGCATTGAAAGGAAGCTAAAGCACACAGCACAGGTGAACATCATAATTACTTTGTCACAGGCTCATGCACACAATTCCTCTCTCCTTCCATTTCTCAAAAGCCATAGGGTTTTTTTTTATGAAAACAAATTTCACCTTTTGATCAGCTCTATTCTTGAAATCCATGGGTTAATGCCCAATGTGTTACAGCTTAGTGGCAGTTCAGAAATCGACTGGCTGTATCAGTGTTTGGAATAGCTCTAGTCTGGTCCCATACGCTGAACACCAATTAGGAGTTGAAGTGTGTTGGGTGTACTCCTAGGGATCATCTTCCACGGTTTTACCCAAAAGGAACCCTGTTTATGTGCTCTGGGGCACTTAGCCGTGTGAAACAAAGCAAGTTATGTTGGACAAGGAGATTCATTTCACCAGTGTTCTCCTAATGTAAACTAGAACAATAATGTAGTTGTAGCTACTGGTTACTTGCCACGCTGTCAAGAGAGGGATTATTGTTACTATTAAAAGTCTAAGAGAACATATAGAGAAAAAGTTTTCAACGAAATTAATGTAGCTGTTCCAGAGGGAAAGTAAAGAAATCTGTGTAAGTGTATAGAAGTATAATCTTTTAGCCTCAGTTGAGGAGCTCTAGCACATCCATGATTTAAGGCAGAATAAAGAGCAAACATTTTTTGCTGTAGTTGCCAGAATCAATTCCATTTTAGTCAAGTGGAAAGTTACGTACATATGTTCAGGAGAGACTTAGCAGAATTTAGCAGGAAGGATAAAAGACAACACTGGAAAATGGACAGGGTAGTAGGAATTAGGCAGACTGAAAAACACTCTTTGTCCCTCTTTTTTCTACCTAAGCATATAATCTAGCTTTCCAGGGTTCAAGTGTAGTGTTTCAGTGACACACAGCTATAGCCTTTTTGGAGGGCAAATGATTCTGTGCACCCATGTCTCCTAAAATCACCAGAGATTCAGGGAGCAACTCATAAAAACATTATTTTACACAGACACTTAGTATACAGCTTGCAGTGTCTGCAAATATTGAAAAAACTTCTCAGGCGATTGGAGATAAAGAATAAGGTACTCTCCATCCTACCTGCATCGTTCTCTCTCAAAAAAAAATTCAATACTTCTTCTTTGAAATTAATGGTAACTTTAGGTAGCCTAAAGTGTTCTGCCTTCCTCTGAGGGAATGTCATGTGCATAATGCTTGCTTTACATTAGATAAAGGATTCAAAGTTGTATCCCTTTGTTAAGTCACCGGAACCTTGCTAATAATAACAACTATTTAAAGGTCCTTTCTAAGTGCAGAAATAACATTTATTAGGGGGTACATTTGTTCACAAAATGAACACCTGTAGAATTTCTTCTACTAATATTGAAAACATGTTTTCATCCAAGTCACTATCAGTCACTGAATTACTTCAGATTATGCCCTCATAGATAACAACAGACATTCAACTTTTACTACCATGATATTCTAAGACATCATCATCATTATTATTATTGTTATTATTATCTTCATCATCGTCATTGTTATTATAGTTGTTATTGTTAGTAATATTTATATAATATTACTATAGTAATAATATCCTAATTTTAAAAATGAGAACCATTGCCAACTATCACAGTATTTTGGCTCTTCAGCAGTTCCTGAGGAATACGGAAGTGTAATAGGAATAATGATTTTTGTATACTGCATATTTTCACTCTAGCTTCAGTCCTAAAACTTCATCTGCTTTATGACTTCAAATATATATGCCAATGATTTCTTTTCCATTAAATTCTCTACACATGAGAAGAGAAAAAAACTGGTATAAGAGCTATGACAGTGTTCAGGTCATCCATGAATTCTCTAATGGTAGGGAAACCTCAAAAAACGAGCTGTTGTTGGAGTGGAACAAATCAGACTTAAAGGGCTGGTGAATCTGGTTTTATATTTGCTGTATTTTGCCTTCAGCAAATACTACTGAACAAATCCTTTTTCTCCCCAAAGGGATGGCTAGAGCTGGTGTTGGTTTGGATCTATGTCAATATTTTTACTTCATACAAATAAAAGTGATTAAGCTATGGTTTGAGTAAGTTTGTCAAATGAGTCTTAAATAACAAAATAAATTCTGAGTTATTCAAGTGAGCACATGAAAATAGAGATAACAATAACTTCTCGCTTTCCTAACATTTCAAGTGTCTTTTTAGGTTTTTGAAAATATAATGAAAATGAGCTTTCCTGCAGCAGCTGCAGCATGGAGTATATATGCATTTATGTCTACATTTTAACTCTTTGGAAAAGATTAACGGTGAACATTATGAGCAGTGATGTTTAAGAAAGTGGTATAAGTTAACCTTTATGACTGTCAGCTCAGAGGCATTCCTTGTTCTGTGGTCACGCTTTAGTTACAATAAAACATGCTTATGGAACACATAGTCAAAACTTCTTGTCAATTATTTAGTATTCCCATAAACCATTAGATGGTCAAAAATATCTTTAATTGATTCCATCTCTACCTACACTACTTATTATTTATTAGTATAACAAACTTCTCCATGGGAACAGCTAATTGTACCTCCCTAGTGGCCACTTCAAGTGGAATAAGCATTGCACAGTGCTGCCTAAGATACTGCTGAAAGGTCTTCAGCATTTGGGATTTGATTAAACTGTATTACATGTACACATCAGCAACCATTGCTAAAACAAAACACTAATTTAAAAAATCCTTCTGCTATACTGCCTAGCACAATTGAAAAAACTTGCATGCATGGAAAGAGGAGGGTGGGACAGTCTGCTATCTCTTTTTTCCCCCCTCAGACAATCATTTTGTAATAGAAATAATATAGCATTCTCTTGTACAATGAGAAGGGAAAGTGCGAACCCTACCAGCTGCACTGTGGGAGAGACCCTTTCCTCTGACATACATGTAGCACAGCTAGCTACTGCTGCCTAAGCTGCATGGTTTTGTTCCCCCACCCCCCACCTCCCTTTTTTTTTTTAAGACATAATTGTTAATCTGTTCTATAGTAGAAAAGACAGATGTTATGGAAATAGTAAGCCACGCTGTGTTTAGATTGTTCTGTGACAAGACATTCCATAGGCAATGTTTCACAAAGGAAGATTTGGACAATAAAGCATCCATTTTGAGACATGCAGGTGAGTTGTAAATACTACTGAACAATGTCAACATAATAGCGTTGCAAGCATATTGAAACATTTAACTGAAGTGTTTGAAACACTATGTTAGAGGTAACAAACAATTTTTACAATGATCCATATAAACCAAGATTTTACAAATAGATATTAGGCTGACTAGTGGGTTGAAATTTAACAAAAAGTGAGCAGGTATTATTTTTCACTTAAAATAATTTGTGGGGTTTTGTCACATTCAGACACCCTTTGTTGAAATGATGAATCTCTGAAATCCCCAAAGATGCAATTCAGAATATAGCTGGCTGATTCAGATTAATCTTGCCCAGTTGGCAGGCAATTGCTAAGAGACATATTTCAAGAACTGGATTCTAACCCACCCCGCAGAAAGGAGACCTGCATCCCTTTCTGATGCCCAGACTGCATATCTGAAAGCGCATTTACACTATAAGTGCAGCACTGAGTTTAGGTCATAGGAAGAGCAAAACAAGGAAATCATCTTATCCAGAACAGCATCATGAACTTGTTCAGATGACCATGGAACACAGTCAGTTCAAATGACCTCAAAGGCCAAAGTAGAGTGTCAGTAGCTTTACAGGGAAAAATAAACTCAGGCAAAATATTGATGAACCTGCAAGCAAAAGCGCCACCATTGTTTGCAATTGAGATGCCATGCCTCAAGCCAGATGTTGACCGCTGACCAGGGTACATTACTGTCTATACAGTCCTTTAATTCAAACTGCCTTCCATTTGAAATTTCTTACTTAACAAAATGAGAAAAACTTGTTGCTTTCCTTTCCCTGTCTTTTCTTTTTCCAATCTTTAGGAGGGAAGAATAAAATACTGATACATATTAATCTCAAAAAATAAAAACATTTATGAAATAGCAACTTTCTGATAAATATTTTTCTTGTAAACTTCGAGAATTCTGTAAACAAAAATTTCTATTTTCCTTAAGTAGCAAACTAGGATTAAAACTGCCAGGATCTATCAGACATTAAAAGTAAGTAATGCAGAGCAGAAAAGTGATTAAAAATTAACAAAAAATCAAGTTTGAGGCACTAGCAGACAAAGCAACGGAGTTACAAGATGTGGTGAAGAAACAATACTGAAGCAGAAGGAAAAGCAGAACTTTGAGACAGGGAGAAGAGACAAACAAAAGCTATTTAACAGTCATCAGTGTGAACTGACAGGAATAACGATGCATTATTTTTGAGAAAGAAGTGCCTTACTTTCCGCACATGCACTTGAGCGGAGCATTTCCATGCAAATATGTTCCATAGATCAGGTGAATGGACTGTACTTCAGAGATAAAGCCAAGACATGTAAAATCAGAGTTTGGTTCTCAGCTGTTGCCAGCTGACACAGCTTCGCTGCAGTCTGTGGTGTTTCCCTGTTCGATGGTGTGGCTCTTAATATTCATGGCACAATGTCACCCACTGAGACTGCAGTAGGTATCTGATGTGCAGCACTTGCCACGCAGCTGTGATTGCATTAACCGACTATCTCCTAAGTGCAGGAAGCATCATGGAGTGGTGAATGCTGAGACTGTAATGGTTTGCACAGTAAGAGTTAGAATCTGGTTCACCTGGAATCATTGCTAATACCAGTAGAATAAAACTGAAATGGAATGTGATGTTACCGAGTGTCCTTGCAGCTCCTCTGTCTGACGTAGGAAGCTGGTGTACCTGGGAGTTAATGACTGATATTTTACACCACCTACACATCCAGGTAGAGTTTCTGCTTATGTGCAAGTCAACCTCACCAGACATACACTGTAGAGCTGCTCTGTACATGCATCAGCCCTACCATTTGCAGTAGGGCTGTCTATGCATAGTATCAAACTTTCTGCACCGGCTGTGGAGTATCCCTCAAAATGGGTGCCCCAACCACATCGGATTACACCCTCAGGTGGCAAGAGGTCAATGCCCACTGTAGCGAACAGTTACAAAGGGAAAATGTTGTTATCTTAATACTGCTAACACAGCTTTAAATGTAATTTAAGGATTAGTATTCCACTTTATGCCTGTAACCATTTTTAATACAATATCAGGCATTTAGATGATTCCATTAGCTTATTTTCTGGAAAATCTTTCAGCCTAATGTTGATCCAACTCATTTTCCTGTGTATAAGAGGCACCACAGTACAACACACACCTCCATGCCCTAGTGCCCATACCTGTTGCTGTTCTCGATTTCTCCTATAAGGACAGCAGCAGCAGAGAACAGGAATGATGTGTAAGACACAAATTATTTTTACCCACCATTTTACAATGGGTGGATAACTTGCATCAATATAAACCTGAAATGACTTTCTGATGACTTGGTATTCACCAAGAATTAATAAACTAAGGTAAGCTTAGAATCATCCCTGCTTCTTAATTCTTACTCTTTCTGGGTTTTATCTACAGTAAGCAACCCTTCTATTAGCTTCTAAAAATGTGTGAGATACGTAAAAGCCTTTTAACAGAATTGTTGTTGAATGACAGTCAGTGTTTTTCAACATTTTTAGTAATCACTTTTACTCACTGTTCTATTTCAAAATCTGTTAAAACCTGCAGGTTTATTTCAATCATTTCTCTCTCAAGAGAAGGACAAGCTAAAACACTGGTTTGTAATTGATCCCACTATTACTGCTAGGAATGTTGTTTTGACAACAGCAGACTGACTCCGCCAATACTTACTGGATGATCTTTGCCATGTCTTTTAGTTGCCATATGACTAAGGTAATAAAAGTAGGATATTAATATATGCCTCCATCATAGATGTTTTATGAGGTATAATTTTATTAGCTTGCTGTAAATGTAGAACTAATCAAAAAGATCAGAATGTTCAACCTATAAAACTCCAGCATCTCAATGTATATTTTAATCCTGCCGATATGACAGTAAACTACAAAACCAAAAACATTTTATGAAAACAGACAACTTGTCAGATTCAAGATGCCCATAAACCAATGTGCTTTCCAGTGAGAATGGAACAAAAGAACCACTGAAAAAGCATCTCTGAAAGGGATGAGCTTTAGAACTAGAGACAGAATCTTCTCTTCATTTTCACAAGAAATCTAAAAATAGTAACTCCTCTAGACTATTACTTTACCAAATAAACTAGTTTTCATGACCTATGACTTAATTAAAAACTTTCCCGTATGGCCTGAAAAATTCACCTTTGTGTGTTCTAAATCCCTAATAATAGGGGAAAGCCTCTGTAAACCCTGGCAAACCACTTGATTTTGTACAGATTAACATATCTGGCTCAATCATAATGGTAGAAATATGGAAACCCAGAGGGAATTGTTCTGCTGTTATTAGGACTTGCTATAAATAAAATATGAAGCATATATTCCAAGAACAAATCTCCATTATGATTACAAAGAGGTATCTAAATGGAGAAAGAATTCTCTTGCTTACAGAGTATACTGAAACAGAAAATCATTGTAAACAAAAAGCATTACTAATACAACTTTTTCTGAAAATGCTAATGAATTTTACAATGGAATATTGTTTTCAGTCTTGAAAGACCCTCTCCCAATCAATGCCCCAGATACTCTATTAGTTTAGCCCCATATGTGTTTTAATAAGGATCATAACACATAATACAACAACTGATTAAAAAAAACCCTAACATCCAAAACCACCCATCTCAGAAGGTAGCATGACTAAGTGGCAGAAAACAGGTAAAGCTGGATATTCAAAATGCAGAGTGGCTGCTTAAAAGTTGTAGCTGAAAGTCCTTCTGAGGTTTAAAAGACTAGTTACTGATGAAACATACTGAAAAAACTGCAAGAGAGGCAGTATGTTCATTGGTAACAAACTAGCTAAAGACAGAGTAAGTATTATAAATTTCAATAAAGAATCTCAAATACATGACTCAATAGCAACCACTTTATTTTTGGTAAAGAATCTGGATTTTGTAAAACTGAAGACTAATTTTTTTTATACATAGGAATACTTCTATCTTTATTTATTATACTGTACTATTAGTAATGTTAAACAAATTGAAAACAATCTTTCTGACATAACTTCTTAGCTATTCCTCAGTAATAATACCAACATCAAAAACTCCTTAGTAAAACTGTCTAAACAAATAAACCACATTTCCCAAGCCACGGCACTTTCTAAGACACTTTTCAAATTTCTCTGCCCAGCGGCCTGTTATGTCTCAGCAATAAAATATTGTGCCTTGTCAAATTAGAGGCTTACTTATGACCAAGGCAAAGCAGATATCCCTGTATGGAAAGGCCCTTGAAATGAGCAGTTGCTTCTGCTATTCCTGCCTCTCAGTGGCAGCAAAGTCTCCAAGCATCTCAAACTCCTGACCAACATCCTTTCCACTCCCTGGGTAACTTCAGAGCAGCAAACACATGCTTCTCCATATTCTGAGAAGCATGAGAAAGTGCTGATTTTCGATATTTTCCTAATCCAAAATTTCTCATTTCATTAATTTTATGCTTCCCAGCCTAGCCTGGGGTCAAATTATAAATCCATTTAATCCCTAAATCAGTTTTCATCTGCCAATCATTTTTTGTCACTTTTCCCTCATCACACCAGTGCATCTCCACAGCCTCTTTTATCACCTGGAAATTGGATACATCAAGGCTTAAAATCTTCTCATTCACATGACAGGAGAAATCAACAGAGTATTTTCACACAAGTGCCCTTTCCTGAATAACACCTCAAAATCCCCTACAAAGAGAGAAAACAGATTAGGTGACCTTAGATGAAGAATCCCGTGAGTGACACAGGAGCTTTGTGTCCTCTCATTCCGTACATGGCACAACACAGGGGCACATTCATCCTAATGGGTTGTTGAACACTATCACTCCAAACGCTGGAATACAGTAATAATAATTGCTGATAGTAATTAAAGTAAGCAAGATATCATGTGGCCTAGGTTGAAAAGTGCTCACCATTACAATTAGAAAAAAATAGAGCTATAATATTTCTTGTATATATATATTACATACACAAATAAGTCTATAAAGATGTAACGATAACTGTCATATTAACCTAGGGTTTTTTAATTACTTCAGATTTCCATTATTGTGTTCAAATGTTTAATGAAGAGTTTACTGCTACTCAATTCTTAATCACTTTAAAATATTACTATTCTTTCCTTTGGGGAAAAACAGTATGTGAGATGACCATTCTTTTGATTTAATTATAGAAGTTCTCTAAAATACCTTACATTTAGGCCTTGGTATTATTTCTTAAATAAAAAATCAATCAGCAAACTTCTGCTTCTGTTTGTGTTTCAGTTGTTTTGGGATGAAGCTATTCCTGGATTGTAAACTGGTATTATAAAAACCATCACAATATTTGATATGACAAAGTTACAAAACACTGGCCAACAGAAAGCACTTCCCATTTTTTAGCCTTTAATTCTAGAAGATAACATCTAAAAGGATTTCACAGATATGTGTCATATTTTCCCTGAGGCATCAGTTCATATTTGAGAAATTATCTATTTTAGAGAATTCAGTTATCCCACTGTTCTGTTGCAGAAAGTAAAAAAGGAATACCCAGAGTTTTCAATTTTGGGAAATCTTACCCTTTTAAATCAATGTTCATAAAAGAACATTAAAACCACACAAATATAAAAATGTTTATACAGGATGTACACATATATACAGTGGTATATACACACGTATGTGTTCCTCTCAAAGGCTAAAGTTTACAGTCCATTTTTTCTCAGTTGTGATCTACACTGAAAATGTTTTCATTCTGGAGATGGCCGTGACTGTCTCATTTCACTGACTTACAGGCACCTCAGCTGGCTCAATAGCTGCAGAGAAGCAAAGGGAGTGTGGACATTTCAACACCCATTATTTCTTTGCAACTTAGCTGTGAGGAGTAAAAAGGACAAATTTGCTCCCACTGAAAAGAAGCCAGATATCTGTACATAACTTGTCTAACTGATGGCTTCTGAAGGTTATAAAAAATACAATAAACAAGATTGAATTAAGCTACAGAGACATCCATCCATGCCCAGAGATGATATAGCTCCCACATAGTTTATTCAGCAGATTTTGGTAGATAATATCATCATGAGTCAGACATGGAGTCATAAGGACAAAATGTCTTCTCCATTTAAAGGAATGCTATCCAAACAACGGTGCATAGCAGTGTTAACCAAATAATGCACAGTAATAATAAGGGGTCAAAAACTATCCTTCTATTTACTCCTGGACAAATACTACTGCTTCTTAGCTGCCCAAAATGTACACAGGAATATGTCTGTGAAGACTTCCACATTAAACAGAAAATAGGTAACTCTTATAAAATAATACTGGTACCATTCTGTCTGTTCTATACATGTGTTGACCTCTATGCCCGCTCTGAGGAAGAAGAGGAATAAAATAAAAAATTAGAGGAGAAGAACCAGAAAGGTACTACAGATTACCAGCAACAGCTTCCTAACCACTTCCTTCAGAACACTTGTTGACTGCTAGAACCTACCTGTACTGGAAGAGGGAATGGTCATTAGTCTTTTACACATAAAGTAATGACTGTATATTTTTAAGGGGTCTGAGGTTAGTGGTTAGAGAGCTAAGCATGTTTTTTAACTAGTCTGCTGAGGTGATTTTCTCTT
Organism: Rhynochetos jubatus; assembly: GCA_027574665.1. NCBI lineage: Eukaryota > Metazoa > Chordata > Aves > Eurypygiformes > Rhynochetidae > Rhynochetos > Rhynochetos jubatus. The sequence goes on from CM050653.1 coordinate 45,661,530, forward strand.
TCACCAAGCAACAGTGGGGTCCAGCTAGAGATAGGCTGATGGAATCAGTTATTGACTACCTTACAGGCAGTATTCACCAGTTACAGTTAACATAAGCTGACACTGTTTATACTTTCTTCTCCCATATTTGAGTGTATTTTCTAAAAACCGTGTTTTGATTCAGGTACATTGGTTGTTACCCATTTACCACCTTGATCACAATGAGAGGGACAGAACCAGCCATGCTGTGAATGGGAGCAGTGACACAGAAATGCAGTTTCAATCGAGGCGGGTGACACAGTGCATGAACTATACCAGTGGTGTTAAAGGGATGGGCTTATCCACCCTAAGTAATTCTACCCCTGGGTAATCCTTTATTCTCTGCCTGGAAAACAGGACACTGTGCGATAATTTTTTACAGAATCTTGAAAGGAAGGATTTCTTTAAGGAAGATATTTTGTTGGTTTTATTATCATTGAACAACACTTGCTCTCGTGACCCCACTGACCTCAGGAAGGACTTTTTATTGAGTAAGTTTCTAGCCACTGTGCGTAAAGGTGTCAGAATCTGATCCAAAGGGATTTAAGCAAACTTGTGGTTTTTCTTATTGTTCAAGTCATGTTTTTACCGCTTTCCCTTTTACCATTAGGTTTAAATTCAAGTGTCATTTCCAAAGAAATAGCTATGATAATCTGTGGTGAGCTGATTAACAGCACTTACGCAAATTTCAATGACCACAAAGTTGTGAATGTGTCTGTGTGAGTGATCTACTTCTTATAAAGTAAATGAGTCTTCTTTCACATGTTTAATAATACTCAGAATTCTCTTCTCCTCCTCCTCCCCTCTGCATTCACACTGAAGTCCTCTCCTTCGCTCATTTGTTGTTGTTGTGGCAAAGTTATTTTTTCTTCACTATTTCCACTCACCCACAGTTAATCATTTATGGCCTTTTCCACTGCAAACATGCAGAAAACACGTAAAAAGGAAGCCTGTTATCACACAATCAGCAACTCCGATTATAGCTTGATCAGAACTGACATCACTGTGGTTTCATTAGTGATATTAGATAAGTGCAATCTATTTTCAATCTCTTTTTTTTTTCTCTTTTGCAATGTCAAAAAAAGACACCCTGCCCCAACTGGTTCTGTTTGACAGTGACAGGACTGCATAAAGGATTCCTTTCACTTATCAACTCAAGGCCATTTTACATGCCAAACAATTCAAATCTGCACATCTCTCACCACCTTTATCAACCTGCCCAGACAAAGGGTCGGAAGCATTACAACCTTTGACTTGTTAACTTTTTTTCTTTCTTTACAGCCTAAAGCAACTCTTAAAAAGTAGAGGATGTATGTGCAAACAAGTTTTGCAATATAAGTACTGGGGCAGAGAAATTCTCCCACTGACAAGATCTGCCAATACAGATAATATTCTTCCCCTTGTGTTTCAAGTTACACATTCTGCCCTAGGTTTGGCAGATACCATACCTAAAGCAATCTGCAGAAAAGAAAAAACAAATAATAACTAAGGAGATTTTTATTTCATTCTTAATATTTTTACTTTGTTATCTCTACAGTTCTAATGGCTAAGGAATCTGGTATCCCTTAGGAAAATAGCTTTTTGCCTAGTAAAAATAGCATTACTAATTTTAAGTTTTCTTTCATTATATAGTGTTTCCATAGCACTGTTATACAGAAATGGACCAGACCCTGGCCACAAATATGATTCTTGATATTTGCCTTTTTTAAGGATTTTTTTCTCTTGTTGACATTCATGAAAAGTAATACTGTCCTGAGTTTCAGTAAGTCTTTTTTTTCTTTCTCAGATGCTTCCAGCTAGACTGAATCAGGAACATTCACAGTATCACAAGAAGCAAGGCATTCTTCTTGAGAGCAACCTGAGAAAATCCAGAGATTCTGGAAAAGCCAAGTGAGATGGAGCTTCATGATTTTCTTAGTTCAGGACCTGGGGGAACCTTTTTAAGCTATACGGTTGCTTAAGAGTGCACCTACTGGAATGTTTGGATAGTGAATGTAACTATTCAATAGTTGATGGTTAAATTAAGCTACTGTTTGCCCTGAGCTGGGAAGATAGATCAGAAGAATAAACATTCTGTACCTTGACTGGTCTCTCATCTCTTTCCTTCAATATTTTCTACTGGTCCCCGTCAAAGGCAAGATACAGGAATAGGTGTAGCAGGTAACAAACTAGTACAGTAGCTCTTCCAGGCTTAGTCCACTTGGGCTCTAAAGTTTAACATCATAAGGAAGGATATTTGTAGCTGCTGCAAGGTTGTATCCTGAAGTTATACCTTAGAGACCCAGAATTAAAAAAGAGTAATGGAGTTCTTGTACCAAACTTACGGGAAGTGAGTGGGATCCCTAGATAGGTCCAATTTAAGTATGCAAGTGGTCATGCACTAGGCAGTCAGCCTCATCTATACTACTTATATCAATAATAATTACACTGTTAAGTGAAAAGACTTTGGAAAAGAAGACAGACTGGATGCAAGGTAAGATTAAGTTTTCATATGTATTATTTGACATAATATTCACAGTGAATTGTATATGTTTAATCTTCCATAGAAGTTATAGTCACTCTACAAAGAAAACAAGGAGGGAAAGTTCTTTCTTCCCATACAAGGAAGAAAAGGAAGCTAGAGAAGATGAAACATTGATTCTGGATGAATATAGAATTAAGTCAAATATGCAAATTATTTGGAGATAGAGGAATATTCAGACTGGGTAGGTAACAGCATGCTGAAAAGGAGCCCTCCTCCACAACAGCAGTAAAGAAAAAAGAAAAAGAAAAAAGCCAACAAAACACAGAGCTCCTCCTGCCTTGACAAGGGGAAAGGCCATCTGGAGATTTACCATTTTTCTTATAACTGAGGGACTTGAAATACTGGGAGACATGAAGAAGGAAAGTATAGAATTCAAAAAGCAGAGTGAAGTCTACTAATGGCAAACACTGCAGCCCTAAATAAGCACTGGTCAAAGTCAAAACAGCAATGCCGAGTCCTCTGCATGGAAGCAAACCGAGGATTCCTCTGTAGTCCCACTAACTTTAAAATCTCAGCTGGATATAGCACCTGTGCAGACATTGCATCTCACCCTTACCCATATATGTATCTTTCCATAATCACCTCCTTTCATTTACCTATAACCTCTATTCTCATACAGACACACCTATTCTTTGATCTTCATTCAGGTCTTTCCCCCACTCACATACACTTCTCATTAGCACATACATGATGCATCTGACTAGAGGAAGGATTTCTGTCTGAAATGGGGGTTCAGCTATGTGAAGGAAGAGGCTGGGTCTTTGGGAGAGGAGGAGATTAACATTTTTTAACAATACAGTAGCTTTGGGAAACAGATCCGTGTCTGAGTGGGGGTGGAGGTGGGAACAGTTAAATGTAGGGAGCTACAAAGACATTTTCATACAGGTGAAGATAAACACAGTAAACCCATTAAAGTCTAATTTTGGAAAAACTTCTTAGAAGCTATTCCTGGCTAATTATTCTCCAGTAATAAATGAATAGAATAGTAAATGTTATTAGAATAATTTACTATTCATCAAGAATAATAAATGAATAGAATAATTCATTATTCCCACATCCTTGTTCTTTGCAAGCTCTGGCAAGCTAACTAGGGCATCAGGAGTGTCTCAGGAAGAACAGGGAAACAATGCACTCAAAACTTGGAAAAGAGGTTTTCATTTTGGGTGAAAAGTTCATGTATCCAACAACATTTTGTAACTGCACTACTGACAATTACCATTTGAGCCACGTGCATCTTATCATACTCTGTAAAACCTATTTGGCTTGTTATTGCACAGAGATCCAAAATTATGGTATAGGATTGTGAATTTTTCATACAGGTAGCATTTTTTTCAAAATTATTTCATTATTTTCTGGTCATACTTTTGTTATCATAAACAAATTAAGAAAACTGATATGGTATTGGCACAAGCAACAGAAATCAAAGTTAATATACCCTATATGAAATTCTGTTGCCCAATTTCTTGGCTTCCCATACTTTTTACAGATACATAATGTATATATTTTGCATTCTCATATATATAATACCCCAAAAGACTTTCTTCCACCAAACAACGTACAAAACCTTTCTTCTCTCACTTGCTCCAAGGCAGCTTTCTCTGCATCACAGGCCCAGTTATCTTCATAGACCCACCATGTACTGTCTCCCAAAGCTTCATTTGCTTCATGCTCCATTTGCTAAGCATGCTACTCTCCACCAGCAGCCAAAGGTCATAGGATAATCATATCAACTGAACTTGTCTAGAACATCTGTGGATGTAATAAGTTTCTAGATCTTTGTGTTCAGACACACTTTACTGATAAGAGCCATGAAAGTGCTCTTATTAAGGCCTATATTCTGCTTTTGGCAGGTTCTAGGGCTTTGATAGCCACAGATGCTTCTTCTGTCAGACCTAGTCTATCAGATGACACATGGGCTTCCAGACTTTCTCAAGGGGTCATAGTAAGTCCATTAAAAAATACAGCTCAGAAGCACACAGTGAAAGGAAATTTTTTTTTCAGATGTGGAAAAATGGTCTTCTTTCATACTAGATTAATATTGTGTATTACAAAAGGATGAAACAATAAATTTAGGGTTGATTGGCTTAGGGTAAGGTACTAAGCATCCTTATAACCTTGGAAAGTTGTTTAATCTTTCTGTGACTCAGCTTCTAAGATGTAAAACAGAAAATGTCTTCCTTCATCTTACTGCTTATCTTCCTTTTTCGCCCTCAATTTAAACTTCAAGTTCAGTGCATTCAGAACTGTCAGTTCACATGCATCTTGTAAATGGACAGTCTTGAAAGGGTTCTGCAATGAGCATAGCTCACCCCTGTCCTGGGATACGTCTGTGTTTTGCAATCTGTTTTACATAGCAGGTAAGCATCAGCCTTGCTCCATTCTCAGACCTCTCTAGACTACGGTGAGAGATAATAAGCAAGCCTAGGATAATCCATATGCATGGACAGCTTTAAAAGAAGATGATTAACTCATGTTTATAACATACATTGTTCATTTTTAAAAAACGGGACTCAGAGAGCAAGCTTCCATCATAATTCTGCTATAGCTATGTATGTTGGGTGATGTTGCAGTGTTCTAAAATTCTGTCTCACTTTATGCTGCACGTAAGTTTTTCTAACTCTGCTGAAGATTTAAAATCAGCGAAAATCTCATATTATCCCTGAAAGTTTAATATAAAACAGTGATTCAAAGAAAATCTTTGAGATCCTGTAGCATAAACCGATATTTTTGGATTGTCCTGGCCAAGACAGGTATCTGGCTATTGCAACTGAAAAAGGAAAGACACTAGAAAGATGTGAAGAGGAGGCTGACATTATCAAAAAAGAATTTCAGAAGCAATACTTGAAATGCCTGTGAGAGAAAACAATGTTTTTCCAGTGACCATGAGATGAGAACCTATGCAAGTGTTTCAGGTACATATAGCTAGGAAAGGCTGATTCTTCTAAACGTTATACACAAATTCTGAAATCTAGAGACAGGTTCACAGGAGAGCTCAGTTTGCCCCAGCTATAAAAAATGGGGTCTTTTCAGAGTGGGGTGTATATTTTTTACTGGGGTTTGCAAAGACTTTGGCACCCCTAACTTAAGAGATTTTTTCCAATTTTGAGAAATGTTCCTATCCTAAACCTGGACAAAAGATGTTGGTTTGTTAACATTTTCATGATCTGAGACATCAAAAACATATCATATTAGTCAAAATATTTTGCTTCACCTTCTCATATTAAAAAAAAAAAAAAAAAAAAAGAAAAACCAAAACCCAAGAAGCTTTTACTTTAAAATGATATTTTATCTCGGTCTCCTTAATAACCCTGTGTTTTTTAAAATACAAATACGTGAGGTTTCAGTAGTTTATTTTTTAAAAATTTTAAATCAGGGAAGTGTCTAAGCAGATTGTTTTGTAGTTTGTTTTTGCGAATCATCATCTTTTGGTAAGAACAAAGTTGGTTAAAAAATTTCCTAAGAATTGAACTGTTTATCTAACTTCCCTTATCTTTACTGCACCGTCTGACCTATATTTTTATTCTGTGCTTCACAGAACTTTCTGCTTAAGGGTAGACTGATTATCTACTTGATGCTATCCCTAATTTTCTCACTGCAAGGATCTAAAATTTGATGATGTTTCTTCTTTAACGGTAGTGAAAGACCTTCTAAAATAAAGGGAGGGGGCAGAGAGGCTGGGGAGAAGCTTCTTGTAACATAACTCTTAGTCTTGGCATATTCAAGAACTTGCATAATAGTTTTTATTACACTCCTAAATATTTGAAAATAGTAGGGAATATAAAATACGGGCAAAACCTAAGGAACATCTCATGTATTCAAGATGATCTCATCTAGATCAAGATTCTCCCTGCTAAAAAAAGAACTGCTGATATGAATATAATAATTAACCAGAAAATATGAGAAAGTGAAAGCCTCTCACACTGTCCCTGTCCCTAGCAGAGGCAAAGTTAGAGCTGATAGACAAAAAGGGGCAAGGTATGAAGAATGCCATAGGCATGGAACGCTTGCAGGTGCATTGCACCTAGGAAGGCAATTCTCATAATTTTCTTCTTGGAATGAGTCTCAACAAATTCATGACTAAAAGTACTCACAAACTGTGGGAGAGAGTGGGAAATTCCAACTTTGGCAGCTGATGGTCAGTCACTACAAACTCAATATGTTGCACATGAGTATTTTTCCTTAATGAATATCTGAAGTCTGAATCCAGAAAATGAGGCTTGGGGATGACTCCTGTTTTCCTTAACTCAAATTCGAGTATCAAGTTACTGTTTATGAGTTTGGTTCTGAAAATGCAGTCCCGAAATGCACTTTTCTTTGTTGTCATTTAAGTACAACATGTCATTTCTCCTTTTATTTCTTCTCCTATTTTTTCATTTTAATAGAGAGATCTTGCAGTCCTCAAGTCTGCGAGCAGTAAAAAAATAAGCACTACACCAACTTGTTTATCACAGTTATCAGTGTACTTGTTTGTGTGAGATTTCCTGTGTTAACAGAAAGGAAACATACTAATAATAGATGGCAAATACATGTTTTTGAATTTGTGCAACTGGGCTTACTATTTATATTTTGTACAAATTAAGTTTCTGTGCACTTGGAAAGAAAACACTGAGAAATCCAAATCTAAAGGGAAACGATGTGCCTGTCAATAAAGCCAGCTTTTCACCAACAACTAAATTTCATTAAAGACAAAGAGAACACATTTAGACACCTGCAACTACAAGATAAAAATCCATTAGCTCTGAGTAAAGGTCAAAGATATGCTTCAATAAATTCAGAGGAAAATGTCTTAAAATAAACTTGCATTTTAACAGCACCAACAAAATCAGGTAAACTAACTTTAGGAATTATTTTTAGTTGCTCTTTGGGAATAGGTCTTTTTTCTTCCCTAACATCTCTGTGCATTCACCAACACAAACAGCTTATTTCCCAAACACGTACAAATTTTCCCTACTAAATGGTCCTAATAAATATTTATTTCTTAAGTGCCATGAGTTTGTTTATTTTAAGTGATTATAAACATTTTTCAAGTAAATATTTTGTAAAAGAGCACAAGTCTAATAATTTTTATGAGGTTACATTTTGATATTTAATCTTACATTTGGCCACGTGAAAGATTTAACATCACACCTACACTGCTTTCAGTATACAGCACTTGAAAGTCACCTTGATCTGAATGTTAGCAGCCTTCTGCTCCACACCTCAGATGTTATTTAACGATGCCTCCACAATCCCTTGCCACTTAACTTTTTGCTTCCATTGCCAAATTCCCTTATGACTACTTCTCTTCCCTTTAGGTTTAGCTGGACATGTTTGATCTTCCACACATAGAAAAGACCATCCCAACACAGGCTGAAAAACTGCTGTTATTCATCTGCAGCTGGCAATCCAAAGATTTTGTTACCTTCAAGGGAAAATTTGGGAATAAAGTAACTTTCTTAACTGATCTATTGTAACCAAATACTTCCTAAGCTAAATCAATGACAGCCAAGTCAAAAGTCACTGTAAGATTCTATGTTAATTAGCTGAGAAATAACTAACTAACTAAATAAATAAATGGAATTTTCTCAGACTGGAAAAATACCTTCAGCCAGATTTTCTGTTTTAGACATGAGTGCTTCATACATTCTTGCAAATATGTGATGTATGCATGCAAATCAGATCTTTACATCTGCCTACTTCAGAGTGTAGATATTTGTCTATATATGTGCAAATAAGCAACTATCCCTGACTAATGCGGAAAAATAAGCAAATTCAAAAGACATTTATGTCCTTAAATCTGAAAATAATCATTGTATATACGTTATCTTCTGTATTTTGGGCAACATTAAAAGCTGATTTGTGGATTTTAACCTGTAACTGAGGATGGATTGTGGGAAATACCTAAGTCTGGCTTTGTTGCTGAGGCTCTAGACCATGTGAGCAAGGTGAATCTCGACTGCCTTGTGCAAGACAGAATTCACATCTGTGAGACCAGACTAAAAACCAAATGCATTAGTAAGCAAGTAAATAAAAGCAGACTCCCACTGTATGACTTGTATCAAATTCTTTTCTGGTTGGAATGATTACCTGAAAGGTGTGGGGAAATATATGTAATCATCATAAAAATGGTCAGTAGGACTAGTCAGAAAACAGTTCAACTTTTCATAAATATTCAAGTTTCCAGCTTTTTTTGAGAGAGAAAACAAATCTTTTCACAAAATCTTAATAAAATTTCTGAGAAAAATTAAACCTTAAAGCAGGAATAGAAAAAACATCCATACATGACAGGTGAGTGGACAGAATCGCATGCAAGGCTATGGAATCAGTCTTTCATTTTCTTCTATAATTGTTTATACTAAGTATATCACTTGCTAATACCAAATCATTTGCTGCCCAGTAAAAGTCTCTTTGTAAGGTATTTTTAAGGGACCATTTCTGCTTTCATTGAGGTTTTCCCAGCTAGTCTAAACATCACCAAAAGGGATTAACTTCTCCCGTAAAGTTTCTGAGGAAAAGGAAGAAGACCCTCTTTCCCCTTTAAAAGTAGAGTCCGGATAGTGGAAATAGCAAAGATTATTTCTGGAGAACTCAGCAGCCTTTCATGCCAAGATAGTCTACTCCTATTGCTGTCTGCTTCTGCTCTCCTCTCAGTAGTCCCTTAGCCCAAAAGAAATGACAGTGAAAAGGTATTAGAAATTAAAAATCAAATCTCAAAACATTTGAATAGTAAAAATGGCATTTGAACAGCAATACAGATAGAAAGAATGCTTTTGAGATCTATCTAATTGTGGTAAAGGCTTTTTAATGAGAAATGGTATGTCTCCATGCTGCTTCATAATTCACTGTGCCATTCTAGATGCCTCTATAACTTAAGTACAATAAAATTTTAGTATGATTTTGAACACTCCCTAAGTTAACAGGTAAGTCAATTTAATGCCATAAAAAGAGATGTAACTCTAGAGATTTTAAATAATTTAATCAGGTGTAACCATTTCTTCTAAAGTTCTGTGATATTTTCTATCATGTTAAAAAGCACTGCAGCATATCCAAACGCGTGGCTACAGGCAGCAGCAATGACTGATTTCACTTCATGTGCCTATTGCTGAGCAGTAGTGTCATTCTGCACAAGCCAACACAGGCTTGGGAAAGTACAGAAACCTCTCCACTGACCAAGAAGTGCTCAGATTTGGCTTTTGTGAATATACTATAGCAAACCCATGTAATTTTGACAGGAAAGGGAATAGACTTTCTTTTTTATATAAGTTTTTAGACTACTTCTAGGCTAAAATACTAATTTGTTTATACTCTCATGTCTATGGCTGAAAGTTTGCCATTGATTTTAACTAGACATCACAGATTTTTCACAGTCTTTTATGAGTACCAAGGGACCAACTTGAATGGCCAGAAAAAAACATACCCATTAATTCTTTGATTTGGAGGGAAAAAAAGCCTTGATCAGATTCACTCTGCCTCCCTTTGATGGAACTACCATAAGCTCCTTTAGCAGTTGCCTGCCTTTGGTGATGGACAATAAATAAATAAAACTCTAAGACTATTTTTCCATTTGCCCTGCAATATGTTTTGCAGTAGGCAACAGTTACCACCAGAGCTGCTGCAGTCCTTAGACTGTACTTATTGTTCAAGGCTTACTAAGCACAGATCAGTTTAGGGCTTCTTTTTTTCTTCAAATGAAATGAGTTTGTGTTTATTTTGTACTCTACTGTGCACCCTCCTACATGCCCGCCCACTATTTACCCCATGTGATAGCACAGCAGAAAAACAAGGTTTGCTGTTGTCCTGGGAGTTTATTTTATGTTATCGCTACTTTGCATTTTATTAACTGGGGGCCAGGGAGACATGACATTGCCAATATTTGTGATTTTATTGTATGTTTTACAATGTTTAGCCCTCTTATTGTGTGAAGAAAAAAAAAAAGTCAAGAAAAGCAAAAAGAAAAAAAAAAGAGCTCGCGAATGATAAAATCTCAAATACTGGAGGTTTAGTCTAAAAGAATACATATGCATACTTATACACAAACAGATGTATTGCTTATAAAATCATGCCATTTTTTAGCTGATATCATTATTTAAAAGCCTGATTTGTGATTTTGAACACTTGTGGTTGGCAATATGGGGTAGTTTAGCAGAAATTGCCTGGGCTTTATTTCCTTCCAGTGGGGATAAAACAGAGTAGAAGGATACATAATTTGCATAGAATGGGAACATGCAGTAAAGTTAATCTGAATCCTTTTAAAAATCTATTTTTTTTTCTTATTTTCCTTATTATTCATTGTTTACCTCCGTACTAATAGATTCTTGTCTTTTATTTGCAGCCTAAATGAAAGCAGGATATTAAAGTAATCTTCCCAGAACCCAAACCTTGTAAAAAAATGTTACTGCTTGCTTTCAGTTGCTCCAACTTTCCTATTTTTATGCAGGCTCAGAAAACACCAAAGTGTTCTACTGTTTAGTGAGCACTAAAACCTCATTGTCTATACTGAACTAAAGTTAACCTTTTCTTTTGAAAAGTTACTATACATTGAACAGAATGGTGTGTAGCCATATTTTACTCAAACTGTTACCTCTTCAGATTCACATTTGGAGTTTTCTGCCTTTACCTCAACATGTTACCTTAATTACTTTTGATGAAACAATTTTCCAGCTGCAGTTGTTTTGCTTCTTTAAAGAAAGGGGTTTTGATTGGCATTTGTAAAGGAGGGTAGATTTCAAACAATATTTAAAGAGAGAAAATGTCTGTTATGTAACTTAAAAAAATCTAAAAATGGAAACAGTTTTAGTTATTAATATGGAATTTTTAGAGCATGAAACAAATGGATCCTATCATGCATGAATCAGTACGAACTACTGAACATACCTTTTTATTCATTGCTGCATAAATATTCTGTGACTGATTATGATTTGTTGTGAATTAAAGAAAAAATCAAAAGGCTATGGAAATAGAAAAGGATACCTGGACCTACTGGTAACTTTTATGTATATTCTCATGATATGGCTTCATAGCAATGAGATCAGAGGAAGGAATGTTGATCCTGATTTAGTGGTACTGTGGCTTGGTGGGAAACTACAAATTTGACAACACTAGAAAGTATGTTCTGTACCTGCGTCTGTTTGGATACCATTTGCTCATACCCGTATTTATAAGTTTTGCCCTGATCACTGAAGTAATGAGAATATAAATCTATAAGGAAAAGGCCAACACACTGTATACCAGTTGCACAGAGCATAAGTGTAACACATCCACTGAGTGTATTTATGAGACCTGTCTACACTGTTCTGTCAGCTTTCTCTTGAGAGCCATGATCATCCTTAGACATAAGCAAAATGAATGTGCCCTGAGGTGAAAGGACCCTGTCTGTATCTGTGCTGCTTGACCTAGGCACGAGTTGCCTCAGACATGCTGATTATTCCACAAGCCTTTCTAGCACCCCTGAGAAATCTCAGTTAGCCCTTGAGTTGTGCCCCACTTGTGATCCCTCAGGCTGTTTGCTGCAAGGAATTCTGTCTGCCTCTCACCATTATCTACCAGGTCTTCTGACTATCAGGAAAATGTGGGAAGGAGGGAAAGAATGCGAATCCAGACCCCTAGGCTATTAGCCTTCTCCAGTTTCCAAAGAGCTGTCTATACCTGCATCTGGCAGCATGCAATACAAAGGCATAACAAGTACCTGCCTCACAGGCTTAGCTTGCCTGAATCCTTGATGGAACATGATGGCCTTTCCCACTGGAGATGGGACAACCAACAAATCCCACAGTCACCCTCCACCACTCCCTACCTGAACATCCTCTTGAAGAAAGCTTTGCAGCTTGGCCTTAGAATAGCAGAGCCCACGAGAGTCCTCAGCAGAGATGGAAAACCCTCATGGAACTTTTCTGTGGAGGAAAAGAAGTGTGAATTTGGAGGCTAGGTACCCGCAAGAGCATGAAGTCAGGAGATAAACTGCTGGTTGTGGGAAATTGTGCCAGCATGGCAATTTAGAGCTATACAAAAAGGAGAAATAAGCAGGTGGGTTGCATTATATGGGACAAGGTGTTCAACATGGACCATGTGGCACTATACCCCACCTGTAAATAACTGCTCTTCTCTCTTAATATGCCCTTGTTTTTGGATGTAGGCTGCAGGGTGACATCTTACCAGTTTAGTAGTGATGCACTTAAGCATGCCTCTGCTGGGTTTTGCGAAAGGTTGGGCGTCAGGCTGACCCTCACACACCCCAAGCCTGTGGTCAGCCACCATGAAGAGACAAAATGGCTGGGGAGGTGCACAGCGCTGCCGAGTGGAGATCTGTCATTGGCTGGCGGCAAATCATGCGCCAGGGAAGGTGTTGCCAGGCAGAATAGGGTCGCCTGGAAACACGGGACAGGGGAGAGTGAGGAGACCCTGCCACTTCTTAAGGCCTCAGAAAAGCGAAATAAAGCCACCACAGCTGTGCGGGTCTGTCTGCACAGAGGTGCCCTCCTGGCTCTGGCTGTGATCAGCCACGCTTAAAGACTGTCCCCATGGGCTCTCAGGAGAGATCCTGGCAGTGTGGGTGGAGGCCACGCTGGTGCCTAGCACATAGGGTAGCAATGCTGACAGCTGAATAAATTTCCAGTGTAGGCATTTTTATGTGGCACTGTATGCTTTCAAGGCTACTGGGCCGTGGAGTAACGCACATCCGTCTGTGGGGAAGGTGACAGCAGCCTTAGGCAGGGATCTGGCCAGGGAAAGGGTGAGGATGGTGCTTCCCCACAGTGCCTCAGCCACGTGGCTGTGAAAATGTCCCTAAGGATGTCCAAGACCAAGGGTATGTGGGCAACCAGGCAGCCTGGCATCAGCGGGCTGGGCAACCACAGAAATCAAAGATTGAGACTAGTGATCTTGAGATGTTTGCTTTTTGTGAGTGCATACAGACACTGTGCGTACATAATGTAAAGAAGAAGTGTCTTCTCTTTCCGTAGTACATAAAAAGCGAAGTAGCAGAAACGAAGTTTCCTTATTCCTTTACCCAGTGAAAACTTTACATATGTAACACAGTATGGTGTACATGCTTGCAAAACATATATTTACATCATTAGTCATTCACAGAATAATGAATTAATTAAAATCAGAATATTGCTGATTTCAAGACGAAGCAGTTCTGTTTGTGCTTTTTGTTTAAAGGGAAATGCATAAGGTCAGACATTATATCTGGGATTAACATTAGTCTCTTAGTTTCACACATAGATTAAGATCTTAATACTTTGTGGCTAAATCTCACTACCTCTAAAAAAGGGATAGCAATCCCCTTTATCCAGTCTCATTTGTCCCCCATTACTTTTGGCAAATATCCTAAAGTCATCTTCAGAGCACTTAGCATTCCTAACAAAATTCAGACCTGAAACTTTCTATTCTTATGCCTCTTAAAAAATATAAAATTGGAAGATAAAATGATGCTAAGGAGCAGCACTGAGGAGATTTCCATGGGTAGTTCTGTGAAACAGTCCTATGAAAAGTTATGCCAGGCTCGAATAATAGATGTTAACACTTTTCTACTGCTACAAGTGAAAGGAAGCACCCATCATCTATATATTTCTACAGCAGGGAAAGTGTGGCACATGGACAACTCTACACTGCTCTGTGCACAAAATCTTATGCTGTCAAACACTCTGGCTGTGACTCCATGCCACTGGTTTTTTTTCAAACCTTCTGTAGGGAAGGTAGTTTTCTCTAGTTTACTATATTAACGTGGATACAGTAGCCATTAATTCTTCTGTACAGGCTGAACTCTTGCAAATGAGCAATTCGCAAAAAATAAAACTCTGCCAAACAAAGAAATCTGGCAGCATACTAAATAAAATGTAGCTTTTCTGCAAATCAAAGAAATGAAATTACTAATAAAACTCTAAAAGGAAAGCTTTTCAAGCAGTAGGCAGATCAAGCCTAGAGAAAGAAAAACATTGATAGGAAATGAGCAAAAGCGTTGGTTTCTCTTGGCTTTTGATCAGGGTATTTAAAGAAATGTTTTCTTTCCTGAAAGTCAAAAGGAAGAAAAAAGATGGAGACAAACTATATCAGTTCAGACAAGGCTTTTATAGCTCTTTTGGTCTGAAAGTTCATGAGACATTAGGCTGTAGTTGTCTTGAAATAGCTAGATGAACCCAACGCTTTTTCCCCTCTACCTGGTGTTTATCTCAGCTGGATATTCTAGAATAAACTATCTTCTAGCATTTTGCTGTGAGGTAACCAATTTATTGTTGGCACAACAATGTAAAGACAACATAGTCCAATATTTTGTGTGTGAATGGTATGAGTCTTCATATCTGTGTCTAGGTGGTTTTGATACATTAGTGTAAGTTAAGGAGTAGGTTAAGAAAAAGAAACTCAGTTTTGCATCCAAAATGTATGCTTAATCACCCATTACTAAAACAAAATTTATTTTATTAACTGATTTAAATACAATTTTAAAATCTCATTGGGACCTAAGTGTTACTTTCCAAAACTGAATTACTTTAAGTGTTCACGTGTGGAATTAGTTGGAAAACTTCAGAAGACATGTATTATGCTACATCTTGTTTAAAGTCTGTTATCCAATAAAAAACAGATATTCTTATCCAGCATGAAAGATGATGCTGCATTGTATCATGTTTTCCATGGGCTTCCATGTATTTATCTTCTCCTTCAAATTCCAATCTGAATTTATTAATACTACTAAGGAAAGACTTCCAGATATATTTATTTCCCTGGATCAACTTTTTCACCATTCCTAAGTATAACATAGTGTTTGTCATCCTTTCAACTTAATACCACCAGCTTGGAAATATTTATTAATGGTCTTCGTTATAATATATATAATTGTATGGGAGTTTTCAGAATCAAGGGATAGACATTACAGCTTCTCATGACTGAAGTTCGGTAATCTCATGAAGTTCCAGTTCTGATATCCCTATCTTTATTTTAACTACTAATCTTACCTTTAGTCCTGATGGTTAAAGTCATCATTCTAACTTAAAACAAAGCACTCCTTGCATTAATGGAACCAAATCTAGGTGATGTGCTGTCTTTAACCCCAATTCCTGACCTTGCAGCCCATCTTTCCTTTCCCTGCTCTCATCTGCTTTGTATAAACTGAAGAACATTTTCTTGCCTGAAGATTCTACCTTTGAGTCAGATAAAGATCCAAACCACCACAGAAAGCTTTGTAATGAATGCCAACACCTTAAACTATACTCAGGAACTAATTAGCAGTTGATGTAGTAACAAGTCAAGAAGCTGTTAATTCACACTAAAAAAAAGTCAAGTCTACCTGAGTAATTCATTGTCAACACACTCATTTAGACAGATGTTTACAACTGGCACGCACATACAGTACATATGTACACACACATCTGTCGTAGACTGTGTATATACACATGCTTAAGTTTACAGGTGGTACTATCTCACTAAAGTACAAAAAAGTATAATAATAAAGTAGGACTTTCCCTGGTTTAAGAAAACAGCACTGACTTCACTGGGGAAGATGTGCAGACAATGGACCTATTCATTGTTAGGATCTGGCAGGGATGACTGCTTGTATGTCACTGAGGAAGACACTAACTCCTGTAGGTCACAGATACATTTTACATCTGTATTTCCAGCAACCAAAAAGAGTCAGTCTTCCCTTATGTCTCCCTCAGAAGAGATCTTCTCTGTGAGCAACGCATGCCAAGTGATATGGAGATAACACCTAACAGGATTTGCTGCCTTAGTATAAAAAATTGAGATTGGTCATGTCTTCTCATGACACTCCCAGTAGATTATGCAGGTTCACGGTGCTCTAGTATTTCACTTACATCAATGTTACTGCTTATAACTTCACCTAGAGCATAGCAATAGCTTTTCCTAGGTCCTGTGCACCATAGTTGGGCATCTCAAGGTGCCCTACTCTGCTGCCAGGCCCCCTACTGTTCCATGGACCCTGGGAGTTTCTCCGTACTCTATTCTGAATTCATTTCAGAAAGTAATGCAGTTGTGTGGCTTAGGATCAAGACAGATATTTTCCATGATTCTTTTTACTCCATCTGTGATAGCACCGTTTTCAAAGAGCTGCTAAGTAGCATGGAGAGAACACCAGTGAATGTCAAAGTCTCCCTGAACAAATATAAACATATTGCTACCAGCAAACCTGTAGTCAAATGATGGCCTGTACCTCAGGGCACCGAGGGTTTACAAGATCACTGAAAACACATCGTTCCTCCTCCTACATATTTTCTTCAAGTAAATGTACTGCATGGTATATTGCTTTGAGACACAGCCAGCAAAACCTGACTACTGCTGCAGGTAATCAGTTTCAGACTTTCAGGATGTCAAAAGGCAATTTCCTAGAACTGTGCCGAGTTCCTCTTGGAGTGGTAGTGACAGAAATCTGCATATGAGGTCCCCTGAATGTGAAGAATCTCATGGAAACCTCTCAAAAATATTTTGCTGCTTATCAATAGCTAGTCTGGAGCTTAGGTGCGGGCAGAAAAATCATCACACTTTTTTAGTGACAACGAGCACAGTTCTGAAGAAGATACTGTCCTCCTACATCGTAAAATATGGCAGGGAGACACATGTAGGTCCGCACACGGGTAGTTATAAAAGTGTTTGTACAGTTAGGATTATACAATTATGCTGTAACCGCTGATGCAATACAGGCTTTTTTGTTTTAATTTCCATCTTTGTAATTCACAGATAGATAAAGGTGATGATGCACAGTACTGCAAGGCTTGATTGATCAGTATTAGGTTACTGTTCATGTGGAGGTTCTTGAAAGATTCTAGGCAAAGAACCTCTCGAATGTAGGTCTTTTGTTTTTGTTTTGCTGGACATTTCCACAGTTAAGATCATAAGAATATCTGTATCAGGGCAAATACCCTGTTTCTGACAAGTCCAGGTGTGGATTTTCTGCAAAGAGCATGAGAACAAGACAAACTTCCAGTGCTACTTTTCCTCACAGCTCAGGGAGGTCTTCATGCTAGAAAAAACCTCAGTGGAATCTTACTTCATGCATTTGTCCAGTTGCCTTTTGAATTAATGTAATAATTTAACATCCATAATGTTCTGTGCCAAGGAGTTTCACAATTTAAATATACATCATGTGAAAAAATATCTCCTCTTGATGTGATTTCAATCTGTTATCTGCATAGGAATAAAGAAGATTTTTACACCCCAAGTGGCTGTGGAATAAAAATAGTGTATTTGAAAGATTTAGGAATAGAAGAAAGATACTAAAGCTAAAAGTGGAAAAGAAGTATTTTTCTGTTGTGATACAAATTTGTTTTTCTTTTAATTACTGTGATAAGACCAAAGGAGAAATATTTTTGCATAGATTAGAGCAATAAATAAGCATCTGCTAGAGCATTTCCCCTCGATGTTTAACTTGGTGTACTATAGACCATCCGGAATTATTTTGCCTTCCAGAAAATGGCCTGATAGGAATTAGGTATGGCACCACAATACAATCTCAGTCATGACCATTGTACAAACAAGTGTAGTACGATAGGGTGAACACCCTATGGTGGAATCATATAAGGACCTCCTGGCTCAGCCCTCACACTTAAATAAGGTGACTTATTAGATGGGTTAGAACATTCTCAGAGCAGTACAGGGCACTCAGGTAAGCAAAGAGCTGACCCCAGTAGCCAACAAAGTCACGTGGAATAACCTGGGAGGAATTAGACATTGAATAGTTTTTCTATGATGAGTATACATCCCTTTGTACTTTGCAGCAAGTCAGTCTAGCCCACATTTCAGTACACCTATTTGCAAACTTGTTTTATTATCTTGCATTAAAATGCCATAACATTTACAGCAAATAAGCATTCAGTGTGAAGAGAAAGCTCTTTAACATAAGAAGACTCAACGTAACTTGCCACAAATACGAAGTGTACAGTGCTTGTGACAAATACGAAGTGTACAGTGGACCTGGCAAACCAGGACTTAATTATTCTGTTTTGTTCCCATTGACAATCTGACAGATAGATTTTCTGTTAAAAAAAAAACAAACAAAAAAAAAACCACACAGGAAGGTCTGTGGCTTTCATCCTTTCTAGACATTAATTCCCTGTTTCAATCCAAAAAATTAAAAAATAAGTAGTAGCATATGTAGAAGAGTATGTTCATCTATATGGCTACCTATATACCGCATCAATACAATATTCCCTTTATAGGGGTTAGCATAATTTGTTTCCTTTGTTGATACTATGATTTTGTTATTGTTGCTGTCAGTAGCAAGGGTGATAATGGATTTGTTATTCATGGAATTATCTATCTATGACTGGGAAGCAGACCTGACTGTAGCACTCATATTTCTATAATATATCTGTAATTATGCATTCGGGAAATTTGACAGCAAAATGTCAAAACAAAAGCAGATTTGCTCTGTTGAAGGTACTTGAAGACAAACAGCGTTACATCAGAAGCTAGTGTCTGATTCAGCCAGGCTATTTACTGTAACAAAAAAATAGCCTTTTGATTTACCTTCAACCCTCCATACCTCATGGTTAAAGGCTACTGTGGTGCTCTGTCACTTACTTACCAGCAGAGTAGGGGGCAAAGATGAGCAGGAGTCACCAAAAGAGTTAAAGGAAACTATCACCTCAAAAAACTGATTTCCTGTAGCTTTGAAAAGCGAGTGTTTCCTTCAGCAACATGTCATAGTTATAGCTGAGTGCATCTCCTACTTTAAATTGCTAACAGCCATGTGAGGCATTATTGATTTTCACAAAAGAGAATGTCTGCTTTCTTGTTGGAGATACAGTAGCGCTCACAAAAGGCTGTACCAAGCTCCAAAAAGAAGCAGTGATAAATTCCTTCATTCTGTGTGAGGGACAATAAATTCCTTCCCTTTGCCCTCCAATACCTACAGTGTGACAGCTTAATACCTCGACGTTTATGAATCACCAAACAGGCTGTGGGAGTTAATTCTACAAAAAAAATTAGAAGGTGGTACATTTCAGATTACAGTTGAAAGTGGAGTTTAATTGTTTACTTAAGAGGAAGTTAACAGCACAAGAGTTTTAATCATTGAAAGACTTTAGGTTTAATGAATCAATTTTTTTCAAAAAGATACCATTTCAATACTGTTATTTTCAATGAGCATGACAAACTTGCAATTAGTACTAACATCATCAATCTTTTGCTAGAATCTTTTACATAGGTGGTAAGAAAAGACCGACAGGGAAATTAGAGTTTCTTACTACAGACACAGGTGTGACTTCTGTACCTACATTGAAGGGTTCCAGCAGACCCACATGTAAAGAGACATCTGAGCATTCAGTCTGGAAAATCTATGGTGGCTGTCACACAGCACTCTCTCTCTTCACCTTTTTAATTCTTATTTTGCTTTTGACAGTTGGTAAGTCATCTTTTTAATGGCTCACCACAGTTTTAATGCACAACTTCAGACCAAATTGTTTGAAACCATGACTTAATTCATGGAATCTATTAAAAAATGTGTTGACAGCCTTCATTCCAGGAAGAAAATGTTAATTACTTGTATCACAGTAGCACTCAAGATTCAGGCCATATTGCCCTAGATTATAGATATGCATAGTTCTTGTATCTGACTGTTTTTTTCTCAAAATGGAATTGACTGATGTGAAGTACTGCCACACTTATTTTGCACACTACAAAGCTAGCTGTTATTATTGTGTGGGAGAGGAATGGTGCCAAAGGCATGTTAACTCTTTAAGGTCACTGAGTGGTCTGTGGCAGAGCAAACAATCACTCATGGATGTGTCTCCTGAAGCTTTCTCTGGCAGAAGAAGAATCACCTTTCCTGAGGACATAATGGCCATATGATAGTAAATGAAGCGTATGATGATGAAATATGACTTTTAAAAACCTGACGTTTTGTATTCTGAAGCTCAATTTTGAGACATCCTTGGATTTGGGTCTCAGAAAAAAACACTCTGCAAGTCCACCAAACCCAAAATGTTTCCAACTGGGCATTTAAAATCTGGGGCGCACAGATTAGTGGCTGTTTGTGAACATTTGCTCTTACAACTGTGATTTGACCTATATAAGAGAGCAATTCAGAAAATGTCTGGATTCTTATTTTGTTCAACAGATCTGTAACTGATATGGGCTAATGAAATATCATTCACCATAGTTCCTAGCCAGATTCACAACAACTTCTTGGTCCATCTGTTCACTGAAGACACAGCATTTTACATATCTCTTTGTACCCATATTTGTAAAGTCTGTATTTAACTTCCCCCACCATATTTATGGTCCTTTCTCAGTCAGAAATACAGAAACGAGTGAATTCAAGAAATAGAATATAATATAGATTGGGTACAATAAGAACCAAACACCCCCCTCTCAAAAAAACCCCCAACAAAACAACAACACACTGGAATCTTTACTGAATAATCTTTTGCTATTCAAAAATACATATTTATGTGAATTCACTTCAGAGTTCTTGCTCTTCTACCAATAACGAACCACAAATAGCTAAAGTGAACAGCACATGAATAACGAATAGGCTAAATATTAATCATTCAAAATATTCACTAAGTACTTAGAATTTTTAACTACTTTAAAAAAACGACAACTTTGCTAATGATGTCTTAAGCAAAAAAGAAATGAAATTAATAAGTAAGGATTTTATTTTATCCAACTTCTATGGATGGTTATTACCAAGGTTTTACATATATATTTTCCTTACAGATACTGGTTATGTGTTGGAACAATAATCACATTTTTTAAATACACTGCTCACTTATTTGTTAGACGTTCTGATGAATAATATATTTCTCTGTTTATAAGATATAGCTAAAAGTAAGGAGTCTTTAAATTATGGGTTTTTTCCCAACAATACCATCTAGTGTATATGTAAATGAAGCCATAACATTTAAGAAAATGTGCCAAGTTATAAAAATTAAAGTTTTTTATTGGTTGAAACGATCTGCATGAAAGAGTTAAGTTTGTCTTAAATGCCAGGAAATGAAGACTGATTATAAAAGACTGATGGAAAAAAATAAGTTAAAGGGGCCCACATTTTATTTATGAATTTTTAAATAGAGATATGCACAATTAATTCTCTTGTTTATACCTAGCCAGTCTTTATGGAAAGAGTGTAAGTATATTTACTGGCAGTAAACAAAAATTCAAGGACTTAAAGTTGTAATGTCCCACTGTTTTACTTTTCCTTCTTTTTTGAGTAATAGGCTGTTGGTGAAAAGGGGTTAAATACAGTTTCTAAATGAAAAAGTGTTTTATTGTGTCAAGTGTCAGGAAGTGAGTAGAGGTGCAAAGGAAAGAGAGAGCGAGAGAGTAAGATCGTTAGAGCTGATACCATGAAGTGTAACATAAATTCAGAGATGACAGAGCAGGTGAGGTCTTTGAAATGAAGCCATCACAATAATGTCACCTACAGCTGAGAATCCACAGAAGACAAAAAAGAAAGAAGGGGGGAAAAAAAAAAAGAAGGGGGGAAAAAGAGAATGAAAGAAAGAAAAAGCATAACCACAATGCAAATGTGATCTAAATACAGAGCAACAGACTTTACTATATGGAACCTAGTGAAGCGATTTTTAAAAAAATCCTTTCTAGTAAGGATTGAGTAAAATAGTAGGGACATCATGCAGACCTTCCATAGGAAGTATGTCACTTCTCTTTAACATGTAACTTTCTTACAGTGCCAGATCCCGTCTTATAGAATCAAGTTAGAAACATAAATTGCATGAACATTTGGCCTTACATATACTGTTACTTTGACTGTTCCTTCTCTCTTGTCAGATACCACAAACTTTGATAAGTTTTTGTGTGCTCACTGTCATAAAATCTCCAGTAGTGCACATAAATGCACATATTTGCCCCAGTAGAGAATGATATCTTATACCAGGCACACTTTCGTTTTAATGTAAAACTTTTTGTGGCTATCCAAGGAAATGTAGCAGGAAAATTTCCTTCTATTCTTTTCTCCTTGTGCTATAGTATTTCCCCTCATAGGCAACACGTTACTACTTTTAACTGTCTCAGCTACGTACATACCATTGGTTTTGCTGCCCAAGGGCAAAATCCTGCGGTCATGATTACTCAGCAAATCTCACATGGAATTGAGTAGGATTGTTGCTCACATAAAGATAAAAGCCCCCTGTCTGGGCACACAAAAGACTGATATACAAGGTGGGCCAAGATTTTAGCCAGTATAAATCAGTGTAGCTGCACTAGAACAGAACGGAATTAGTTTTCTTCAGTCAATAAAGTGGTGCTACATGTGCTAGACATTTAGGAGATATTTGTTACATCAGGAAATAGGGTTGATGCTACAGCAGCCTTGTCAATTAAAAAAAATGGAACTTAAACATAAAATCTACTCCACAATGTTTGGACTTTGGTGCAAATGTTGCATCTAGTTATGATGAGATGAGATATAACAAACCGTATTCCATCAAAGAGCACACTTTGCAGGGCTCATACATGATTCATTCCTGTTTACATTACATGTCAGATTCCTAGCAATTTCTTTTGCTGTTAATGTACTAAGATCTGTGTTGCATCTTATGAAATCTGTTCAAGTTTCAGAGTTGGAAAGAAGATGGCTAGAAACTTTTCAAGAAGAGCATTAGAAAGAAAGGCACCAGAAGTCAGTGTGAAAAATGAGCACTATCTAGAATCACAGAGAGCATGTCAGACTGCTAAAAAAGCAAGACATGATGACAAAATCAAAAAGTTAAAAAAAGACTTTTCAAATTCAAACATCTGTGTGTTATCAAGTATTTGGAAACTAAAACAGTTTTAAAAATTTGCCAGTATAGGAAGCTACTTGTCAAGCTCCACTAATTTATATGCCATTTGCTTAGATGAGAAAGCCAACATGGGACGATGCTCTAATAATTAACATTTAACTTGTGATGCATAAGCAATTATTTCAGTATCACCTTTTTCTATGCAACAAGCATAGTCTTATGCTTACCTATAATGGAAAACAAGGACAAAGGGGTAAAGAAAAGTCTATAAAATATGGACATTTTATATAGTGAAGAGTTGTTACCCACTTGACTGTATTTTAAACAGGCATGATGAAAACAAGTCTAATTACTCTGTACGACTAAACTGAAGCTGACTACTGCAGAAGACACTGGAGAAAGGCTTCAAGAAGAACAGTGCAGTAAGTTCTACTTTGTTTTCATTGATGGCTACTGCTGACAAAATATAAATAACTTGGAAAAGTTATTTTGGGAAATTCGTTCCTTTGTCCTGAAATCTATGTGCCCCAATGAACCAGTTGGCCATGTGACATGTTTCCAAAGAGCTTTTAAAAGTAGATATATCAATTGATGATATTTTAGACCTTCTCTCTAAACACTACTCACACAGTATTTACAGTACAGTTCTTTTCACAGCTTTTAACAGATAGTTTTTTTCTGCTTTGAGAAGGAGAAGCCATTCTAAATGAACTGTAGAAGTCTCTTCCAGCCTCAATGGTTTTGTAATTCTGTGATCTTTTCCAAAGAACATCTCTGTTCCTTTTAGCATGCCTTGTTTCAGGAAAAGCTTCAGCTCAGCTTTAAATGGTCTACACTCCACCTTTGCTCTTATATACACTGGTTTTTAATAGTGAGATGTCTTTGACAGCATGGAGTTACCTTGTGAGATTTTATTTCTGTCATACTTGCACTACTGCATTTGGCTCAGCAGGGAAAAACCCCGGAATAATGGGGAGATTCTTAGACTTGCAATCCATGCCCTGATTCTCTTATTTCTCTTGATATAAATTGTATTTCTATTGTATTCTATTTCTACCTGTATTCTTACCTGTATCCTGCCACTTTTTAGTTTGTGTAACTTCTATAGCAAACAACACTACTTCCATGCTGTGTTTTCTTCTCCTGGACCAAGAGTACGTTCAAAGAATTTGCAAACAACTTCTCAAATTCTGGTAGAACAAATGTCAAAAAGGGTTCCCACTCTTCCTTAATTACCCAGCTAAATCTCTGCCTAGTGTATTACCAGGTTGCATCTTTTCCACTGCCCTTATCCAGGACAGCTTTTTCTAATACACAACTTTTAGATGTGACGCGTGGCAGGAGTGGCCATATTGGCTCTCTAGTGGCAAGGGACTGCTTAGGGATAACAGAGTACGTTAGGTGAGTGCACAGAGAAAGCAAAGTCTTGATCCCAGATTAAAAGGGTAACAAGAGAGTTGAGTTTATTTCACAGACAGAGTGCTGGACTTTAGGCAGGATATAAAGCAAGAAGGGACTACCCTATGTAACAGATTTGCCCTCAGTACCCAGGTCTCTGAGTACAACTACCTTCTGTGAACTTTGTGTGAAAAGATGCTCAGCAGGAAGATAATACAGCTCTTGCTGTTTCATGATTTCTCACCAGAATTGGAGCAATGATGCTTATTTCCTGGTGTCCACTGAGCTCATCACCTACCTGCCCCTCACCATGACCTCATTTGTACCGAATCTCAGCTCAATCAGAGAGCATTCTTAAGCGGCCCAGGGAGCATGATGGAGCAGGATCTTACATAGGCAACAGCCATTCTTGGCTGTCTGCAAGCATATCTTCCTCTTTACAAAGGAGCTGGAGGCTGCAGTGCTGGGTACCACTGACAGGCTTCAGCTCAAATCACACAGATTAAAGCAAGGGATATTCAAAAAATTAGTTAAATATTTTTGGTAATGACAGTAATGGTGAAAATAGTGAACAAGAAAGAAACAGATATAATCCTCTAGAGTGTTTTATAACTTGACTAAAGGTATCATGGATAACAGGGACTTTACAGGCTGTCAGCATTAACATTAGCAGTTTTTAACCATGACCTGAGCTCTGACAAGCTGTTTCCACACTGTCAGTCTCTCTGCTTGAGCTGGCAAGTCATATATAGTAAAACTGTCCAGACTTTATCTGTGCAGTTACTTAAAAGCCTATCTGGTGCATTTGCCTGTCCCACCAGTACGAAGAGAGCCTGGAAAAGTCTGAGTGACCTGTTAATCTGAGCAATCTTATTGGCTAGTTAAAAACAAAACATCAACATGCATCGCCAGGTTGGCTTGAGAATCCTCACTGCCTTTCTGTTTTAGCAGATTTTTTAGAAAATACCTCACTGCTGCTTAGCACAGGCATTGATTAAAATACTTTTGTAAAAGAGTTAAAACAAATTTTCCCACATAACCACTAAAATGTTAGATGAAAAAAATTTGTTGAGTATAAAGTACTAATGATTTAGGGGTACATATGCTCTTGATTTTCAATATTATCTGGCCTTTTTGCTATGCCTGTGAATCCAGTAGCACTTTTCAAATCCTAGCTGTGGTCATGTTTGCTGGTCAGAGTAGGATGACAGCTACCGTGCCCTTGGACTTGCACAGGAAGGAGATCTGAGTGTGCAGGACCATGAGTTGCAGCATGGCAATCTTGCCAGGTCCCCAGTCTGGACAGCAGACTAGACAACAGGGAACTCAGTTGCTCCTCAATACAGATAGAGCAAATAAAGCTTAAATAGCTTTACAAATCCTGAACAGACTCTATTGTGCCACCCTATATCTGAGTAAATTCTTTCCTTCCTTCTTTGACCAAAAGAGGTACTGCATTTCCTAAATCATCCTAGATTTTCAAAGAACAAAATTATATTCAGAATTTCTAGCAGCACAAATGACTGAACAGTATGAACAAAGTTTATAATTTCATATGGAAAACCTGTAAGGGTCAGAAATTAAGGTGAAGATTCTAGGTTATAACGAAAAAAACCTTTCTGCTTAAGATAATGTCAAATTAATCAACACTAAGTATTTATTTTTCTTTCTCAACAGCTGAACCTTAGAAGACTCAAGCTGGAAACCTGGTATTTTCTTCCTAGGTACACTTGATACCATTATTCCCAATTTATCATTTACTACTGTGTAAAACCTTTCCCTATGGGCATAAGATACCCATCCCTTTATCCAGCCACTCCTTAACCCTTTGGCATGCAGCCCCTCTCTCCACTTGAAGAACTGATGCATTAAGCCACCTATGAAGTCATTACCCAATCTGACAAGATAGTGGTAAAGAACTACTCTGGGGCACCGAGACAGGAACGGTTTTCTCACTTTCCCCATTTAAAGGAATAAATCATAGAATCACAGAAGGGTGTGGGTTGGAAGAGTCCTTAAAGATCATCCAGTTCCAACCCCCCTGCCATGGGCAGGGACACCCTCCACTAGACCAGGTTGCTCCAAGCCTCATCCAGCCTGGCCTTGAACACTGCCAGGGATGGAGCATCCACAGCTTCTCTGGGAAACCTGTTGCAGTGCTTCACCACCTGCTCCATGAAGAACTTCCTGATACCTGTTCTAAATCTCCCCGCTTTCAATTTAAACCCCTTGTCCTTGTATAAAGTTCCCCCTCCAGCTTTCTTGTAGGCCCCTTCAGGTACTGGAAGGCTGCAATAAGGTCACCCCGAAGCATTCTCTTCTGCAGCCCAATTCTCTCAGCCTTTCCAATATATATGATTAAATAGATAGACAGTACCTACCTGTAGAGCACTGAAGACAATCCTGAAGCCCTTAGGTATACAGGCAACAATGGGAGGCTTACTTTCTTGAAATCTGCAAACTAAATAAGTGCATGAGTGTAAACCTGATGTTAAGAACCATGTATATGAACTTCTACATGATGATTACTACGTACATACATTGATTAGTAGAGAGAAAACTTTGGAGCACAGAATTTTAAAAGCAGAAATAATAACTCATGTAGTAAAATCACAATGTTCTTTTGAATTAAATACTTTAAGCAGAACTTGCTTTCTAGGAAATCTTTTAAATAGAAAGACTGTTGCTCTCTCATGCAGCGGCTTTACATTAAGTCTCCACTACAGGGGGAAAGAAAAACCAAAAAGAGAAATCAGAATGAGAAGCTTATAGAAGGCAAAACTTATGCAAATTTATCTTTGAGGGGGTGTGGGGGAGGGGCGGTTAGGGGAGAGGGTCGGTGTTTGTAATACCAGTTTAACAGTGCTGGAGACCTTCATCAGCCCCAATACCCTTATAAGAAGGAAATGTCAGATAATCCTCAGTGTTGGTAACATTTTGAATATTAGATCAGCTGCACAGCAAGTTCCTTCCTCTGTGAACTCGGTGTGGGAATGTGAGGCCACAGCTGCTGAGGTAGTATAGGTATTCATGGGTTTTGTAGGGGCAAAAGATATTTTGCTACATATTCATCCCCAATACAAGTCCTGTTACATCTCACAAGAGAAGAATTGGAACCTTTCTTTTCTTTGAGCCTTGATGAAACAAAATAATCTTGGAAATGACATTTTCTAAGCTCTAAGGTTCTTTTGCTACAATCCCAAATCATTCAAAAAAAATCTAAAATTAAAGCCAAATAAGTTGCTAGTGACATTTCAATTGCATATATAAAAAGTCAGGATCTGATCCTGCACCTATAAAAACTTGAATGGTCCTTATTGAATTTAATTGAAGTGATGGATTCAGTGCAATTTTTTAATTTAAAAAAGGTTTCTCTCATTCTTGTTTCAATAACATTATTGAGTTGTGAACCTGAAAGTAATGTCTTTCACTTGATATCTAGTGGATTTTTGGCGTTGTTTGGTAAGTTGTTTGTTTTGATTTGTCAAAATGATCAATGAACACCATCAGATCCTAAGTCCATATCTTCTGATGCACCTCATATGCCGAGACACAGGTTGTCAACTGTTTTCATGTCTGAATTTCCTGTGTAAAACAGGTTATTATATTTGGACAAAATTGTCTGAAATGTAATGCTTTGAAAGCTATTTTGAATGTATAGATAGATGTAAAGTCTGATCGAACTGCCAAATTACAAACCACTGATTATTATCTAATAGTGAAGTGGCACAGCAACATCACCAGATATAAAAAGCACTAGGCCAAAACACTGGATCTTGATTTTTAGTTCCTAAATCTAACAGAACTTAACAGTTCAGATCTTTATCTATCTGTGGACTGGAAGGCTAAATCGAATCATCCATGAAACAAAACCTCCTGAAATGCAATTCCATCTGCAAACTTCAGGGTTCTCTCTTAATTTGAAAATCTAATACTGAACTCTATATGTACATACATTGGAATGCAACAAAACATATGACAAATGAACCATTTAAAGCAACCATGCAGAAACTAGCTAGAGCAGATATACAGACTTGAAATGCATTCTTAGGTATGTGTGCTATTAACTCTGAAAGGTAAGCCACTAATTATCATAAAGTTCTCTGTGTCCTCACCCACCCAAATAGCAGAGCAAGCAATTGATAAATCAACTAAGCCAATGTCTTCACGTGGAGAATTATTGGCAGGGGAATGTAAGACATGCAAAGTTTGTTTCTGTTTTTTTCTTTTTATGCTTGGTATAGTTTATGTGAAATCTAGTCAGATACAAGAAGCAATTTTTATTAGCTTTACTCAGCTTTTAATTAACTTTTTCTTTTTTTTTTTTTTTCCAGGATTACTCTTGCATGTGCAATTTTTCACTGCACACCCTCCAAGAAAAGAAAAGCCAGTCACCTTGAAAGGAAAGCACTGGAGGGGAAAGGGGTTTGGATCCTAGGGTTCTTTCTCAGTGTCATTCCAGAGTTAGTACAAAGGTCCCTTTTCGGAGCTGGCTGTTCAGCCATCAGACTGCTGTGAGACAGTGAAGCCAAAAGATCAGAGACAAAACAACAGCTGACACTGGAACTGGTCACAGCAAACTTCATGCAGGGGAGGTCATTGTTCTGAAGAGTGTCAACTGGCAAACACTTTAAAACCTGTATGTGCTGCTTTGCAAGAAATTTCTTCACAAAATGTCCTTTGCCAGAGGTTAGGGAAAGGGGACAAACAAAATTCTTATTGCAGGCCAACTTTATCAACTTGCAGATAGAATGGCAACAACAGGCCAGCAAACTTCTGTACCCTGAATACTTCTTTCGAAGTGAAGGACAGTAATTAGCTGAAAAATGCAAGGTTGCTGAGCTATTCTTTAATATTTCTGAATTTATTTATAGTGAAGAAGCGTGTGTTCTACAGCTCAGTAGTGGTTTATATTAATGAGGGTTCCTCTAATCTTTTCTATGCTGGAAATAAGGTGTTAATAGTTCTAAAATGAAATAGTACCTAAAAAACAATTCAGTCATTTTCTTCATAGTTCAAAGTTATTTGCATAAGATATATCACCCTTTACAAATATTTACTTTGCTATAGCCAAAGACACTGCAAATTATATGTGATGGGTTTGAACTCTTGTCTTTCACACTTGTCTTTGAGTCTGTGTCTTTCACTCGTGCTAGGTTTCAGAAAGATGAAGAGAGAAAAACAATTTCTTTCTCGAATAAGATCCAACGTGGACTTCAAAGTGAGAGACCTGAATTCTACCCATAAAATTTGATTACAGCCTGATTAAAAAGATGGGGGGAAAAAAAGGAGCTGTATTCATGGGCTCATTACAGGCACAAAAAGGGGATGCTCATACAGACCATAGAGAATTTAAAAGATTTATTTATGATGTATTACTGTAATTTTTAATTTAGACATGCAAATTTTTTAATTTGCAGTGACTGCTTTGCCTTAATGGTTTTGATTAATACTTAGAGGTAGTGTTTGTGAAAGAGATTTATACTGTGATTCATCTGCAAAATAATCAAATCATTACCAGCTAATGACAAAGCTGTGAAAAATGATATAGATATTGTGTAACTCCCAGCTATTGCAGTGCACGTGAAGGTACCCAGTACTTCCAGCAAATGTGAACTTTTGTTAATAACTGCTCAGAAGTTTGCTTTAGGTCCCTTCTAATTTGGTAACAAAAAACATTGATCTTAATAAAGCTGTCTGATAAAAGTAGCAGTGATTAACATCCCTGAACCTTACGTTCTAGTGAACATGCCAAGGTTGGAGACACCCCCTTCTCTTGACCCAGAAAGGTAACCCCATAGAAATTTCTACCTATGTCTGCATCTTACTTCAGCACTCCCAAACCACAAGGTCTTGTGACAGACAGGAGAGTCCTCAACAAGAGTACATAAAGTCCGTGACTTTCATTATTAAAAAAAAAAAAAAAAAAGATTGCCTGTAGCTTTCTAAGCATTTTGTAATTATATCTTTCTCAGTTCCTACCACAGAATACTCCATTTTCTTTTCAGGGAAATATTTTACTGTAAGACTAAATAAAGAATCACTGGCCTGTTATCATACAACATTTTTTGCAACACCAGTGTATATACACAGATGTACGTGCATAAACACACATGCATGCAAGGTCCTGAGTCTTAGAACTGTCTTTGGCTGGAGAGAATTTCAAAATAACCCCATACAATTAGCTAGCAAGATATTCTTTGGCTTGATTTCAAGCTGCTTTTTATGGATTTATAGCAGATACTCCTTTTTTTCTTTTTTTCAAAGAGATTTTCCTAAAGGGCTGATGAATCAAAACTTTCTGCTGAAAAACAGGAAGAAAACAGGAAGAGAAACTAGTTACTTACCAGCTTGTGAATTTACACCTCTAAACCAATCTAGATCACCAGATGTAAACTAGAGCAGGTTTATTAGAAACAGTAAAGCTATATGGCTTTAAACCAGCTGCTAATCTGGTCTCATTCGTTCCATGGATCTAAGAACGTAGTTCCACCTCAGCACTTAAATTCAGTTTAACTGCATGTTGCTGACTCTCTCCTTCCCCTTGCCAAAGCATACCTTACCGATATTTCACTTGCATTCTGTTCTGATCCAGTTCAGTTCGCTGGTCTGACATAAAACTAACACATAAAACCCCCAAATTACAGTTAGTTTACTGATGTGACTCACACTTCAGCTGCGCAATTGCTACAGTTGAGACAAGGGAAGAAAGGGGAGCGTGTGTGTGGGGAGGGCAGCAGTCTGCCCTTTGGACACCAACCTTGTTAAATCAGGCCAAGCAATAAAGTCCCCTTTGTTACTCTGTGGCGTATAGTGGGATCTCAAGCCAAATGCAAGTCCCACAGAACACATCCACACTCTCTAAGCACTATTTTCTGAGCAGAGCCACTGTCAGACCTCTTCATGATCATAAATCTATCCTCTGATTTTTCTTACTGCGTGATTCATGCTTTCTCTCTGCCTTTCCACAACAGCCTCTAAAACTTCAACAGCCGGCCTATGGATTAGCAGTAACATCTTCTTCTCTGACAAACCCTCCTATAACAACACTTGGTTGTCTGATACAGTGATTCAGCTATTATTACCTGAATATCAAAACCTAGCCAACTCCCTACCTTGGAGGAACGCCAGTCTGTGGTGTACACACTCAGATTTTGGATCCCATGAGTCTGTACAAACTGTGTACCCTTTTCTAAGCACAAGCTGCAGGTGTCTGAGTTCACATATCAACTTAGACAACTGATGGGTGAGCAAACTGAAGCCTGACCTACTTCCAGTCAAATAAATTCTTCTTTCACGGGCAGGGTTCAAACCAAAGCCAGTCCTACATAACATCTGACTTTCCCTTTCTGGGGAAGCTGTCTAGAGGGTGGGTCAAATTCTAACTATGAGTAGCCATGAAAGTTGAGCTTAAATATGAGCTTAAACCTAAACTAGCAAGACAGAATAGAAGTGTCTACTGAGCCCCTAAATCCTTTCTGTTGAATTAGAGTTGTGCCACAGTCAAGAGGACTTCTCTCTGCAGTGGACAGCAAGTCTGGCCACTTTACCATTGAGCTTAAGACTCCACAGCTCTGCTGTCCTCAATGCCCTTTGCAGTCCCCCAGCTGTTTGGTCCTTCCACCTCAGCTTTTGCACTGCTGTGGTTGCTCCTACTCTGTCTCTGTTCTGGGTAAGAATTCTACAGAAACAGAGACTTGCTGATAAAGTGGGGTAAATGAAAGCAGGAGGCAACCTGAGGTTTAAAAAAACCTCTATACCAACATGTCAAGGAAAAATATGTTTGTTCTACATAAACACGCAGTGACACAATGTAAATTACCTTAGAAACTGCCTAGATGGTGCTATGTGTTGGTTAGCTGGCTGTGTGTTGCTGTATCTCCTCAACTCTTGTTCCTGAGAATGTCTTGGTGTGGAAAGCTGTTAGTAAAACTGTGTCACCTCTCATTCTGCATTACTTCTCTGTGCTACCAAACAATTAGGTCTAATTTTAAGTATCCATCACACTACTGATTAACACTTTTTCATTGAGGTCAGTGTCATGTCCTGCAATTACTAAAAAAGCATTCATTTTCTCTCCTGAAAAAAAAAAGAAAAAAAAAAAAAAGGCTAGCCTAAAATTACTGCTCTGTTCCTTTATGAAACACACTGGTTTCAATACCTAGCAGGGACTCAGTCCAGAGGACTGTGAGCACTGAAGTTTTAGCCCAGCCGACCTGCAATAAAAAGGAATATTGCCAGGCAAATTCATATTGAACTGGGGCTAGATCTGCAAAGACATTTGACAAATGCTAAATGTTGCAAATATCCCAATAGCTAACTTTTAGACACTGTGTTACAAAGTTGTGCAGCCTGGCTTGCCTTGCTTGCATACAGAGAATTTGGCACCTATGAAAAAGATTCACAGAAACCAGCAAGCTAAGCACAGAGCTGCTGAAACAAACACTGACAGGAAGAAGGACTTGGGCTGCATCACTCCAACCCCAGGTAATTCTACCTGGTCTGGTCTTCTGACCCTTCTGGAGATAAAGATCTAAGCAAGGTCCATTTACACCCTTAATTTTGGCATAAAATTTAGGTGCAATTATAAATTCAATAGCTCGAAGTTAGGTGCCTAGTAAATCCAAGCACTGTCAGGGTTGGGAAGCACCTGAGCATTAAGTTTTAAGGATCTCAGTCTACGTCACTTTTGAAGTTATTCTCAATTATAGGCACAGACCAGCTCCTGCACTCTGCCTTAATTCAAAACCTAGCGAATAGAGTTCTTTAAATCCAAGCACTACTTTATTATTCAAGTGAAAATAGTGCTTAAAATATATAACATAACATATACAATTTAATAACTAAAAATGTGCATTATGATTTCTTCACCCAAACTTTTTACAGCATTTGGGTATGTAAACATTTCTTGATATATTTTTCTACTGGTAAATATTTCACATATCAGGAAATCTTTAAAATAATTCAATTTTCATCTTTACCACACTGGTCTGTACCATGTATCCACCACGAAAAATAAAGAGACGATAATTCATCTCAGTAACATATTGCCAGGGTATAGCCTCAGGCTAAGACACTTGTAAAGTTTTCAAGAGGGTAGCGAATTATTGATTTAAGGTAGTCAAATTTATTGAATCTTAGTTGTTTTTCCAGAAAAAAAAAAAAAAACAACCAACAACGTTTTCCTCCAAAGACAGCTGCTTTCATTATTCTCTTCTTTGCACAGCAATTTGACTTGTCATTAATGATTTCTTCTTTAGAATATTTATGTTTTATTTCCTTATGTCTAGTCATGCCCACAGCTGGACACACAGAGACATATGTAATCACAGGGCTGTTATCCTTTATATAGGTTAATTTGAAAAATTAAATGGGGTTTCTAGGGTTTCAAAAATATTTTATCTGCATCTAGTGTGCTTTGTATTAAAAAAAAATAAATAAGAAACACAAGCTTCAGTTTTTAGAACCAGTAAAATATTAAAATTGTGTAAGGCTTGAAGACAGCTATACTGGAATAATTAGGAAGTAACTACTGAAGCCATTAAGAGTTGCAAGTATCCTGTGGGCTTCATCAGGCAAGACACTTTCAAGACATGGATGCAGCTTTTATGAGGCATGATGGTAGTGGCAAGGGACCAGAAATTTATTGAATCTTCTTTAACATAACCATATAGGTATGAACAACTAATTTCATATTGTTGCAAGTGGATGGAGCTTCAGTCCATTTAAATCCTCCATGTATGTTCATATTATATCATTTTACAATTTCAATGAGAGATTTCAAATATTTCTGTTAACTGTGACCAGGCAGATCATAATGAGTTTATACCATTGATACGCAAAATCCACTGGTTTCAGTCTACATGAGTGAATCTGTGTGGCAGATTTGTTTCTCATAGTTCACCAATCTCCTTTTGAGTCTGTGAGAAGCCAAAATTCAGTTTGAAACTTAGACTTCTCAGATCCATTGTAAACCCACTAGTTTACAAATGATTCACTCTGAGAATGCCTGCTTCTGAGTTGTAAAAGTCTAACTGTCTTCGGGTAAAAATTATGTTGGAAATCAGAGACAGAAAAAAAAAATACCATGAAAAATTTGCATGTATCTTTAGTGGTTTTTCCAACATGTGTGAAACCCCAATCAGTTTAGTTTTGGTTTTCACTACCAAAAGAAAAAAAAAAGGGGGGGGGGGGGGGGGGGAGTGATAAGAACATCGTACAAATTCACTTTAAAACTGAAGGAAAAGGCTTATAATAAATCAACAAATATTTCGTAAAGCCTCTTCTTCTTTTCTTTCCAGAGTAGATTATTGTAGCTATTTTGAATCTGTCCAGAGAAGCAACTACCTATTGTCAATATGTTGATAGAAAAGTTCTGAAGAAAACTTCAACACAGCAAGTCACTGCTGGTTCTAGCCCAAATGCAGCATTGCAGCGCTAAGAGGTTTGCAGGCATATCAAACCTGAAACACCACCAGTTTGGACAAACCCAGTACTGTCAGACACAAGCGCACAGTCAAGGCTTCATTTGGAAGATTTCACCTAGCCTCTGTGCCACATGTCACCAGGTTCTGTGAGCCACCAGAAGTGTCCTTTCGTCCTCTGACAAACTCACAACCAGACACCAGTTTATAGAATTGTGAAGTCCTGCAAGAAGAGGACAGAAAAGGATTTCTCCAACAGCAAATTGCTGAAGTTTAATAAGTTGCCTCGGTGATCCTCGCAAGAAAATCATACCCAAACTTTAGAGAAAGAAAAGAAAGGCTACGTATTCCTGTTAAGCTGACTGTGCTGGGGAGGAGGGAGAGGGAACAAGTTCTGTCCAGGAAGGGGAGGAAGTAAGGACTTGCTTCCTGGTCCCTTTGGGAGACCAGTATGACCTCTGAAATACAGTATGTCTGTAATATGAGGAGGATGCACACCAGCCACAGTTCAATATTATATCCGTCTCCCTCAGTTACACCACCACACACTGGTGTATTTAAATATTTTTGGTGTATCCAAAAACTTCTGTTGCAGTTTCCCTCTTCCAGAAATTCACTTATTTAACTACAAAAACTCTTCCATAAGTTACCATATTCAAGTAATTTCAGTTCTTGACATTGGTATTATACAGAAAATATAACTTCAAGTGTAAATAGAAACCTTCTGCTAATATCCACTCTATATTTATTCATGATAATTTTAGAACCATTGCTCTTGTGCCACTATTAACTTTTCAGTTATACAGCAGTTCTTTGTCTTTACTACTTACTCCTGAAAATATTTCTGAAGAATCATCCTATCCTCTCTCATCCTTTGTTTCTCTAGGTTTAACAAACCATCTCATTTAATCGCTCTTCATGACATTAATTTTTCAATCCTACAAGTATACTAGTAGTCTTTCTCTGCTTCCATTTCAGGGTCATCTTTCATGAACACAGGTGACCAGAACTTTATAGAAATTAAAGGAGACATTGTCAATGTTTTGAATAATGAATAACATGGCAATGCATTAGATGACAGTGCATTTTACAATTATAATAGACTTTACAACTACAGTAGACTTTCAAAGTTGCTCTGCACGGCAACTGATAGTCATCATCCAGGAAATCTAGTATGTCCCTATTTCTTTTCCACCATCTTTAACTGATAAATATGTATTATATTCAAGAAATTAAAATTTAGCTACTGGTCCTTAAATCCCTGGCTTTGCAAACTGTACCATTAAATTCCATCTCATCTCATCGTTACCATCAACAAATTATCTGTTTCCCCTTGCCTGATGACCTAATTCTTTGTTAATGTGATGATTTCCCACTTTATGTTATCTCACAAATACACATGTACTTACTACACCTGTATCTCCAATATCACTAATCAATATGTTAAGTGGAATCGTTCTTGACATCAGCCATGAAAAGATTCATGAGAGTCTCTCTTTTCTGGCAGTTCCTTATTCTTCAGACAATTCTCTTGTAAAAAAAATTACTATCTTCAGGAATAAAGTTCAACCCATTTTCATTGTCCCAGAAAGCTATTATCTGATTTAAAAAGACACTGGGTTTATCTAAGGTGATCTACATCTGTGAAACCAATGTTGTAACTAACCTGTATTCAATTTCTCTTTATGTTCTTTCCTTTAAAATCTGTTCTAAAATCTGTATGCTGCTGAAATCCTATTTACAATTCTTTAGTTGCCTTGATCCCCTTTTTGCTTCTTTGTTAGGTATAGATACTACATTGGCTGTTCTCACTCTGCATAGAACTTGTAAATAAGCATATGAAAAAATTCTTGGTACTAGTCTTCTAGGTGTTGTCAGTATAAAGACAGGATCTTATCCAGATTCTCTGAAGTATAGAAATCTAATTTTTGCTTTTGCTTGAATATAATTTCTATTGCTCTATCCTCATTTTCTTTAGATACCTTTTGTTGCTGTAGACTGAAATTATTCAAAACAGTCATGCAACTCTGGAAATTCTTACACTTCAGAAGGCTTTTGGAATGTATCATTGAGTTTGTCACATTTAACAGAGAAATGAAAAAACTTCATGTCACTAAACTTCATGCTGCTCTTGCAGAAAGAGATTGGGAAACTTGGAAAACTTAGAACCATCGCTTAAGAAAGCAAGAAAACCTTTAACCTCCGGAATTGGGTCTATCGTAATACAGAGACTTACAAACATGAAAAAAATTCAGATGACAGAACACCTCCTGATCTGCCCGGCCTTAGAGGAACCATCAAATAACAAGTAACTAGGCAGGGCAAAATCCTGAACCTGTGACTGAATTTTTAAAGAAAGAACAGTTGTGGTGGATAGGCATGGAGAAGTAATCTACCATTAATCCTCCTTAGTCATCACCTTTACTGAAAACTGACACAAAATATTTATTCAATGCTTGATCCAGTCCTTGATTAGCCTTACCTCCTTCTTCAGCACCCCACCATCAGCAGCTAATGAACCTCTTCCTCCCAGTTTTTGTTTATACTATTAACAAACTTCAGCCATTTACTTTCTGTGCTAACTCAGAAAGACTGGAGAATAATTTAATTTGATTTCTATGGAGACTGATATTTTGAAGATGAATAATCATCTTAAAGAGTAAAGAGTTTACAAACACTAAAATCTTGGTTCATCCAAGTATTCTATACTCTTCTCTCCAGTTTTCCCACTTGTCTTTAGCAACACCATTGTCCCTTTGAATTAAAAAGTTCCACATCTGATAATGATTTTCAGTATTTAGACCCTCAAGCCCAGAATCCAACTCCTCCATCTATTAACTTACCTTCCTATGTATCCCAAACTTGCCTTTCTAAAGTCTCAAGCTTTGATTATGGCCTTTACTACTGTAGTACTTATGCTTCTCACAACCACCAATAAATTTGCATTTTTAATTCCTCTGCAACAGAAGAAACTCTATCACTGTTTTACAGGAAGAAGGTAACATTAAGTGGTTTGCCTACAGAATCCATGGCTGAATTAAGAACTAAATCCCATTCCTAAAAGCATCATACATGTGGTAATTCTCATTCATATTTGATGTGAATATGGGATAAAGGTATGCATTGGGCACAACAGTAGTCACATAAATATGAAATACAAACCATAACCTACTCAGTTTGCTTAATAGAACCCCACCCATTAGTTCAAGGTACATTGTTTTTTTCTTGATTTTCTGCACATCTTTAACAAATAAAATTTTTCCTTGCTTACGCAATCTGGAGCAACTTGAGACTTCAGGGCGTATGCTAAGTGCTTCAAAAAGCACGTATGTCCAGATCAGAATGTGGTATAAATGAAAGTATGCTGATAGAGTTGCTGATGTATTTTGTTTCTGTCTCTATTTCTTGCATAATATCGATGCTTGGGCTCCTCTCAGTTCTTTGGAAGGTATAGTCCCTTGAGGCCATGGAGATAACAACAGCAAACCCAAATCACCTGGAGACAGTATTTAGTAGGTGATTAACCCAATAGTGAATCAGATGTTTGAAACAGAAAAAAGCAGGAAATAACTTGCGCTGTATGACTGCGAACCTGGAGTGAAATGATGGCCCCATTGATGCTTAATGCATCAAATCCCGAGTTGCATCAAAAGTATTGTGACCAGCAGGTCGATAGAGGTCATCCTCCCTCTCTGCTCTCGTGAGACCCCACCTGGAGTACCTTATCTGGCTCTGGGGCCCCCAACATAAGAAGGACATGGGCTTGTTGGAGTGGGTCCAGAGTAGGGACACAAAGATGCTCCGAGGGCTGGAGCCCCTCTGCTATGGGGACAGGCTGAGAGAGTTGGGCTTGTTCAGTCTGGAGAAGAGAAGGCTCCGGGGAGACCTTACAGCACCTTCCAGTACCTGAAGGGGCTACAAGGAAGCTGGGGGGGACTTTTTACTAAGGCCTGTAGTGACAGGACAAGGAGTAACGAGTTTAAACTGAAAGCGGGGAGATTTAGATTGGGTATCAGGAAGAAATTCTTCCCGGAGAGGGTGGTGAGGCACTGGCACAGGTTGCCCGGAGAAGCTGTGGATGCCCCATCCCTGGGAGTGTCCAAGGCCAGGCT
Organism: Rhynochetos jubatus; assembly: GCA_027574665.1. Classification (NCBI taxonomy): domain Eukaryota; kingdom Metazoa; phylum Chordata; class Aves; order Eurypygiformes; family Rhynochetidae; genus Rhynochetos; species Rhynochetos jubatus. Next base: position 45,700,678 of record CM050653.1, read on the forward strand.
GGATGTGGCTTTGAGCAACCTAGTCTAGTGGAAGGTGTACATGTCTGTGACAGGGGGGTTGGAACTAGATGATTTAAAAGGTCCCTTCCAGCCCAAACCATCCTATGATTCTGTGATCTTTCCTGAATAGTTCTAATGTCATTTATGACAAAGTTTGAGATGAGAAAATGATACGGTACAATGTATCAGTTATCATAAAGTCATGCATATACTTGTTTGCTTTCGTGTATTTGCGTTTGTTGAAAGTTTATAAAGATTCTTTTTAGTGATAATAGGAATAAGAAACCTGGAGAAACTTACCTCTTCTTCCTTTAATGCTGACAATTTTTTTTCTTGGAATGGTTACACAAACTGAACAACCGAGTTGGGAGAACAATAAAATTACTCATTGTGGCTTTATTTATTGCAAAAGAACCAAACAAGAAATCATTGCCAATCAAGCCTTAATATCTGTTGCTAGGAGAATAAATTAGGAGAAGCTTACAGCAGTCAAACTCGGAGGATTTTCCCCTCGTGTGGACACAGAGAGCATGCTCAGTGGAATCCACCTGGCTTCATCAGAGCTGGCGATCTTCCACATCACCATCAGGGAGTCATTCGAAGCCGGGTTTCTGCTGTTTGAGCTGAGGAGGGGGTGGGGATGGGGTGGAAGGTCAGAGTCTGAGTGGGCTCATGAGTCATGGCTAAATATTCTCATTGGATGCCAACAGGAACAGCCCCGAAGAGCTTCCATGGACAACATCCATGGAACTGGAGTCTCCACTGAGCAGGGCCTCAGATAATCTTTGGGTTGTGTGTTTGCAATATTTTCTTATCTGTGTTTGATCTTATTCACGCTAGCAAAGTTATGTATTTAAAGGAGACCTGAGATTCGAGGGGGAAAGAGAGGGCTTGTCTTTGGATCTTTTGGCAAGAAGCAAATACACACCATCGATAGGAAGAGGTCTGTATGGGGGAGGAGACAAAGAGGAAGTAACATAGGAACTTTCAGTATTCTCTATCATCATCCTGATGACATGGGCTTTGTCAAGCCTCAAGTCAAGAACCTGTCAGGCTCCCTCTGAGCACAGCCTTAAACTGAAGCACAATTGTGCTTCACTGTAAAGTCACTGGGACCACTCATGATGATCCACATAAATCAGGCATGTGTCTAAATGCAATGCAGGACTGTGAGAATACCATTCAGAAAATATCAAGAGGTTTTGGAGGATGTTAATAAGTGAAATCTTTGCTTTTTATTAATTTGTTTTTATTCTTTTAATGAAGTCACTGTGCTACTTTTGTAACACAAAGCTTTCTGGATTGGAGGTGTCTGGCAAAACTCTGGGGAAAAAAAACCTTCAAGGCAGCAGCATACTAGGTAACGTCAAATTAAAAATAAACAAAAACCTCCAGTAAAAAAAACCAAACCAAAACAAAAAAAAACCCCACAGCAAACCAAACCACGTTTCTCCCCATTTCAAGGGAGAATGTTTTTCTTTTTTTTTTTTCACTGAAACTATTAAATAAATATGCTTGTATTTTACAAGTGTGCTTGCTGCAAAAAGTGCAATCTATTTGTACAGCAGAGAGAATGAAGGACTTACTGCTTAGAGGCACAAAAAGGGTGTGTAATAGGATTCTGGCATCTTCCCAGACAGCTTGCAGACAAATTCAGAGACGAACAGAGAAGTATCCTTTTTGAAGTATATTTGGCCAAGGTCTCATTCACAAACAGATAAAACCAACACATTTCTGCATGATAAGGGTCAACAGAATAGCGTATTAGTTTGAGAAGAGAACCCATCTGCAATTTTCTTATATAAAAATATATGAGGACACAACAGGAAAGCTGTCAGCATGACAGTTGGAGGATTCTGCCAAGGAGCCAGATGCTAGTGTCAGAAGAACATGTTCCACAGCTTGGCATCTGGGTTCTCTCATTGCCCTCCAAGAAGGAAGAAAAGGAGGAGTGATAAGATATGCCTAAATGAATAAAACTACAAGCAATTCTACCACCACCCCCAACATGCTCAAATCACTAATTCTTTTAGAAAATGCTCAGCTACATGTTCTTCTACATCTTTTAAATTAAAATGGAAGGTGATAAATTTAACCCACTCATGTTTTAGTATGTTGAAAAAGCATTTGCGGTTCTGAATACGTAAGTCACACATGATTTCAGCTGCTCATGTGTGTAGTTGTGTCATTTATTTTATTATATTTGCTGGTTTTCCACAATTTTGCTACAGAATAGATTTCAAGCTCAATTTTTAGCCCATGTCATTCTTGGGGAGGATATGCTATTGTATTTACAGCTGAGAGCTAAGGATAATTACAGCTTTATTCTTTCTCTGAAGTTACTAACTGAGAAAACCTTGCAAATATCTAGGGTTAAGGATCAGTTTAAGAACCAACAAGTTCATGAATCACCATAGGGAATCACCTCATTATGGGATGTGTAGGGAAGAAAACACTGTTCTTAAATAGCTTAGAGAAAGCCATAGTTGCTATACAGCGCCCTTAATGATTGTGGTCATAAAGCAGCAAGGCTAGGGGTGACTTCATAGTCCCAGGTCCTTCAGCCACAACCCCTTGATATGGGCAATTAATTCTTAGCTTTGTATCCATGTTCCTTTCCTGTCTCTATCAACATGATGCCCGAAGGTGACAGCTTTGACTTGATTCTCATGTGCTGCTGGATCTCTGCCTTTCTTCTGCTGAAGAACTCTGATTAGGGAGGATGGAGCGGTTTGCTCCAGTAAGATCCCATGTGTAAAGCTTTAAAAATGAAGAGCACACTCCTGATGTTTTTGAGATCACTGTGAAAAGAGACCAGAAGACAAGGATCATGTACTTTCACCTGTCTTGCACAATGAACTGGCTGCTCTCTTCTGAGCTGACAGAAATTTTTGAGGTTAGACATTTCAGAATTGCAAGTGGTATTCGCCCCCACACCTTGTCGGGATAAATGTGTTGTAGCCACCACCTGCACTACTCTTCTAGAGGGCATGGGACTGGTTTCCACCTAGGACTATTCCTAATTCAGACAAAGCAGCAGATGATTGATCTCTCTCTGCACCTTTTTAAAAGCACTTTAAGTCACCTTCAGTACCAGTCCCTCCCCAGAAGGTTGAGGCAGAGGGAGCGAGGCAGAAACACTGTAATTGACAAGAAGTTGAATTCCCCCTGCATGTAATAATGTCTGGCATAGTTGCTGGTATTTGTTTTCAAAACAATGGCTGAGCCATTCCAGGTGTCATTTTTCCTACGTCGTTTTCCACGAAGCACCTACAAGAATTGTGAGCGTAAATGCTTTTTCAAGTATCAGAGAGGAGTTCAGAAAATAGTATTGCAAGCTCTATCCCAAGTTGTCTTGTTAACAGACTGCCAGAAGAGTCTGTTATAGTTCACTGTAGGGACAGAAGGGGAAGAAAAGCAAACTACCACTGCTACTGTATTTCCTACTCTTTGGATGCATGATAAAATATGCACGTAGGATAAAAATTTTTGGTGCTTGACCCCCAAATTAAGAAAGTGCTATCCATATAAACATAGTCAAAGAATTCTTTAAAACTTCTTCCCAAAATCCCCAGAAACAAAATCTTTCCTGCAGCCTGACCAAAACTCTGAGGGACTCTACAAACATCATGGTGGTGCTGGAGGACACGAAACGCTGCTCTGGGGAACCAGGGTAGCGGGGCTGTGGAGTCCAGGTACACTCACGGACACAGGCAAGAGGTCTAATTCCAGAGTAAAGTGCTAGGGTTGCAGACTACAATTCTGGTCTCCCCAGAATTCCAGACACAGTGAGCAAAGATGTCCTGAGACACCGAACAGTGCCCATAAAGGGACACGGTGTCCCTAAGCTAGGGTATTTTGCACTCTGAGGTCTGATCCAGGAATGAAAACATTCTGGACAGCCTAAAATGACATTTTTCTCAAGACCCGTTGTGCTGAAAAAAAAGTCAGAAGCACTGAAAATCTCATAACACTTCCAAACCATCCAGTAGTGCCCAAGAGTTCTGCTGGCATACAATGTATTCTGCAGCAGCAGATCACCCCAGCTTTTCCAGGGCTTCACTCAAATTTCAAAATCTTCCCGAGGTCTGTCCATGACATCCATGATTTATTTTTTTCGACCTGCAGCAGCATTGTATATTTTATGTGATAAACTATGGGGAAATCCATTCACAAAGGAAAGTTTGAAATTCCAGTGCAGAGTTTCTTTGTTTGTTTCAAACTGCTAAGAAATGAGCAAAGAGAAAGAGCGAGTGGGAGTGCTGTGCCTGCTTCGTGCTTTTCATGCCACTTTGATTCATGAGAGGCAAACTTCAGAGTATGTTTAAAGTCTTTAAAGATTTATATTATTAACGAAACAAGGATTTTTACAATCAGTGAACATTTGTTTAGTTTCCCCCTCGCCTCCTCCCTCCCTACCCGACCCCCCAACCAGCACACACAATTTTCAGAGAATATTTTGTTGGCTATAATTAAACTATGTGTGTTAATTAGGATTAGATTTTAAATGCACTGCTTGGGAAGTAGAAAAAATACAGGATCTGAATGAGCCCAAATTGAGATGACACTTGAATTTTCACAGATGTTTCCATAATCCTAATTTCAAATTGATTGTACTTCCTGAACAGTGAGAAGCCATTTTCAGTTATTTATTCAGATATGAACTACTTTTTCAGTGGGTAGAAAATATCCAGTCCTGTAGTTAACTCCTTAAAATAAATGGATACCAAAGATTTCGGCTCACAATACATAACTGGTTCCATAAAACTGAAGATTATTTGTATTGGAGGGAAAACATTTTAAGGACGTGCAGAATCTCTGGTTCATAAAGATCATTGTTGTTGCTGTTGGAGGACAGGGTAGGTTCATCCATTCTACCAATACGTGCCACCATATATTTACAGTGCTGTTCTCACAGTGGAGATCTGTAGAACCCATCATACAAAGTCAATGCAACCTGGCTGAGCACCAAGAAAACCTAAATTACGCATCATGAAGCCAAGCAGAGCCTGAGGGCTACTTTGACTTAATGGCAGCTGGCAGTGTCCCCAAGGGTCTAAAATAGCAGCCATTAACCCATGTGCTCAGCTGGTATCTTTTTCTTCTCTTTTATCAGAACCTTTAAACCAATGTCAGGGAAGGTTGGCATCTCATTCTCTAAAGACATGATCTCCTCTTGCCTGGCAGCTGCTAGAGTCTACTGGAGGAATGGCATGAGAGAAGAATGTCATGCTACATGACCAGATTCAGCACAAGAACTTCATTCACAACAGTACAGTTGGCCTGGTAAGTTTGGATCCAGATTTACAAACTGGCTGCAGAAAGGAGCTTGTCGCTATTATTAATATATGTCTTTCTGGTCTGAACGAGCCTTAGAATACTTGCTGAAGGAATTAATGTAATTTAGAGTTCAATCCAACCTGATTTGGGAATAGCCCTAAATGATGCAACTCATAGTTTGTTCCTGGCACAACCTGTGGTACAGAATGTTCCATAAGCATCAGAAAGAATCATAGATTCACAGAAGGGTGTGGGTTGGAAGGGTCCTTAAAGATCATTTAGTTCCAACCCCCCTGCCATGGGCAGGGACACCTTAAACTAGACCAGGGTGCTCAAAGCCTCATCCAGCCTGGCCTTGAACACTTCCAGGGATGGGGCACCCACAGCTTCTCTGGGCAACCTGTACCAGTACCTCACCACCCTCTCCGTGAAGAATTTCTTCCTTATATCAAATCTAAATCTCCCCACTTTCAATTTAAACCCATTACCCCTTGTCCTGTCACTACAGGCCCTTGTATAAAGCCCCCCCTGCCAGCTTTCTTGTAGCCCCTTCAGGTACTGGAAGGGGCTATAAGGTCTCCCTGGAGCTTTCTCTTCTCCAAACTGAACAAGTCCAATTCTCTCAGCCTTTCTTCATAGGAGAGGTGCTCCAACAGGATATGTCTGAGCAAGTTACTAATTTTCTTTCTAAAAATTTCTCAAAGAACTAGTAACTTCTAGGAGTGAGTTGGGCTGGCTTGTGCAGACAGTTTTCAAACTGTTTCAAAACAGTTTCCACGCTGTTGGGCCAGTGATCTGTAACATAGCACTAACAGAAAAGTAATTTTTCTTTTCACAAAAAATATCTATTCCCTTTTTTCCTGTTGAAATCTTTATTCCAATTTTATTCTCCCACTTCATCACCCATTATACAGAATTGCTGGATCTAATGCAAATACTGGGTTGAATTCCACCAGCTTGTGGAACTTGATAATGAAATAACATGACTCTGACTGGCAGCATTACTTACTCTTACATGTGATGTATACATGTTTCTATACTATACTAACTGCGAGCATTTTGTTGCAAATTTAAGTCATGCCATTCTGATTTTGCACTCAGGGTACGTAAAAACAGACCAGGGAAGCTTTGTGTAATGACATGGGTCAAAGATGGGGCACTGGAAGCATATTCTACAAATAGCGTACTACATGAAAATACTGACTATTTTCAAGAAGAAAGGGTGGAATGAAAGTCCTGTGTGGGAAAGCTGGCCCTTAAGAAAACTATTTTACTACTGGATCAAAATCAAGGGGACCTAATATGAGTCATAGATCCATATCGCCTTTGGGCTTGCATTTGCAGAGCCAAGCAGCTTGAGTCAGTTGCCTTCAAGGCAAACCAGCCCTAAATCTGTACCTGAATTGCCTGGGGAACTTTTGCCTCTCTCCTGACTAAAATCAGACTGAGAGGCAAAAGTAGATTCTGGGAACAGGCAACGAATTCGGCATCAAGTACGAGTCTGAACCCCAAGTTAATGTAAAGCCAAATTGCAGCACCTCCTGACTGCAAATCAGGACCCTGTTGGATAGACATATACTTAGTAATACCATGTAGCTCCAATAAAAACCAGCAAGGATATATTTTTTGTCAATCTCATAGCTGCTTCTTATCATTAAGAACACAGGCAGCTTTTCCCAGTTTGCCTAGGAGCAATATTCAACCTAGCATAATGAAGACAAGAAACTCTTTAGCAAATGCCATCATCTTCTGTTCACCACCATCAGCAAAACCGACACCTTTGACTCCCATACAATTGATTAAAGTTTAAGTCCATAAAAGCTGCCCTCACGTCACATTTAGTGTTACTTATTTCATTAAATGTCAGATTAACTGGTAATTAGTTCAATAGAATTACTTAATATTATTACTTCATATAAAATGCTCCATAACTTTTCTGCACATCAAAGCATGTGATTTACACCAAAATCATTACATGTCAATACTCTGGCGCGTCACTATAAAATCAAGATGCCGTACAGTGTATTCAGCTAAAATGAAATCCCTTTCGTTGATTCCTCCTCCTCTGTTTTTCTGTGTATGCACTTCAATATTTCTGAGAATTTTAGGCTAACCGTATCTGTGGTCTGAACTCTGCCTAAAATAGGCACCTTCAGACGCAGTTCTAGTAACGCAAGAAGTAATAGCAACAAAACACCTTTCAGTGCACTCAGACCTGTAAACAGAAAGGCTCTATCCTGCCTAACGCAGCCAGCCTATACTGACTGCAGTGGGAGTTACACGCAGCCGAGGTCAGAATTTGGCCTGCAGTTAAGGAAGGAGTGCCAGCAAACTGTTTCCACTGAAAAGTCAAAACAAGTTTATCAACTAAACAAAGTTGATTTCCTGAAAACGACAACAGGTATAGGTGTAATTTCAAGAGCAACTTGAGGGTTTCACCAGGCCTCTTTTTTTTCTCTCTCTGTCTTTTGAGAAACAACTCGTTTTATCAGAAACTGCATGTGTGTGCTTGTATGTGTGAATACGTAGTCACTACAAAAGTGCAGTGGTAACAAACCTCAGGTTTTTCTCTTTTGCTTCCTGGCTGTGTAAGCCTTTTTTTCTTTTATTACTGTAATCATGAAATTATGGGAGGGAGCGGTATGTTGACCATCATTCGCAGGATTGTTACCACAAAATTTATCAGTAGTTTTTCACATACACGGGCATATGTATCTAGAAACGCTCGGTACACGTATGCACACACAGATAACAGCGCTGTGGTGTACCTGTATGTGTGCATATGCACACACACACGGAGCAATACGCAGACATAAATACATTGTGGTAGAGTTGTGGCAACTGCAAATAGCTTGATGTAGTTGTACAGCTACTTGTGGTAGGTTGTCTTCAAAAATATTCCCTAAACACATGGCAAAGACAAAAAACCAAAATTTTTACACACGTGGCGGTTAGTGGCTTTAGCTGAAAATATGGTCCAGTGTTTGGTAGGTAAAGGCAAACCTTACGAAGCACTTTTACATCTTTTGGTGAAAGATGGTCTGTACTGTGAGGCATTGGTATTGCTTCTAACCTTTTCATTTACTGAGCCACCTCTGAGGTTTACCCGTCCCTTAAATGACAAGTTCATATCTGTTACTGCTTAACAAGACAGTAAAATGCATACTTACATTGCAGATTAACCTAACAGATTGATACCTCAAAGGAAGGGTTTTGGTAGGTCTGTCATGTCTATGTCTGCCTGACAAACAGTTCCAGGAAGGTTATTTGTACCTAACAGACCTTACTGAGAAGTTGTTCTTGCTGCCATTAATGTCTTCTTTTAGAAAAAGTAGATTTTTTTTTTTTTTTTCTATAATTAACAAACCAGGAAGTTGCTGACTTTCTGGAAACTTCAGTTGGAAAGAATAAATCAACAAAAAGAAAAACAGTAGTTTAATTTGAAAAAAATGTCCGGTTTTCACAGAAAAGGGAGTTTTGGCAGATACTGCACTTTTGAAGCGAAGGTAAAGTCACAGTCTAACACCTGACCTAAATACCTCACTTACATATTAAAGAAGTGTCTTGGAGGAACAAGTCTCATGATAGCTTGCGTAATCTCATAGAATCCGGATTTGAATCCTTAACACTGACTTCTTGAAGCATCAGCAAAACTCCTCTTCGGCACCCAGCTCTGCTCCCCTCCTGTCCCATGGTCCAATCTCTGCCCTCCTGCCCTTCCTAAGGTTGCTTGATGCACAAAATACCCAAGGGAGTTTTATCCCTAGGACTACATGGCAGAACCACGTTGTCAAATCCACCGAATAAAACAGTTATTTGACTTTATCAAGGAAAATGAGGGAATGCTGAAACTTTGTATGTCTTTTTCTCTGAAGCCACGCTATGCACGAGCATTGTCGGGCATGTGTTCATGTCTGACACGTGGTACCCTCTCTTGCTCAGAGCCCTCTTCATCCCTGGTCACACCATTGTGGGGTGACACTTAAGTTTGCAGCGTGCACTTTGCCTGGCTTTGGTCAGCTGAAATCAGATTTTTTAAAGTTAATCATGGTTTCCTGGAAAAATGTAACATCAATTTTAAATGCAAATTATTGAAATGTACAACTAGTAATTCATATTTTTAAATTAATAAATATTCTGTGCATGATGCATTAGTAACGCTATTAAATATTTATCTATAGATGGAGATACTGTGAATTATAATAAACTGTAAAAGGCTTCTATTAGCTTTTTTTAAAGATAAATAAAATTGAAATTGTGATCAATATAATGAATACATGATGTTAAAATTCCTCTTGCCTCACAAAACCATATCTGTTGATGTGTTTTATGAACAAATCTCATAAAAATGTTAGCAATATTTAAAACCAAAATATGTTAAATAAAAATAAAATCTACTATGGAAAGTAAATTTAAATATTTAATGATATAATTAAGTCTTATTAATGTAATGTTCTTTATTTTTTCAGATTAAAAATTCACAAGAATTGTCATCCTCTTTCATCTTAATCAGATGCTATGTTTGTCATAATTATTTGTTATGTATTTTCATTAACATTTGATGAATATTAACTTTGCAAAATAGAACAATCTTGTTCCTGAACAAATGAGCTGGAGCAATGTAAGGCCAAGTGCCCGGTGCCTTTGCTGCAGCGGTGCCGAGGAGGCAGCAGAGCGACAGCAGAATTCTCACCAACTGCAAGGTCTTTCGCATTTGGTCCATCGCCAGGTGGTCCTTCATGCATGAAGATGAGCATGGTAAGCCTGGGTCATCTGGGTCAGACTCTCAGCTACGGCAAGTTGATGTAGCTTCATAACTAGCCCGGTTCAGAGAGGGTGAATCTCCACAAAGCCTCTTGTCGGTCATCCTCTCCTGTTGCTGCCTCCCTGTGCGCCTCTTCAGAGCTCAAGTCACCATCTAGCCTGCAGCTACAGCTCCAACAAATGCAGAGCAGGTTCAGTGGAAGCTACGTGGGATCTTCAAAAAGGCTTCAGGCCTGAATTTCCAGGTCTGCTAAGCATTAGTCCCTTGGAAAACGGGTTTGTACAGCCAGTGCCCAGGCCCTGAGCTGTGTTCACTGACTGTGCAGTAGTGAGGACGACCACAGGCAGTAAAGGCCATGGAAAATCATGTCCACTCTCCTAAAGCCCCCATTTACCTTCTGGGTCTTTTATCTTGCGCCACTCACGTCATCGTGACCACATGTCCAGGAACACACCACTCACCACAGGAAGGGTTTTGATGAGATGGTGGCCTTTTGCATTACTTTGATATGTGATTTTTAACATAGTTCTGAAACATTTACAGGAATGCACATAGGCTTCTTACTTACCTTTGCAAAGCCACCGTTGTATCACCCCACAACTGTTAACGTGCATCTCTAAGACAGCATGGAAATATTTTGAGTTGAATAATGGGAAAGCTAAAATATTATCAGAGACTGGGAACACAGACAGCCAGTCCTACATCCCACCAATATTGTTTACACAAAACCGTGGCATCAGATCATTTTTAAAGACTTGATTCTGTCTCCTTTTTAATTCTGAAGGATAAAATAAAATTGAGTGAGTGAAAGGAATAAATATATATTGAAGTATCAGGAATTTTTTATATAGAAGCTCCTTATTAAAATGACTGTTTCCTTCAACTGCTTAATTTAATTTCTCTAAAGCAGGTTTTTACTTGTTCTGCTCATACTAATGTACAGGTATCAGATGTGTTAATATGACACCTCGTGGGTCACACCCTGAGCTTGAAGAACCACTTTAACCTCTTCATTGCCCTGTGGACATAGCCTGCGTCTCCTCCCATGGGACTGCTCTTCCTGACCTACAGAGGTGTGACTTGCTGTAAAAGGATGCACCAGCAATCAGGAGGCATCACAGCATTCCTCTGTCCTGTTTTTCCATGGGATACTACTTCACAGCTCTGAGCGCTGTCACAAGCCAGGGAGGTGATCACGGTTATCTTTGTCAGCCAAAACCAAAGCATTACTTCACTAACTGTTGCCGTTGGTTTGTCCGGTGTTTGTTGAAGATCATGAAGATTAGGCGTTGCACAAGAACTTTTCAAAGATGAAGAAAATGCTCATTTCCCCTTCAACAAATCTCTCTCTGACAGATACATACACTACGCAAGTATTCACAATATTTTCAAGGACTCACCAAGCACTGAAATGATCTGTACCCTAGTGAAAGCCAATTATCTCAGGGCTTGTTTTATAGTTTGATTAGGGCTGGAAACAGGTTTTATCTGAAAAAAAGCCAGAGGCAGAGGCAACAGGGAATCAGAGACAGGGGTGTGACTGGGGTCACAGAGGCAACAGCTATTAAAAAGCACAGGCAAGGGGGCGAGCAGCAGAGAGAAAGCAGGTGGAGGACCAGGACAGGGCACATAATATTGGAGAAGCAGCAGGCTATGAAAGGATCAGAGACAGGGGAGCTAGAGTGAGTGGAGGGATTCTCGTGTAAATTTTTGTTATCCACACATGCCCAAAGTGCAGCTGACTCACAAGATGAAGGGAAGCAGTGATTTACAGGTAAACTTCAGGAGAAAACAGTAATACTCTTGTTATCTTAATAGCCACTCTATGGTGAAAATATCTTCACTGGCCACATTCCAGTTATGATGTTTGTGTACTATACAGACATTCGCAAGCAGAGACAATAAACAGCCTGACTTTGTTTCCCTTTACATTCATTCAGAGACATCTATCCGCTGTGTACGGTTTGGGCAAGCAGGTAAGAGTTGAGGGACTCATGTTCAACTCCAAGTATGAGCCAGTGGCTCGCTATGTGACCTGGAACAAGAAAACTAGGGAGACAGCAAACTCCCCTCACTTCCCCAGCATTACCTTGTTGTGTCTCCGTGCCTCCTGCTGTTTAATGGGAACAGGAAGCGCTTGGTGGGATGCCTTTAGACTAAGGAGGGAAAGATGCTTAAAGTATGAAAGGTTAATTGTCTTTTGGTTTATCGTACGGAGGTGTAATGGCTTCACAGGCAAGTTCGAGCATTGTTTGCAATTAGGTTCAGAAACAGTCTTTTGACTCAGCAGACCTCTGAAGACAGAAGCTGGCAATTTTGGTATGGACAGAGCATGCACCTGCCAGGGGTGGGATCACAGATCTCTCTGTAGTTGTTGAATTTCTGCAGTAATTGCCTTTTCCATTTCACCTTCCCTTTGAAAACGTGCAGGTTTTATTAACATAAAAAAGCCTTAGGAAATTTTGTGGGCTGTACTTTATGGAGAATTCTGACACAAGATAAGGATCTCTTCCAGCAGGTAACACCTTCTCAGAGTCTGTTGAGACACATAAACAAAAGAGGCAATCCTCACAATGGCTGAATCCCTTATAATTACTTTAACCCAAAACCAAAACAGTAAAACAGGTCCATAGTTAGCCAAATGCTTAGGATCCTGTGGACTTTAGTTAAGGAATTAATCTAAACCTTACTCTCAGGCTAATATGTCAAATGTCCAACATATTGCTTTAAGCCTTCAGTAGATATGAGTGGAAGGGACTGCTTTATTTTCCGGTTCCAATAACATCTGCAAGATGAGTTTCAAAACCAGAAAGATCTACAAACATAGTGGAAGAACAAGCTTTGGAGCACGCTCACACTGAGTATTGATTTCCAGGCATTCCTATTCAGAAGATATAAGGGAGGGATAGAGGGAAACAATAAGACAGAGTCCACATTTTCACTGATGAAGGCATGTTCCTATACCTGCGTATACTTTGAACCAAACACAGCCTGGAACCCTAAGCCAACCCTTACTTAGGGCAAGCCTGGTGCTGCCTCTGAAGTTTCACCATGAAACTGATTATAAGGGAGGAGGATTAGGAAGATACCTTTCCATTTCTTCTTCGTCCTAGTGCACAGATTGTGTAAAAAAACAGTTACACCTTCCCTCAGGTTTTGTCCTTAAAAGAAAATTTATAAATAAGGCAGAAAGTAGGCTGGCTGTTTCTACAGGCTGTTTAGCAAAGCTCCGCAGCAGCAGAAGAGAAATATACAGCACTGTTCATTTTCCCAGTGAAAGTGTGGACACAGAGGAAAGGTCTCCTGGAGGTTTTTACAGTATTGCAGCTCCCATGTACTTCCAACAAGGCAACAACATATAATCTAATATACAGTGAACAATCAGTGAGGTAAGTAGAGAAAAAGACAGACTAAAAGAGAGGAACGCAGGTATACTCCCAGGCTTTTGATGTCATCTTTGGTGGGTATTGTTCTCCCTTTGACACCTCTTGGATCACCCATTGACATTAAAAGGAGCCTTCCCCTCCACTAGTTACTAATAGAGTCCATTATATGATTATATTTCAGAGATAAATGTTATTGATTAAAGGTACAGAAGAAACAATAATTGCATTTTAGCTGAGTCATTTTGCTACCACTTCATGTGTAATTTTATTATCACTTCACCAAAAGGCAACAAAGATGCTTGAGTTAATGAAAAGCTTAAGGTGCATCAAGCTAATTGATAAGAAAGAATTTTGAGGAGAACGATGCCTTTGTTGAGGTACCAAATGCCAGAGTCACAAAATTACTTAATTGTTACAGCCATCTCAGTTTCTAGAGCCAGTAGCAGTGAAGGAGTTAATACTTGGGTGCTAATCAGAGAATTTCTTTGTGACATGAAGTGCTTGTAGATAAGCAGTAATATGCCTTGTTTTACAGGTTTTCTCTAGCTGGGGCAGGGTCCTTTGCTGCACAGCATATACTGAGAAAGATGGATACAGAGAACAGGGGTAATAGCTTTCCATGTCACAGCAGTATACAACAGACGGTTTTTGTAAACTGGAAACATGTTTTTAATAGTAGTTATATACAAGAAATATCTCTGTGAAAACAATAATACAGATGGGAATTTTTTTTCCTCTTTGTAACCAGAGGTAAAAAGGAAAGCCAAGCAACCCACATAAATCTATTGTCAAGCCTCATGGGAAACCCCATAGGTGAATTATGAGTCATAATAAGAATTATTTGTTGTACTACTGTATGCAATCAATCAGCAATTCAGACATAGAAGACTTTTACCCTCTGTCTCTATCAGATAAACCCCATAACCCTTTCAGAAGACTTTAAACCAGATGTAAATTGATGTGAAGCATGAGCAGCTCCTAATACAGCCACATTCAGAGTGACGCTTCCCCTCCTTCAGGGGTTCTCAACCTTCTTCCACTCAGAATTTCAAAGCTACCAAACTAAACAATAAAAAAAATATAAGGTTTATCTTCCCATGTTCCCGGTTGATTAGTCTGATAGTTCCTGGACAGGTGGAAAATGCTAGCAGAGGTGTGTAGAAGAAGCTGGGGGCTTATAAGAGATCTATGTCCTAGAAAATAGTGAATGGCAAGGTTTTTAAATCAAGTGCTGCTGAGGAGACAAGATACTGGTAATGTGTGTGTTCTTTCCTGAAGCCGCACAGGCTTGCAAATGAAATACGAAGTGGAGGAAATATTCCATGGCGTGAATAGTGGAGTAAGGAGGAAATGCAGAAAACATAAATCCTGATTTTCCCCCTACCCCTTGCTTGTCTCAGAGTCTCCCAGACACTGAACAGTCTGACCATTCAGATCTTACAGATGTTTTTATGCAATGCTTAAGAATGGTGAAGTTGAGATTCCGTATCTCCTCATCAAGGAGATCATATAAGACAACACCACCTCTGCTACTACATATCAATTCTATTTTTCCTCTAGAAATCCCATCACAATTTTTGTCATGACCTTTTACAGCAAAATCCATCAAGTTTAGTTCTTTAAAGGTTTGAGCTTTGAGACTATCTAAACAAAAATGTGTCCTGTCCTAAACAGAGGGACTAATCAGACTGCATTCTAGGCTCTGATTCATAGCCTTGAGATCTCCATATTTTGGGTAAATGTGTGTCAAATTTGCCAAAGGACTCTGAACCACAGATACAATGTCCTCCACATATTCCCCAGGGAAGCCCAGCCAACCACAGCAGCATTCTCACAAAGAACCTTCCCCAGTTCATCCCCAAGGGCAATTTCATAGCCCACAAATTCCACAACCGTCTGATCACATTTGCATTTTTCCAGCTTGGCGAACAGGTTATTATGGTGGAGGCATTTGAGGACAAGTTGAACATGCCAACTGTGTTGTTCCTGGGTTCCCAAAATAAATGTGGGTGTCATCCAGACATGCTGCTACATTCTAGTCTAACATCTTCCTCTGAATGTTGTAAATAAAATGCTGGAATGTTGCTAGAGCATTAGAAAGGCAAGGAATAGGACAGGATTTACCTGTACCAACTGCAGAAAGACATCTGCTCTCAGCACCCTGTCAGATAAGTTTATGCTCCCTGAAAAGGCATGTTTGTTCAAGAGCTTTAAATAGATTATTAATGAGATGCAGTGGCTACTAGCTCTCAACTGTGGTTAGAGCAGGGCTCAGTCACCTACACAAAACTGCAAGAGGCCAAAGCTTTGTTTGACAGTCATGCTCATCCACTTAAGGCATCAAAAGGTGGGAATTCCTTGGCAATCCTGTAACTGAGGTAGTCCCATTCATCTCCAATTTCAGGGTCAGACCACAGATATCTTCTAGAGCCAAAGGAATCACTGCTTCAGACCAGAGCTTAACAGGTGAAGTATGGTATCTGCACTCTCCTATCAAAGGTATCACAAATTCTCTAATATTTCACATGCAGCAATTCTGTTGTCAGCTTGTGGCTCTAGTGCAGGGCCACACTAGTGACCACAGAAAACTTTCAGTTTGTTGTGGCCTGTTATGAGGGAGTCAAGGACTCTCAAATATCATGGTCAAACCAAATCCAACAGCAATATTCTGAACTGAATCGGATTCTGTGAAAGAACAGTGGATGAACCCAGAATTGCTGGGCAAGATGGGGCAATAGACAGAATGTATCAATTCAAACTGAAGTGATTTATTACGGCTTTGAATGGTGAATCACAAAAATACAGGTCTCAACATTAATAGGCATGAACAGAATGGGGAACCATCGGTTGATTTTATTGCCACACTTGAACTGAAGTAGTATAGTTTAGACAAATGAAATCCAGAATTCAAGCTAGATTTGTAAACTTCCTGAATATGTTGAGGTTTGCCATCAACCAAGTCTGGTCAGAGTAAGGTTTGCAAAATGAAGAATCAGCAAAGAGTACCTTGACTGAAAATCAGCCTCTTCTCTCATAACAGAATTAGTTGCCATCAGTCAGTCACAGACCTTGTGCAATAGGAACTACAAGGGTTTACTGTTTATGCAGCGGGTGGCACTCCATTAATCTGAATCATGGCAGCCGGGTGAGTTAGGGAGACAATTTACCAGTCAAAAATTACGGTAGTCCTCTTTCAGACAACTGACTGCAACTGTCCATGAAATTAAACCAGTTTGCATCACAAGCACAGAATGAGACAAACTTTAACTGAAGAAAGAAGATTTATTCAAATAAACAACAAAAACAAAGCAACAACAACAAAAAATAGAGTATGCTGAAGATGAGCAAATTCACAATCATTCATGTACGTTATAGCTGTCACCTGCTTCCCATTCTTAGATGTCCTGATCTCAGACCATGGCCATTATCCTGAGAAAGCTACAAAGAACTCTATTTCTTTCAGCTCTCCCAGCACTGAAGCCTAGCAAAAATGAAGATACAAAGTTATAATGAGAGTCTGAGATAAACCAGTAGACAAGTCAGTATGGAAAATGAACTGTGAGATCAGGTTACTGTTGCCACAGATGGACCTTGTGTTCATTACAGACAGCAGGGTCTTCTCCCCAAGTCTGCAAATATTGAACCCCAGGGAAAAATTTCCCCCCAGCTCTTTTCCTCACTTCCTCCTTAATTACCTCTGTAAATACAGTTTCAGGCAAAGGCCATTTGAGGCAACCACTTACTAAACAGAGGCTACCACAAGCTTCCCATAACAGTGTGCAAGCCCTGCTGAAAAAGAAGGCCAAAGTTATGGTGCCCACTGGTCCCTCATTGCAGCATCCTTTTTTGATGGCACTTCATGGCACTTTCACGTCTTCTGCCTCTGAGCCAAAGAAACAAGCCATGCCCCTTCTCTCCATGTCACCTCTCGGGAAGGGCACACTTGCTGGGTAGTGCCGCAGACCCCACTACCCAGCAGAAGAGCTGGCTCCACAGTGCCAGTTTGGGCCAGGGCCTACCCCTGTCCAAGTCCACTTCCTAAATGGCTTGGTGGCTCAGCTTCCATTGGCATTTTGCTCTTTTCTTTCTTACACCCTTGGCAAAGTCTTATTTGGGGCCCTAAGTGAGAAACTGGTCTGAAGGAAAAGTCCCATTCTTGCATGCAGAGCTGCCTCTGCATGTGAATGCTCACGCCAATCAGTGAGCACAGGGCTATTTAGCTT
Organism: Rhynochetos jubatus; assembly: GCA_027574665.1. NCBI lineage: Eukaryota > Metazoa > Chordata > Aves > Eurypygiformes > Rhynochetidae > Rhynochetos > Rhynochetos jubatus. Next base: position 45,718,332 of record CM050653.1, read on the forward strand.
ATTATGGAACACAGAGACTGGCATTTCTTACAACAAACCCATTGGTTCAGCAATACCTAAATTAGTACACCACAGAGGCAAATGCACCCTCAACCCTGACCCAAACAGTGGTTCTGACTCCCAGCTAAGACAACCCCATATTTCTAATAAAAAAGGCCAAGAGGACAAAGCTGAAACTCATTCCTTGTGAATTTTATCATGCAGTAGGAGCCAAAAAAGCATATTAAGATGGCATTTCTCTTACCAACTTCAGGTGAATTCACAGAGGTAAATTAGAGGTGGAATGTTTCACTTTGCCACCAAAAGCTTAATTTGTTCTGAAGCAATGTATTTTTATTAATAAGTTTAAATTCAGATCCTCTCTTTTTGAGAGAGGATCCTACTGGGTTGTCCTGTGGTGCTGAATTATTCTGTAAACATGTTTTTAAATGTTCCCTCTCCATTACCACCTCTTCCATACTCTTGGGACTAAAGGATCTTTTCTTTGACATTTTAAAGCATTAAAACAGCTCGAGGGCTAAAGAAAACATTTTTCATGTAATCTTTGAAAAGTTTAGTTGTCAAGGAGACCAATACCTTAGCGACCAGGTATGGAGGCCTATTCAACACACTAACATGCTTGTGAAAGAAGGTGCAAGGATGCCAGTATACCTGGAGGCAAACATGCTTAGTGTTTCAAGAGGGTCCTGCTTCCTGGCATACCTTTTATTACACAACAAAACAGTGACTCAGATTTCCTTCTCTTTGGATGGTATCATCTATTGAGCAAAAACATGGTTAAAGGACCTTACTTGGATGATATATTGCCACAATAAATCACTGGATTGGGGTGTGCTCTGGAAATGTCATTCAACTGATACTTTCCAAGGAAGAACAGGTCCAAGAGCCCATTTGATATAACTGAAGAATAAATGATAGTCAACAAGTAGCAAACAGGAAAGATGCTCTCCTAACTCCAGGCAAAAGGGACACTATCAAATGAGTCTCTATCTGAGAGACCAATTACTTCTGATGCCAGGATAGGGAAATGTCACCTGATGCCCAGACTGTGACAGAGGGAGACAGATGCTTGGCATTTTCAATTTGTACAAAAGTCAAATTTTGTTTGCAAATTTTAAGCCTGTCCTTAGTCTCTAGCACTGGGATCTAGAGAAATGGATAGCCTTTCACCAGAGACAATGGTGTGCTTCTATGGGATTAAGCATGAAGACAAAATATTTGTAAACATTATAAAAGTAAATAAAAGCAGGATCATTTGAAGTCTGAAAGAGCCATGGAATTGCACCTTAAATACACTTAACATTGAATAAAACATTATAAATAACCAATATAAATAAAACCGGTTTTGTCACAAAATGCATTGCTAAACATGTGCAAGACACATCTGTATAAATCTCAGGAACACCTACAGATCAGTGCCAGAACCAGAATGTCAATATCTTTGTCAATGATTTGGAGAATGCAGTGTGCAGATAACACCAAGGCTTTTTTTCAGACAGTCATGCCACACTGACAGTAAGGAACTCCAAAAACCACGCTGAGTGAGTGTGCACAACACTCAGGGGCGGGTGAGCTTCCACATGGATCACTGTGAAGTCATGTATCAGGGGAAAAATAACCTACTCAGAACAAACAGTTTCCATTCATGAAAACACAACTGGAGTCATCAATAACAGCTCTCTGATATTCCGAGTTAAGTTTGCCACACCAGCCACAAAATGCTGGGTGTCTCTAGGAAAGATACTCATGGCAAAACGAAGAAAATCATTTTGCCACTAGGGAAGCCTTGCTCCACCCAGATTCTAAGTATGTTTGCGGTTCTGGTCTGTGGATCTTAAGGCTGAATAGAGCAGTAGACAGACCAGAATTGGGGTGGGTGTGGGGGTGTGTGTGTGTGTGTGGCAGGAACCACAAAGAGCAACAAAAGTGATTGAAGGGTTGTACTGTAACAAAGAAGGGAAAAACAGTTGGGACTCCAGTTTAAAAGAAAATGGCTCAGAGGGATATTACTGAGATACATAAAATCATGAAGGTTGTACATCAAGGTTAGCACAGAATTGCCCTTTGCCATGGCCTGCATTATTGAACAAGAGAGCACACAGTGAACAATAGCACGAAATAAGCTTAAAACAGGTGGAAAGAAGTATTTTCTTACATGGGTGTGGTGAACTTCTGGAACTTGTTGTTACAGGAGGCAGATTTTATCAGTGGCATGCAAGTTCATGGGTAACAGATTTATCAGGAGATACAAAAATGGATCAGGCAAGGATGTATCCCTTAAAATTCCTCATCCATTGATCACAGTCACTCGGGAATACGACAGGCTATGAAGGAAGGCCAGGCTTATGTGCTCCTCTGCCCAATATCTCCTGCCACTGCTGGAAATTGTCTTGGGCTGCATGAACCACTCTTCTGTTCCCAGAGGGCATTTCTGTCTTCTTTCAATTGTACACATTACAGGTGGTAAGTGACCTTTTGTCTATTGTCCTTTTTATCAGCTCCATAGAGGACCACATAATGGTCTCCGCATCGTGCCAAATATGGGAGTATTTCTTGGGACTTCCAGATGTCCCCTTGCAACTCAACCACCCAAAGAAGACACATGGTGCGGAGGGAGGGCTGTCAGTGAACATGCCTGTTAGACCCCGCGCTGCCCGAGGGTGGTGACAGAGCAATCAAGAACCACAGAGCAGGCGAGGACTTTTTGATACAGCCTATGTCAGATGCAGTCTTCTTAAATGGGCTAGCTTCTACCCAAATTGCTGTGGCATGGGTTGCAAAGCTGTCAAAAGGAGTTTAGTGTATACTTTGAGTATTGTAGTGGGAGCTGAGTATTTACTTGATACAATTTGGTGAACCATTACAAAGAAGCAATTCACTGAACTGCAAAAAAAAGAAAGCTCTAAACCTTTTTTGGTTTGGGGTTTTTTTTACGTTTTTAGCTTTTTTCCTCCACATCGTTTATAGCTTCCTCTGTGAGGCCTGAAAATCATTTTTCTCTTGACACTGATATTTTCCCAGGTGTGTTAAATGGAGATGAAATGACTACAGCCATATTTGCTTAACAACTAGAAATTCAGCTTGTGAAGTGCATTATCATGCTAAAGCATCTCTGTTTGTGTATCAGCATTGATTGATGTCATTGCAACACAAAGTAAAAACTCCTCTGTTTGCTATGCACGGGGCTTAAGGGGACTCAAACTAGCTTTACTGCAGGGGGGTATCTACAAGAACATTGGCTGGTCTTAGAAGGTATCTGTACATTTTTTAAAGTCACGCACACATACAGAACAAAGGAAACTGTATGAGAAAGAGATGGTTCAAAAATGACAAATTTTTAAACACCATACTACCATGTGCTATTTGAAATAATGGGATTTGGGTTTTTTTCTCTGCTTGCTAAGTGCATTTCATCTAAGGAAGCTCAAATGTGTTTTCCAACTTACAGGCCCATTGTTCAGGGATCTAGATTTAGGTGTACTTTAAAGATAAAAAAAATGCAGACTACAGCAAGTTGCTACTCTGCATGAGTGCTAATAAAATGCCTACCTAGCAACAACTTCTTGTTTGAAAAACCACTCTTCTATGTACACCATAGCCTTGCAACCACCATGCTTGTCACATCATGCCCAGCAGCAGTGGCCTGGAATAAATATGACAAAAACTTTGATATAGCAAAGAATACAAACACCAATACTGGTGAATGCTTCATTAAAACAGACATTTCCAGGAAGAGGAGAGTGATATGGTGAGTTTAACTCATGGTAAAATGAAGACAGAGCAGCTGCTTCTAATGGAAGGAAAGAATTTCTTAGCTGAAAAGCTTTTTGGGTTTGCTTTGAAGTCATGGTAGTTAATAGAGTTGTCCACATTCTGCTTGAGGATCACATTTTGTAAAACATTGAGTTAGCTTACATTTGTTTTGATTTTATTTTAAGTACTTTTAACTACTGCCTTTCATTCAAAGCTTTAGGTTATCAGCTAAAGCAGGTCTGGCTCTATCAATTGTTTTGGGGGACCATTAGGTGGCTGTATTATGCCCAAATAACAAGGACAACTTTTTGTAAGGAAAAACTGGTTGAATCTTGTTTTGTTTCTTGTTTTGATTGTTTCTTACTCATTTGCTCATTGGTTTTCATATTGGCAGTGAGAAGGAAAGGACAAAACAAGGTTAAATGATCGTTCATAATGATTGCATTACACCTTTGTTCAATAATGCAGTTGATCAAGCAGAGCTCAGTAGCACTGTGGGGTCAGTCAAAGGATTTTCCAGTGAAAATTTTGTATTTTTTACCCTTACGGATTCATGCTTCTTACATCTCCACCAGTGTACTAATTAGGGGCATTTTATTCAAAAAATGGACACTGTTGCAATCTCAACAACTTCCTCTAAAAGTTAAAGAACTCACACAAAACGTATTTTTTACAAGCAATAGACTCTTTCATGCACTGCCCCCTCTCTTTCGCCTCCTGTCCAGTGCACACTAGCAGAGATCACCTTGACTAATACCTTCATTTTGTGTTGAAAGGCACATGCTTAAGAAACAAACAAACAAACGAACATTACATTTATGGCTCTTATATTAGTTCATCATTATTTTACCATAGCAGCAGACTGAGAAAAGTGCTGCTTAAAATGTTAATGTTCTGGGTTAAGGAGATAACCTAGAACACACACAGAGAAACACTTGTTCCCTTACTGAGCTGACATGACCTTCTACAGGAATAGGGACCGTGCACATGGATAGAAATGAGGGAGGATGGGGCAAGTATAGCACTTTATGAATAAAGAATGGGTTTCTACTATAGCTGACATTCCCAATCTTCTTACAAGTATAAAAAATGATATTTCAATCACAACTCTCTTTAATTTTCCTCTCCATTTGGAGGACTAAACGTGATATTGTTTTTTGATTCTTACTAATTATTCTCTTTTTTTTCCTAACCCCAAATCAATTGAAGCATCATAGCAGTTTTCAAATTAATTATTAGATTTCTTTCCCCTGACTCATTTCAGACACTTTTATTAGAAAAGTGATTGATATATTAACACCATTAATTACTTATTTGACCCATTAATTTTGTATATCTGCACAGACCTAATTGAAACAGCCTACACTGAATCTAGGATCTCATTTTACCAATCGAAAATTAATTTTCGGATACTCTTTGACTGCTGAGTCTGTGTGATGGTAAAAAACACTGTTCCCACCTCACACATCTGTTTAATATTCCCAATCCTCTTTCTCAGTCCCAAAAAGACCTTCAGACTGTGCCCCTGAAAGATTCCTGTGAGCTTCGTTTTCTTCCCTCAATAAACAAGACTATCTCAATAGACTTCCATAAACGACAGTTCCCGTTCATTTGACATAATTTGCCTTTCCACCATCAAGCTAAATTTCTTCAATAGACTCTTAATTATTCTAAACCCATTATCTAATGCTATTATAAATGTTTAAATAATATTTGATATAATCCTGGTCCCACTGAAGTTAATGGGAATATTGCTGTTGCCTTAATTAAGATCAAGATAAAATTTATATTGTTTAATTTGTCACATATTACTGTTGGGTAAAAACAACCTAGTTAGTATTCAGAGGTACTAAACATACCCAGCTCCCAGACTAGAACTGGCAGGGCCTCAACACTCCTCAGGAGAAGTCCGGGAGGCTGTGCTGCACTGTGGGCGGGTGGAGAAAGGAGCAGTGGCAGGGTTGTGCACCCTGTTGCGTATCCGCAGCCCCAGAAGGCTTCCCGCACTCTGGGATGCTCACAGACTTTAAATGGAGTGCTTGAGTCAGGATTCATCAAAAGGACAGGAAAAACAGAGAAGTGAGAAAACAGAAAAGCCTTCCCCAATGTGAGAACAAACCCGATGCATTTTTCCAAATTATTTGATAAAAAATCTGGATAATTTAAAGCGAAATATTTTAAAAAATGTTTGGCAAAAAAAAATGTGTGTTGATCAGATTGAGTTAAAAAGGAAATACATCTTTTAAAACAGAAACTGGATGTTATTGATATGAACATTTTTGGCTGATGAGCATTTCTCATTAAAATTTAGAAAATAAATTGCAAGCTTTCCTCAGGCTACCAGCAAAAGCCATAGTTATTCTTATACTGTGAATAAAGCCAATCATTAAAAGAAAGGACAGCTAAACTATACTTTAGATTTACTCACTTTTTTTAATGTTTTCTACAGGTGTAATATTGGTTTCTGTTCTCTCATACAATGCTAACTTGAGAAGACAAAACCAAGAAGCAGATTAATTTGTGACATCCCTGTTATGTTCACGATCAACATGTGATCACACCTACGTTACCAAATCTCACAGTGTGTTACTTCCAGACTTCTGTGAAGGTCCCTCACCGGAGGGTCTGACTTACCGGGGCAACACGTTCCATGGAGACATCCAGCATCCCTGCCAAGACCTCAGTTCTGTTTCCCCTCACCGAGGAAAGTCCCCTGGCCACTTCCCAGTTTGTTCACAGCTGTACTCATCCCAGCAGGCTACTGCCTTTTAGCACTTTAATCAACAAAAGTTTCTCAGAGGGATGTTTCAACTCCTGTTTTGGGGAGAGAAAGAGAAAAGCAACACGTAACACACTGCCACTGCTTCTGAAGGCAGAACTGGGTATTGAAATGAACCACAACTCCAGTAGATCCAAGTGCCGGGTTGCTTATTCTCAACTCATCTCAGTTTCACCCTATCCTCCTGTCACTGTAACCTATTTCTAATCCTGTCATCTCCTACAAACCTGAAAGAAAGCTAAGCCCCAACTTCTTCCCAGGACACAAAGGGGAGAAGGTATTGAGACACTGAACACAAGGCCCCTTACCACTGCAGCAGAGTACGGCAGCAAAGTCTGAAATGCAGGAAGAAAAGTCATAGGTGATTTCATTTTAAAACACACGTGCAAACAGAAGGGACAGAATTCCCCAGTGGGCTCATTTGCTGGGATTTCAGCATGTATCTAGAGCAACCATGTTGGAGCCCTGATAATGAGTTTCTGGCTATCAGAGCAGCGAATCCTAAAAATACAGTGCCTCAAATCCTTAAGCACTCTAGATTTCTTTTTATTAAGGCTCTGATCCATCCAGCCCTTCGGCTCCCCATGAGTCTGCATACATTGCCCTGCTCTCTGTGGATTACTGGAAGTACCTCACCAGTGGGCAGGATCTCTCCTGTGAATTCAGAAATAAGGTTGCTTTGTCACAGAGCTGAGACATAGGATGTTCTACAGGTGGAGGCACGAAGAGGCTCCTTTCTGTCTCCTTTTCATTGATTCAGAATATCCCACAATGCAAAGAAAGCATCTGGAAACCTACCCTACATCACTGAGGAAGAAGCTTGGAAGATCTCCAAGAACTCCCAAACAGTACTGCTGGCTTTTACTGCCCCTTGTTCATGCCAAAGGGGAAATGTCTTCAAGCTGGTCCCTAGAAATAGACTTCAAGACCAAGGCCAGATTTCTGAATTATTGGTAGGATCTTCTAGTCTGAACTCCCTGCATGACCACAGAGGTAGAAGCTCATTCTGCTGTTCAAGCTCTCAACATCTGAGCTCTCATTTGTTTTTCAACTGGGGGGGTTCTGCCATACTGCATCGCTCCATGGTATTCTATTCCACTGTAACGTATAACCAGCAACATTTGCCACCGAAATCAACTCACCTATTACAGCTGCTTACATTAGTCCTAAATATAAGCGTAGCAAACAAATCAATTGAGAGTTTGTGTCCCTTTGCTAGACAACTGTTGTCTTTGACAGTAACTAATGACAGTGCTACATTTCATCATCTTCCTATTCTTGTGGTTATATAACTCTCCTCTAGCCTGGTATTTATTTACGTTGGAAGAGAATAGCAAATGCATACTACAAAGTGCCTACTACAAAGCAATACTTGTATATAAAAGCACTTTCAAGCATTTATAATATTTACTGTAGGTCATCAAATATATCCCCTGCTGTGAAAGAGTGTCTTTGTTGTTCTTAGGCTCTTCTTCTACTTGTTTCATCTTCCGCAAAGAGAAATACCCTTATCTGTGCTTACCCACTCTAACACAAACTGTAATCTTCAGCTTTTATCTGTATTGTTCTTGGGGAAAAATACATCATTCCATATAGGCAGAGATAAATCCAAGTAAAATATGTTACAAATGCATTAATCTACAGCAGTACAGTTCTTAAACATGTTTTGGGCAGGTTTCAAATCTCTACATTGTTTGTCAGAGCCATAAACAGTGTATGGTGTTGCAAAAAAGCTTGATATGGAATGGGAGTTTAATTTACTTCTTCAAAAAGAAGCACATAAATAGGTATGTTCTTAATGTTGTCAATTTTCTGCCATGACACTTTAAAGAAAACTCTGAGTAAAGCAAAACCTGACTGAAAGATAGCACTACTTGGGCTTTCCAACTGCAAATGAGCATCCATAAAGCTCACATGCCTTGAAGCTACAAAAGATTATCTTTTATCCTTCATCTCTCTCTGCCCTTTGGAAATGCTAACCTACTCTATATAAAAACTGTGCATATCCTGCCTGGTGGAAAGCATCACCAAACACCTCCAAACAGTTTTCCTCTGAGTTAATTTGCATATTGGTGGTCGCTATTTTTAAATGCTATTGCATTACACTTCCACAGTTGAGCTCATATGTAAGATCAGATTTTGCATTCAAACATTCAGCTCAAGAAAAACAGAGATTAAAAACTCTGCCTGTTCCATGCATATTGACCACATCTGCCCGACTTCCTGACGCTTAAACTGAGAGCTAAACCAATCTCTCAATGATAATAACTCAGGTAATTTATCTGCTTGTCATCAGCCTGCATGGACGGCTGGGTGTCTTGGAACAGAGGGATGTGCGGGCCACGAGGAGAGCTGTAGTAGTTCTCAGCACCAAGCAAGACTAGAACTGGAGAAATCCTGCGGTCTTGACTTTGCTGGCTTACCACCGTCAGACCACAGAAATGGACTGGGCTGCATGACAAATAATCAAATAATATTTTATTTTCTATTTTATTATTTAAAGGAAACTAGGATGCAAAGCCCAGAACAAGAGTATAGGAAGTTCTGCATTCTAGAGCTTCATTTATATTTATAGAGAAAATTCACTTTATAAAATTCTCAGGTTTTTGTAGGGTGTTCAAAAAAGTGTTGAGATCTTTTCAGATTTATTCAAATTGTGGGTTGTGAATATTTTACAAGTTTGGAAGTAAGGTCTTTATTTTAGGTGTCTATAATCTAGGAACACAGTTTAGGTACTCACTTTTAAAAGTGTAAGTGTTTGAGAAGGAGGGGTGAAGGGAGGAATGGAGGTTTCTTGGTAGCTCTGTAGAAATGGGCTTTTTATTGGGCAGTTCCCTGTTTGTAATTTTTCTGAACTTTCAAAAACTTTTCAAAACTTTTTTGTCTTTTTGTGACCTTCAAAAAAAAGAAAACCAACCTCATACCAGATTATAAACAAACCAATAAGTTTGTACAGTGTTTGCATTATTAATAAAAGAAGCATCACCTCAGTGGCTGTTTGTCTAATCAAAACACATGTTCTATAAATAATGGAAAGAAGGACCTCTCCTGACCTCAAATAAATAAAGCTTACTTTCTAACTTATGGAGACTACAGAAAGATAGGAAGCTACATGCAGAGTTTACTCTCAGGAGTTTACTGTGGGTGATTAATCACTACCACGGAAGGGGACTTACCTGAGAGGGGCTTCTTGTGCTGTAGAAATCCATCATATCTTCCTTTCCTGAAAGAGATGGTGAAAGAGGACAGAAGGGAGCCAGACCTGCTGTTGGAGAGTCCAAAGTAGATAGGAGCTTACACAGCTGTAAAAGCATCTCCAAGTGGAGGCAACCTGGGCCTACTTCACACAGGCAGCCAACCTGCATGCACACTGGAAGTCTAACGCAGGCCCTATCAGGCTACACTGTGCACACATAGGTACCCCAGCACATCCCAAACATGCCCAGCTTACTGCACAAAGACTGATCTACAAACTACTCAATGGGTCAGTTCATCACATCTGAAACAAACTCCAGCAAAGTGAAAGATTGCCACCCAGGTCAGTAGGCAGTAGGTAACCACAGAAGGACAAGAGCTCTACTGCCAACACTGGTGGAGTTGATAGACATGAATTCCTACCTGGATATTAGAAGAAGCAGCACTATTTCAGCTATTACTGGAGTTCTTATGCTATGTACTACTAAAACCAGAATCAGGAAGGTGTGACTATGCTTAATCCTACAATGTGCTGAGCAATCTAGTCTTAAAACAGATGTCACTAAACATTTTAGTGGCCTATGAATAGCAGTCTCTTTGTCTAAAAGGATTAAAACCTTCTTTAACACCACAGCTAAACCTGTTCAAAAAAAGGCAAAGTTCACTGCAAGAGATATTTAATTAAAGAAAAAATTATATTAGCAAATAAGACAAGCTTTTAATCACAATTTCACAAACTTCTAATAATATAAAGAGAATTGTAGCAAAATAGTAGTGCTGTCATGATGCTATTAACCATTATATTCATCTTTCTTGAAAAAGAGCAGCATTCAGTCTCAGATTAGTTATCTCAGTATCATACTGATGGTAACCCATTCAAGTCATGTCCTTATTTTCATGGCTATGGAAGCACATCCATTTTGTTAGAAAAGCAAACTTTAAATTCTCCCAGTACAATTTTTTTCTTTTTAAGCAGACAATGGACTAAATTCTGACCTTGGTTATAACCATATAACTTCAGAATTGTATGAATGAAAATAACAGCAAAGTAGGACCTACTTTGTGAGCCTATTTCGGCATATGTTGAATTGAGCTAACCAAGCAGGACAAGGTTTTGTGTACAAAGGAATTTTGTATTTGTTTTTATTGTAAAACCACTTCTTTTCCCATCTCCGCCTTACTCTTTAAAAAAAATAAATAAAGACGAGGCAAGCAGGAACAATGCTAATTACATTTTGTAAGCAGTTTAAGAATGGGCAGGAGGATGGGCAGGCATGGAAAACAGGCCCCTGCAGAAAATGCGTGGAGGGTGAAAACAAAGTTCTCCTGAGATGGATAGAAGTTTCTGTTTCACAGTCTTCCAAATGAATGGTTCAGATGTTGTGAACACAATGGATAGTAATGATGATTACTTTTGCCAATGCCTATGGTGATGTTATAAGCTAATTATATTAGTCATTTACGCAAAGGCAAGATGCCTTTGATAGCGACTATTTGGAGCAACAATTCAGCATGTTGAGTCACTGTTAAGTCACACTTAAGAGCCAGACTCTTACACTTACACCCAAATGAGTCTTCAGCAACTTTGTTGAACACAGCAGCTTTACTCTGCATTTAAATCTCTACCCAAAAATCCAGTTCTGGCTATTTTTTTCTGTATATATTCCTTTTTATTTTTCATAGATCAGTTTGAGTTAAATCACTCAATCCATACTTTGTGGGACTACATTACTGCACATTCTGTATCTGAAGATACCTGATGTCCATAAAAGTGATTGGTCTCCATTTAGCTTTATCTATTTTGACATTTACTACTCTGATACTTTGGAGCCATTAATTTCTCAGTAAATGATAGGGAATCCAGGTGTAATACTCAGTGGGGAATATAGACATCAAAATACCATTTGTATCACTGTAAAAAATTGTCCTTTAAATCCCTCTTGAGAAATATAACTAGGTACCAGGTTTTCCTGAAAACCTGAAAGTACCCATCTTATTAACAAACCAGGGTCATGCCCACAAACCTCATCAAATTCCTACAGGGTATGAACAACTTTTCAGAGAGAGGAGAAAGGAAAATTAAAGTTAATTCCTGATGATTTTAGAGGACTTGTCTCCCAGGGATTCTGGATATTCCCATCCAGAACATCTCCTGTACCATTAAAGGAAGACAGATCTGGCAACCAGCAACCTGTTTTTATATTTCAAGTCACATTCTCTTCTGTAGCTTAAGATCTGCTGAAGCGTGAGAACATTTGAACCTCCAGTCTTTGGATCCATCGATCTCAAAACGGTCAAGACTGAGAGCAGCCAACCAGCTGTTTTCATTTGTCTCCTTTCACAGATGCTTACTAGGGCCTCTGCTAGCAAAGGTCTGCTCTGCCATAGCATCCCAATAAACTACACCCCACTATCCTAACACAGCCCTATTATTCCCAATCTTTCTGTTGGGGGGTGGAGGGCAGCCAGTGCAGAAGACATCCACCAGCTTTGTGCTAGCAAGTGAATCACCAGTAGAGAAGTCAGATCTCTTCTGGTGGTAGGGCATAAAAGGGCTCTTACTCAGGACAGAACCCTTTCTTCTAGGTCTACAAATCCACAGGCCTACAGGCCCATAAGTCTCACAAACATCTTCTAAATCTAACATAATTCATGGCTGCAATGACAATAAATTGAGATTCCTGAGCCCTCCCAGCTTAAAAACTTAAAAGTAGCTTAAAAGACAATGAGAAAAGTTGCAATTTTTGCAGCTCCATTTGAGGAGCTGCACATACCACACACAGGACTGGTTTTGACTGGCTGATCTTCCTAAGGTGAAATTCTCCAGAGTCAGCCCAGCCAGGAGTTCAGAATTATCTGTCTGCAACTTCTTAGCAAGTAAAGCCTGCCCTTCACGTCATCTAGAATTCTTTATGTGTTCATGAACCTGATTCCTCAATAACTGTACCAGGGTTTTCAGTTGCAGAGAAAATAAAACTGCATCCATGTTGAATTTTCTTTGGTTTCAGTCTCTCTCCCCACCTTTGACATCTTAATCCATATTAACCCAAAGCTTTCAAACTTTGCATACATGACAACCATTGTGACTAGAATCCCATCAAGTTTGTATTAATAGCCACTGAATACTTAAATGCGATATTGTGGGGAAGATCAGAGCTGTCATCATTGTTAATAGAAAGCAGAAAGCCTGTGAGATTTTCAGAGAATTATGTCAGGGCTTCCCCAGAGTCAGGTCCCTTTGGGCTTGTATTGCTGTGCATCAGGAAAGTCTCCAGGAAGAAGAAATAGCAATTCACATGACAAGGATACAAGAAATAAAATTCAGAAATCATTCTTGGTCTCTGTTCAGTTCTACAAGTCAGTAATTTCTACAAGTTACCTTTATTGTATATTTCCACTTCATAAATTGTTGAAATTGTTTTCAAGCACAAAATTGGAGGAGGTACTGTTATGGATACAATTTCTACTAGTTCCTAGATTACTTAATTCCAAGCACCCTGCAAGTCTCATCAGCAAGAAAACATCAGCATTTATATATATACAATATGCACAATAATTATATTAATTTTTATAATAAAATTTATTTCAAACTCCATAATTGTCATCATCACTGACCACACAACACCCTTTGCTTCATAAAACCCTTCACTGTCCATTTTCCAGCATTCAGACCGGCCCGGGGTGCTGCTGTTACTTTAACTGACCCCCTCAAGGGGTCAGTTCATTGTTTGATTCCTCTGAGCTTTGGCTGATGTCAGGTGTTTAGAGGTGGATGAATAGTGACAATAGCATAACACACATTTTGTGAAGAAATGACTTTTTGAAGGTCAGTTCCAGGAGCTTGAGTTTGAAATGCTATCTGAGTGAATACGGATTAAAGGAGAGGACTTGATTCTTGACCTATGGGCTTTTTGTGCTTGCTAATTTTGAAAGACACTTTAAAGCCTCTCCTGGAGGATCTTTCTTATTTCTGGTATCTTTTATCTAAAAAAGCATTTGATGTCACTTTTGCTTCAGAGAAATCATTTTTTGAGTTTGAAAGTGGGAAGAAGATTCCTCTGTTGGATGGCTTTGTTGCTGGGTCTTTGTGACTTCCTTAACTTTCAAACGCTAACTGTTCATATTTATAAATCTTGTCTGCTAGACAAGAGTGTTAGGTGTTTTCTAAGCAGCCATTTTGCTGTGAAATCCTACCTTGACACTTGCCCAGATGACACTGGCACCCAGCTGTGTAACTGCAATTTGAGAGCCATCAGCATTCAAAATTCATCTTTTCAAAGTTTTTCAAGACTTTGGTTAGTTACAAACTGTTTCCTTCACAAATACTATACAGCCAGTGTAAAATTTTCTTCTTGCAATATGTTGGTATTTCCGTTGTTTGTGTTTTGCCAGATCAGTAATGTAGAAATGGAACAGAAAAAGTAAAATGTGGAACAAAACATAAACCCATATAAAATATTCCATTTTCATTCTCTCAGTTTGGCAGCAAAGGCAACACAATAACTGGCACAAAGATGGCGTAATGAGAAATCACAAATATTATCCATGTGATTCACTTCCTAGTGTAAATAGTTTATCGTCTTATTAGAGCTTATTATTCCTGAGGTAAATTATTCTGAAAATAAAGTGGACAAAAACTCGTGCAGGTCACGTTGTTATGGAATCTGAATAGGGAACTGCAAGTTAAGTTCAGCTCTGTTCAAGTGGAGTTCAGGGTGCATCTTTTTTTTTTTTTTTTTGCTGTTTTTGTTCGGAAAGGGAGTCTACACAATTGCATTATCTTTCCTTCCCTTCCCACAAATAACTTCTGAACTCATCATCCTATTTCAATCCAACCTGAAATGCTGAAGATAACTGTGCTTCTCTACAACTCATGAGAATCAAAAGAGGAAGGAGAGCAGGGATAAGGTTAGTGTCTCTACTAAGGGAAAGCACAGTTTGGCTCCCCCACCCTCCATTGGGCTGGCTGGGCAGCATGTACCTTGCCCTGCAGCTTCCCTGCACCTTGGGGATGATGTCACATGGGAAGGGAGAGAGATTAATTCAGTTCAGGGATTAAGAAACAAAAGCATTAGATCTCATTAGCCCTGCTGCTCTTGGAACAACAAGCCCTCCTCCCTCCTGCCACCAATATGCCAGTTGGCTTTTCTTTTAATATATAATAATATTAGTCCTTTGTAGTTCTCAGTGCTATCTGGCAAGTCCTAAATTCTCTGATATTGAGGACCGGTTTGTGATTTTTTTTTTCCCCCACTCTTGCTCTGATAAGGAGTTGCTCACTTAAGTAGTCTCATTAAACCCACAATTCATCTAGGCCACCTGCTGTTTGCTTGAGCAAAGAATGCATAAAAGTGAGCAAGAGCTTTGGGAAAAGTAAAATTTCTACTTATAGAGTTCACACGCCCAGTGCTGCATATATTGTTAACAATGGCACTACAAACACTTCCCAAGAACATTTAGGACCAGATCCGTAGCTTTTTAACTCAATAAGAGTCTGATTTCACCAGAATTTTGGATCAGGGCCATCAAAAGCAAACTACTTATAGAATCCAGCCTTTTACAAGGTGAACGACTGCTAGTAGGTGTATCACCAACCTTCAGTATTTTAGCACCACACCCTGACATATGCGATTATTCATTATTCTGTGGGAAAAAGACCTTTATATGTAAATCCTGGGAATACAGCAGATTAAAATCAGGTAGGGTACTTAAACACATTTGTAATAATTAATAAAAAATTACAAACAGGTGAGAGAGGATAACTGCCTCTGAAACATTTATTCTACTAGTAATTTTATTACCATTGAATTCTTGCCAGCCAGGAAACACCTAGAGGCTCATGTTTCACACCCAGTATTGCAGAGGTGAAAAGGTGGAACATTCTGCCTTAACAAGTATGCAAAGAGCAACTTCAAGCGGAAACAAGTTTAGCACCCAGCTCTTACTGGCTCAGCCACAGAGAAACTCTCTATAATAACTCGCTTGGTTGCGCAGCTTCTGCGAGATCGTGAGCTGCTGCTTTGGATCTTGGCTGCAGGGAGGCATGCAGCATGCATGCACGCTTCCCAGATCCACTTGCCCTGTGAAGGTTTCCACTAACTGGCTACTTTTTCTGCCTGAATCCCTGCTATTTAAAAAAAAAAAAAAAATAAGAGACAGAAAAACATGTCACAAGTTTATATTTTAAGAGAGATAGATGAAGAGCTACATCATAATCATGCAGGGTGTTAACTACATCTTTTCTAAACCAGCAACAAAATGCTGTAGTGGAATAATTATTCATGTCTTAAAGAATAAATCCTTCTGTTGTAATATACTATACAACCCAGAGGCATAGTGATCTCTCCAGACGACAGTAATTCTCACTATCCTTATCAAAAATGACAGTTGTTCCTTTGAAGCAGATTGCCATGGTAAGGCACAAGCTGAAAAGCCAGTTTTGTTCTGTCACGATAGGAACCTATCCCAACTCTGCATATACTAACATCTTCCTTCTGTGAAAGCAAATAAAATAAATCTTTTCTGTTCCTCCCTGAGACTTGTACTTTTGTTCATTGTGCGTGAAGTTGGCTGGAAACCTGGATATACAGAATAGAGCATACAAGGTTGATTCAAACAAAGGGAGCACTGAAATATTCATTTGGGTTCAGCCAGATCCCTCGTTCACCTGCAACTATAGGGTCTTAGTCATGCCTTTATTATTTACTGTTGTGCTGTCTTTGGCTGGGATAGAGTTAATTTTCTTCATAGCAGTTGGTATGGGCTGTGTTTTGAATTTGTGCTGAAAACAGTGTTGGTAACACAGGGATGTTTCCGTTACTGCTGAACAGTGCTGACACAGAGTGAAGGCCCTTTCTGCTCCTCACACCACCCCAACAGTGAGTGGGCTGTGGGTGCACAAGAAGCTGAGAAGGGACACAGCTGGGACAGCTGACCCCAACTGACCAAAGGGATATTTCATACCATATGACATCATGCTCAGCATATAAAGCTGGGGGGAGAAGAAAAAGGGGGGACATTTGCAGTGATGGAGTTTGCCTTCCCAAGTAACCATTACATGTGACGAAGCCCTGCTTTCCTGGAGATGGCTGAACCTGCCTGATGATGGGAAGTGGTGAATGGATTCTTTGTTTTGTTCTGCTTGTGTGCATAGCTTTTGCTTTACCTGTTAAACTGTCTTTATCTCAACCCACAAGTTTTTCCACTTTTACTCTTCCGATTCTCTCCCCCATCCCAACCAGGGGGAGTGAGCGAGCAGCTGTGTGGTGCTTAGTTGCTGCCTGGGGTTAAACCACAACTCTCCAAAACGATCCCTATTTAGGAGTTCCAAATAAGCACCACACTTTAGGTATTTGTTGATTAATGTTGATACATTTACTTCTTCAGTACATGTTCTGTAATGGTGATAGAAAAAACCGTGTACCGATAAATTCATTAAATGGGACTCAGAATGTTTCTGTACTGTGCCTGACATCATCTCTGTCATGGAGAAGAATTGGGTTTTGGCTTTTGCTTTTTAAATACAAGGCCAAAGCATTGGCATTAATGCAGATAAAAATATTGGCACCAGTATTGACATTACTGCAGCTAGTACCACATAATCCTCCTGCCCAGAGTACTGGCACAGATGCAAGTAGATACACCTTGAAAGGAACTGGTTACAGACTGAAGTCTGTCCGATTTGGCCCAGGAAGAACAAGGTATAAAATAAGCACTAGCAAAATGGCATTTTGAAAGTCAGTCTGGATCATCTAGCTCTGCAAACTGCTCTTGTATTCTTTCCCTGGGCGAAATGAAAAAGTGGAAAATGAACACACTCTTGGGTATGATATATTCTCCTAATGATCATAGTCAAAGCATAGAAACTCGACACAGTTAACAGGGAAAAGAAAAGCCTTCTATTAAACCTATGGTAGCATGGAAAAAACAGATGTTTTGGGCACACAAAACCCTCTTAAGATAGAAATAGAAACTTTATATTTACATTATATTTGCAATTGCTCAGGCAGAGACTGGGAGTAATACCATGCTGCTGAGGTCACCAGTAACACCACAGTGAGCACAGACCTGTAGAAATCCAAAGGCCTCCAGTCATTCTTCAGAAAGGTTTCATGATTAAGGCAACTATGAATTTAAATAAATAAATAAATTGATAGATCTATTCACAAATAATTCATAGAGCAGGGAAAGACAAACTAATAAGATGATTCTAAGCTACATACATGGGTGGGAGAGAGCGAATTCATCTAGCTGCATGTGCATATTCATGATGTCACTCAGATTTAATTTGTACCAGGAAGGAAGGAGGAGACTTATCCCCTATCATCTTGCACATGGTGAGATCATTTTCATCTGCGCAAAGTGAACGTGGAGTCTTACTCCGTCAGAATTCTGCATTCCCACTTAAACATTTTACATCTACCACACACTGGTCTAACTGAGCAGACACACCATCACCTCAGGCATGTTGTCAGCCTGTGTATGGAGCTAGCCATGATTAACTAAAAGATATACTCCAAATTATTTTTATAAATAGGAAATGCGTAGCAGGGGTGTGGGGGGAGGATGGTGGCTTATGATAATAAAGGCTGATTAGTATTTTATATATATATATATAGGGAAAATTTATACTTTGTTATAATTTGTTAGCACTCTGGACACATCATTTTTCATCATGTACTTTGAATGAGAGAAAGATACACTTTATAAGAACCCTCCATGCTTATATTATAGCATCATTCTCTCTTAATAGCCTTCTGGCTATCCACATGCTTCATAGTAGAAATTATCTGCCAAAATCACTTAATGTTGAAGATATCATGGGACTGCAGGAAAAAGTCCACATTATAGTTTGTCTTCATTTCTTCTCCAATTTCTTTATTTTTCCATCAATCACAATAGTTGATTCCTTAATAGTGCCCTTGAGAATCCCTACCACGAAAGCAGAAAGTCCACAGACTGTCTCTCAGTCAGATGTTTCAAGCATACTCTGAGGATCTTGTAAATCTTCTCTAATACAGAATGGATCATTCAGGTCTCAAAATGTTTAGTATAATCTCTCCCCCAGTCAGCCTAAGGGACCATAATCCTCAGGGCTGCAGCCCTTCCCCTCATTTTCTGAGATTTTGAAAATGTCAAGGCTGATCTTAGATTCACACAGGGTTTTTTTCAAATAAGTTGCTTGACCTTTATGTTTCACAGGTATTCTGACTGATGCAAACCAATTACAAGGAAAGTTTGTCACCATTTTTTCCCCCCCCTGGTATTTTCATGATCTTTCCTGCTAGTGTCATCCAGAAGCAGCTTTTAAGACTTGTGACAATCTATAGCTATTGCTGATCTGACCTCAAACCATTCTGCAGCTGCAGACTATCTGTAGCTACAGTAGCTACAAGTTCCCTCCCAGCTGCATGCTCACAGAAGAAATTTCTTCTCTCATAACCTACAAGAAATAGATCAGTAGTAAGAATAATACCCGACTCCTGTGAAATGCTTTTCATTAACTGCTTTCATGGAGTTTTACAAAGGTGAGGAAATATTACTGCCATTTTTAATGGGAAAACTCAAGCACTGGGCAATGCTCGATGTCCAAGGTCATCCACTGGGTGAAGGGCAGAGCTGGATATACATACTTGGTTTTCCAAGGCTGAACATTGGATACTGTCCTTATTAACACAAGTCAGTGTTGTTCAGTAGATTAACCAATCAATCAAATAGTTATTCCATTTTCCACTTTAATACTGGTTCTGACACCTAGTCCCTTTAATAGCCTTGGTTAAGCTACTGAGAGGAATCACTTTGAATAGGCTAATGTCAAGGAGTTTTATAGGCTTTCATAATTTGCTTTCCAGTTCTTACATTTGCACAAGGATACACACATATAATATAACTTGTTTTTTAAATTGTGTAACTTACACTGACAAGCACTGATGGATGCAATCTGTAGTTTTGTACTCGCAACAAAATTTAAGGTTCAAAACCAGATCTTCCACTTTTCCAGATCTAAACATTCATGCACAGAACTACCGTTGAGAAATATGACCTAAAATGATGCCAGATGATACACAATAGTTGCCGATAAGTGTCTAAAACTTCATCTTATTATAAATTGCCATTTAAGTGTTCTAAAATAGGAGCAAACCTTCACAGACCACATTTTGAATAACATAATTCAGCTAAATATGCCAGGAGGATGGAGAAATTATCTCATTGACCCAAGATCCAAAACTGCTCCTCTATTTGCTTACTCTTGCTGAACACCAGTTAGTTATGTGTACAAAGAATACAAATCAGTTTTTCAATATTAAGGCCTGAGCAGGGTCTTTCAACAGTTTTCAGTGTCACTTTAATATTCTTCTGTCACACCATTGTGTTCAGGCAATGGATGCTTGTGCACATGGAGCATATGTGGCTCAGCAAAGCATTTCCCTAGATCTCAGTGCAATCAGCCTTTGACAGAGACACGCTCTTGATTATGCGTCCAGCAGCTGTGACACCATCACACCACTGATCTTTAGGAAGCATGTCTGCAACATGTTATGAATTCCAGGAAGGGTTACACACGTGACTTTTCCCTTTTCAGATGCCTCACTACAATAGGCAGAAGGCAGAAAGATAAGGACTACTGGAAGACAATCCGTAATTTTGCCCAGCATTCACTCTAGAAACACTATCTAAATATGATGGGATCATCTAAAGACTCTCAATGAGAACAGCTTACCTATTCAAATGTATAAGAACACTAATATTTCTGAAAATTCTCATCAACTTTTCTCATTATTGTCCCTATTCTATTGTCATTATTAAGCTTGTAAGCTAAGAGAAAGTCCTTCTATCAACAGCATTTCTAACGTGGCCATTACAGTAGTATTTGTAGACACTAGAGGAGGTTTGGATCTCTCCTTACATGCCTTGGTTAGATATGACGGAACTGATGGACTGACTGTAGAAAGCCTTGCAGCTATTTTTTCCTAGTGAACATACCTTGGGACACACTCTTTTCAATGGGTATATCCCCTTGAATTCCCATTACACGCTTTCAGTGGAGGTACGTGAGAAGTGGCAGGTAGCCTCCCAAAATTTCACATATACATTATCCCTTTTATAAACAGAGGGTTGTAAATACAAATACAGAAATAAACACCTATGTGAAAAGCACAGATTGTGAAAGGGGAAATATCTTTAGCAGGAGTATATTTTGCAAGTGTTTCTAATTCTATTACAGCCAAAGTTACTAAGCCATCATTCTGCAAAGGTGTAACACCTAGTGTGAGTGTCGTGGAGAACTGTGAAGTTTCCTCATACAGTATAGCACCATTACAGAAACACCTGTTAAAAATAACTTCAAGCTTATCCACTCTGAAGTATTCCTTAACCTTGAAAATGTTTCCTTTCTTACCTGATGCTTTAATACCTGCATTATGTTCCAGACCACAGCTGTGACAGCAAAAACATCATCTTTTTTTCCTGTTCTTCTGAGAAAGGATAGTAGTTCTCTTTAGTGACAAATAATTGCATCCACACCTGTAATAAACACACACAGAAGTGTGGCAAGTTGGGATGAAAAAATCTGCAGTGCAACATCTATTCATTCTGTGTCTGCCTCCCTGTCCTC
This sequence comes from Rhynochetos jubatus, assembly GCA_027574665.1. Taxonomy (NCBI): domain Eukaryota; kingdom Metazoa; phylum Chordata; class Aves; order Eurypygiformes; family Rhynochetidae; genus Rhynochetos; species Rhynochetos jubatus. The sequence goes on from CM050653.1 coordinate 45,739,673, forward strand.
ACCTAAGGGGTGACTGCCATGATCCTCTCCCACAGGTGGCACCATGTTGGTCTGTAGCAGTAAAGCCCCGCACTGGGGCAGCTCATCTTTCACCACGACACCCAATTCCACCCCAGTGTCCTACGACACTGCTGGGGTGGAACAGTAAACCCAAGTTCCAGCACATCCATGAATTGCTTCTAAAGAGAGGGGTGAGTTGTTTCCCAAGAGGGGTGAGAATTGAGCTGAATCAATTTAAAAATATCTGACCATCAAACAGGTCCTTGGTGACCAGAATGGATTAATTTTATCTGCTTCGGCTCATGCAGGAGCACAAAAGAATGAGATTTTCCTTGCAATAGTTTCCATAAGATTTTTCTCTTGTGTGAGGGGTTTGCGAACCAGCAAAACTCACACATCTGACTTCTACATAGTCTTCTTCACCTACTTGGTACGGCAGACATTTGAGAGGCAGGAGAAGTGAAGTGTGTTGAAAAAGAGTGGAGTCCTTCCACATGTTCACAGTTGCAAAATGCAAGGAGTTAGGGGCAAGTAAGGCAGGAGGCTGAGGCAGCTTGAGAAGCACGAAGCTTTTTACTTCTCACCCTTGTCCTGGTCATTGTTAATGCACAGTAGAGCCTGTCTTACAAAAGGTTTTCTTTGTGTATAATACATCATTTCTTTGTAGAGTCAATAACATCTCAGACCAAAGTAAAAACACCAACAGTATCTTTCCTAGGAATAGCACATTCTTGATTCTCATTCGCTCCTTTATCCACCAGCTGCTTTAACTGATTAGTCAAAGGCACACTCCTTGTTGACATCAACTGTGTGGCAAAAACAAGTGTATAAATGAATAATTATTTCCAACACTGGCAATGAGATTAAGCGCTTATTGGATTAAGAAAATAACAGGATTTAATGGGGTCATTTATGCTGCAACTCTAGTATAAAAATGTACAGTGCATGCATACATATCAGATTACTATATTTATAGTCCATCCAGCTATAACCATTTAAATATTTTATCTATCCACTAATACATTTCTGGTCTCTTCCTTTCTAATACGCTACAGGTGAGTGTCCTTGAGTATCTCTGTAGTGAACACGTGACAGTTGTTATCGCCATTAGTGGACAAGCATTTTTCAGTATGAGCTAATTTTGGTATCTTCTAACTTTCCTAGATCTGGGGAGCTGCCTTTTAAGCCTCAGGCATGTACAATCAATGCCTCTCTCACTGCTTCTCCCTCTGAACTTTGCTGGAGTCATCACAAGCTCTACCAATCTTCATTGCAGTGTCCCTACAGCTTCCTGGGGAAAAGAAAGGAACAGGAAGGGTGAACCCACATATGTAGCATTGTATTGGTTGTGTTTAGCAAGGTTTTGGTGTCAGGATGGCTGTAGGGGTGACCTATGTGAGAAAAGGCTGGGGGCTGCACCATGCTGGACACAGCCAGCTCCAGAAGACTCCACAATAGACCCACCACAGGACACAGCTGAGAGCCCATCAGAGGAGTCTGTGGTGCATCTGTGAAAACATACTTAGAAAAGGGCAGAAAACACTGGACAGGCAGAGGAGGAGGAGGGGGATGAAGAGTGAGAAACAACAGAGGATACACTGAGGTCAGAGGAGGTTCTTCAGGCACCAGAGCAGATAATCTTCAGCAGCTTGAGCAGAGGACCACACCAGAGCAGATGGATTCTTGAAGGAAATGCAGCCCATGGAGAGCCCACACTGGAACAGGTTTGTGCCTGAAGGATTCCAGCCTGTGGAGAGGACCCACACTGGAACAGGGGAAAAGTGTGAGGAGCAAGGAGTAGCAGAGAGAAACTGGCATGTATTGACCGTAACCTACATTCCCCATACTCCCTGGAACACTCAGCAGGGCAGTGAGGTGTTAGGAATGGAGGCGTGAAGTTGAGCCTAGAAAAGGGGGAAGGAAAGGTGTTGTTTTAATGTTTGTATTCTTGTTTCTCACTACCTCAATCTATTTCAACTGGCAATAAATTAAATGAATATCCCCAAGTTGAGTCTGTTTTGATGGTGATGGTAACTGGTGAGCGATCTCCCTGTCCTTAACGTACAAGCTCTCTCATTCTTGTTTTTTGTCTTTTTTTCTCCCTTTGTCCTGCTGAGAAGGACACTGACATTTGGCAGTGCACCAAGATTAACCTGTCACACCATTTGCAACTTCTAGATTGAGTTTTTCAAACACTGTGATCTACAGTGGCTTCGTGTTATTGCATGCATCTCTTTTCCTGTCTAATCTGTGAAAGAATGATCCTGAGTATCTGTTCCATATTGGTAAGATCAGTATGAACATCTGAATAGTGAAATAATAACCTGCTTTTTTCCAGTCTAGGTTGCAGAGCAATAAACTTCCTGAAGCCACCTTGATCTGGAGTTGGACAGGAGAGTCAAAAGCTAGATGGTGCTGGAAACTGTAGGAGGATCAAACTAAAAAGAGGTGTCCCAAAAAAAATGTCTGCATCCCAAAGAATACCCTTATGTGTAGAAGCAATCAAGACTGGGAATAGCAGTAGGTATTTCCCTGTTTTGAATTCCTATCTTTTTACTTGTCTAAAGAAAGCTTGGTTTACATTCCACCTGAAATCAGCCTTCTGCATGCTTAATCTGCTACGTGTCTTTTAAAAAGATGTACCTGGCTGCTCAAATTCCTGGAAAACAAGCACTGCAGGATCCTGCTTATAAGTGACAGAAAACTAGTATTGTTTTCCAGGAACAGATTTAAAGTAAAGAATAAGTAACGAAAGTTGTATGATAATTGATTTTTCCATTCACAGAACATTCAGACAAAATAAAAAATGTTGAGAAAACCTAAAGTTAAGAACTTTTTTTAACTACACAAAATATTTAACCCAAAGCAGAAATTTTATTGTGATTTTGAGTTTCTTTACTTTTTAAAAATATATTTCAAGGAAAATTGAAAATGTATAGTATTTTCAAACTCGAAAATGATACTACATAAAGTATTGCAATAAAACCCACAAAATTATCTTTCCAGTTTATTATCAGGAGTTTAAGGAAAGTTACTTTTTGGTTGGTTGGTTTCAACAAGTAACTTGACAAAAAGGAATCAAATTTTCGGTGTTGTTTGGTACTGCTGAACCTGCCTTTTTCATGTATATGAAAAATACATACACAGTATCAGATGAAAAATATTGAAACTCTACCTGGAGCCAGACACACTCTACCTGGAGTGTTAAAGCTTTGGAGCCACCATGAGGTAGTAGTCTGGGGAAGACTGAGGGATGGATCAGCACTTCTTATTGATCCCAGTAATGTTGCCTCTGTCTTTGAATACCAGACAAAGCTATAAACCATATGATGAAAGTAAATTTAAAAAAAAGAACAAATATGCCTTTTGATGTCTTTTTATTTAGGTAAAGCTTCCAACAAAGTAAAAGAGACTACATCTTATCCTCTTGGGAACTAAACGTATAATTTAATTAATATTGATCTTATTTTTTAAGCTTTGTGAACAAAACAAAAAGCCTGGCCAAGGAAGCAGACAACATAGCATGACAAAGTGATCACTCCAAATCTGGATTCAACAGGCATAGTCAATATTAAAGAGTTACCAAAACCATTTTCCCCTCTTATTGCTACAGATGACACACCTCTCACATCTGAACCATCACACAGCCTCAGGCTGTGCAAGGGCAACAGTTAAAGACTGGGCCCTGCTTAGAAGCATATACTTAGCTTTAAGAAAAGGGATGGTCTTATAAAGTCTAGGAAAATGCTCTCATCCTGAGAGCTGAGCATGTATCTAACCTCACTGTGAGTTCCTAGAAAATTCCTGCCTCTCACAAGCTTAATTAGTGTCATGTGTACATGGTTAGGCCAGACTGACCCAAGAAGTGGTCTACAAGAGGTACTCCTCATCTGGCAGCCTGAGTTTTCCACAGAGCGAATGGGAGCAGTTTTGGGTGTAGAAAGGCATGACTGACTCGCATCCCCAGACGACTGCTTTACTGCAAGGAAATGGGGATGAAGTAGAGAAAAGGAGGATGCACAACCCGTTCCCATACACCACCCCTGAAACATGCTGTCATATCTGAGGGAGGGAGTAAGACAGGCAGCAACACTTCTAACAGCTCACAGTCAAAATGGGTGGAGGAGGAAGGAGGAGGCAGAGGTGGAGCTGCTTCCATGTTTTAGCAAAGAAGTAAGGGGGAGTAACCTGGCCACAGCCTGCTGTGTGTGGGACAGGACAGGAAGGAATCTGGAAAAGAAGGACACAGACCGTCCGCTCACCCAGCACCCAGAAATGCAGCAGAAATCCTGACCTTTGAGAAGGTCCTGAAGTGGGATCCTGTTCCTGAAGTTGCCAAGGCCAGACCATGCTGAACTAGGACAAGCTCTTTCACCCTGTGTTTGTGGGCCTACTTCTCATCCTCTGCAGCATGGGATTTGCATGTACTGACTGCAGTCAGCGCTGAATCCCACACCTCATCTGTGGTTGAAGTAACTGTGGCTGGATCAAGTGAAACCACTTGTAAAATTTTCTGGCTTTCTTTACCCAAATATAAGGAGCTTCATTTTGTGAAAGTATCTTTTTCCTTTGTGATTTTGCTAGTAAAGCATGATGTTATTCACAAAATATGTAGCCAAAGTCAATTCCCTCACTTTCATGCATTTCTCCTGTATAAAACAACATGAGCTATTCCGGCTACCTGTACATACTGCAAAGCCCACAAACAGTTTTGCCTAGGAAAGGAATACAGTTGTGGCAACCAGTCTCCTACTGGTGGAAGGCAAAACTGCTGCCAAGGCAGGGCTCTCAACTGCAAGTGAAGGTACCACCATGTCAAGGTCATCTCTTTCGTCCATGATGTGAAACACGTTCCCCTCCCATCAGACTCTCCTACTGATAAATCCCCAACTCAGACTCGTGGGCAAAGCTAGTCTTAGCAGTACAGTGAGTTCTCCTGACAACAAACGGTTTTCATGGCTGCTGGGTTTTCTTTTTTACCATAAGAATGGTGTCTTGGAGTTTTTGTACTTGCTCAGGCACTCTGTATATGAAACAGCTACAGACATGCATGTCTGATCACCCTGTTCACTCCCCCCAAAATCTTACCACATCCACCTGGTCACTGACTGAATGAACTGACTGAATTTCCCCCTTCTCGGGATCAAATCAGAAGGGGAATAGTTTGTCTGATAGTCTGTTCCATATCATCATACTAGACAGTACCCAGGTCCCACCCCCATAATTTGTTTCCGAGTTCAAAATCACTGTTGTCTAAAGGGAGGCAATGTGTTCTCAGTAGTGCACAAGCATTGGTTCTCATACTCTCGGTCTGTGATTCAATCTAAATACATTCTTTGGATTGTATTGTCCAATCTTTCTCTGTTTCCTTTTTAAAATCCAAAATAAATATATAATGGTATGATAGCGTGAATTGTTTTACACAAGTAAGTCTCATGGACAGAAGTTGGGAAATCCATAATTGTGGTTTCTGTGACTAATCTACCCAAAGATATGTCATAAAACCCTCTACATATCCAGTGTTCAGTACATAATGTTGTATGCTGTTTCAGTACACACATTCAAATAACAACAAAGTAAAATAACTTAAGGAGGTTTTCTGCACTTTACATTACATGAATTTAATGTTTGTTTTCCATTACATGTGTACATTTTTATACGTGCATTTGCTGTGCAAACCTAGGGGACACAGCTTTTATGAAAACCTGAGGTAAACACACTGTGTGCTATTCTATTTATATACACACCACACAAACACATACCTGTGCATGTACACTCACTCCTGTCTACATCAGTGACCGAAGCTGAAAATAAAATCATTTTTCATGTTGCCTGTGCCTATATCACACTGATATTGCAAATACCTTCCCAGCCTGCAGCTGTCTTATATATGAGGATTCCTGAGCTCAGCATGGAATTTCTACTTTTCAGCTTTTTATTCCAACAAATACATGAAAACAAACAAGTTATGCATAACTCAGAATAATCTGATCTTTTACATCTTCTCTATCTTTACTCTTTTCCTGTCTGAAGACCTCTTGTCATATTTTCCTACTTTTTTCCCACTATCCTCTTTACTGAGCTCCTCACATCTGTCCTCTTCCAAATGTTTCCTATGTTTTTAATCAGATCATCCATGCAGAGGCATAGATGTGATCACATACCTCATTTCTCGTCACACTGATAAGAAGAGGAAATACTTTGAAGACATCATCATCACCCACACAACAATGTCTTCCCTTCCCAGAAAATCTCCTCTCAGATCACTACAGATGGTCCCAGTCTCAGGCTTCCTTTAAACACTTCTCCTTGCACTCAATTGTCCCTTGTTTTCAAAAATGCTCTCTTCACTCTGTGTGTAGGGGATCCATTTCTACTTACAGTAATCCATGTATATTTGGTGGCCAAAATTCACAAATATCATTCCAGTATCCAGGTTTGAGGCAACTTATCTCAAGAAAGCTGATTTAGATCAGAGCAGCCTCTCTGCTGAAAAGATGTCATATCGTCACTTCATTTCCTCCACTGGCTTCCCGTTGCAGGCAAGGTCATATTCAAGATTATAGCCTGCATTTTCAAATCCACTTATATAACTAGTCTGCTTTGTCCTCTGCGATCATGACACTGCATCAGCTACTCTCCAGATGTGAACAAAGTGTCTCTCTCGGTGCAGAAACTTGTTAGTGCAGGAGACAGAACTTGGCCGGCAGCTGGTGCGCATAGCTAGACAGGAATGCACGTCTGGTACGCACGAGAGGACCACAGACTCATCACCTCAAACACAACGTATACCCCACCGCATATCCCACAGCATACATCCCACTGCGTATCCCTAAAGAAATACTTCACAACCAAACGGTCTGAAACTAAAGCCAGCCATAAAATGTACAGACAGAGGGGTGTCCACAAATATCTTTGCAAGTATAAATGGCAGACTAAAAACATAAGTTGCTTTATTCACAAAGGATAAGGTTTTAACAAATATACCCAAAATATATTGTTAGATTGCTTAAACCTGGCCCAAAATGCAAACCCTTTGTCATGCAGATCGTGTCCATGCTGCCCACACATGGGCAAATGCCTATAGGCCAACCACGGGTCAAATACGTCAGTGGCCGTCGGACTGAATGAACCCTCATCCCACTGTGCTCCTTGAAAGTGCTTATGTATGCATTACTTTGTGACTGAAAGCGGTGTGATCTGGACATAGATTTGCACAGTTTGCACAGTTTGCTTAAAATCTCTTACACAGGTTTTAACTTGTGCCTTAATTCCTGGTTTCATATTCATTTTTCACTAGCTTGAACATAAGAGCAAAAAAATATGAGTCAGTCAGTAAGAGTTTGTTCCTTCATAACTAGGAGCTCAGATTTCAGACATAGGATCTGCTTCGGCTTTTGTAGAACTTGAACAAATTTACATTGTGACAAGTGATGTCATACAGCTGAAGGACATAAATGTCAATATGTGATGTATGGTTTGATATAGTCACAGACTCAAAAAAGAACTGTAGTAGGGAAACTGGAGTGATTAGTTTTTCATTACCCTGGAGAATCTTCATCCCACATTTACCTCAACAGGAGCTGCATGTGCTCTGCCCTTTCCAGAATCGGGTCCCTATTATAGCCCTGTTGTTCCAAGGACAGAAACACAACCTGAGTGATCTCCTTCATATATGGGAGGATTTACTTGAAATATTTGTGAACAAATGGTCTCGTATATTTTCTGCCTTCAAGAAATGTACAAAGCAATCTGTAAGGATGTATTAATTACTTGTTTCTCATAAGCTGTGGGATTCTGTAGCATCCTTCATGTACTTGGAGGTTGGAAGCTGTTTGTGTTACCAGTTAAGCCCACCACAACGAAATCAGTATGAGGTTAGAGTTGTAGGTTCAGAAGCCATCAGCAAAACGGAGCTGGGCTGTGTTATCTTTTTGGTATCATTTCCACCAATGCATATGAGATGAGGTCTCCCTCAGCTCTTTCTAGTCTTTTCCACTCCAGCCTCCAGTTCCAGCTTCTCAGAGGGTGGTTTGTGTGGCCCACAAGAGGTGAAAACAGTGTGATGATCATGAGTCTCTCCACCTCTGCAGGAAGGGATGAACCTAAATGGAAAGTCTGCCCTTGCTGTCGATACAGTGCGTACAGTTTGTCCTTGAGATAAGACTTTCAATTATGACTGAGGGCTCCCATTCACACAAGTGCCTCCACACTCAGCTGCCCAGGAGTCTGTTGCCCTTTGACATCATCTCAGACAAAATACACTAACATAAAACTGGTTTCTGCCCTGAACCACATTACAACTATTTCTCCAAACAATGCTTTTGCCTAACTCAATCTAAAAAAATGACCTTTTATTTTAATGTGCATCCAGTTTCCTTAATGTTGCATCCAGAGCAAGGATGTGTTACGGAGAGGGTTTTGAGATCCATTTTCTGACTTCTAAGTTAAATAAGCACTTTTAATACAACCAAAGTAGCAGTGTGTCAGTGGAAACACTACTTGTGCAGGGAAGGTGTCTTAAGAGAAAAATCAGAAAAATTCTCTAAATAACACTGGTATGCAAAATGGTATGAAACTATAATAAAAATACAGCTATTTAAAGGAAGAGGACATTAGTATTACTGGATGCAGAAAGAAAACTGATACACATGCCTATCAATATGATGTTTAACCTCTTGGAAATCGGTTAAATCAACACTGTGGCTGAAACTATTAATCTAAAACAAAGTGATACCACTTCAAATGCACAAATAGGCAAATTCTGATAATAGAGCTGCTTCTCTGGTCCACAGTTTCTTGCCACACTCTATACTTCAGGGTTGCTTGAGCAAAGTGAAAGGATACAGTGGGAATAGGAATGCTTAATCTCAAAGGCAGCTGTATTTTTAAATATATTTTTTAGCTCTTCATAATGTATTTGCCTGTGTCAGGAGACTTAAATATTTAAACAGGGTGACAAAGTTCATTTCAACCTCAATGACAGTCAAACCCCCTGACATCCCCCTTTTGTAACGTGAGCAGAATTTTCTTCATAGAAATAGCCTATCTCAGAGGAGCAAGGGGGAAAAAAACCCACTTTGGTTTCAACTTTCAAAGCCCTGAAAGGTTTTGCAGTGTCTCTCTCACCTTTACCTTGTTTAGTCACCCCACCCTTTTCCTACCGGTAGTCATTTATTTTTCAAACCAAGCTCCACACGCACGCAGACCATGCCAGCGAGAGGAGGCCAGCGTCAACCTGTGACCTCCCAGGGGACCAGGCGCTTCAGCCTCATCTCAAGCCTAAATCTTCCCGGGGCAGCTTGGGCCACCGCCTTCTCTCCCGAGCACAGTTTTCAGGTCGGCCGGAGGGGTGTGTCTGTCCTCAGGCAGACCCAGGAATGAGCAAGCGCCTTTAAAATGTGACAGAACAAGAAAAGCGGATTTGTTTCCTCACCCGGCGCGGCCGCCGGGGCTGCAGCGGGCGCCGGGTCACCCCTCACGGAGCCATCTCGTGGTCCGCCATGGGAACGGCAAGCGGCGGGGCCCAGCCTTCGCCTCAGGCCTCCGCACGTCCCCCCCCGCGTCTCTCCTTCCCCAGGAGACGTGATAATCCATCCCCGTTTGGGCTTTCCTGCACCCACATGTACCCGTGCATCTGCTCGGTGCTCGCCGTGCCCTCAGCGTACCCCGCTTTCAGAGTTTGGCAAGAGCCGGAGGCAATGGCAGTGTTGGGGCACTGAAACACTGAGGGGAAGGCAGAGCAGTGTAGCAGGAAAAAAGCTCTTACTTGGATGAGGGAAGATAATGGTTGCCCTCAGCTTGGCTGCTTCTGTGTCCCTGTCACCACCAGCCTGAGAGGAGAGACAGGACAGAGCTTTCCTTAGCCCCATCCTCTCACCATCCCCATCCGGGTAAAAGGGAAGGAGTGTCCTTGGCTTGGAAAAGACCATTCAGCGGAAAGGAAAATGTATTTGTTAGGTGAAAAGTGCTTTATGGTGAACAATATAAAGGCATGAAAAAGGTCGTGTGTTTTGCATGGAGAGTTAGTAGCAATCATGCTGACAAATACTAACTGTAAGGGGAAATAACACCTCATGAATGGAGGAGTCAAAAAGAGTTTAATCTGCTGAAAGGGCATGACTTTGGGGGTTTTTTGTTGTTTTTTTGGTGTTCTTTTCTACCAGTAACAAGCAGTGGGTTCGTGGAGGGGCTGAGAGGAACAGGGCAGGAAGAGAATAGCCTGGAGCTCACCTCTTGCTGTTTATCTCAACTCACAGTGGGGGCCAGCGTGGAAACCCCGGGGCAGTGCGCAGAAAGGAAACAGAAACCAACCCACTCACGAGCGCACCTGAGTGCTCGCAGTGCGGTTCTTCGCATGGTGAATCGGAAAGCACAAGGAAATGGGACAATGGGAAAATCATGCCCTGTGCTCTTCCAGAGCGTTGCAGACCAGTGCCCTGCCAGATCTGTTTTTCCAGCACCGGGGTGTAAAAGATGGCTCCTTACACACCACACGGCTAAGTCAGGAGTCCCTCAGACCCCATGTCCTCAAGCACGAGAATGACTGAAGCAGCTGATTACCCGCTATTTTGACATTTAGGTCCACCTTGGCCTCTTCTTTCTCTTTCCACCTTAGCTCTTTCCTTCCATAATCAGCCAAAACAGACACAGTCTTTCACACAGTGGGCAAGTTTTTAATTATGTCCAGTGGGAAATGAAACAGTCACTGTCTCCCTGCTGTACAGCCATGTCACTGGATAGGGGAGAGAGGGGGCAGCAGAGGCTGCCTGCCAGGAAATTCAGCTTCCCGTGCTGGCAGGGAGGTGAAGGAAATAAGTTTGTCCTTCCCACTCCACTTCCAACTTGCCATATGCAACAGCCATTGTGGCTAAACAAGAACAAGAGGATCTTGTTGTTCTCTGGAATATTACTCTAGAAACAAAGCAAGTCTGATGGCATGTTCCTACCTCTCTGCAGATGGTTTAAAGGCCATATTTGTGTCTGCCCTTCCATTGTGCTTGTGCAAGTGTTTGTGGAGCTGCTTAGTAAAGCGGCAATTGAAACGTTTTGAAAACAAAGAAAGAGTGATTTTCCATAAAACGTTTTGATCCATTACATTGCCTCATGGAGCTGTTGGAATAAACAGAAAGAAGAGAGCAAAGGAGACACAGCAGCTTTCAGCCAGCTTTCCCAAGACAAAATGTCTCCTTGTCTCCACCATTGCTGAACCATCAGAGTCACAGTAAATAGGAAAAATGTTCCTTTCATTCCTGTGTGTGACACAGAGATGTGGGCTTCAAATCCCTGCTTGGTGACCCTCAGGGAGTCCTACAAGCTCCATGGAGCCTCAGCCCGCCACCTGCAAAAACCAGCTTCCCTGTCTGAGACAACAAGCAACCAAAAGACTATGACATAGGCTGACATAGTTAAAATGGAGCCCATAAAAGCACTGGAGCTAGAAATTCCTCTGCCACCCTCAGGCAAAGGGTTCTGGGGAGGATTTCTGGCTCTGAGAGATGGCGACCACCCAGGCCGTCACAGCAAGCTGGCACAGGGCAGCTACGTCAGCATGGCACTGTGCCCAGCTCGTCAGCTCTTCCGAGAGAGTTTCCTCACTGCCCTGGGTCACGTCTTTCTCACGAAGATTTTACAGGAATGTCATAACTATACATCCTCCCATATGTACAGTTAAGAATTAGAGCTTTACTAACCCTGCGTAATTATTAACATGAGAGTAATTAGATAGAAAGTTCAAATAGCTTGTTATTAAAAGACCAATGCAGAACATAAAAATTTACCAATTGGCATAAGAAATCTTGATTCCAGAATACTAAAAACCATAACCTATGCAGTGTTTAGTTTATGTCATATGATTTATGCTATGGAAAGTGTTTTTCAAATTCCATCTGTCCTGTGCTATCTGTGAACATTATAATTCATCATGTAGGTCTACAGGTAAAAGGGAAGTGACACCTAGTGTGGCTGGTTTTGCCTAGTCCCACACTTTTCTGATCAGACCTTAGAATATTATTTTAAGTTCAGCTAAAACATTAATTGGAGATTCTGATTTATAGCTAATTTTTTTTCTTTTTTTTTTCCCATCATTGAACTGATAAAGTATGCTATAATGAGAACTTTCTGGATGATAGATGTCATTCTCCTGAGCGGTGCTATTAGCACTTGTCCAGTTTCAGGAATATATATTAAAGAAAAAAAAAGACACACATATGGCTTGGTGTAATTATGTAGCCCTTCAGAGTAAAAAAGCTATTTAAGAGAACACAGCTTCATAACTCTATGTTTATCTCCTTTTAATTTCTATTACTTTTTCCAAGTCTGTCAGCTTTACATATAATTTTACATTTTGTCAAATGAAGTTGATAACACCAATTTCACAGAAATAAAGGCCAACACTCATAAACTACAGTAACAAGCCAACACATGCCTGCATCTTTGAATGGGAAGGGGGATAATAAAAAGGCCTTGTTTTGGTAGGCAAACAAATTTCAGTTCGCATTTCACAAGGGATTATCATTAGTCTTGCGTAAACTCAATGTCTGTGAACATCTTTCATTATTCTAATGGTCCACAGGTTTTGCAGAGCTAGTTTGACTTTGCAGACTTTAATAGAATTTAAAACTTTCGTTTGTTTGTTTTTCCCTGAGTAAGAATTACAACTGTACTGTAACTTAGCACATAGGAAAAAACACACCGCTACCTCATGTGCCAGGTATTTCTTTGGACCGTGGATAGAAGGTATTACTAGTATTCCTTTCAGATCCTTTGACGATACTATCATCTAATCCATTCTTCACACTATGTTCATATTCGTTTTCCCATGCCTCTTTCTTCTTTTTAACTTCCCTTATTTTATCATTAGATATTATTCTATGTGATCATCTTCTGAAAAGAACAAGAAGCTAATAATATTTCATGATTAGAAATGGTCTTTGAATGGGCTTGTAATGAGGTAAAATGAGATCACCCATCTCTAGTTGTTTTGTATACAATATTCACCTAATAGCAAGAAATACCTTGACAGAATCCACTTAATTAAAACATTCAACAAACTGTGAGCCTGTAGTAGCTGGATTTACAGATTTACATAGTACTGTACCTTAAAGAGTGGTTGGGTTGAATTCTAGGGTAAAAGTTGGTGTGATTTATGCTTTCTTTTGCCCAAGTGTGTTAGATAGATAGTCTTTGCTCCCTTTTAGTGGGCTTAAATGCCTTCAGACTTACTTAATTACCCAAAATCATCTTGAATCACAATCACTGACTGCGTATGACTTAGTTACATTCTTTTCCCTTTACATGAATCCTCCACCCTTGGTCTATTTTGCTACAAAAAGCTTTGACAAGGTTACCGTGTAATTCACAGGATCTGCTGTTGTTACACTAATCAACACCTAGTGAATAGGGCAAATATTAAAGAATTCTTACACTGTTGCAGAAATCAATTACAATTTCTTTGAGAGCAGCTGTAGGTTTTGCAGACCTTCTCATTGAAAGTTACTACAGCTCTTCTGTGGGGAGAGAGATATTCATTTTATTAAAAATGTCCAAAAGGAAAGCAGGTATTGTAAATAAACAAAATGAAAACATCGTTTCATTGGAATATCCATGGCCCTTAACCACAGATGATCTAAAATTTGAGGGAAACTTTCCTTAACTGGCATGTACAATGTAAATCAAGCCACAAGCACAAGCCTGCCCAAGCGTGTACCAGCCATTGTTTGTAAAAGTGAAAAGAAAATGATCACATTGAGAAAGGAAAAACACATCTTTGGTGTCAACCTTTCTGCAGACTTCTCCGTAGCTGTAACTGCTGCTCTTCCCATTTTCCAGAGAGGTGTGCTGGACAACAAGGAACAGGAGAGGACCTGGAATAAGTGGTACATCTGTTTGAAGCTGCAGGCAGCAGCTGAGCTGGGTTCAAATGAGTTCGTTGATGGTAATTCTTGAAATGACTTATTCTAGGTGGTGTACTTTGATTAACTCCTTGAAAAGAGTTACATTTAGATTTTATGGGGCAGGAACTGACAGTCATTCTGCAATAGCGTGGAAGTTTATAGTTTACTCAGCAAAAGCTTGCATGCTGGTGTAATTTAGAAATGTTGGTCACCTCAGTACTTGAGAATCCATTCTTGCCGGATTCTCTTAGTTCTCTGGAACGGAAATTAATTGCATATTTTCAGAGTTTGAATTTCACTTATTATTCGTCGTATTCATAGAACCATGATCTGAACAAGGTCTTCACTGTTCAGTTAACAGTTATGAACTCTCAGCAGGCTGTCCCTGACCCAGCAAACTCATATAGTTTACTGATAAACTCAGGGTCTCTGTCTTGAGGAACTGACACAACTGATCCAAAGCTCTCTGATTCCTAGAGAAGACCCTTACTGACCTCAGTGGGCTGTGGATGAAGCTGTAGTTTCAGACATGCCAGAATACAAGAGGGCAATGAAAAACCAGAATGGGTATTAGTACCATGACCTTAATATTGCATATTAAACTTTTTTAGACACATGGTATAAAATCATTAAAAACACATTTCTACACATGCATGCAGTATCAAATTTCAGTCATGGTTGCTGAAGAACTGCAACCACTAGAAAAGACAGACAGCATAATCTTAGTCTGTAAGGAACCAGAAAGCTGCTCACAACTGCATGTGTCAGAGAAGACCTTGTTAGCTGTATGAGGAAGAGAAGTGATGCACTGTCAGTGTCGGCTCAGTCACAGAGCCGTTGACCAGACGGCAGCTATATCCTCATCTCTACCTGTCTCCTGTATTACGTGGGCCATACATATTTTTGTTGATGTAAAACATTCCCAAAGGCCTGCTTTATTCCTTAAGGATCTGAGGTTCCTCTTTTCCACCATCTTTTGGGAATGTAGGAGGCAAATAATATTATTTCCATGATATTCCACATGCCCACATCCCTGTGTTGTCAGTTTGTAGTAAATGCAGATCGTTTAGCACAATGTACTTCACCTGCCAGAGGAAAACGTGAATCCAGTTGAGCCACTTAGATCACACTAGGCTGGAAATGGCAGACAGTGGATCTTCAGACATCCGAGGTGTATACTAGAGCAATAGGAACCAGAATAGATCTACCTGGTTTTGTTGCTGTTGTGATAATGTTGCTAGCTTGTGAAAGAAAAGGTGATACAGACCAGCATTTCTTAGCATTGCATTGGCCGTTACAATGTTTAATTGCAAACATTCATTTCCACTTACACAAGGAAGGAGTCAAACAACGTAGGGGTAATACAAACAGCAAAGAAATAGTCACAGGTGAGTGTAATTGTTATATAGGTTTAAATGACAAGTGTGGTAGTGGCACAACACAAGGAAGTGCTTGGTTTTTCCAAAAAAGTGTTTGTTAGGCTCTCCATTGATTTAAAGACACTGAAAAACTGTAGTCTTGGAAGTACTTGCAGAAAGTTAAGCAAATATCTCATTGTTTGCATATATGTGAGGAGGTACATCATTGTCAAAATTACCTGATAGCCTGCATTTTACAAGTAATGAACTCTGTGCATATTAGCACATTCTTTTCATAGAGAAACACAGACAGCATCATCTTCCTGTGAATCATTATTTGCTGCAAGAAGCTTCAAGTGTCATCAGGAATTGACAAAATTAAAGTTTCTCCAATGTTTTCCAGCTTCCCATAAAGCCATCCTACAGGATCTTTGTTATTTCTTCCACAGGGAATAAATTTTGTGCTGTTCCTTTCTGAAAAGTTCTTTCTCTCCTGTGCATCCCATAAGCAGTGGTAGTGAAAGTACTTTAGGTATCCAAAGTCATGTACGCAATTTAAAAGAAACAACCTACCAGGAAACAAAGGGCAGGGTAAGAGCTGGCTGTTTGTGCCGCCTATTGTGCAAAAAATGGGGTCCATAAGCAGGTATTTTCCGCTCTTTCACAGGTGGTTTGTTACATGATGCTCATCACTGTTGCCTACATGTTGTTGGTTAAGCCATTCTTATGAGTTTTGCTGTAAAATTTCTCCTCCAAATGTCTGTGAAGGGCAAACAGTGATTAAATCAGTACCTCTGAGAGGTGGAAACCCTGAGGCCACATCAAAATTAGGCTTGGTGACCAATACCTGACGACTCAGATTAAACTGTGTTTTTCAGAGAACCACATTGGAAAACAACGCAAAAGCAAAGGCTTTTCTTTCCTCCTTGCTCTTATGGCTTAAAGTTATACAGAAAAAATGAGTTACAGTGTGATGACCTGGCTACGCTGTGGTTCATTCCCAGTAACCAGAGAAAAACTTTATCTGACCTTATGCATGTGTGGGGGGAGCTGTGAAAAAGCATGTATCACTTCTGGTAGAGAATGCATCCTGACTGCAAAAAGGTTAATGAAAGTAAAGCCCAGGCTGTAACCTGCCCTCCCTGGTTACTGCAGCTGCTCATCTTATGAAAAGGGCCTCTTGTTTAGGACTAGAAGGGATTTGGTGCAAAAATATTAGGGAGGGATGCAAGTTGTCATTAAATGATACAGAGGAGTTGGCAGTGAAGAAACTTTCTGTTTCCTCCTTCCCACTCCCCACTTCACAGTTTGCCTCCTTCTAGTTGTGCCGACACAACTAGATGTCGGGCTGTGAGATAAACCAGATCCGTGAAATGATCCAAGTAAAAATAACCCTTCTGACTGTCTTACGACTGAAGTTATTACTCTTGCAGAGCTCTTGGAGATGAAATTTAATGCTTATTTTATTTAAAATAAATAAGACAAAAATGAGTAATTGTCTTATCAGAAAAACACTACTGTTAAGCATTATAAAGCAGTGCAACATGCCTTTTCCAATTCATAGATTTTTTTTTTTTACAGCCAGAAGGGACTAGATGTTATGAAGATGATTTCAAGTTCATGGTGAATAAATGAATTGAATTTTGAGTGAGAAGTAAAAATTGACACCCTAAATTTACAACTATATTGGCAGGATACCTAAAAATGCAAGACTGCTTATTTTAAAAAGAGAAAGAGAGTGAGAGCTAACCTTAATAACGAGAAAACATGCAAGACCAAGTGTAAGTTTTTCAAAGATAAATTTATCCCACTTATATATTACTGCTGCTTGCTAAAGCTGTCTCTACCTATTTTGAATAGATTCTTGAAAAAACACGCTAAATAATAGAAATGAAAAGGTGTGCCTTTCATACAAGTGAAGCAGGGAACAAGAGACTAAGCAGATTACCTAATAGTCGATGTCTGTCTAAATGCTTTGCAGGGATATCTGTAAAAGCTAGTGCTCAATGTTACGCAAAAGAGATGGAAGGTCATGGGACAGCTCACTCAGTAACATGGCAGCGGCATCTTTGTTGCTAAACTACTTGTGCAACGTTCACTGTATTATGACTCTGCTACTTTTACAAAATGCATATTATGGTATTTATGCTAAAACACTTTCTCAAAGAGTTGTCTGTGAAGGACAAGGCACTCAGATGTTAGCAGAAATCATTAAGAGTTTGCCTTTATCGGTGCTGTGATTGAAAGTGTAGTCTCAGAGGGTGCTTTGGCCCTTAACCTGACTGTTGCAACTTTCTGCTTTCAGTCTAGCATAGTTTCCTGGATTAGAGAGCATGGTTACAAAGCACTTATTCAAGGAAATTTCATTTTGATTCCTGCAGCTGAGGAAGCTTCAGCCTCATTTTCTCATCTGCTTCTCCATTTCATTTACTTACTTGGGCAACTTTCTCTTGTCTACTCAAGCTGAAGCAACCTTTCACGGACACAGTTCCAACCATCTCTTTCTTTCGGCTTCATCGCTATCAGATGGCGTGATGTAGTACCAGCCTGTTTATGTTTTAGAGCGTCTCTTCCCACACGGTATGTAGCTGGAACTTCTTTGGCTACAAAACAATTAGTGGTGGGAAAAGCTTCACCATTTTCTAGAGAGATTTTAGAATAAGAATTAAAAATGCTATATACCTTTCAAGATAGAAAATAAGCCCAGATTCACTGAACTCCTCTAGCCTGCAGGAAATTTTATAAGCCTTAGAGTTAGAGTTTAAAGTAAAAGAGGAGTGGAGAAGAGCTTATCTATGATGCAATATAGTAACTAAGATGCTTCACTGTTTAAGATTATGAATGTTCATCATTTTCTGGAAGAGAAATATAACTTTTGAAATGTTAGTACCATTTGAAAATCGTTTATTGCTGAGCTCTAATAACAACTTTTTCTTTAGAGTGTCATTTTACTCTTTGCATATTCATTAGGGTCTTCTTCTCAGCCATAACTTCTAAGACCTAATCTAACATGAACAAAATAATATTTAAACCAAAAAAATAGGAACCAGGATTAGAGCACTTGTATCTTCTGCAAACTCTTTGCCTCAGTGCCAGGTAGTATATTTCTCCTTCTGATGTGAATACGTACCTGGTTTTACTAAGCTTTGTGGCATATTCTTTGGAAGCATTTCTTTCCCACCTCCATACATATCAAAATTCTTTACACAATGCTAATACAATCTGAAATTTTAGGATGGAAACAGCAAATAAAGGGACAATATACCTGGGTTTAATTTTCATTACCATTTACTGTTGGACTTTATTTTTTAAAATGTTTAATTTTAACACCTGTTGTTCTATTCTGGGTTCTAGACCTTTAGTGGCCATTATTACAGTTTGGAGAAAGGCAAGAGGACAGTGAAAGACTGGATAGAAAAGACTGACAACACTTTTTCCCTTGTTAGTTACATCCATGTAATTATAGCAAAGCGCTGAGTGGGTAGCACTTTGCTGTGCACCTGAAGAATTTTTTGCTTCACAGTGCACTGATAGTTCAGTAACACAGCCCCTACTGTGACTGACAGTTGGGTTTGGACTAAATCACATGAAACTGAGTAGGAGATGGTGGCTACTGGCTAGTTCAGCCAAAATCTGTTTGGCAGAGAATATTAACCTCCATGAAGCTCTGCATTATTGCACAGCTCCATGCGATGCTGCTATCTGCAGCACAGGTTTACCCTTAGCTTGGTTACTAAGAGTAGCCAAAGGCAGTGCTGTAGAAAAGCAGAGAATCACTGAAAAAGTTTT
Organism: Rhynochetos jubatus; assembly: GCA_027574665.1. NCBI lineage: Eukaryota > Metazoa > Chordata > Aves > Eurypygiformes > Rhynochetidae > Rhynochetos > Rhynochetos jubatus. The sequence continues at coordinate 45,758,715 of CM050653.1, forward strand.
CTTTAGCTGCAACAAAGTTTACGTGTGTGTCAAACACATCAATATGGCAGATGACCTGACAGAACTGGTAGTTAAAACAATTCAGTCTCAGGAAAGTTGTTCCTGGGGTAAAAGCTCAGCTCACTCAAAAGAAAATTATTCTGGAGCACTGTTTCTATCTTTAAGACATTGGGAAGGCAAAATGAGTAAATTAATACTGTTACTTCAACAATTTTATCTGGTTTATGTAGCATTTTCCAAGATCCAGTTCGATGTTATCCGAAACTGTAAATTACTGAAATGGAAAACATTTAAGTCTGTTGACTGGAAAAGGAGTAAATTTCTATTTCTATTTGAAGAAGCCAAATCTGAAGGTGATCCAAGAAACTGCATTAATGTAAGTTTCAGCCCAGAGCCACAGATAAGGCTATTCATCAATAAAAAAATAGAAAATAAAACAGGAGAGTGAGAAGAGATTGGATGGAAACATCTGACCTCCACCAGCAGAGCCCAGCATTGATGGAAACTCCTGTGTGAGCTTTCCAAACCAAGTTTATACTCTTCCCAAGGGTGCCAGGTCTGCAACATTAGGGGTCCCAGCTGATCTACTCAGACCCAGGGGAGAGAGGAGGTTGTCATACTACCTATATAGGCATGACTCCAGGCATCCAGACCAGTTGCAATTCAAGGTAATTAAAAGTAGGAGGCCAGCACTGAATTAATTTGTTCAGAATTAAGCATCAAGTGCTTGGAATAATTTAGGGTAGCTAAGACATCAGCCCAAGGCTGACAGGTATCACACAGGTGCTACAGGAGAGCTTTTCCTGCAGCAGCAGCAGCAGTGACATGAAGGTATCTCAAATGGTGCTGGACTCCTACGTTCAGGCAACTGATCTGAGAGCCTAGTTTCTCTGTGTAGCCTTCAGGAAGATGTAGGCACCTGCATCAGCTAGTTCAGGGTGCTGAAGTTAAACAACATGATTACAGCCCTCAGAAAGCATTTACAGAGGCAGGCAGCCTTGCCTGTTCATCCTTGCAAATACACATCGTCTCCTCAGTGTTAGCAACCCATCTCCCATCAAGACTAAGATGGGATTGAGTCTACTTTTGGGGAATGGTGCAGTCCTTTTCCCTCTGCTACCACCTGTCCTTCGCCACGAGGGAACTTTAATTAAGTAAGGCAACGGCAATATTTTGCCTGATGCTGGGCCTGCAGCTTCAGTCTGTCTCAATCCAGACTGGTGTCTCTCATCTCTACTGTTTGGCCTCTCTTCTGAGGCCTAAACAATTCACACAGGGTGGAATACGAGATAGGTGCACGGGGGGGGGGGGGGGGGGGGGGGGGGGGGGGAACTCACAGATTCACACAGAATAAACTGCTAGGATGGTGAAAAGGGGACGTCGGTTGTACATGGCCTCTGTCAGGTTCAAATGTCTGGTTTGAATGAAGGAAAATCAGGGCTTGCAGCACGGGTCTTTATCTTCCGTGTGAGTGTCCTCATAACCTCTAGGTTACTGGCTTCCCCAGAGTCACCTTAGAACACTTGTTTCATCCTGATACACAGAGGGAAATTTCTGAATTTTTGGCAGAATATTAACACCACCCAGATACAGTCTCAAGGCATGCACCCTCTCTCCATGGGAGGTGAGCAATCACGCTCCACGCTGTTCCCTCAGGTACTGGCCCCACTCCACGGGCTGATAAGAAGGAATAATAGGTCTATGGCCCCACCTCCTCCTTCCTTTGCCTTTTTGACATCCTGCTCACCAAATGTGAGTGACAACAAAGGCTAGTGCCGTAGTTCTCGGGCTGCCTAGGACACCCACGAGGCAGCCTGTCAGGTCCTGCATGGATGCCAAGGCTCGGCTGGGAGCAGATCCTCCGCAACTCAAACAGCTTTGGAGACTCAAAAGCACGCATTTTCTTTTCCAGCCACTGGCAGCATCGCTATGGGTTACCTGAAATACTCCAGGGCCCAAAGTTTCCTTCCCATCCTGCCATCTCTCTCCTGCGCGACATGTCCCCTACAGGTACAGGCCAAACCTCACCTGTTGGAGGGGTGGGAAGGAATGGGAAATTAAACAGACGTTGAGAAGGCTCACGCAAAGCAGAAAGATAATGACTGCTCCAGCCAGCACTGGCAATCGCTTCACAAACTTCCCCGCACGGCGCTGCCAAGGCTGCTCGCTCCTGACTGAGACACACCTGCTTGCTGAGAGCTGTGCTCCTCCGTGCCAGGGCTGCCCAGGCACCGGCTGCCTGCGACTGCGCTGCTCCGCGCTCCCGAACCATGCGGGCGGCGGAGGAGAATCGAACCACCCTATCCACTCCGCTTCTACCTGCAAAGAGCCAAATTTAGACGTCTAGCTCTCAGTCCTGGTGTAGTAGCCACCCTTCACATCCTTACTGCATGCATACGTGCTATAGACCAAAGCAGGAAGTCACACTTTTCTGTCTGTAGAATCCTCTACGTGATTTGCAGAAAATCACTGAGCTCATTTTAGGAGAATTCATTGCTGGAAAATGATTTTCAGTGAGTGTTTTATTAGTCAACACATGCCCCATCATACCTGCAGGAAAAAAAAATACTAAAAGAAACCCAAACAAAAATGATAGAACAATTATTGCTTGAAGATTCTGATTGCCTATAAATTATAACTCTATTCAGCTCCATGACAATTTATGTTTTCATTTATGAAACCATTCTTGTTATTAACTTTCGATCTTGTTTACTGGGAGAAGTAGGAATACACCAAGCAGGCAAATCATTTTAAACCATGCCTTGAAAACCTAGGGTTATGGCACAAAGGACACATTTATTACCACTGTTTTAGAGCAGACGGTAAGTTTAAAATGGGGCCCCATTTCAAAAGACAGGGGTTGGTTAGGACAAGGCAACTTACCATGACTGTGGTTCCTAATGTAAAAGTGTCAATGTGCTTGGTATATTCATAATGTGTTTATTCTCATTACAGTTTTCAATTTGTCAGTGTTTTACTGGCATGCAACCACAGAGCATAGACTGCTATTGCTGGTTAACCTTGTTATTGCAGACAAGTTACAAGTCCTGACAAGAGTTTGATAACTGTGCCTACTTATTTTAAGCCATACGTGAGGAAAGGGTAGGAGGTTCAAAGTAAGTTATGCTTTCCTGTGTGAGTCCCCATATGATCACTCAAAATTACTGTAAATATAAAAGCAGAAGTGTCTGATTGCCATTTTGTCACTATGACACCAGGCAAGAAGGTAATCAAAAAAACCAGAATCAAACATGAGGCTGAAGTTGCAAAAGTGTAAAACCCTGAAGCCTCAACCCTCCAAAGCATATGTGTGGATTTAGTCACATGTACAGGTGTTTGCAGGATGGAGGACTCATTCACTTGCAAATAATCTTTCCTGGAATCTATATCCCAGAAGAAACAGTGATCAAACAGGTAAAGAGTGGAAATTACTATTTCTTATGGAAAAAATTTGCTTTTCTCCTCCTCCTCCTCCTCTTCCTCTTGACATGTTTGCTGCCTATTCATCTGCCTCAGCCCCTTGTTGTATCCTGTTGTAGACTTTGATTATAAACTTGCTGGGTCAGAATAATCTTTTTTCCTATTTAGTCAAGAAAAATGAAACGGCTTGCAAAACAAAATCATCCAGCCCTGATCTTTGTCTGAGGCCACATATCACTGCTGGTATGTAAATATAATCTTACTATTTGACCAAATGCTCCACAGCAGTTAATTAATACATATACAGTGGTGGAGAAAAAATGAAATTAAAATTTTAGGCAGTTCTTAGGCGTGATTTCATTGGCCATGGTAAATCAGATAACGCTCTCACAGCTTACCAAAAAGAGACATCTAAATAAAATCATTGTGATATTCAGAGATGTTGGCCAGGTGCTGTTCTTTAAAAGCGATCTCGTGGACCTGCAGCCCTACAATTAAAAGATTCATTTCCTATTTACATTTTGTCATCTAAATTAGAAAGACACCAAAGACTGCAAAACAAATTTAAAGGAATTAAAAACATGAGAAAAGGTTAAAAAAAAGAAAAGGAAAAGTCATCGATCTTTAACAAGCATCTGCCTGTGGCCATTTGCACATCAATTCTGATTGTTTTCCTGCTGTGCTGTCCCTGTATACCTTTGGTTTGAGCAGAACTTCCTTATCATTAAGGTCCATTAGTGTTCATTAGTGTCCTACAGCATAAGTAGCCAACATATGGGAGGCAGAGCAGAGAGGGGCAGGCTTTCTGTTCCCAAACAGCATCTGAGGCAGGTTGGAAATCCACTTCTTTAGACTTGGGGCATGCTGCTCCTGAAAAGACAGTATCTTACACATTGCTTTATATCAACAGAGGTCCATTGTACCCGAAAGTTGAAAAAAAAAAAATTACTAAACTCAGAGAGCGTGGAGCTGCTGTAAAATTAAGAAAAACCTTTCCTCATTCATCCTTTAATGTTCCCTCAGATTTGATGGAGAGGAAAGATAGTTACTGGCTTCACCCTCACCCTTCTCCACCCTATCAATTAACCACAGAAAAAAATGATTTATAACAACAGTAACTTCTGTGCTATCAGACATTTACAAGTTTTTCAGGCTGCAGTTTTACCTCACATGAATAGATACAGCAGACTTAACACACTTCAAAAAGTTAGAACCATTTTAATGAACTACTTATAATATGACTACACTTCTGAGAACCTGCAGTTCTTTCAAATGTGTTTCCAGGTGAAATAACACTTCTGAGATTTATTGTAACATATATTTTTTTTCCTGAAAATACAGTAGAATTATGTTTTAATTATTCTTAAGTTTTTGAAAGTGGTTATTTTCTTCTTTGAAATCTGTTGTTTTCACCCAAGCTTGGTTAAAAAAAAAAAATTAAAAAATTTAATGCAAAACTACCCATGTCTGCATTTGTTGTTTGCACTCCTATGGATGTTCTGCAGAAATTTCCTACCTCATTTCACAAAACTACAAGATGGGACACCTATTCTTCTAATAAAACATTTATTTAGGAAAAAATCCTCTTTTAAGTACAAGCTCCCCGGTGCCAATTTTGCCACCTTGGTAAATATCTACAGATGAGTCACAAGCCTCTGAACAAAAGCTTTGGATTGGGAACCTGACTGCAGCACTGATAGTAATATGCATATTCATGTTTCACTTGCTGACCTCGTATCTGTTACTTTTATGGGAAAATCAAATGCTTTTCATTATTACATTCAATTTCTCTCCTATATTTCAAGCCATGTCTAAACTCTGCTTCTTGAGGCTCATGCTGATGTGTAAACAGAACGTCTCTTTATGAATCATACAGAGATGTCAGCACCATGGGTCTTGGGTAAAGTTCACACACTTGATAAACCTAAACCTTAAGGGACTTTTTGTTGGGTCTGTGAGAGTGAAATGGCACATTTAAATTGATTCTGTTTATATCCAGTGCACAAAGGAGACTTATTTTTATACTCTGATACACCTTGGTATCAGGAGGTGAAACATCAAGAGTAATAAGGAATGAAGAAGGTGAGGGATGTTCCACCAAAACACATACATTGTACATGAGATGCCACGCCAAGGTTAACCCCATTTTTAGCTCCAAGACTGGCAGCCCGTAGGGACTGTCGTGTCTCTACACAGCTATGTTACATAGATGGCCTGTCTAACTGACGTTGGGCCAATAGACTTTCATGGCAACACACTGTTTTAGAAAAATATCAGTGTTTAATTAAGGTCGTTGGGGTTTTTTTAATTAAGTGACAAGGCGAACATAAGAACCAACATGAATAGCGTGACGCCCATCACCACATGATTCCTGACCACCTATTTCACTTCAGTCATTCCCTGCTTTGAAAATGCAGGCTGAGTCTTCTTAGCCTGTTTCATCTCAGGATTAAAACAGGATTCAGACTAACAAGGAAAATTAGCTATGCTTTCTCTGAAATCAAAAAAAAAAAAGGTAGTATAGTCTCAGTTGCAAACCTATCTTGCTCTTCAGGAGGCCACGATCATTCCATGTACACCAGCCCCAATCCCCTTGATGCACCTGGAGAGCCAGAGAGGTCAGACTGATTGCTTTACACGTCCCTGCAAACGAATGCTGGGGACATGAATCCCAACAGAATTTGCATTCGCAAAATGAGCTCCCTCCAGAAATGCAGGGAACATTCTGGAAGGAAAAGACCTTTCTCTCAGTCATGCAAGGGAAAACCACAGCAGTTATTATCTTGCAGGTCTGTGCACTACCCAGACTTTTCAGATGTCAGAATGATATACTTCCCTTACTTATAGTAGAACAAAAAGAAAGAAGCTTTAAAACAAAGAAAACCATTTGTTCCTTCCCATCCCCCCCCCCCCCCCCCGATTTTAGATTTAGAAAGATGTGGCAGAGAAACACTGAAAATAAGGGAAAACAAGACAAAGGGTACAAAATTAACATTCTTGCTATTACAGCCACAAAAGGTTGATGGACCGAGGGCAGGCTCCTCCTAAGGTGCGGTATGTAGGGCACGACAGAGACGGTGTGAGTGGAGAGCAATACGAGAGTTAGAGTAAAAAGGTGAGCTACATTGCCATCAGTGTGTGACCCGCTGACATGGTTTTAAACACCACTACTCTTAAAATGAGTGTTAAAACATGGTAATTAGCCTGGATTGTAGTTAACGATCAGGATTACAGAAAGAAAAACTATGAAAAACATAAACTAAGTGCAAACCAATGGGGGAGTACCTCCACAGTTTGTGGACAGACTGCCCCATGTGTTGCAAAGGCATTAACTGGGACATCCCCTCGTGGTCTTTGAAAGGGTATCAATATTACCCTTAGCAATATCACGTTTACGAAGAGTGTGCAAATATATTTTCCTGTCTGAAAATAGCTGAAAGCAATAGGAACAAGTATCTGGTGCCAGAAAAATAGGAATATTATCACTCCAGCATGGGATTCATCAGTCAGTTCTCAAATATGAGCCCAAACACTACTGACAATTCTAAAAAAAATGTTCAGTAACATGTTTTTAAAAAATTCAAATGCTTTTGCAATTACTGTTTGAATCCAGATCACAAAGAAGAAGTATCAGAACGTGAAGGGAAAGGTCTGGCAGTCCTGCTGAGCAAGACGAAAACACAAAAAGAGCCAAAAGACTCACAAAAATAAACAACCCCTCCCAACCCTCTGTTTTTGGTGTGGGTTTTTTCCCTGCATTTCCCCAAGCAAGAAATTAGGAAGTGTTCAACTACTGAGGAGGTTATCCCTACAGGATTTGAGAGATTTTCCTCAATATGGATTATTACAGTATTATTTGTTCTATTCTATTGCTTAGGGTGTCATCTCAAACTCACTGAGATCAAAAGCACATTAATTCAAAGTTCTCCCCCTGTTTTCTGAGCAGCCATGGAGAGCTGTAAGAGCCTGTGGTGGCAGGAGACAAGGTAGTCTCTGGTGGTGCCTACACCAGCTGTGTGGCTGCAGGGGCGAGCGAGTGTCCCAAGGGGTTGCAAAGGCTTCCCCGCCATCCTGTTACAGGGACCACCACGATTCACATCCCGACTGCGTGTGTTGCCAAGCCCCAGACTAGTGGGGGCAGACAGATGGCGGCTCGTCACAGGTATCCGCAGGGAGAGGAGACGAAGGGAGATGCCCCAGCGATGCTGGGGTGAAATCAGAGAGAGGAGCAGGGGCTCTGCTCTGGAGACGGACAGAGGCACAGGTGTCCGCAGCCGGAGCGCCGGAGGGAGGGTCACCTCGCCAGCGTGGGCCCAGATGGCACTGCACATGGCTCTCCCCTTGCCGGAGCCGTGTCCACTGAGGCAGCACCTAAGGTCATGGCAAGGCTTGGCAGAGACCTTACAGATCTTGGAGCTGGAAGGCCAGTGGCTTTGCAAATGACAAGCTGCTCTCTCCCGGTCCAAGGAGGGCTACCTGGTGACCTTCCAGAAGACAGTGCTCACCAGCCTTTGCCCTGGGATGGGTGACCTGTCTGCTCCAGGCAAAAAAAGCAAAAGCAGAGCACAGTGGTGCTCCTCCACCTATCCCAAAATTACATGCGCAGGGTCGGTCGTTCCTTGCCTGGGAGGCCACTGCAGCATTGTTTGGCTTGTGATATGTACCCCTAACAGCCAAGTAACATGGGTCCTGGGCTCAAGATGTCAGCTCTCACCGGCCAGGTGCTGCACACCAGTCAGGGAGCCAGCGACAGTGCTTGTTGGGGCACCTTGGCAGGTAGATATGACCCTGGGTTGGCCTGTTTTGATGCTCCCAACAGAACCGGTGCTTTCTACCTCTTGCTTAAACATCATGTTCCTCCTTCCCTGCCTTCTCCAGCTGTGTGAGCTGCCTGCAACACAAGTGCCTTAGATCACACTGGTGGGCAGGACCTCTGGTGATGGGCCACACATGGGACCAAGTGTTAGAAGGGCTTTGCCAGGGATACCACAGTGGCTGTAGGAGTGGGGACACACAGCATGCCCCAGGGATGAGACTGCGACACTCCAGGGATACCATAAGGTACCTCTGTAATGAAGATACGACAGGAGTCAGAGGAGATGATCCTGACTGGGTCACCCATAGTTAAGAAAGCCTTAAGAGTGATATAAAGTAGCAGGATAGTCAAACTCTTGCCTAAGACCACAAACTTCAGGAGTTTTGTGACATCCATAGTTTTTGTGTTTTTTCTTTTTTTTTCACAAGTTCCAAGAGCCTGAAAACATGACCCAAACATAATGAACACAGTTACAACTATACATTACTCAGCCTGAAACAAGAGAGAGGGCAGACTGTGCTATGCATCTCAGTAAAGTATTAATATAATAGGAGGTGTACCAGCTCAGCTAATAAAACATTCCTCATTTTCACCCTTGAATTTAATTTGTTGTTGAGGCACACGACAAAGGTCGAGCATTTCAGCTCATCTAAGGAGTCATGACCCAGCACCACACCAGGGCAACCATATTCCAAAAGGCTGAACGTCGCTGTTAATCACAGCATCCCAGGAGATCCAGAGAGAGAATACCATAAAATTGGTTAGTAAACAGTGCATCTGCATTGAATAAAGACAAAAGCTCGATATCTGAAATATTTGAAAGTAACTTTTAAATGAAAAGGTATGAATTCTTATTACACGTTTCCACAAAAGCCTTTTCTGCTGCTAATACTGTGTACCTTCCTGTGATAAATGTGTGGTTTACAGCATCTACATTACAATGTATTAACTTTTATCACTCACACTTTATGCTGTAACACATGCACAGACACTTTTTTTTTTTCTTCTCGATCTTCTTTTGGGTATGATTTCTTAAGGCTTGTCTACACGGGGGAAGTTAAGCAGCATAGCAATTCTGGGATAACTACTTTGTGATGGCTCCCTGTGGATACTTCATTGCAATAAAAAAAATTACTTTATTTGGGAATAATTACTCTGCATTGTGAACGGAATAATTATTCTAGAATAAAAATCAGCCTAATTCCAAGATAAAGTGTATACACCCATGCCAGAGTTCTTGTCTGTTTGTTTGGGGTTTGGGTTTTTTACCCTAGAATATGAATACTGTACGAGAATAGCTGGAACATTATTTTTTTCCCCTGGAATAGTTGTGCTAGGCCATTTTTTCTCGTGAAGTTATGGTATTGAGTTACATAAAATGTCTGTCACCTGGATTCTTGCTATATTGAAAAGCAGTTTTTCTCAGTCCAAAATACTTGTGCTGGTAGCCAGTAGCAAGCTGATGGGCCTTTCCTTGCCATGTTTTTTCTGTTCCGTAGTAACAGGGGACTTGTCCTCCTCAGTATATTCTTCAGATGGGAAATCTATAGCTGGAAGCCAAAGTGTTACGGATTTTATTCTGTGGGATCATGATGGAAAGTATCTTCTTTTTTGGTAAATCTCTAGCAGAAGAGAGCAATTGTCTCTGCCACACAAATCCAGAAGAGTCAAATTGTGATTGGCAAACACTTACCTAATAGTGTTTTGTCTCTCTCTGTAAATGTAACTGGCCATTTATTTTAAGCAGTTAGGTAGTAGATAAAGATCAGAGCAGGCCATGGTGGTTTGTCTGTTAGGCAAAGCTGAAATAGCTCTCCACCTGGCCAAGACGCAGGCCAACTACAGGCATCTCTCCTGGTCTTCTATCATTGATCTTCTTCCAAGTTCACTCAAGCATCCCTTACCTCCTGTATTTATGACCTCTCCTGCCTTTGTATTTTAAGTGGCTCTGCTCTCAGGCTGTGGGTGGAGTGAAATGTGTAAAACCACCTGCCCATGATGCTCTGTTTCCATTCAGCTTCAGGAAAAAAGCTTTATTCGGTAATTAAAAACTCTTCTTTGTCTTTAGATGTGCCTAAGCATTTCTAGCAGAAACATAAGTCACGCAAACAAATCCATTCCTCATTCATCTTGCTGGCCTGCCTTTCCCCTTTAAAGACATGAAATTCTGTTTGAAGGTGATCTTCAGGGTCCTTAGTCCTTTCATTTCCCTCCTTACCCTTTAGCATTGTCAGAGAGATCTGCCAGCAAAGGCTGTTTCAGATACAGAATGTTCATGATACTGACAGTGTTTAATGCATAGTCCAGTGGAGATATTTAAAGCATCACATGAACTATAAGGAGTTAAATTCAACTGGCTTCAATATGAGTCAGCTTTATGTGCAGATAAATTGCCAGGCAAAGAACAAACTGCAAATGTTGCTCCTGATTCTGTGTACACCAGCATTTTTGGTAATTTTTAAACATTCTATATTATCTTTTAAACAACAGATGGTGTTAATAAAATTATAAACCACACCCCATAAAATGCCAAACAGCAATAGCATTTACCAGGGAAATAATACAAGGTATAATATTTCCATTTATGAAAAGCTGAGGGTGAAAAACATTCACGCTGCAAAAGATAAGACCCAAAATACTCCTTTTCATTTCTTGTTAATGCAGCTTCAGCATTTTAATTACTATCAATTACTGTGAACAGAGCTTCGGATGTGTTTTAACTTGCTCAAAAGTTTCAAAAAAGAAAGTTTTTATTTGTTTTATATTAGTCTCCCTCACTGCAAGTTCAGATGTGCAATACAAAAAAAAAAAAAAAAAAAAGGATCTGCTTTAAGAAACGGAGTTTGCTTTGAATCAGTTAAAATGAAAGAGATGGATGACATGTTAAGTTTTGTGTGAGCTCTGAGTATTAAATTACTTAATAAAGAAAAGTTGTATTTGGCAATGCTGGGTAAGTTATCGAAAAATAATGAAAACACTCTTAAATAGAGGACAAGTCAAAGCTCTATCAAGGGCCAATACTTATTCCAGGAAAATTCATGTTAACTTTGATCGAAGTGAGAGCTTTTGGTACTTCTACAGATGGAAAAGAATACAGGCTAGTTAACACAGAGATCTTTATTCTACTGACATGTCTCAAAAATTTATAGGCTAGATGGAAACAGACTAGCTTTCCCTTTCAGTCTGAACTTGCAGTCTGAACATTACTCCACGAGAACACTACAGTAGTTTCTCAGCTACAGGATAGAGACATATGGACAAAACAAGTGTCTTCTATACATGCAGGAGAATGCCACCAAGCCTGTCATCACTTGGGTCATTCAGCACTTCCTCTGCCTATTTGGAGCCCAGCCTGCTGCCTTATAGCATTATGGCGGAGGGAGAATCTGTTTCTTCTCTCCTCCACCTATCTTTTTGATATTCAAAAGGCAGTCCTCTTTCCCCCGAGAAGCCCAACAACCATGGCAGCTCAGCTACTTAGCCTAAAGAAATGACAGTGAAGTGTGTTTGTAGAGAGCCGGGCAAGAAGTCTGGTATTGAGGATCTGAGCATAGCTAGACTACAGCACAATGAAGCGTGAACCCAGTCAGACTCTACAGTTAATTATGGAAAGTAGTGATTAGGCAGGATGAAAGTCCTGTCTCAGCCAAGTGCTGCCAGGTCTACCTGTCTTAAGGTGTTCCAGCAAGGTGTGTGGCTAAATCTTCATAGCTCCACCCTGCTTTCGCAGGCTCCTGTGGCGTGTGTGCGTCTTCATTTTATAGTCTTCAGGGCTAGTCCTCTGAGTGCAGTTTGTATGAGTCAAGACACTCACGCTGGCGTTACCGAGATCAGAATCTAGCCATTTGTATGTCTGAGCACATATTCTCCTTGAAACAAGTTTGTAGTAGTATATTCAGGAATGTTTCGTACTCGAGTTCAGATCTGGTTCCAGCTGGAGTTCCCTTGTAATGTTCCAAATCTCATTAAGTTAATGAGAGCTTTTTTCCAGCAATTTCAATGGGATTCCCTGTTTCTGTGCCCACATCCTCGGCTCAGCCTTGCACACAGGAAGCCATGGCCGTCAGGAACAGGAGGTCGCGCTCCATCCCAGCCGCTCTCTCTGCAGCAGAACACTGCACGGGGGTCTCAGGGCAGATGTGCCAGAGGTGACCAGTAGCCAGTCTCGCCTGCTTCCCTCATGCCTTGCCTTTCCCTGTTCCCCAGTTTTCTCCGTGTTCTGGTATGGTCAGAGATTAGGATTTAGGAATCGGCACTAGGAGAGTTGCACAAGTATATAAAGGAAAAGTAAACAGGAATTGTGTGTGTGTTACCAAGCTTGGAGAGTACACACCAACATTACAGTGATGGGCAACAGTGTGACCCCTACCTACAGGTCAAGTTCAAACATTTAACACATGCTCTTTTCTTTTCCAAGTATATTATCAAATTGACCTGTCACATCTGGCTGCCTTGCTGACCATCCCAAAAAAAGAGGTTGCAGACGGAAGAGATTGCCCTCAGATGAACTGCTGGTGACAAAGCTGCCTTATTTTCATGGAAAGAAGACGGCAGCAATCAGGACAGTCAAACCAGTACCTTTAATGAGGAATAGATTCACCCACACAAACAAGTTGTATGGACTCAGAGATACGTATCTTCTCATATCCAAATCATATAGTTCCTATTAGCACCACAATTATTATACAGACTCACTAAGAGAAGACAATCTTCCTAAATATTTATTTAGTGTTGATAGAATTGCTTACAAACCCTCTCTCTCATTCTGAGAATCTCTTACAAGACTCCCTTGTTCCCAAGTTCATTATAGCTACTTATATTATTACTGTAAATCTTTCTAATGCCTCAAATGTTTGGCTCTGAAGAACATTTTTATAATGAGGGTGGGGCAATGCAAAACTTTTCCTCTCCTAATTCATTGCTAAATTGTATTTGCAAGTTCAAATGCCAGAGTGATGAAATCACAATATTATTCATTGGTTTTTGCTTGATTATTTGGTAGTGTAGTAGGGAACGTATCTATAAAACAACATGAAAAGCAAAGCAACAGAGCTTTAGGGGTTTTCCGGAACTTCTCTTCCGCACACATCAATTTTACTGTATGACTGTCCTGAAAGATTTATGCTTTGTGTTTTGAGGGCCAGGTTTTAAATGGCTTCACAGAATAAAAATATTAAAATTTAAATGCAACTTTAAAAATGTGTGTTGGACCTTTGGGCCTTCTGAAGAGGTCAAGTTCAAGACACTTATAAAAAGACCATTCCCAGAGAGACTACATGGGAAAGCCTATTAACATTACTGCTTTCCCTCTATTTCCCCTTTGATCATAAAATAAGGTTATGGGTGGCAAAAGCTGTAATGGTGGGAAGATCCCAAATAGGATAGTATGATTTAATCTGCTGAATATAAACACAAAAACCCCAAAAAACAAATCACCAACATCAATATGGTGGGGTACCAAGCATGACTACAAAGTACCTTGCTAAGGAGAAGCAAAACAAACAAGCAAAAAAACACCCTCTGCCCAAAAAAAAGCCCTCTTCAAGTCAACAATAGGAATGAAGGTTTTTAAAAAAAAAAGGAAGAAGAAAGAGCATTTTCATTCCACTTCTTTAATTAAATCTCATTTTGTCCACATGACAAAAAACATAACTATTATTTAAAGAGTTCCTAAATCCTGAGTAAAAATAAACAAGCTCCACACCTGGCTTAAGAAATAACAAAGGACAATTATCTGTTTATGCTTGTGACATGACTCAAAATCTCCATATTCCGTACAGGGAATATCGAAACCCTCCTTTTCCTACTTCTGCAGGTCTAATAGTGACAGAGACTGATTCAGGGGAAGAGAGGGACAATATGCTAGTCTGGATGAGCCCTTCTGGTCTCATTTTCATCCAAACAAGCTGGCTTTTGACTTATTTTATATATTTAATTCTAAAAGCTGGGGGCTTTTTCTCAATTTTACTGTACTAGGTAAAATTTGGAAAATATACTCTATGAACTGTCTTCCATTCCTGCTGAGGTCATTTTTTATTATGTGGGTATCAAAAGGTCCCTAGCGCAAAATAGACTCAAGCTCATTGATTTTAAATAGTCCTAAATAAATAGAAGTAAAATTTGGCTCTGAACACCTCTAGCAGAAAACTCTGTTATTGTCATGAATATCTTAAGTGTAATCGTTTTTCTTTTAATTAACATTCTAAAGAGAAGAGGAAGTTGGAAATCCAGATAAATCTGTTATGAGTCAATTAAGAAGCCAGGATTAGCATATGCAATCAAGATGGGTGCAGCAAGATTTCATGGAAGAGTTCATGAGGAAGCAACCAGGGTGTATCATTTGCATGGGCAACCTCCTTGGTTTGTGTTCTTCTCAACCTCAGTATTGTTGACTTGACTCACTGCATGAATATTGCCAAGCAGTAGCAAACCACGATTTCCTTTTCCTGCTTGCACGGATACAACTTACCTCGACATGTGGTTTTAAAAAAGACAAATTGTATTAACTATGACAAACAGTAGTAGTCCTTTTCTTCTTTCTGCAGATACCCTTTTTTAATAAAATCTCTTCCTAAACCCCAGCTGTATAAATATCATCAGTAGATACTGTAGGCTGCCCTACTCTTCCTTGATCAGATAGGTAGGTGATATTGAATACCCCTCAGGGACTAAAGTCAGATGCTTCACACATAGGTCACCTGAGCAATCGAAGCCTTTATCAAGGAATGACTGATTAGTGGAAGATATAAAAGGAGTTGAACTCACACCAGTTACTATCAGATGAGTATTTATATTCTAAAGTCAATGTCAAATTTACAAGAGAATGCACCTTTTTTTTTTTTTCGGTAGTCAAACAAAACAAAACAAAACAATGAAATAAACATGAGCTTTATGGGTATAAAACCTGAAACCTTTAAGTGTTTTGAGCTGATTATTCTAGAGTCAGGTCCTCATAGACAATCTCACAAGTCCGCTATCCATGGTGTACAAATAAACTGAAGGCATGAGTCTCCTGGGACGAAAAGCTAATGTTTTCTTAACTTCATATTTCACAGAAAGAAGAATTCAAGGCTTTTAAAATATGATACTCAATGGAAATAAAAATAATTTAATATGTATCTGTGATCTCAATTGTCCTGAAAAAAGCTGTCCATGGCACTGCAGAACAATACAAATTTAGCACAGCTGCTGAAGGACAGTCACTACTGAACTCATTTCCAACATATGGCATGATTTTGCTTAGATCTACAGATTGAGGGAGTTCAATGAAAACTAAACAATCATTCATAAATCTTAAGTCTCAGTTACCATGGTTCATGGGAAGCCATACACCTAATGCCAGTTAAGAAGACCATTTATTCTGTAACTAGAGAAAGAGTATAGAACATGAAGAAAAAAGAAAAACTGAATTTCAACCACCAGAGATAAAGCTGTGTTAGGAGAAGCTCATGTCTGCTTTTGCTAAACTTCATATTCAGTAATTACAATAGGCTTTACACAACATTGCTTTTCTTTGTATTGACCAAGATTTATAGTGGTATTAGTTTAACACAAGATATGGTCCCTTCAAATTCAGCAAAGAAAATGATACTCCTTCACAAATGTACCTTCCCAATTTGAAGTTTCCTGAAACAAACAATCCTGCTTTTTAGGGGTTTTAAAACATGCTGCACAACTGGAACTATTTCAACGAATATGAGAGATGGCAGGGCCCTGACACTGCAGTCAGGACTGACCACTATAATCCTAGCAATGATAAGCCCTTATTTTAGAACAGAAAATTCAAAGTATCAAAGGTCCACATCTAGTGGGCCTTTTTTTCTCTTACTGAATCTTTCTCCATTATATTTCTCTGCATTGCAGTCAACCTAAAAAGAAAAAAAGGGTAAGGAACCCTGCACGTCAGAAACGCTCTACATGGACTACATTTTTCAAGGGTGTAAATACATTAGAATATATCAATGTATATGAACAAATTAGGGTAGAAGGGTGTGTTTCAGAGGCTTTTCAATATGTGCACACTATTAAAATCTGTCTGAGATCTGTTTGGAGAAAGCAACAATTACATTTCTTATTAAAGAATATGCAATTACAGCCCTCTTTACACTTCCTGCTTCCTTCAACAATGAAGACCTGTCTGCACTGAAGATTATAAAGTCCTGCTCTGTTTCACTAGGTCACCAGACTAAACAGGCCAATCCACTTTCACGGCAATTTATTCCAGATTTTGTCTTTTGGGTCAACTTCTTTTATAATAAAACTGAGCCTAGCTGGAGATTTACAGCATTGTCACTGCAGAAGAGTTAGTCCCTGTAAAATTAAATAAAATGCTGTTTAAACTTAAACGGCAAAAACTTTTGTGAGGTCCCTAATGTATTATTCTCATGTCTATTATCTTTAAACTCTTTATCGTACTGAAAAATGTAATCTTCAGAATTCCTGGTTTTTCACATAAGTTACCACAGCCATAGCTGGTGTAAATGCTTTAAGTACTAAACTATTATTTTAGTTCCTTTACATTTATGGTATTTGTCTGTCATCAGAAAAACCAGAAAGTCTACAGTTCAGATTTCTCAGGATCATAAATGGTTTGATTAAACTACAGATGCTAATTAAGACCCAAATCTGTATCTTCATGCATAGCCAGAATAACCAGCTTGTTAGCTAGGGAAAGCCCATGATATTTAAAATATTCCATATTGTAGGATGCAGATCACAAGTGGAAGGGTTCCAGGACAGCTTTGTAACCTCCTCTTCAGTTGTATCAAGCAGGTTTGGGGAAGGAAACATGCATGGGACAGACTGTCTGAACTGTGCCCATGCCTCCTATACATGGCAAAAGCAGTCAGTTACGCCGTGGCATGGGAAACCTGTGCACTGGACTACTTTCATGTTGTTGGGAGGAATGTGTTGTCCCCCAGTTTTGCAAGTAGGTAAAATGAAATTGTTTTTAAGGGGGAAATAAGCATCTTTGAATATCATTAGACTTTTCCTAAAAAAGGTCAAAATTTTAGGATGTCTTTTAATTTTAATTTAGTTAAATTCCATAAAAACGTAATTCTAACCTTGTGTCCCCCAGGACTCAAACTAGTATGAGTGTCTGGCCACGTTAGCCATTACAGCTTCTAATGGGAAACAGAGTGAGAATTTTCATTACAAATAATATGCAGTCCGACAGTTTTCTCTGAGGTTCTTTGTGATAAAAAAATAAAAACGGAGTAGACACTCTACTGAGAGAACAGTTACCAGCAGATACTAAATACTGGTATTAATATGAAATCAACTGTTATAAACAAAGATAGTGATTTATATGGCTTACAGCCTAATCCAATAAAGGATTCTGGCACTCCAGAAAACTTTGGTGCTCCAACATTGAATTTTTCAGCCCATGGCCCCCCACCAGGTATTCAGAACCATGTTTTAACTGTGTGGAAAACAGCCAGCACAGCATGCCTTGACCTCAACAGAAGCTGACTGGAATTAACTAGGGAAAAAGAATGAGGTTTCTCTCCCAAATCTAAAATCCTGCCTCCCTCTAAAGCCAGGGCTTTACCTGAGGGTTACCTCTAACGACAGGGCTCTACCCAGGGCTGTCTGAGAGATGCTTCCATCCACTCAGTATCTACACCCTGATTCTTTTTATGAAAATAGGTTCCTGTGATCTTTCCTTCAAAACTTATGTTTTATTAAAACGTAGCTGGAGGAGAAGCTAGCTTCCCATCTCCCTCTATATAACAACTCTGTGATTAGAGCACTCACACAATCATGGGATTCATCTCTCCTGCCCTGAAAGGGCCCAATTCACAACTCCTCTCACCCCAGGGAGTACTCTGACCATCAGGCTGATGGTTCTTGCAAAAAAGGCAGTCTCGACCCTTCTGCTGAAACAGTGCCCTTGAGCACAAACAAATTCAAGATTCCTTAGATCATAATCTAATGTTTAGGTTATTCCCAGGGCTGGGGCACACAGAGAGTTTTCTTGGGATTATTTCTCTTTGCTATGTTAAATTGTTGTGGAATACACCCCCTCAAAAAAAAAAAAAAAAAAAAAAAAAGGAGTCCTGGGAGTAAGTACCGTCATCACCACCGTGACCCTGCTGCATTTAGTCAAGAAGCCAGTCATGTCAGGGACTCTGGGGCATGCTCCAGGAGTGGCCAGGAGGTCAAGCCAACCAGGGCACTTGGGTGGAGGAATGTCGTGGTCCTGGCGTCCACAAGACTTGGGCATGAGCGCTCCTGAAAGCCTGTCAGGAGTCCTAGGTGGAAAAGGAACTAACTCCAAGGCATGAATCATGAGAGGCAAATGTAGTGCTTTGAGGTTTAGGCAACTGCTTAGCAGAGGTTTTCTGAATCACACCTGTTTGTTCACATGCTTAAATTCCACCTGAGTCCCACATTTCACACCACCCAGACCGTCTTACTGACTGAAACACAAGTATTGACAGAGACATCTTTGTGCTCACCAAAATATCTTTTTATTTACGAAAGAAAACCAAAACAGCAGTAGTTGCCAAGGACAGTTAATGTTGCAAGCATTGAGTTGTTACCTTCACACCATAATCCTTGTCATAGCTCAGCTGACAGATTGATTATTCAAGGTATGGTGCACCTATGGCTGGGAATCATATTGCAAAGCTTAGGGCTTTACACTGAAACTGCCCTGTCTGAAGATAAACCCCCAAGGAAGAATTGTGCTAAATCCTATTTTTACTTCACAATATTCCTGAGGTGAAAATACATTTCTGAGGAAGTAAAATGCTTATTTTGACACTGTGACTGATGTCTTCCACTGCATGACAGAAACATCAGAGGAAGGCCTTACTAACTAGATGTGGTAGACTCCAGACCAAAAACATGTTGCTTTAAAACTTCCTTATTCTGGGCATGTTCCTTTTAGACCTTTGTAAAATCTCTACATTTCTCATAAGAAGAGGCACTTGTGTCTCCAAGCAGCTCAGTGAGAATTGTTTATATTACCACCTATAGCAGGAAAAGCCCTTCCACCAGACTTGCCAGGAATACAGGAAAAAAAAGATTATTTTCTCTCATTTCTTCTGATCTGATCAGCCTATTTACTAAGACCTAGTGGCACACCTTGTAACTCCTAGTTAGGTATTCAGAATAGCAACATGACTGTAAGTTAAATATAATTTGTGAAATATATGCCATATTTGATAAAAAATGCATGTAGTCAGAATCATATGATGATTTCATTTGCATAGATGTAAAACCTGAGTTTATTATACACAACCTATATTTGTAGAAGTAGACAGTCACCTGGTTTCTCTTCACTGGTTTAATCTGGCAGTCCCTCACTAGAGGCAACAGAATTTTTAAAAGCAGCCAAGACAAACCAGACACCAAGGGGAAAGAAAAAAGAAGAGCAGACATTGTGAAAGAAAAGTGGTTCACACACATTGTTACAACTCCTTCAATGCTTTCAAAAATGAAAATTTTAGATTGAAACAAGACGGAGAGTGCAGTTAGGCAATACAGAAATGAGTTTGATGTCATTGATGCAACAATTTGATCTTCTCTTCTGTAAAGAAGTTTTAAGAGGAAATCTACAGGATGCAGCCTACTTTTTTAGGTCATCAAAAGATCTCCTGTAACAAAGATGTGGAGCAGAAAGTAGTTACCATCTTAGAGAGAAGCTGAATGCACTGAAGTATTGTGTAGCATCAGCATGAACCTTCAATGAATTACTCGAGGAAACTTAAGCAAATCTGCAGACGGCCAGATGAACTTGTTACTATTGACATGATGCCCATTCCAATGAAAATATTTTTGGGAGAGACATTCAGGTAGTGAGGCAGCATAGGCCTAAGCTCAGGAGATAGGTGTCTAAAAAGAGTATAATAATCAAAAGGCTACAGAAGTAACAGAAAGCAGCAGCCACATTCAGAAGTCATCTGAGTCTTTCACTGAGCCACCAGCGAGATGAAACATCAGACAAGGTTATCGTAAAGTAGATAATGGCCACTTGCATTTAAAATACGCACAGAAGGCCACACAGTTGTATTTGTTCACTGCCATTTTCATCTACAACAGATGACAATATCAGCTGGAACATGGCTACTCAAACCAAGTCTTAGAATTTCATCAAGCTGCTGAAACAGCTAAGTGTAGACTGTGCTAGTGAGCAAGCTTTTTGCATGTTTCACTAACATATGAACAGGTTACAAAACTTAGGCTGCTGTTTTTCTATGTTAAGAGGAGAAAAAAAGACTGAGACATTATTTTCAGTTTCTGATGTGCTGAGCTTAAAGCAAATAATGAAGAAAGCAAGAAATTGTAGAAGTGCGAGGTGGCACGTAGTGTTTTTCACTGCTATAGAATGATGTGTGTATATATACATATAAAACTTATACTACAAGCTGGAAATAAACCATACTTGATAAGGTACATATTACTTGGGACCACCATAAGCATCTGAGCATTACTGAGAGTTCTGTTGATCAACTGTAATTGCAGGCTGAAGATGGCCTTCTCTAACTAACCATGGGTCAACATAACTCTCAAGTATGCATTTCATGCAGTGTTTCTTCTCATTATAGAACATTTCATTTCAAGCCTCTGCTAACACCACATACAGGGAAAAAACCCCAACCCAAAAACTCAAAGCCTGTATTTGGTTCCTGGATCTATGTGAATGCTTTTAAGCCCACTCCACGCTCTACTTCTCTCCCCACCCTTCTCTACTCATGCCTAAATGTAAAGATATTTACATGTCTGAAAGGAACTGGAAAGTATCTGTGATATTTCCCAGAGGATCTGATAGCTCTTCTCACACAAAAGCTATGTCCACATCATTATGTCACAGTACGCTTCAATAAGGGACACTTCAGGAGGGGCCTCTGACAGAGTTTCACTGAGCAGATCCACTCTCACTACCTCACCTAAAAGAGAAAAATCTGGACAGAAATATTTTCTGTTAATATTGTCCTTCACTTGAATCGGTTATGCCTGTGGTCCTTACAGGATGGGTCATCAATAAGATGGTCTTTGGATAAGTGTGCTTTTACACGTTGTTTGAAGTCCCTAAAATTCACGGGACTTTGAAATAGTGTGAATTTCTGGTGTTCCTTGGCAGGCTCTAAATCCACAAATTCATGAGTGGCTTACCGTGATTCATATGCCACTTTCATTTTTGGCAGGTAATGCTAATGGTATTGGAGAATAATTATTTGAATGAGATCTGCACCCACTTCCCTCAAATCAGGGTTCTAAAAAAGCTCAGAATGGAGCTGTCAGCATAAATACATAAAAATATATGTGAACACTTACTCTGTATAGGGTTTTGACTGCACAATTCCAGCCATCAGGGATGAGCAGGATGAGCAGGACTTTCTATAGTTCCTGTAGAAGGTTGGGCAAGCAAACATCTGCGGGTGGACATTGAGGAAGAGGAAATATCTACGTGTCAGTACTAGGAAAGTTATATTGTACACCTGCTTTTTAGGCATGCCATCTGCGCTCCGTCATACCATAATATAGCTTTGATGACATGCCACAGCTAAAGGGCAGGCAATATACATCTTGCTTCATTGACAGGAATGACATAACTTGGTAAAACTCACTGCTTAATGATATAAACCATAACTCTCAAACACAGTATACGGTTGTCCCGTATGTTTTTTGATTTTCAGACCCATGTTAAGTATTTTGATAGTAAAAGCATTTAAGGAGCATTATGGCAAAAACCGATGCACCCAATAACGAGCAATTCTGTTCCTATTACTACTCATATTAAATGTTTCTTGTTTCCAAAGTAAACTACCCTATGCAGTTGAAAGACGCCGCCACACACGCTGGATACATCTTCTGTTTAGAAAAGGAAATGGGATCTAAATAAAAAGGGTGTGTAGTTTGAATAATACACAAAATTGATGAAAAATAAGGTTTATATTACTACTTCTTTTTTTTAAGAAGCATTTTCCACGGTGCACTTGAGGATCTTTAAGAGGGAGCTTGGTCTAAATTCAGTTCCAGTCCCGGATCTACTCTTAAATCCATGTGCGGCCTCAGGCAAATGTGTTAATTTTCCTGTTTCAGTTTCCCTGCCTTTAAAGTGGGGATAACGCGACTAACCCAAATAGCTTAGCTGCAATTTATAAGAATGAGTAACTCGATTATCAGATTTTTGAGACATGAAACATGATTATTATTAGGATTCACTGACCAGCCACTGAGAAGAGTGTGATACAAATAGAGGAGATGGGCCTTCGACAGCACAAGGATGACGGTCAGTCAGTTCGAGTAGCTGTGCGAGGAGGCAGCTCTAGGGAGCGGATAGTTGGACTTGTAAAATGTCCAAAATGTAAAATGAGAATGCCCCCTCGGTACTGACTTCCCATTTATTACCCTGTGGTACCTAAAGACCATAAAAAGCTAAGTTCTCTCTGAGAAATGAATAGGTCCAAAGCACCACAACAAATCAGCTGCAGGCAAATAAATTTTTATCTGTGTAAGAGAGCTAGATGTTATTTTCTAGTGGAAATGTCAGAATTGATTAAAACCCTAGCATTTCTATTTAAAATGAGAGAGTAGTGGATGATCTATTTTAAAGGGAGAAAAAGTCAAAGGCCTGATAACACAGAGATAAGGGGGTAAATTAATTTCTGCTGTTGCTACAGTAATTTAGTACTCAACATATCGGGTCCAAATTTACACCACTCACTGTACATGGTATACATAGGAGTGCCTTTTTAATGACTACGACAAAAATACTCTCCCCGCTGGCAAGGTCAATATTATTAAGTGTTATTCCCATTATTAACCTTTGGGCTTGTGTATCCTCCATGGATTAATGATTATTCAATAACTGTGCTGCAATGTTGCACTGTCTAATAGCAATTAATAGAAGGGCGTACCACCGGTTAACTAGGAAAAGCACCGACGGATCAACTTCGCAGTCTTGGTCTTGTTGCTGAGACACGCGAAGGTGCCTACAGGAATTGTACCTGTCAATTCCCCGGGCTGGAAGAGGAAATCTGCCTCACAGTCAAAACAAACCAAAAAACGGAGACTGGGCTGACATCCAGGGTCCCCTCTCTTCTCAGTCTCCCAGGGAGTGAGCAACAGCCGCGGCTTTCAGGGAAACCTGCCCTCATTGCCAGGTTCACTCTCCAGGAACTCCACTTCCAAATCCTGCATCGGCGAAGGTGGGAAAGAAGGTCTTAAAAACAAAAGACGAGCGAGCAAGTCCCTCCCCGAGGAGAAGTTACACGAATAAAGGCAATTCTCGAGCTGCGTTTCTGAGGAGCGCACAGTGCCGGGTCAAACACCCGGCGCGACAACCGGGGGCGATGCGCGGCGGGGCCCGGTCCCGGCGGGCTGCCAGGCGGCGGCGGGCGGGCAGCGACCCCGGTGGTGTCAGCCCTCACCCCGGGCATCCCCCTCCCTCCCGCCCAGCCCGCGGAGCCGCTGCCTTCAGCTGCCCCGAATCGCGGGTGGCCGCGGGGCGCTGCTGCCCAAAAAGGGGCCGCCGCCGGGGCGCAGGGAGAGCAGCGGCGGGAGGGGGGGGGCAGGTGTGGAAAGAAAGGAGCCGGGGAAGAATGGAGGGAAGGGGGAAAGCGGGGAAGCGGGGCCGGGGGGGGCGTAATGCGGGGGCGGCAGGGATGGACAACGCGCTCTCCCCCCGAGCCAGTTCCACCGCCACGCGTGGCCGGGAGCGGGCGGGGAGGAGGAGACGCCGTGCACACACATGCAGCCGCCGCTCGGGGGGTGGGGGTGT
Organism: Rhynochetos jubatus; assembly: GCA_027574665.1. Classification (NCBI taxonomy): domain Eukaryota; kingdom Metazoa; phylum Chordata; class Aves; order Eurypygiformes; family Rhynochetidae; genus Rhynochetos; species Rhynochetos jubatus. Next base: position 45,782,687 of record CM050653.1, read on the forward strand.
GTGTGTCCCCCAACCCCCGCAGCCCCCCGCCGCCGTGCAGGCAGGAGGCAGCAGCGGCGGGGCGGGCGGCGGCGCAGGGCGCGGAGCCCGCATCCCCCCTCCCGGCCTGCCGCCGCCGCGCTGCCCCGACGGCACCGCCGCCCCCTCCCCGGGCGCAGCGCGCACCTCCCCGCCCGAAGGGGCCGTACGAGGCGGCGGGCGGGGGTGGGGTGGGGGGGGGGGCGCAGCCGCGGCCACACACGCAGAGGCAGGGGCAGGGCTGCCCCGCGCCGGTACCTTGGTGCCCCGGTGCTTCCGTCCGGGCTCCTCCTTGCTGAGCAGCTCGGGAGCGGAGCCGAGAGGGTGCGCGTGTGCGCGCGTGTGTGCGTGCACGTGTGTGTGCGCGCGCGCGCGCGTGTGTGTGTGTGCGAGAGCGAGCGAGCGCGAGCGAGGCTCTCCCCCCTCCCCCTCCTCCTCCTCGCTCTCCTTCCTTTAAACGCCCACTCCTGATGGGTGAAAAGACAACTTGAACTTCAGTGCAATTAACTTCGCCGGCGCCTCGGAAGCCGGAGGTGTCGCCGGCCTCGCCCGCCGCGCTCCCATGAGTGAGTCGGTCCCGCTCCTTCGGCGTCGCTCCTCGGGGACGGTGGGGGGGGACACGGGGGGCACCCGCCGCGCTGATTTACCCAGGCCGGCGGTGCCGAGCCGGGAGGGGGAGACACGAGGCGGGAGTGGGAGACACGGGGCGGAGAGGGACAGGGGGGTGGCGCGCTCGGCGCTGCTGCTGCCGGAGCCTCCCGGCCGGTACGAGCGCACACCTGCCGCCGCGCCGCTGCCGGCCCCGCTCTCCTGCCCGCCGCCGCCGCCTCACCCGCCGCCGATACGGGGGGGAGCGGGGAAGGGGGCAAAAAACGAAAGAAAAAGAAGTTTGGGAAAACTTCTTTTTCCGGCAGCGGCGGGCGCTGGGCGCTGGGGCGGCGGCACCCCCGACGGCGGGGGGTCGCGGGGCGATGCGGCGGGTCGGAGCGGGCGTTGGTGGGGGGCGCGGGGTGGCGCGGAGGGCCGAGCGGCGGCGGCGGCTGGTCCCGCCGGGGGCGCCCCCGTGGCGGCGGGTGGCACGTCCCCCCCCACCGCCCGCCCGCGGCACGGCCCGGCGCTGCCGCTGTCAGGGGGAGCAGCGCCAGGAACTCGCCTCTCTGCGCCAGGATCTTCTTGATTTTTCCCTTCCGTCTCCAAACCCGCCACCCGAGGTTTTGGCGAAACCGTGGTCCCTTTGTCGCCCTCGCCGCTCGCTGCCCGGGGGAGCGCTCCTGGCGGGCACCTGCCCGGTGCGGAGTTCCCCCTCTGCCACTCTCCATCCAGGCTTCTCCGACTGCGAGAGAAACTTCGCTAAAATGCAAGTTGGATGAAATACTTTGCACCAGCTCCTAAGCGGAGTTTAACCTGCGGAGAGCTCTCCGCTGGTTTCAGTCGGTCCAGCCGAGCGCAGCGCTTCTGTGGGAATCCATCACAAATTCAGGGAGCGCAGGGCGTGCGGGCTGGCGGAGCCCTCTCCTCCCGGTCCGTGCTCCTTGGCTGGGAGTTAGCCGTAGTCCCTTATCTCTACTTCGTAGTATTTTGGTACGGTGCGTTAGTGTATTTGTCTGCTGTAGTCTGCTGGCAAACATTAGCATTCAAGCTTACATTTTTGACAAATGTGCAGACAGGAATAGCATGAATAGGCATCTTAAATATTAACAACCTAAGCATCTGTTGTGAAACAAATTTAATATATTTACTCTGTTTTTCTCACATTGTTAGGAAAGGTTACAATAAGTGTAAAATTTCAGCTGTAGTTAGCACAAGGAATGCTTGGAAATTTCACTATCTCTTCAAGCATTTAACACAATCACCAGATAGAAATGTGTCAAATCAGGCGCACTATTCAAAACCAACTCGAAACAGTAAGCGTGGAGTGTAAAGACATGAATGTAGGATGTTCTCCGCAATTTGTGTCTCCTAATTAATCTGCAGCACTATTTGTAGAATTTTAGAGTGCTCTTTTCAGTCCCGTATCCCTGTGTGCTCTTTAGTACATTTATACACACACTTATTTTGTAATTCATTTTCTATCCGAGCTTGTGGTTGGTACCACCTTGCTTTGCAAGTCGCGGTGACGGTTTGTGCAGAAATGTGTAGTAACACCGAGTGGGTAACAGAACAGGCAGGCAGAAAATGTAACGTGTTCATGTAGAAGCATGTGTCTCAACAGATAGCACACACACGTAGTAAGGCAATGGAAGGGAAATTAAAATCACTGGCTAGTATGCTATGTATGCCCACTCTTGAAATGCAAACAGCTAGTGGAAAAGAAACCACTGACTCCAAGGAATTCCTCTGTCCCTGGAATAAAACTGTTCTGAGTAGAACAAGAGCACAGAGGAGTGAAGTCTCCAAAAAGACTGTAGAGTTATTTCAGGAATCAGTGCATTCCTTTCCTTTTTCCCACAAGTTCAAATATGTAATAAATAAGTTCTTTGTATGCAAAAGAGTTTACTGGAACAAAAAATATTTAAATGGAATGCTTTTTGTGCATACACTTTGAAAAAATGGCCATTTCCTTTTCATATTTTGTGTTCTTAATACTTCAGATAGGAAAGTAACTCTCGCAGTTTCTCCCCTCCTGCTATTTTAGCGATACGCACAAATCCCAACCTGCTGCTGCACACTCCCGGGAAAACCCTGTGAAGCAAAGTCGATCTGTACCTCGCTAAATGGGACGCACTGCTTTGGCAGGGGGAGAAGCAGAGAGGGAGCCCGGGTTTGTAGGGGAGCAGGGCACTTCTTGTGGTGTGCAGCCTAGGCCCAGCAGGTCGCTGATGAGCACCTGCCCTCTGCCAGCCCTGCCTGCAGCCCTGCCAGCATCCCAGCCAACATCCCAGCCAGGTTTCGTCCTGCGAGGACCGCAGGCACGGCCGCCCCTTCAGCACAACAACCTCTGCGGAGTGGGGAAGTCCTGAGTAAGCACTACCTCACCCCACATTTCAGGTTTGGGATAGAGAGGGGTTTAAATGTGTGCGACTGCTCTTTAGAAGACAATCAGCTAAAGTCTGTGTATTCTTGGGAAAGAAAAACCCCCAACCAACCACATCTTTTAGTTGTATCAACTACTCCATTTTTTGAAGCACTGTCACCTTTTAATTGTCACCTGATTTTTAATGTAAGCATTGTTAGATAAATTTGAAGTCCTTCTTGAGGTTTTCAGCTGTATTAAAAAAAAAAAAAAAGAAAATCAAGGACATTATTAATAAAATACTTTGTGATACATAGAAAAAATGCGTTAAAAGTAGATTTCTGAATTAAAACTGGAGGAAATAAGACTTCTGAAATGTTTTAGTCATATTTCTAGGAACTACGATATTTTAACATAGATACTACTGAAGCATTTTATTGCCTTCGTGTACATAACTGCCATTTCTGTCTCTAGATATATTTAATATATATCCAATGAAGCCACAAACTTTCCTTCTACAACAGTTTAAACACATCTGGAACATTTTACTTTCTTATAATTTATGTTAATAGATGTAGAGTGTATATACAATCTTCTCAGAAATCGTTGCTTTTTCCAAAGGGGAATTTTTTTACTTTCAGTCAGGGAATATATTTATAAGAACAAAATAACTCAAAGTATAGGCAATTCTATATATCATTTTATTTTCTGTTATATTAGGTTGATTATATAAAGCTTTCATTTAGAGCAATGGGATGATGAAATTACAGAGGAGTGATTGGCTTTTGTTTTTTCAAATGGTTCAAGTTGCGGGCTGCAAAAATGAATGTTTTTGGTAAAGTTCTTTGAGGACGTAATATTTTTCATAGAATTCTGACAAATTAATTTAATAGAAAAGCCACAAGTCTCTTAGCACGGGAGGCTATATTTTCAGGTAAAATGGAAGTTCTGCTTTTGCCATTATAGGCATCAGGCTTCAGTAATCTGCTCCTCTTGTGGAATGAACGCTTTCTACTTAAAGCTATCATGCACCTACTGTTTATTTATGCTGCATTAAACTGACAGCACGGCAATCAGAGGAAAAATATGACTTACTTTCCTGAAGTAAACACCAGTTTATAGGTTAGTGCATGTATTTATATTCCTGTCGCCACTAAATAATGGCTGTCTCCATTTTAATATCTACCTGTGGTGTTATCCAGGGCAGCTGACTCTTCCTTGTTTAAAACGAGGAAAAAAAGGAAGAGGGGGTGAGGAAGAAAAGAAAGTTTTGACATTATTCCATTCCAAGAGGAACTTAATAGAAAAGCGATTCAGTATTCTTTTCTGTGGCACGCAGAAGCCAGTTTTAAAGACAGAGTATTCAGTTTTACTTGGTGTATTTGAATTGCATCTCAAACAGGGAAAACAGAATTCCTTAACAGTATTTGTCTATCCAAGTCACTGAAATTGTATATTCAGGCAACGGCAGATTAAGGGCAGAAGCATTTTATTAATAACTGAAAGCACATATGTGTGTGTGATGAAAAATGTTCTGCAAATCTGTCACTATGCAATCAAGTGCATTTTTTAAACTTTAGTTGTCACAAACTTGCTACTGATTCTAAAAAAAAAAAAAAAAGTAAACCAGTTTCATGGTTGAAGAGTAATTTGCAGTTCTTATTGCTTGCTACACTGAAATTTTTCAACTTTCTAAAGTCCCTACTATGTTACTTTTAATCTTGGACTAATGCATCCAAGAAGTTGGCATTGGAACTGAAGATGACCGCAATCGGAATAACCCATTGTTAGCAGAAAGCTTCCCTAATTCCTCTGCTGGGGGATTCCATTAATAACTTCTACCTGAGGGGTCCATTTTTTCCTCAGATTCTTGAATGATAACATTTAACATTAAGTTAGCTTGAATGTCTGTTCTCATGTGAGGGGTATCCTGAACTCTCAACAGCCCCAACCACAACTTGTAACTGTTACTTCAAAAAGGATATACTATAATGTTCCCTTGTAGGTGTTTTTGAACATTTGCCATCCTGTGGCAACTAAATTTACCACAGTTATCAGCAATACTTCACTACGTAATTGATACCTGTTTTGTTGCTTTGCAAATGTCGACTTTCTAATGGCTTCTGCACCGCGTTGCTCTCAGTAGGTATAAATCTTGATAGAGATTAATTTTAAGGAGACTTGCCAGTACTGTTCTTGTTCGTATGTTCTCATCCTCATGCCCTGTACCGGCTGTAATCTACCCTTAATCTGCGTAATCTAGTGCAGTGTAGTAGGAATGGCACAGTAACAGTAGAGAGCTGTAGTAGAACGTAGTAGCCTACCTCAGGCACCGTCTGAATTGTAAATATCTCCTTTTAAACTTGCTGGGCCTGACTTTCCTCCTGTGCACACTGGTATATCACTGCAGAGTTCGGTAGACCTTGGTTTTTACAGTTCCAGTCAGGGATTGGTGTTAGGTGTTCAGACGGACCGAGGGACACACCAACAGTTAGGATTTATGCCAAAGTCACCTATTAGCTATTTATTTAGAATACCAATACACAACGATCTCTTTGGAGATCAATTTTCCTGTGAGACTGCGAGCATGCCGGAGTTAGGATAGGCTGTAAGAAGGCTTCCGTTCACCCGGGCGTAGGCTAACTCCTCTCTCTGGGTGATTGTAAAGCATCGTTGGAAACATGTCTACAGCTGTAGGTTCACAGGAGTTAGCTCTCGCCACCTCGTGCTTTTCTGTGGTGAGCTGCAGGTTAGAAGGCAGAAGAGTCTGCTCGCCTGCAGATGGACCTCCGCCACCCCAGCTGCACCTGGGTGCAGAACGTCAGGATGGGCCACGTCTATCAGCTGTGCTGGCCTTGCATAACTCCCAGCGACTATCTGCTCTATCTCTTTCCCTTGGCACATTATGACATGATATGACCTGAGGAGATGAGGGTGGTGCTTTAAACCTCGAGTGCATCTCATCTTCCCAGGATCCTGCTCTGACAGGATTTATTTGGCCAGCAGCAATCATTTGTGTGTCGTTTCACTTGCTGCTCGCTAGATGAAGTGGTGATGCACTCGGATCATATATACCTGGAGGATTGTCTCCTAATCTTTTCTGGTGTCTGGAGGCCTGGTTCTGGTTTCAGCCCTGACAAAAATGCGTGATCATGGGTAAATAACTGACCGTGCCATGTCTGTAGTGCCTGAATGCCGTAAGCCTGATTTTGGAAATGCTCAGCACTCGCAACTTCATATGAAAGAGAAGGAAGCTGCAGCACACAATCCCTCTATAAATGAGGCCTTAATATGCCACTGGTTTATTTACCCAGCTATAAAATTAGTGGTGTATATGTTTCATAGAACACTGAAGGATTAATTAATTCCTTATATTTGTAAATCAGTCCTAGAGTGGAAAACATCGTACAGCACAAGTGCAAAGAATTGCTGCTCAGAGCCCAAACCCACATGCAAAGGTGCGACAAAGGTATTTCCTTTTCAGGAAAATAAGTCTGTTTGTAACGGCCAGGTAATTAAAAACCTTTGCAATGAACAGGATAAAAATTCTAAATATCATACACGCCCTGTATGCCCAGTTCTAATGCGTTAAATAAAAGACAGAAAGAGAGGAGGGGAGAGAGTGTGCGTGCATGCAAACCCACAGAAGAACCAGAGGCAAAAAATGAAGTGGAGAGAAATTGCAGAGTGAGTTTTAAAATGTTTATAATCAAAGATTAATTTAACACTTTTCTGGAGAGTGGTATTAGAAATATTTTAAATCATTAACGCTTTTCATCATAGGTGGGCTTCGTTGATCATTGTAAGAAGTCTCAAGAATAATTAAAGGCATCTTAAAACTTAAAAAATGACAGTTTTAGCTTCTAAGGATTCGTTGTAATATAATGATACTGTGTGCTTTTTAGTGTTACTTCTGCACTAGACATTTAATTACAGTCTTTGTGAGACATGTTATCTGTATAGTAACCAGTGCATAAAAAGAATGATACAAGCTTTTAGATACAAGCTCTTGCTTGCCAGCTTTCTTAAGATTATAGATTAAGATCTCCAATCCAGAATGTTCATGTCTTCAATGAAAACAACTTAATTTTACACAATTTTCGGGAGGAACGGGGCATTTATTATAATAGTCTTTCTTCTGTAGTTACACTTCTTTTTGCCATAGTACTTGAACTGTTGTGCAGCAGGTGGGTTTTTTTCTGTGCAAGGGTCCAAACTCAGCATTTCTTTGCTTGTTCAAAGGACAGATTTTAGAATACCAAAGGAAAAAGCATGTTTAAGTTGTATATTGAGAGGTAAGATTAAAAAGCATCCAAGAGTAGTTTGGTAGTTGTTTCACATGTACAGCTTAATGTTTAGGGGAAATTTGGAGCTTGCCTTTCCCATGTCAGATACTGAATATTGTCTGAAACATGTTCTGGACAATGTGAATTTATGGGATTCGTAACTCGGTCAACACATTGCTGTGGAAAAGTGAGTACGTTCGCAAGAAAGATCAGGTGCATAAACCGAGAGTTTTTCTTTGGACACATTTGCAGATTCCTGTAATTGTGCAGTTTGTGAAAGGTGCTCCTTTCACACTGAATGTCCCACAGTTCCCCCGAGGCACAACGGGAACCTCATCCAACCATTTTAGAGGGGAGCTTTTCAATCGATTATATGTATGTCCTCTTTCGGGTTTTGCTTCTTAACTACCAGAACTGTGCTGAAACGATACATATCGGTGTTGAGCCCCTAGTTTTGATATGCTTTGAAAGAAAATCTCACAGTTGGATCAATCAGTCAAAATCAATCTCTGTCCCATTGACTGTATTTTGTTGATTTTCTTTTTTTCTTTCATTTTTTTTTTTCTTCACTTGACTTACTGCGTATCATAATCCTTTTGGCCATTCCTAAAGAATTGCATTATAAACTTTTTAAGATAAAGGATGTAATAATTTTATAATAGCATTTTTATATCTGGAACTTGTGAACCCACTACTTTATTTGGACTGCATATCCTGTGAGAAACAGACTTCTGCATTGCCACTTAAAATGACAATTAGGATACTCATTGGTGTAGTTACTATTTTCTGAGCATTCCAGAAAAATTTTATAGATAGCAAGCAAGAAAATTGAACCCATAGAATTTTTTTGGCTGTGTGGCATGATGACAGATATGCCTTGAGAAGCATTATACTGTCTGAGAAATTGCGTTTTCAAGCAGTATTTCATATAGGTTCTGTCTCTTTAAAAATGCAGTCTCCTCTATTTGCCCTATTAATTGTTGATATGTTGCCATCCACGAGACAAAAATTAGAGCTGTAATTAAATAATCATGTGATGCTCCTTAGTGCCAGTGAGAGCAAACTCATTTTTCCAGGCCCTGATGGTCACTGATTATTGTATTACTACTGGCTTGCTTTATTTTTTTTTAATGGCTCTATATTGCTGGGTTACCTAACCACTGCCCTTCTTTTCAAAATTAAAGGAATTGAAGAACATTAAGTCACTTAATTGGCCAGTGGTCTACAGGGACACAAAGTAGTCATACCTTCTCTGCTTTTTGGTCACTCAATTGGTTCTACTGGGAGAACTACATCAGTGGTGTGGTTGCGTGCCATTTAATTTACACTGGTGTTTTGGCTGGGATGGATGCATATAGGGAATGCCAGGAGAATTACAAAAGGAGCAGGGTATTAAAATTCAGAAATGATTAAAATTGAAATAAAAGGATGCTGCTTCTTTGCCAGTACTCTAGCAGTCATAATGACACATAGAGATTAGTTTCCACCTTCATCTTTTCCTTCTTTCTCATTTCCTCTTGTTTATTGTTGACACATTTTCCTTATGTCTCTGCTTCTCAGCGCTTTTTTTCACTGTTACATATTCCTACTTTTTCTCTTTCCTTAAGCATGGAGAAGCTTACTTAACCTTATTATAACAATAACAGAATAGGTTATTAATATTTAATATGCACATGATTAAAATTTCTCTCTTAAACATAGGTCAGCTCTATTATTAACTGACATGTTATTTTTCATTAAAAAATTTCTATTCTGCCCTTACGGTTTCTCAAACACCCTTTACTTTGGTGGTGATTTAACACATAATGTTTAGAAAACTGTGTTAGGCTAGTGAAAAAAAAGAACTTACCAGTCATGGATAATCAATTATGCATGAATTCAAATATAACAGATGGAAACTGGTGAGTTAAAGTTTCTCTTTAGCTTCTTGATTTTTTTGTTTTGTTTTTGTGACACCTGTCTCTTATGTATAGATAAACATCTAACATAGCATACTGCTTTTCATGCATCTCTGTTTTTTGCTTTTTGGGTTTGGGTTTTTTTGTTTCTTTTGTTGGTGTGGCATAAACTAATTTTCCCCTGTTTATAACTTACTATTTTTAATTTGTTTGTCTGCTAGCGTTTCTATACCGCCTTCCTTTTCTGGGGCTAAATTGTCCTGTGATGAAGCCAGCATTTAATCTTCTAATAAATTACACAATGTCATTTAACTTTAAAATTGTGTCAGCAAGATATTTTAAATTGTATGAGTTCACTTCTGCCTTCAGCTGCTTATGGCCTATAGTGCTATGACATTAAAGCAACAGGGTAGACTGTAGCTGTGCATATGTATTCATATATGCATATACACACATTCTTGTGATTGTGATACTTATATAGGTGTTCCCTCCAAAGGCATTAATTAAATTTCTTTCAGTCATTTGACAATGAGGCAGATTGCTTTACTGCTTTTTATTAAAAAGTTTGGTATGGACTGGGCATAATATTTCTTTTGGTCATGGACCTAAATCAAGCAAAAAAGATGGTAACCGTTTGTGATATGCCCACAGCAACAACCAGTTGGTATTAAGTAAAAGAAGAGCTAAATAGTTTTTCTTTCCCTTTTTACACAAAAATATCAAAAAGAGCTTTAAGCACGGGCTTAGATGTGAGCTGACAGGGGTTTTGTGTAGTTCATTGGTGGCAGTGTATTGAGGGATTCTTGTATTTGAAGGTGTTCTGTGTTTCAGAAGCACAGGGATAAGTTGATTTGGACATTACTTTTCTATGACTGCAATAATTTGGAGCAGTTCTTCACCTGGCCCCACTCACCTTTGAAGCAGCATATTTTCAGATGTGGCGCAGAGAGATTTTCTGTCTGAATATATGGAATATATAAACTTCATCTATAAAAGAAAAGTGAGATGAGAGAACGCACCACTTTATGCTTTTCCGTGAGCAGAATATTTCAAAATTTCTCGTGATCATCCTACCAACATTTGTGAAGAAAAAAAAAAATCTAATACAAGAAGGACTTTGTAGCATAACTTACCAGAAAAAAAAAAATGTATATAGAAGAGATCCTAAGGAAATTAACACGGATGCTATGAAAATAATGAGTTTCAAACGTTATTGTTTCTGTCACAGCTAAAGCTCTGCTAGGAAACTTCATGTGCATGCCTCAGTTTCTTCTTACTCAGCTATTTTTATGGTAACAGACAATACAAACTTTTCCCCAAAATCTTTGTATTTAATGCAGGAACTAATTTTTACACACTTCTTCGGGCATTTCCTTCTAGTGCTTGCATGAGTCTAAATGAATTGTCAATATCCTCATTTTGCCCTAAAATAATTAATTGTGTTTTAGTGGATTCCCAACTGCTGCTCTCCATCTCAGTTTGTTTCCATTGTAGCCACTTAGCAGGAAATCTAGAAGTGTAGTTGCTTCAGCAAATAAATACACTAAATACTTGCATACATTTTTGTTGATTTCCCCTCCTTTTTTTTTTGTTGTTTTTCTAAATCATGACAAGTATTTTGAGCATTTACAGGTACTTGGAGTAACATTTTGAAGTGACTTGGTTTTGCCTTGTGTTGTTTGTATTTAAACAGGGCATACTCTGACACATGTATAAATGACCTTTATCTCTTAGTGACACTGCATATGCTAAACCTTTTTTATGTTAGTGCCTGAATATTATCAGGTGCCTGGTTTCTGAAAGAACTGTGAATGTTAACAGTTAATTGTTCCTGAAAAGAACTGTGAAAAACTCATTCATTTAGTCTTTGTTATTGTGGAATCATCTGAGTTTGAGATTGGAACGCCCTCGAAGATAGGCCAAACCCACCAACTTTCAATTTGTTTTACACCAAAACCACACATTTTGCATGTATTTTATGTACAATGAATATTGACTCCTGTCAGGTTTGGCCATAACTAGATGCACAGTTTTACTTAAAAGGTTTTGAACCTTAGTAAAAGTGTAGCAGAACCTGGGCAGAGTTCTGAGTTAACAATGAAACTGGAAACAGGACATTTCATGTGGTTTTGGGTTTCATAATGAAAGTTTGACATAGTTCAAGTCATCAATCAGTTCTAACCATTTCCTTAGACTTAAACTCTTCCATGTTTTCAGTTTTTAGCAGTAGATTTTATTCATACTGTCAGGTTAAAGAAAAGGATGATTGCTTGTCCTGTTGATGAAGCATTCCTATGTAACAAGTCACTGTGGTTTGAGCTCAACAGCAGGAGCATCTAAACTTTAGCTGATAATGCTTGAATGTGCTAACTGCAATGGTTCAGGCTGTTTTCAACCATAACATGCAGCTCCGCTTGTTCTGTGTGAAATTCACCCTCACCCAGAATTGTTGGATTAAACTTCTGTTTTCTTAAAAGCATCCTTTTTTTTTTTTTTTAGTTTTGACTGGGAAAGAAATTCAGTGGTTGGAAAAAGTCAGAAAAGGGAAGAGAAGCAGAATCGGGCAACGTTGCAAAGCACTTTGGAGATAACTTGGTGTTACTTCTCTTTTAATAAGTAAAAATAGCTGAAGTCTAGTGATTTATGTGTCCGGGGATCGTGGTTTACATACCATTAAAATAATAGAGCTTCTCTTCAGACACATCCCTGAAGTAACTGCTTATCAACCAACTCTTCTTTCAGGTAACAATTACATACTCGTCCCATGCCTAGGAGTTACCTAGTGCTGTCATGATCAGGGTTTTAGTGGGAACCATGCTTTTTTTCATGTCTCCATGTGCCACATTAAACCATTAAACATCTTCACGATAGGCCTAAAAATTATACCTCTGGGGAGAAAGCTGTGAAATTAGTGACCTGCTGAACATACACTTATGGTATGTTCTTAAGTGTATGTTCATATGTTACACACAGGCAACTTGACTGATCCTATCATGCCAGCTTTCCTCCTTTTTTCCAGCTGCCTAATTGCATTAAATATTATTACATAAAGTTTTACATTACATTACATTGCATTTTTTTGTTTGGTTGTTTTGTTTTTTGTAGAAGTAGTTGGCAGTAGCTGCCACATGGAAATTACGAGCATGACTCATCAAGGATCTAGTCTACTGTTATGGATGGAATAGGATATGGTCCACAAAAGCTTGGGGGGTTTTTTTGTTTGTTTTGTTTGTGTGTTGTTTTTTTTTTTTTTTTTTTTAAGTTGAAGCTTTTTATTTGTAGTATTTCAAAATCCACAGTCATAAAATTGGTGGCTTATATTAAATAACATATACTTATTTTTTGTGGAAGTTGCAGTGCTGATACAGTTAGGAAGTGAACTCAGCTTGCCCACATAGCAGGTAGAGGCTGGGCAACTACAGAGTAAGATTTATGCCATTAATTCATTAATATTCATTGCTGTGATCTTTCCTGGGAAAGGGGACACCTGTCTCTTACAATTTCAACCAGCCAGGATTTCTCATGGCAACCAGAGGTGAAAGTCTCTCTATTCTCATTAGCCGTCATGTTCACCCTTCGCTTCATCGTGCCGAATGGTTTTGTTGGGTTTTACTCCATAATTTTCTTTCAGTGTTTTGCCTCTCTGTGGCTCATTTGGCACCAAGGGGCGAACTGAAATGACTGTCAGGGCCACATCAGCAATTGTATGCATTTACTTCAGTTGTACAAGCATTTTGGTCAAAATAGATGCACAGCTATGAAAGAGACTTATGCAAAATGGTGCTGTAGTTTGACTAAAAGCAACTTGTTTTGTCCAAAACCACATTTTGCAACTCGGCTTTTAAAAGAAGATTCCATGATTGAAATACACAGTAGCAAATGTTTGCAGGAGTAAACGAGCCTCGTCACAGAAGCAATCAATAGGGAGATGTCTGTTTGTATATGATTTTACATATCTGCAAGCTAGCTGAGACATCCAACTACAAAATACTGCACCATGGGACACCGTGTAGGTATCTGATATTTGCCAAGGGATTTGGGGTCCGTAAACTAATGAATGCACTACATGTAGCCATGTATGTAGGTTTTTCACCTCTGACGAATATGGTAAGGATAATTTACTTCACTTAATAAGCAATTAAGTGCAGTTCAATACAGCTGACTATTGTAAGTTAAATATTCATTTTACGTAACTGTTTCAGGACATGGTGTGTGAGAGAACACAAACGAGCAGAAATTGCTCATGCAAAATGTGAGAGGGGACGACAGCTTGTGTGCGATGCCTTTCAGTGCTATGAATTTCATTTCATAGCACTTTTGCTTTTTGACAGGCATCCTATCCAGGCTGGGGCAGGTTGCAGTCTCAAAAAAATCTAGGTTGGTATGTAACTTTTGAGCTCAGCGTGGGGGATGTCGCGGAATGCTGTGATTCACATCGGTGCGCGTCGGGTTCTTGGGTTGGATGTAAACTGAGGTTGCCGCAGTTGGGTTGGTTCAAGTGTTTGAGCGGTGTCAGGCAAGTATTGTTCCATGCAAAATGGAGGGAAAGTCAGTCTGAGGAGACTGAAAAACAGCTTGAATCAGAAAGGCAAAGCTCGTAGGGTTGCGGGACTGCGTCCACACCACAGGAGTGACTGTGCCGCGGCTTGCACAGAGAGACGTGGGAAAGGACGGCATCCTTCGCCTTAACCCTCCCTTCTGTCTAACCCATGCGGCAATTAGGCACAAGCCCACCGGGGTGTCACCCACCTTTTGGCTGTGGATGCTTACCTTCAGAAAGGCATGGATTGGTATTTTCATTCAGCAGTTACCGTTAGTCGTAGATGTGCACGCATCCCCCCTTGCAGCGGGGAAAATTCCCCACCGATGTGAGTTTCCCGGCAGTCCCGCTGCCGCTGCACAGCTCTGCATCACCTCCAGCATGGGCTGGTCCTCACGAGTAACCCAAATGGCCGCAGAGTTGTCAGAAGTATGTATGTATAAAACCCAATCAGCCTGATCTCCCCAAAGAAATCTGATAAATGAGAATACACAGCCATGCTGGTTTTGCTCGGCTGCCAGGTCATTTCTGTTTGCGTTGCACAAGAGCCAAGCCTCAAGATTTGGGCCTGTATTTCCTAATTTATTTTGAACAAGAAAAGATTGGAATAGAGACCTTAGGAGGCACCGAGGCAGCATGCCACACTGGAGGATTTGTTTTGTTTTGCAGCTACTGAGACTGCTGCTCGAGAGTTAACGCACTGTGGGGTTGAAAAAACGCTGTCCAACTTTTGAAGTATTTGTCTTATTTCAACACAGCCTAGTGCAAAGTGCCTTTATATATCATAAACACAGTGCAACAACTTTATTAAGGGTTAATAAGCTTTATTAAGCATATATTTGTCTGCTGTATGTTGACTAGAAGCTATGAAAAATGTGATGCTACTATTGCCGCATGTTTAAATGATTGCCTGCATGTGTATCCATGACAATATCTATTCATCTTCTTTATATATGTTTTTATTATAAATATCTTTATTCCAGTGGAACATTTTAATATCAAAGTTGACACAGTGAAGTGCAAATTGGAATAGGTCAAATGAAAATCAGATATCTGTATCTTGAATGCGTTCCAAGTAGTTTGGTATTGGTAAGAGAAAGCTGATTGTTGTCTATCTGTCAAGACGTAGCAGCCTTCAGTAATTCGCGCTTCCTAGTCAAAGCAAGGGTTCTAGGCTCAGCCTTACCAAGTCTGTAGTAAATACTTTACCAGGCATAGGTGATGTACAGGAATTAGATTAATCCACGTTGTAGGGAGTTTCTAAGCTTTAGTACATATATGCAGTTTCAAGAAGAGACTTATTTTCCATGATCATTTATCTCAAGCGTAGGAAGCATATGCATGATTATATAATTAACAGAATATTTGTTTGTCAGTGTTTGGTTAGTGTGCATAATAATACTATTATTAGGCCTTCTGTGCTCCTGTATTATCAGATTGTTATCTCCCTGCTCCTTTAATTCACTGGCTCTGCTTTTTAGATTGATCACTTTGTTTTAATCTGAACATTTGAAGGTTTTTTTGACCACGAAGGGAATGGTTTGTGAACAGCAAAGCAAAAGTTATTTTGGAACAGTTGTTGGTTTTTTTTTTTCAAATAATTTGTTATTGTTGTATCTGGTCATAATTTTTATAAGGTGGTGGTTTAGTCGCAAATCCTGTTCCAAATCATATTTGTGAATATCTGCTCTATTCTAAACAGCTCTGCATCTCTGAATTACCTTCACTGTCCTTTTGCTCCATCATACTGCAGGCAGTATACTGCCAGCTGAAACTCCCTCATCCTTCATGATTTTCTTCTTTAGCGGTCAATCTTGCTCGCTGCTAAAGTTTACTGTATTAGGCTTTCCTGAAAAGGGTGAAAAAACATAGTGTTGATATTTTCCATTGTGACTGCAAAGTTTGGATGCAACTAGTTAACACTGGTTTTCCTTCAAATATTCACACTTATTGGGAAATAACATTTTTTATTTTTTTTTAGAGGGACTGAATAATACTCTCTTGTTGGAAAAAGATTGGTTTCTAAACAACACACTAGACAGTTATCCCTTGATCATATGTTATGGAAGATGTTGTCTACATTTTCCCTTGTTTTTCTTTGTGAAATATGTTTCTTGTTTTTTTTCCTTCTCGGCACTCTCGGTAACAATCTTAGTAACCTTTTTCAGGACATGCAACACATGTAGAACTTTCCATCTTTCCTATGTACGCCACCTCCACTCGCTCCGCCGTGAATAACAGCATTACGTAACAGCGCATTCATTTTCGAGTGTTGCATTTCTTCGCTTCTGAGATTATAATCTATTTTGTGCATTGCTGAATATGATAAATATTTCATGTATTTCACCCTAGTACCATTTTCTTTTTCCTGCACGCCCTTTATGCTCTTTGTGCTTATTTCGGCAAACGTCACCTTGTTTCCTTTACCTAGTCTCCACACGTCCCTCGTGTTTTATAGTAAGAAAGATACGTGCGGCGAAAATTCTGCTCTTTGTGGATGTATTGATTCGCCTTTTCTTTGTTCAGAGGCCACGCTGTTTTGTGTATCCCAGAACTGCTACCAGCCTCCCCACTCGCCTACTTTGGCTGCTGCTTCAAGTTTGCACGTGCTGCGTGGTACGGGGGTTTTGGGGTTTAGGTTACTACACTACACATTTGGGCTGTGTATCTGCCCGTGCCATAATTCGTCTTTTCTTTGGTCGATGATGCAACTTTCCTTCTCGACACGGCGTATTCAAACGCTGCGCATTTTATCAATAAAGGAGTTTGATTTTGCTCTTATCTCGTAGCTTGTACAAACTTGTTGCTTTCAAGTTTGTCTAGTTGGGTTACTTTTTCCCAAGTGCATGACGGGAAGAAGCTATGTCTGTCTCGCAGTTATTTATTTTGTCGGTAGGTTTCCACCTCCCGGTTTTCACCTTTCACCGGTGCCTTTCGGCCCCGCGCTGCAGAGGCGACACGGCTGTGATGTCCCGCACGGCGCCGGGGCCGTCGCGTTTCACCGGGGGGATGGGGCGGAGGGACCCAGAGCTGTTGCCCCGGCGACGGCGTCGCGCCCACCGCCTCAACCTTGCGAAAGCCGGCGGGGGATGCCGCGGGGAGGATGCCCCCCGCTCAACAGGGACCGGCTCCCCCACCGCCCTCTACAAACGTGCCGGCAGCTTTTCTTCCACCTCTCCTGGTATCCGCGCGGGGGGGGGGGGGAAGGACAAACTGCCCCCCTTCGCCCCCCGCCTGCTGGTTCCCGGGGGGTTGCCCCCCACAGCGCTGCCCCACCTGCGTGTGCGCGGGGCCGAGCGCCGCGCTCCGGCGCGGAAGCTCCGCGCTGCCGCCTCCTCCGTTGTGCACCTGCCCGCCGCGCAACCTCCGCGCCGAGCGGCGGGAGCTGCGCTGGCGCGGCGCGCTCGGCAGGATATTGTTCAGCCTTCACCCCCGCCCCTCCTCCTCCTCCTCCTCCTCCTCCCCCCCTCGCCTTCCTCCTCCTCCCCCCCCCCCCCCCCCCCACCGGCTCGCCCCTCCGCCGCAGGCCCCCATCTGCCATGTGCGCGCAGGGGGCGCGCTGCCTGCGCGGGGCGGCACGGCGGGCATTGTGCGCGGCGCGCATTGTGCGCGGCGCAGGCAGGACCGGCTCACCCGCACCCAGCTGCCTGCAAATTCGTGCGCGCCCGGAAGCCGCACGCCCTCTTCCCCTGCCCCCCCCCCCCCCCCTCCCCCGCTCACCTACCGGCGGCCGCCCCCCCTTCCCATCCCCAGCCCGGCGCCCCCTCCCCGCTCCTCACTGCGGTCCCCTTTTGCCACCGCTCTTTTCCCTCCCCCCCCCGCCCCGCCGCCGGCCTCCCCTCCCCCACCACCTCCTCCTCCTCCTCCTCTGCCACTTTCTCTCTCTCTCCCAGGACGCGTCGGATGATCCGGGGCCGCCGGGGAAGGGCTCCGGGCAGCAGCGGGGAGGCTGCATCCTCCTCCCGTCTCGGGCTGTGAAAAAAAAAAAAAAAGAAAAAAAAAAAAAGCCGGTGGCCTCGGTGTTATTTTGTATTAAAATGAGGAGGAGGAAGAAGAAGCAGCGGCAGCGGCGGCAGCGGCAGCGAGCGGTAGCGGAGAGGAGGCTCTGAGCAGGGGACGGCGGCGGCAGCAGCAGGAGGAGGAGGAGTAGTGATGAGTCAACTAATAATTTAATGGGGACAGAAACAGAGAGAGGGGGAGAGAGAGGAGGAGGGGGGGGGGGGGGAGAGGGAGCAGAGCGAGGCAGCTCCGTCCGGGGACACGCACACATATAGCCATGTAACATCCAGCAACAGCCACCGAACCGGCCTAAATAACAACCGTACCCAGCCAGCCAGGGGAAACGAGAATTAACAAAAAAAAAAAAAAAAAAAAAAAGACAAAAAACCCCAAAGCCTACCATTATTTCAATTATTATTGTCTTTTTTTTTTTTTTTTGCTGGCTTGGTTTTTGTTGGTGTTGGCTTTTTGCAACCTTTCTATTTTATATTTTTTACCCCTTCTTGCGAGTAACTCTTCTCGGAGTTCCCAGATTTTCCTTTTTTTTTTTTCTTTGCGAAAGCAGAACCAGTTTTTTGTTGCCTTTTTTTTTAATTTTTATTTTTTAATAGAGAGGGTTGGGGTGTTTTTAAATTATAATTTCTCCCGGGTTTGGACTCGGAGGGAATGAAACCTCGTCACTTTTTGTAGTGGTGGTGGTGTGCCTTGTTGTGTGTGTTTCCTTCCTCCCCTCTGTTCTTTTTCTCTCTCCCCTCCTCTCTCGCTCCCTCTACACCCCCCCCCCCCCCCCCCCCCCCCCCAGCACCACAGCCCCCGGTAAATGAGAGGAGACAGGTCCTCTCTGCTTTTTTTTTTTTCTTCCCCTCCCTGGACTGCAAAGGCGAGATTAAAAGTGGCATTTTAGTGCCTTTTCCTGCAATTTTCTCTACACTTTTTTTTTTTTTTTTTAATCTCCAGTAGCGATCTCTGGGGCTGAGGTTTCCGCAGAAAGTTTGGGGGCTGTTACGGTGTGTATTTTCGCGGAGGGGGAGGGGAGCGGGCTCCTTCTGTGTGTGCTGCTCCTCTGGGTGCCTATTGGAGAATAATAGTGTAAGTGACAACCTAGAAGTAGACTTTCTGCTCTTCACACTGGATAGAAAAGCTGCCTTTTTTTTTCTTCGCTTTTTTTTTTTTAATAACCCCCTTTCTCACTTGCTCCTGTAGCGTTGGGGGTTTTTTTTGAAAGGATAGCTAGACTTAAGTCACCCTCCACCTCAATTTAAACCTGCTACTTTTTTTTTTTTAATTATTATTATTATTATGAATTCCTCGTTTTGAGCATTACACTTGTCTGATCAATTTGATCTTCAGCTCCTTCCTGCGTTGCTAAACCTCGAAAACTGGCTCTCTCAAAAGATATTTAATCTGTATTTTTATTTTTTTTTGTCCATTGCCATTTTTGCTCATGGCTACTCTGTTCCTCGCTATCTATTTTTGCCCCTCCCCGCCTAGAGGAAAATAGCAACAAGAAAAAAAAAAAGAAAAGAAAAAAAAACCCAAAAAAGCGAATATTAGGGGAAGTAGTCCTCAGGTCTGCTGCCCCCCTCTCCCCCCCTCCCAAAAGGGGGGGACCTAGAAAACATCAGTCTTGAACTTCTTCCTCTTCAAGAGCTCGGGCTGCAAAGGAAACCTCCTTTGTTTTTGTTATTTATATGCTGTCAAGTTTTGAAGTGGTGAGTTTCGGGTCGGTTTTGCTAATTTCACTCAGAAAACTGCAGTGTTTCTGTTTCTAGATAAGTACTTTGCTTCTTTGTCTCTTTAAAAGGTCACAGGGAAAGCTTGGCCTGGATTGTGAGAGCCATATGGAACGGATAAGTGCGGAGCCTCTCTCAAATGTGATTATGGGTTTTTATGGGGGAGGGAGGGAAGAGGAGGGGAAAAGGCATGGGGAGGGGGCTGATTCAGGAGGAGAGAAAGAAATAATATAATACCGGCGGCGTTACATCGCGACAAAAGGAGATACCGCACCGACTCTCATTCAGAAATTGCGCGGTGTGCCCGTACGTGTACGCTGTCTCTGGGAAACTGTGCCTTGAAATTGTGCTCTTCTCTCGATGCCTGTGATGAAAACTTGTAGTTGGTGAAAGATGCCTAAATGCGAAACCCAGGGAAACTCTTGGCCTGGAACCGGCGGAGATCCTAGTTTTTCCTCGCAACCCTCTCCCTGGGCAGGCCACGCTGGTTGTTGCTCATCACTATTCCAAACTGAGGTTTCAGTGAACTTTAGCCTTGGGCATGGAGTTTAAATGAGTAAATTAGGTGTTTTATGTGCATGTAATTTTGCTTTGTAACGTAAAGCTTTTTACAAGATGACTAAGCGGTGAAAGGATGCCGATGGGTGGGTATTCTCAGGCCAAGCGAAAATGACCCATTTGGTGTTTTGGTTGTAGTCAGTGTATTAACTAAACTGTGATCTATCACTTTTATTCACTGTACATGATGTAGTGCGATTCTGACTCATGATGACTAGATACTTTTTGTAGCAAAGAACCTCGGTGCCTTAGAGTACTTCTGAAGTTGCCAAAAGTGACAAGGATTTTCTTGTTTGAGGCTTTTTTTGTATTGTTTTACTCCCCCCCCGCTCTTTTTTTTTTTTAATTAATCCTCTTATTCTTGAGAGCGACCAGTCTCTCAAAAGCAGCCCTGTGACATGTTAGCATCGTCAGAAACGTCCAAAGATGTTAACGGTTTGAATCTGTAAATCTTTGCTTAGGCTGCAGTTAAGACAGTTAAAAAAAATACCTTGCTGAAAAGTGGCTAAAATAGGTGCGTTTACTGTTAATGAGACACACGACCTAAACCAGATGGGATCAAGATGAGTGGTAAACCTTAGCTTGTCACCTTACAGCATAAGGGAAAATAACGATTTTCTGAACTTCAGCTATTCAGTGGCATTCTTGAGCTTGCTTGTAAACGTTCGGATTAATATATTACCTCTTTCTTCCCCATATCGGGAAAAGCAGCGTGGTGTTCAAACAAGGAAAAAATAGTTTACAGAATTGTCATTGGCATATATACCAATGACACAGAAGTGTATTAAAAAACCCCAAGATGTTTAGGCTTTAATAGCTTTGCTATGAAATGTGCAGAAAATGTATTGAATTACTAGGCAACTGAAAGAAAGTAGCAATTATCAGATTCACACCAGTCTTTTTAAATAAGACTTCCCCGGTATTAGTATTTGTACTTGCTGATGTGAATAGTAGTTCATGAATTAATGTCTAGTCACCTGTCCTTAGTGATTATATTATATACATAACATAATTGTCAGTGTGGTCACACCTTCCTCAGTGAGAGAAAGGTAGGGTAAAATACGTAACGATCACAGCAGTATTGATGAATGAAATCATAACCAGAAAGATGTCTCTCTCCTCAGCACCTGATTTTTTTTTTCTTAATATAGTTGGCAGAACAGATTCTGATGAGTGACAAAAAAATCCTCGAAACTTACTCTGTTAAGTTCTAGTCTTAGGAGATTTTTCGTGATTTAACTGGAATTGTTATTCATGTTTGGAGGTTTCAGAAGTTTTATAAAAAGGGAAATACGAGCATGCTAACATATACCTTTCCTTAATCTGCTATTGAAATTACTTCTGTTTTTTGGTTTCGGATAGCTGTACCAGCACGTAACTTAGCGTCACACAGGTTTTTTTATATATATTTAAAGGCTTCAAAAGTACTGTAGAAATTGTAGTCGTGTTTTTTCCAGCGTTATGTTTTGTGAGATGCTACCTTCTTTTCTCAGTTATTTTTCTTAATTCAACAGACTATTCCTTTTAACACTTAAAGCTCAACATCTGAAAAATTCCATATGCATATTTTGAACTTTGCAAAAGTTGATAAACTCTGTATGATGTTGGTTAGGAAAGTCAAAAGCAACCGCCTCCTGCCAGTGCTTTCTGAAGTTAAATGTTAAATTCTCTTCTAACTTGTATTTTTAAGGAGGGGAGGAATCGTAAATAGTCAATATTCTACGTCTCTAATAAATCTGTCGCTCCTTCAACTAAAGTTTTAACGATCTCTCTATTGTTGCCCGTCCATTTTTTAATCAAGTAGATCGAGAAATGTTTCACTAGAATATTTTTCTTTCTCTGTCTCTCTCTCTCTCTTAACACAATAAAAACACCCGTGATTAATAATAAACCTTTCTGTGAGATTTGTAACAATAGCTGTGTTGGAGCACATACCTTGACAATCATCATCATTTATGTGAGTCTCAGTCTCTCTCAGATTTAGTAGAATATTTCTGAAGATTTTTTTTTCGAGGGGTATTCTAGTTGGCTTAAAAAAAAAAAAAATTCCACCAGATTATGATGTGATCTCTCTGTAAAGTGGGGTATGAGGTCATTTTTGGAGAATAAGTTTGTTTCTTTTCAAAAAGGCATCGTCTTTCCAGTTAAAATAGTTATTTATTCTTCTTTATGAGCTTGTGATACATATACATCTCTCTGTACATGTGCAGGCTCTGTACGTATACATGCGCACACGTGTACAACATATATATATATATTTTTTTTTTGAATCATGGCAGGTGATCTTTAGAGGCGGGACTGAGTATGGATCATTTGAACGAGGCAACTCAGGGGAAAGAACATTCAGAAATGTCTAACAATGTAAGCGATCCGAAGGGTCCACCAGCCAAAATTGCGCGCTTGGAACAGAATGGGAGCCCATTAGGAAGAGGAAGACTTGGAAGTACAGGAACTAAAATGCAAGGAGTGCCTTTAAAACACTCTGGACACCTGATGAAAACTAATATTAGAAAAGGTAACACTTTTGATAATTCTGCATTACAGAAATATGATTTATAATATTTGGGGGGGGAAAGCATACTTTTGCAGACTCTACTTCATTTATATTTCAGGATTAAATCTCCATTCTGAAATACTTTATATTCCCAAATCTGATATAAATCACATTTGGGAAATGTAAGCTTCATGCTTGGGTGGAGCATCTTGCTTTACAGGGTGGAGTCTGATTTTTGTTAAGGTAAAGGCTAGCTGCCCTGATTAAAGCAAATTCCTACATTGAATTAAAAGTAACATAATGCGTTAATTCTTTGAGTAAGTGTTGGGCTACGCAACGCAAAAATATGTAAGAGCAAATACCGAACCCCCAAAACAAATTTTCGCCTCTCCTCTTAATGATGGTCCAAGCTTGGAAGGACAGAAGTATTTCCATAACAGTTGCAAGTTGGTTTAAAGGAGAGAGTGTAAATCTTTAGGTATCACATTGGAAAAGTCATTTATGATGTCAATCTTCGCAGTTTATTTTCTTAAGTACAATTCATTATTGAACAATGAACAACTTGGGTGTCATATTTTTCAGTGGCTGGTTTGCTGTAATTAGACATTTACACAAGGAAAAGGCACATTTAGAATCATTGATGTTTGTATATGGATGGCTTTTGTTTGCATTGAAAATTCTTTTAATGGACAATAATCTATAAATTTGGCTTCTCAAAATGTGTAAGTCTTTTTGACCCTGCTCTGCAGGCTTGCTAATTTAAATCAAAATATGATTCATGTAATTTGGCATTTGTTTTAAAACACCTCTACTTTTCTCAGTATAATCGGTGTATGTTTATAATCCAGATTTTTCTTGCATTTGCTAAGCAAAGTGCAAAATGCAACCAAGACTATTAAACACACAAAGTTAGAAGGCAGAGGAATTTCATTGTGTCTGATGCATAACATTTATCGTACAATCATTTATTTTTTCCTCGGTTTGGCGAAAACAAAGAATATATTGATCCTGAAATGAACAGACACAGCAGTCCGTATTGTTAGATCTTTATCTATTAAAAATGGAAAAACAGCACTTCAGCAAATTCTTTGGCCTCTGCTCATGATTACCCTATTTATTGATTGTTTGCCAAGAATGTATGCATCTTAAGAAAGCCAGGGTAAGAGCATTAAAAATATAATTTATTACGGCTTTTCAAGCAGAGTGCATTAATATTGTACAGTGAAGCAGTGGGGCTATATAAAAAGGACTTTCTGACGCCTGCAAACATATAAGTTCCATAAATTCCTAAATAGGAGATTTCAGCTGTCTCTGGTATTATGTGATATTTGCACAGCAAACTTTAATGCCAGGACAGTTTTAGACAAGGATTCTACAGACTTCACTGCTCCTTATGGCAGACGTGCTGTTTACACAGACTCGTAAACCTTCAGCAAAAGCTCTAACACTGCCTTCAGGTTTAAATCATGCTGTATTTTTAGCAGTGAGCACTGACCAATGCTCTCCCCTTTAATACTAGAAGGTTATGAAGCTGCTGCACTTGGAGGTCTTGCCAAGTACTAGCAGGAGTGATCAGCCAGCTGAGATTGTGCTCTCCTGTATAACATTTTTCACATTAACAGAAGGACACTGGTGACAGTTTGCTAAAAGATTTAGTGGCTTGATTTGTAGTCAGATGATACCTGTGTCACACTACCAGGATCCACCACTGATAATCTACACTGCACATCAAAATTTGGCCAGGAGGTTCTCCCGTGGTGTTGGAAGCACCACACTTTCCAGAACCCTGCAACTCACGGGGCCGTGTACCTGGCAGAAAGTGTGCTGATATGCAGCAAGGTACCTGTGCGTTGCTAGTTTTGTGTCTGATCATAGCTTAATTTGTAGGAACTGATAAGAGAAAAAACAAATATGCTTTAGGTGGTTTTGAGTGTATCTGCACTGTTTGTTAAAATGAAGCTTGTTTACATTTTATCTTCAGGTATTAACAGTGAAACTACTTAAGAATTTTGAGCCCTCACTCTGAGTCAGACGGTAGTAGGTCAAACATCAATTGTGAGAGCCTTGAAAGAAAAAAAATCCACCACCTTTTTGCAGATGAAGCATGTGTGTGTTTTAGCAAACTATCCACAGCTTAATTAAAACCAATGAAGAAATCACCAATTTGCACGTACTGCTTTTGCTTTGGTCTTCTCTCCCTTCCTGACCAGTATCACTTAGATTTAAATAAACCAAGACAAAAAAAAAAAAAAAGAAAAGCTCCTTCCTGCACTACATAAATATTGGCAAGCTTTTAGTCTTGTCTTTCATGCTGAGCCTATTGGGCAAACTGGAGTGAGTTTGTGAGCTTTTCCAAGCGAGCCTGAAGGGGTTTGTTTGCCAGAGATTGACTCTCTGGTGAACAGATGTAGTTTAAATATACGTGCTTAAGAGGTATCTTTTTATCATGATTTTTTGCTATACGTTAGAGCACAAATCAACCTACGCAGTCCTCAAGCGTTTATCAGTTGTGAAGAGTAAATCTCCTTTTTCAACTCCGGCATGTCTGGTGCACCTCGGCAGGTTAGGAGGTTTCCCTAAGTCTAGAGGGCAGTGGTTATAGAGGCATTAACATTGTAGGACTAATTGGAGTTCCTGGGTGCCCTGTTAAAATAACCCTTGTCATCATTTATGCTAAAGATGATACCCCTCTGGCAGGCTGCCACAAGACAGTTCTGTACATCTGCTTTTAACCCTTTTGCTTTCTGTCATTAAGAGATCCTAACCTGCGCTGCTGGAGACGGCGCGACACGACCGGGGCCTAAAACCACAGGTCCGAGGTCATCGTGTCATCTGCATCCGTCTGGGAGGCCGGGAGGGATTTTCACAAAGTCTAGAAATCTGATTGCCATCAGAAACTTTGTCCCTAAAACAGCTCGGGTCATTTGTTACTTCTCTCTCTGTTGTCAAAAGGAAGGAGGAGGGGGGGGCGGAAAAAGGCGAAAGGAAAAATGTTGTTTGCTTAATGTACTGTGCCGTGTAGGGAAGGGTTTGTCGTATGATGCTACGAAACTGGAAATTAGTAATTACTTTCAGGCATACCAATATGGCAATGAATACCAGAAATGTGGAATGTAAAGTGCAGGAGGCAACAACAACAAAAAGCCCGAACTGTAGGTACGCTTCTTAAAAGAGCATTGAAATCATGATTTGTTTCTTAAAGATGCGAGGGAAAGTAGTGCTCAAGTGCACTTGGCGAATGAGGCACGTATTAGTGTTAACTTTTGCCTTGCTTCCTTGTGCGCTCTCTTCAGAGCGAATGTGTAACACGTAAGGTGATTTGTTGTTGATGTTGAAGGCGATTAAATGTTTTTGGCAGGACTGAGAAAGTTTTAATGTTAACGAACAAAATTATGTAGCTGGTACTAAAATGGCTTACAGTGAAGACATCTGCAGTATGTATTTAGGTTCTCATGCTGCCTGCTACTCACAACAAATCAGGCAGGACAGAGAGAATCAACTTCTCTTCAGTCAACCTTGTTATTTCTATAGAAGGTAATTCTTTAATCTGTATCCGATCAAGCGAGATAAATTTGCATTTCTGCTTTTCAGAGAGATGCATGTTTTGTAGAACTTACTCTTTTTTGAGGGAGGGTGAAGGGAAAGGACTGAGGGAATATGTTTATCAAATATTTGCGATGATTCTTGATGCCTCCTCTGCCTGTTCGTACAGGTTTTATTTACATAATGCTGTATAGACCCACCTACTCTACTATAACTCAAGTTTAATATGTTAAATTTAATTTTTTTAATAGGAAGTATGCTTCCAGTTTTCTGTGTAGTGGAACATTATGAAAATGCCATTGAGTATGATTCTAAGGAGGAGCATGCAGAATTTGTGTTGGTGAGGAAGGATATGCTTTTCAACCAACTGATTGAAATGGCATTGCTATCACTTGGATATTCTCACAGCTCTGCTGCCCAAGCAAAAGGTAAATAAGATTATAAAATTGTACTATAAATTATGTTTGTTTGTGGGGTCCTGGGGGAGGGGCAGGATTTCTTTCAGGAATGCAGTGCAGCTTTTACTTCTTAAACTTCTTGCAGATTCTGTCTCTGTAATTTTTTTTTCTTGGTCTATTTTTGTTTAGTTAGTGCACGTTTTGTTTATGGGGAATGTGGAGGTAGATTCTTTTTGTTTAAAGAAAAAAGAAGACTTCAACTGAATCATTAGTATGCTTATTGACCTTAATAATCTGCTCCACTGAGGATCCACAAGGAAGTGTAAAGCATATTTGAGCAGATGGACTGTTGAGAGTCAACTTGCATTTATGACTGAATATCCAGCTCTGTTTCTTTTATTTTGTTCCTGATGGTTTTATAGACTGCAAAGTATTTTTTTTTTTTTACGCAGACCTTGCATTGCAAAATCCCCTCTAATTTATTAAGAGGAATGCTAACTATTATATCATGCCCTATTGAATTCATGGGAACTTAGGAAAATACACTTCTATACATATTAAAAATTCTCTACTGTAATGCATTTGTATAATTTAATAATATAGATAAAGCATATCCTTGATGGTGTGTGGGTGGGGGTTTTTGGGGGGGGTGTTCTTTTGTTTTGCCAGATTTAATAGGCTAGAAACAAAGGTGGTGATCTTGTTAAAATCAGACATTTCTTTTGCCTCTAGGAACTAACAGGTAAATGAAATTTTTTCAATCTTTCCTGACCTTCTTGCCCTCCTCGCCCCCCCCCCCCCCCCCCCCCCCCCCCCCCCAAAAAATAAAAATCCCGCAGGGCTTATCCAGGTTGGGAAGTGGAATCCAGTTCCACTCTCCTACGTGACAGATGCCCCTGATGCTACAGTAGCAGACATGCTGCAAGACGTGTATCATGTGGTCACACTGAAAATCCAGTTACACAGGTAAGTTGCATACCAGTTCTGGGACGTGAACTGTTACTTGTCTGCTCTTACTGTTAATATTGCTTGTATTTAATTCCCACTGTGCTGTGTGCTCAGAGTACAAAGGCTTATCTAAATTCCTTTTTAGTTACTCAAATTCTTCTTTAACTTACCGTATACTATTGCAGAAAACTTTTATAGCTGTGATACATAGAATTTCTTTGGATATCTCATTAAAACTATATTGCATTTTAGTCAATTAAATGATGCATTACAAGAAGGCATTTTACATAAAGTTTACTTAAGAGAAAAATATTTTTGCATATCATGAACAGTACCATCTGTGTGCATTTTGTAAAAGAATGACTTGCTCACACTTATTGTTGCTGTCTAGGTTCTTAAATTTCACGGTAACAAAAAAGGAAAAAACGGTTAATATATTAATGCTTTTCATGATCAGTCGTGAGAAAGCATTACACCTTAAATTGTTTTACCAAGCGCATCAGAGCAGGAAGGTAGAAGTAACATGAAAAAATAGTCGCCACATGCAGCTGATGTATAATTCATGCATCAATACAGCAGATGTGTTGTATAAAGTAATTAACTAATCGGAACAATCAGGAGACCGAGAGCAATCTCCAGATGCATCTGCTTGATGCGCAAAATGAAATCTGTCTGTCTTAAAGGAATGTTCTGCAGCAGGATGCAATCTTGTAATAATCCCTTTTCTAATCTGTGTTTCAAATAGTTGCCCTAAACTAGAAGACTTGCCTCCTGAACAATGGTCTCACACAACAGTAAGAAATGCTCTGAAGGACTTACTGAAGGATATGAACCAGAGTTCATTGGCCAAGGAATGTCCCCTTTCACAGGTACTTAGCATAACATGTAATAAATAATAAAGCACTATAGGCAACGCTGATGTGAGATTTGAGATTTCTACAGACTGTAGCAAGTAGTACCCGTGGAGGGAATCTGCCAAAAATGCAAATTCATTTGACCACTTCATGATCTTTATAAATATGCCTGATTCATTTTGAACATAGTCTTACAACGTTTCCCATGGGGAGTCGTGAAAGGTTGTTTACACCACACTAAAATTGTCTCACAGCAAACTGGATTTTAACTGGTTTTTGTCTTCAGTCTTTGAACTGCTTTGATGTAACTACTTTTTTCAAGCACATGTGTTCAAGATGTTAAAAGGCTCTTTACTTACTGCTGTCAAAAGTACTATTGAATCTGAATGCTTGTTAGATAACCTACAGTAGTTTTAAATGCTAATTCATAAAATGAGACAGTCTTTGGCATGCTGTATGAGAAGGGAATAAAGAATAAAGCTCTTTGGATGATGTGTTGTTGTTGTTGCAAACAACCAAAGGAAAATCAGCCATTTATTAGTTCTAATCAAAATATACCCAAACAAAAATGAAACCTCAGATTATGCATCGCTAAATATTGAACTGATGCTTTCCTCAAGCCTTAGTGGTATTGTTCTTTTTTGCCATTCTTTTTGTCATTCTTTTGTCAAATTACTGTGAAGGCGTAACTTACTCTTCTAAGCAGTACGGTGTCCAATGATGCTGCGGTGGGAACATCATATTTATTTTTACCTTTTAATTTTTAAAGTGTATTTTGTTGTGGTGCAGCGGAGACCAATTCAGTATACAAATAACTGATGCTGGTTGTTGTAGGGAGGGGGGGTGAAAAGAAATTAAGGAAGTCAAAAGTGTTTTTATGGGGAATTTATTTCTCTTACTCAGAATGTTGGAGTCTTTGTCTCCAACAGACTTCAGTTAATCTAGAGAGGACTACTCTATCTGTCTTTTCAGCGGATATATTAGCAGGCTGTTTTCTCATCACTTTTTTTCCCCTATGGTTAGATTGTTTTCAGTGATGTGGCTCCAATATAGGAAGTTTTGAAGTGGAAATAATCAAAATTATCTTCACTGGTTGCAAACCATTCCAGTAATATGTCTGCAAAGTTATCTTGTACGTACCTATTATAAAAGCATGTGAGCTTTTGCACTGCTGGCTTATGGATGCTGCAGATAACTCGGGATTTTTCTTCACGTTAATCTAATAGTGCTAGTTTTTAATTGATACTGCTAGAAAGCAAGGCAGTTTTGTTGAGATGGAATATTTCATTTCTATTTGGATGTTGTGTTTCACATAGCAGCTTCTGTATATATGTAGATGATGCAATAATAAAGCAGAAAAAAGTTAAAAGGAATACTTCACTAGAGACAATTCAATAAAGACACTCTTCTGAAAAGTTGTTTTTAAACTCCATTGAATTTTTATATAATAATTTTAATGGACAAAACCACCTTGCCTAATAACAGCTCTTGAAGTCAGCAATTGAGATGACTAAAACCCCATATTACGGAACTCCGATTTGGGGATGTTTACTGTTTTGCACTTCTTTGTAAAAGAATATACTTAAAACTGTGAGCTTCCTTCTGTTGTTCAAAGCACGCTTATTACTTTTGTCATCTCTGACTTCACCACTCTGCGGTAGTTGGGTTGCAAGAATTTAAATAGCTTCTGATTTTCTTCTTTTTTTTTAAAGACCAAATCACAGTAAGCTTAAAAATACATTTATTTATTCTTGACTTTTGGAAAACCAAGCTGTAACAGTAGTTAATCAAGAGTCCATCAGTCAGTCTAAATCTTCCCATTTGCCTCCGGGAGCTTGAGGGAAGATGTGTTGATCTGGCGGTGTTTTTTTCACAGGACTAAACTGATCTGAATGCTTCCCGTATTTGCCGAACTATTCACTTATCCTATATTGCTCCTATGGAAAGGACACTGATTTAAGATTTGTCTGTGTTTTCTTAAACATATTAAATTTGAGGAATTGCCCTGCAGGGGTGTGCTGCCGCAACCGAGGCGAGTTGAGAGCCAGGCGGAGGTCAGGAGGCAATGTTTCCTTAGAGGCTCCATCAAAATGCCAGTGCGAGAGACTCTTCTGAGAGCAGAGAAGTGGTCTCTCCTGTTATGTACTTCCTTGGGCATAGGTAATGCCATGTGAAGTGCTTCATCACAAATGCAAACTAATGCGGTGACACCGTACCATAACTTATTAACACTGTTATGGATATAATTTATTAACCACAGAAAAATGACTCAAAGTGGAAACGAGAGTAGTTATCGTTTTCTGTCACTGTCATTAGTAGTGCTTGGTTTTGTGTAGGCACAGAAGCGTTTGTTGTAAAGTATTTAAGTTGCTGTGCTCAATGCATGGCATCTCCGAAGCCCCATTTAAGCATGGAACCCTGAGAGATCCTCACTTAGAATTTACTGTATTTTATTAATTAATCTTGCATTTCATGTATTAAAAACTGCTCATATTTATTCAGAATACTGACATTCTATGTAGTGCAAAAAACCCAAAGCAAACTATTTTTATAGTGCAGATATATTTAGTGGCTTGAAAAATACGTGAGCAAACAAACTTTTAGGTCCAGTTTGTCTTAATTATAGAGTCTTGAAAACTTAATAGAATCATCTACTTGAGTGAGAGTGGTTTTTTTTTTCTTTTAATTTTTTTGCCATTTGGTTTCTTGTCCAACTAAAACCTCGGGGTGCACAGGTATGAGCTCTTCATGCCTTCCTCAGTAAAATACCAGTGTGACTCATGCTCTCATTAGGAGAGTTGAATACGTGGTCTCTTTTGAAGCTCCTGTAATTGTCTCGGGCTGCGACTGCTGTGGCCACCCCCGAAGGCCAGGTTTCTCACACGCTACATGAGCCTGAATCGCTGGGAATCCCTGTTGACATGACTTGGAGTCCTGGGGACAGACCGGAGCAAATGCGTGGCTCTGAAATGCCGTGAAATCACAAGCATCCGTTCAGAGGTTTAGTCTCAAACTTTTGGTATCAAGCAGGCAAGGTAAAAGAATGCTGCAAGTTTTGCATGGAAAAGCCAAGCCTGTTCTGAATTATGCGCTGCAGTGTGTATTTTCGTGCTTTACCTCGGGTTTGCAGAGTTTATGGCTAGAGTCTAGCAGTATACGCAGATGCCGGGTTAAAGACGTCTCATGTTTGATACGTGATACCATTTCTGCTTCCTCTCCAGACCTCTTTTGATGGGGAAGGCAACTTGGAATTTAATCTAAGGCTCAATTTTGGGCGATCTTGTGCATTCCGTTAAATCGATGCATCTCATGAGTGGCCTAGATCTCATTTCCCTCCTGTTTTGACTCCTTAGTCTTCAAAGGGTTGTAAAGAGATTGTTCTACCATCAGTCCTTATTTCCTAGCACAGAAGCTCTACTCTACCTCAGTCTGTTGGGAGCTGCTCTAAAGTGATCAGGCAGGCAGTCCTGTTGCATTTATTTATTTAATGTTAGTCCTTCCATTTCTCTACTCAGCCTTAGTCCTAGCATTTGCATACTTCATTTTCACAGTTTTGCTCTGTTTCGTCTTTTAGTGCAGGAGTCTCTTATTACTTCCACAGTTAAAATAACTGAAATGCTACAGCCCTTATTTATACTGTTATTAATAAGGGTTTATTTTGTTTTGTCCCTATCAAATTTTTCTCTCTCTGTATATATATATAGTTAGATAAGCTTTTGAGGGAGAGGAGAGCAACATGGACTATTGGCCATAGAAAAGGCTGGAAGTTCCTTTGATAATGCTAGAACAAACTCACTGTGTGCTGTTGAACATTTAGATGTACCCCTTATCTTTAGTTCCTGTAACCTTTTCCATGAAAGGAAGATAACAAGTCACCTACCAAACGAAGAGATAGTGGAGATTAATTAGTATCTGCGCACTGCTTTGAAAATATGGCAGTGATCAAATGACATTGAGTTTCCCACTGGTGTTATCTCACCTGAATTTTTTCTACAAAAAGATTTTCTAAATGATAGCTAGTAGTGCTCATGATCAGGCTTGGGGTTTTCAATTTAATTTTTTTCTTCACTTTATCAAACCACTGCAAAAGCACTTCTGAAGCGAGGTATTCATTCTCTCTTCCTCCCCTAGTATAGCTAGCCTAAGTCTCAGGACAACCAATAGCCAGTGCATTATAGATGAGAAAATTCAGGCCTGATGTATAGTAGAATCTCAAATCTCATGGTTTATTATGTTTTAAAGTATTTTTTAGGGGTCATGCAATATTTCCATGGAATATATCCAGGGTCTGTGATATTACTAGTTTTAAAGATATTTGTGTGTGCACAGACACAGAGTCAGTAATGTCTTATACCCAATTTTGTTCTTGATGATGAGGGAATGGCTTTTTTCAGTTACAGGGATATACACTTCCATGCTGTAAAACGTATGCGCACACAGAACAAGTGCCGGTATGGTGCTGAAGTCTGAATAGTTTTGCACTCGTGATAAATATAGCTACACTGACTGCATTTTGATCAAACTTCTGTGCTGTGGTGAATGATTGTCTGCATCTGACATGGGCACAATGTAGATCATATACTTTCCTTTTTGTTCAGATACACTGCCCTGCTGTTTTATGCAGACATCAGGCAGACTTTGTATGATCTGGCAGAGACGCCAGACAGAAAGCTTGCTCAGAACACCAGTGTTTCTCAGTTCACCTGATCTGAAGGCACCTGGCCATCATAACAACTAAGCAGTGTAACAGAAATCCTCTCTCATTTCCTCGCTGCTTTTCCTTGCCCCACCCCTTCAAAATTCCAACCCAAAAAAAGTTGCATTTGCTAAAATTAAAACTTCCAGACCTATAAATAACCAAAGAATGAGCTATTAAGACTTGCCAAAATGCATACTTTTTATGAGCAATTTTTAATTTATGCTTTACAAAACTGAAAGGTGTTTTTTGCCCTCCCGTTACGATTTTACCTGCCTAGACCTGAGATCAAGTCCTTGGATTTCTTTGTTGCATGTGATTCTTTTCTCTCCTTCTCTCTTCCTCCTCCCCTCTCCCAATAATTAATAACCTGAGTAAGGAATGCAGCTCCTTTTTCTACTTTAGAAGTTGCTGTACTTTAGATTTTAAAGATGTCATTAATTATTTCAGGGAAGTAAATCCTTGAGGGCCTGGGCTCAGGTTTTGGCAGGCAGGGCCTTTCAACCCACCCCTCAGTTGCTCAACAGCATTCACTCTGATGTCTCTTCAAACTGACGTGGTATCAGGATTTTAAAAACATTTTCAATTAACTCTTAAAATTTGTGCCCATGATTTTTAGTCATGCAGGTAGGACGGGCAGTACAGACCCTATTGCTGATGGGATGGGGAAGATGAAATGGGCATGTAGGTAGAGCTGTGTGAGGACATTCGCAGGATACCCAACCTTTCAATTGCTTGATCGTTTGATCACTGATTCGCGTTCTTTTAGGTGTATCTGAACACTCTCAGTATGAAAGCTATTTGAGTCTATCTACAACTGTTTTCTCTGGGCAGCACTGTATTAAAGGAGAAAATATATAGCTTTTTTTCTGCTTCTTCATTAGAATTAACTGTGATGAGGATGTCAGAGTCCCTTTCCAAAATAGTTGAGAGGCCTGGACTTATTCTTCAGAGGACTCTGTAAGCTGTCAGCATGTCCCTTAGTATCTGGTGTTTCTGCTTCTGAAAAAGTGGACAAGGGTCCAATAGCGGGATGGTGCTAGTGTTGATTTCTCCCCCCCCAACTCCCCGCTTAAATTCAGATGTATGAAGATACAGGCAGCTGTCTTCTGCCAGGCTCTTCCGTGAACGGAGTACAAAATTCATGCTTTTTAAGGGAATAACATTTTTGGGACTGTGCTCCCCACTTCGTGTGCTAACCAGTTGGGATTTTATGTCAGCAAATTTGAGAACGGTGTCGTGTGAATGATTATCTGCATCATATGTATGGATTTCAAGATTTAGGGAAGTGATAGAATGAAAAAGGAACACAGCATGTTTTCTTCTGATGCATTTTCCTCCTAAAATGTGCATGTGTTGTAGAACTGAGCCCTACTTGACTTCTGTTTTCGCTCAGTTTTCCTGAGAATGGTGTGAAGAGTAACTCGCATTTAAAATGTTTGTGGGCATGTTCTTCTTTATATATATAAATATATATAACCATGCTTTTTTTTTTTTTAAATTATTTTTACATTCAGCGGGTTAAGAAGCACTCAAATAATGCATTGCTACAACATTTTGTATTCATTCATTCATGTTTCTCGCATACTTCTTAATGCAGTCATGGCCAAGTACAAACCCTGATTTATATTTCTTTCTCCACAACTTTATTAGGGGGTTAACGAGTCACTCCTCCAGTGTTCTTTAAAGCAAGATTGCAAATAAATCTTTTTTTTTCTTCTTATTGGCAAATTGTTGGCTGTAGAGTACTGCACAAGTATAAAGAACATGAGAGATCCTCTAACATAACATGAGAGAGCCTTCAGTCGCTTTGCTCCCTAGCTTTGGAACTCATTGCCAATTGAAGTAAGGAAAGCTCTGGCTGTTGGGACTTTTAAATCTAGACTTAAAAGTTATTTGTTCTGTTTAGCATTTTTAAAATGATTCTATTAGGAATTGTATGTGCTTCAGTTTTAATTTTAACTCATAATGATTGTAAAGCACCCTGGGATGCTTGCATGAAGGGCGCTACAGAAACCCAAGATTGTATTGTACTGTGTTGTAATGTATTGTATTATTACATGGTGCTGGAGTTGGACCACGGACAATTCATATAGAAGGCATTTGAATACTTAGCTAAAGATAAGGAGTGCGTGTGGGGGGGTGCTGTCTCTTCTTGCTTCTTTTCCCCCTTTTCTGTCAGTTATTTTATTAAACTAAATTAACATGGCAGTTATTCCCTAAGAAATGCCAGCATAATTTACTGCTGCAAAGGGGCTCAAAATGTAAACCAGATGATAAACTAAAAATAAAAAAGTCCACATTAAGATTTAATTGCACTTCCCTTTCTATATTACGTTCTTATGTAAAATACATTACAAAACAGTACTTTCTTTATCACTTCCTTCACTTTTAACTGAATTTCATTAACAATAAAGAAATATATTGTCTCTGTTTCAGTAATGTCACTTGACAGTTAATCCCTTAACTTGATGTACATGTCTTTAAGACTTTTTTTTAATTTTAATTTTTTTATAAAGAACATGATAGCACTAACTGGAGCCAAGTATTGCACAATCATGTGATTTGCAAGTTTCCCAGCTCGCAGCTTTGCCAGTGCAGGTCAATTCACACCTGCCACACTTATGCCATTCTGGTCTTCATGCTGCTTTTCCTCGGTGATTGTCAGAGGTAGAGTGAGTTGTGCGTGAGGCTCCTTCCTTCCCCCCTCCCTCCCTGCTCCAAATGTGTGGTAAACCTTGTGCATTGGAAGTGTCTGCTCAGGAATTAAATGGAGTTTAATTTCTGTCCATTAGGAAGCTGCTATCCACATCGCCAATTAAGCCTTCTATTTAAAGGGCGAGGAGATACGTATGTCTACATCTTAATCACTGCTGCGACTGGTTTGCAGAGACCTTCTCTGACTGGTTCAGTTATTACTAGCAGTGGTGGGAGGCACCAGGGATCAGCGTGATTATAAAACCTACCCAAAAGCTGAGCAAATTCTGTAGGTGCTGTAGCGTCACTGTCAGCAGATTTAAAGCTGAGGTACGACTGTGTTAGGGGATGCAGGGGTGTAGGCATAAAGATGTGTCGGGAGAAAATTACTTGAATTGGTAATAATTTTTTTACCTGCCAGGAATGAAAGCAAAGCAGGACCCACTTATTGAGAGGCAATGCTAAGAGATGAGCAACTCTCACCTTGTCAGACCAGACTCATTGCATGCCTTTGCTCTAATCATAACTTAGGAGAAGAGAGGTGCGTTTCTGAAACAGACTGAGCAAAACTCTCAAAGCTCTCTCCATCCTTTTTTTTTTTAATTGATAATTAGGTGGTTCTTTTTTTATTCCAAGAAATATTTATTTATTTATTTCACCTTAGGAAAACCTAAGGTGAGGGTGAGCTTTGCCTCTCTTTCCCTGGGCACTTCTTTAAAAACAATGCAAGTAGTATCAGATTCCCCTGGTGCCTTGCAGCAGTGATCAGAGGACAGGTTTTTCAGGACAGCAGCAACCTCAGACCTGCCTCACTCCAAGCCATGGAATAAAGTACTCAAAAGGGAAAATTTATATTTGCCGGAGGGGGCAGCAGATGAAAAGTTCTCCTCATATACACCTGTCTCTTAATTATTTTTATTTAATTTTTAAAGTAATAAAATTTCCTACATTGAGAGTGGCAGTCCTTCAGGAAGCTTGTGCTGGAAGAAGGAGGAAACAGTGCTAAATCATAACCTGTGCATGGCTGTGCCACCTTTCTGAAGGGTTTGATACTTTCCAGTAAACTGTCATGGAGAAGGATGGGTTTCGTGATGATGAACAGCTGAGGCACATGCAAAGGACATTAGTGTCAATGGCCTTTCTAGAGGTGGAGAGATTTCAGCTCCCTTAGTTTACCTAGTGTGTTTCTGTTTGAATCTGTATATCTGGACTTTTTCAGAATTGTGGGGGGATTGTATGTGCACGTATGTCTCACAATAAAATCCCACCAAAGTATACCTGCCAGCTACTATGTCCCCAAGCTCTTAAAGCTGTGTGCATTATTCTGTGCTTTTTGGAAGTAGGAGCTTTGTGTGCTAAAGCTAACCTAGCTATTTATTTTAAATGTATATGTTTTAATATAAGGGGTAACTAAGAAATATCTTTTAATAAATAGACTCTCAAAGTGCATATGCATATTCCACATGGAAAGCTAGCTGTAACGTTTCTCTTCCGAGATAGCTTCGTTGAATCTTGCGTCTTTTTGTGAATTCTTCAGAGCATTTATACTTCTCACAAACTCTTGTCAGTGAAAGGCAGCAACACAGAGGCGAAACTAGTAACTTGACTAACAGAGCTGCTTAAAATGTCACCTTTATATGATTGTACGTAGTAGAAGTTAAGAATCCGTAACAAATTTCATACTATAACTCATTTTTCTCCTGATAAATTTTTACATTTTTCTCAAAACAATGTAGTTTGTGCTTTTAGCAGCGTAAGTATCCTTGTAGAATTTGGGTCTATATGATTAAGAATAATCAGATGTGCAGGTGGCTCATAAAGAGGCACATGGCCTGAAACAATAAATCTGATGCTTATCCATTTAAACAAAGGATAGGATAGGCAAGGGATGTTACATTCGGCACTAG
This sequence comes from Rhynochetos jubatus, assembly GCA_027574665.1. Taxonomy (NCBI): domain Eukaryota; kingdom Metazoa; phylum Chordata; class Aves; order Eurypygiformes; family Rhynochetidae; genus Rhynochetos; species Rhynochetos jubatus. Next base: position 45,820,209 of record CM050653.1, read on the forward strand.
AAGGGTATTTAAGCAACCAGTCAGAGGTATGAGACATGCACTGACTGGGAGCAGAAATCAGTGAAGTTCAAACTAAAAGCTAGTTGTACACTGCGACGGGGGAGAAGGTACATATCTAGCGAAAGAGATTACTGTGCAATGTGGTGAAAGATCCAGCACAAGAAGTCTTCAGATCAGTATCAGATATTTGCTCTAGCTCAGCCACAGATAACCTGGCGGAATTCAGAAATTGCTAGGTGAACTTCTAGGGTCTCTTTTTATGTAGAGTCCAAATAGACGCTCAAAATGGTTCCTTTTGGCTTTAAAAATCTACAAAAGCTTGTGTAGAAAAAGGAAAAATACCAAGGAAAAGGCTTATCCTAAACACCAAAAGAAATTCAGCAAGACAACTGTTAGTGCTACTGAGTCTGATGACTTCTTGTCTGGACATTGTGCCTTAGGGCTCAACTTCATGCCAGACATCTGATGCTTTGCCTAGCAGAACAGTGGAATCCGAGAAGAGACTTGCTGAAAATCATGTCCTATTTCCCAGCAAGGAAATCTTCCTTAACGTGCTGGATAATGCTAAGCCTGTTACAAAAACTGTAGTGAAAACAACCATTGTGGCTGGTTGCAGATAGAACAGTTACCAACATCACTATCAGGAGAATGCCTATGCTTCATTTTTTTGGAGAAGTTTTATGTACCAAAGCTGAATTTAATGCATTAATAGGTCTAAAATGTCTCCTGTCATACAAAGCATTTGCATTAGGATAACATTTGGAAGCACCTGCATCAAGATTAGGATTTCCAGAGAGGAAACAAGTCAGAAGCATTCTGACCTGGCTGGAGCAGTGTGGTTGGAAATAAAAGTAAGCCACCTGAGAGGAAGGCTGAAGGTGTCTCTCCCTCTGGCTTTTCACCAGATCAGTCTGTGAGATCTTCAAGGCCCCACCTACCCCAATCTGTATTCGTGTACAAGAAATGCTGGTTTGCCCTGTCCACATCTATTGCGCACAGTTTGGATTGTCCTCCTGGGCTCCAGCTTCCTCTAGTCTCGTTCCTTGCTTCCCGAAGAGAAGAGGTGAGCGTAGGAGCACAGGCTTCACGTAGTGCGTTGCCTAGTGTAGGAACAGCAGCAGCCTGGAGACGGGCTGAGGACCTTGTCTCCACGTTGCGGGCTGGGAAGGAGGGATGGAATTTACCCTGGGGAAGCACAGCTCTGATCCTGTGGACTTGAAGTCCAGCCACAGTTGCAGCACAGCTTCTGGGTTTGGCTTCATTCAGCAGAAATTCTGTCTGTGTGCCCGAGATAGCTTTGTGATGGGCACCAAAGTAGGAGCAATGGGGAGAGACCTTGAAAACGTGCATTCCCCATGCAAGCTAAAAGAGCAGTTTGAAGCAATCTAATTACTTCATAACAGCTTTTTCAAGCAGATTCCTGGCTAAAACGGGTAGTACTTTCCTTACCTGTGGAGTTCTCAGGTTTCAGAGAACTTGCAGAATCAAAATCTTAGGGTGTAACAATTCACCCCTCAAAATACAGGAGCATTGTCATTCCATGAAGTAAACCAAGTATTAACTTATTAAATACTGATTCTTTTGCATTTTATATTTTATCCAGGTTGATTTTAGGAAGAGTTTAGCCTGGACTTTTACGACTAAGTACCTGCCATTTACAAATGTTGTGCAATAAAAATCGAGATTCTTAAAAAGATTCATGTTGGACACCTGACAGTGAAGACAAAAATGTGTTCTGTCTCCTTATCTTTTATAGGTTGAGGTTGTGACTTCTTTTTATTTCTTTTTTTTTTTTTTTTTTTTAAGTTTAAGGCACTATGCCGTAAAGCTTGTAAAGCAGTTATGAGTTCTTCAAATCTGAATTAACATTTCCCTCCTACCTATCTTTCTCTCTTTTAAGCTTTTAACCTTTGTAGATATAAACCTAGTATCTTGGGAAGCAGCTTTTTATTTGAGGTTTATTTATATACTTCAGTGGGAGATGCTAGGAAAACATTGGGAGAATGCTGCTCTGTCATGCAGCAACTGGGAATTTACATTACAAAATGGTAAAAATAGTGCAAGGATCAGTTCCTTCAGATGCTGAATCCTTGTTTCTGATTTTCAAAATCTTCTTGTGTGTGGAGATATTTCTATGCATATATAAGTATATGTATATATGATTGGAGTTCTTTTTGTTTTATACCTTCCCCCATTACATTCAATCTAGCTTTAGATTTTTACGTTAATATGTACATTTAAAGACAACATAAGGTAGGAAAGGAGGAGGGGGTAATTTAGGCTTTATGAAGATAGGAGAAAGGAGGAAAGACATGCCTATGTATTGGAAGACAAGTTTGTGCCACCATTTTAAATCCTCCTTTAGTCAGTTTTTACTTGTACGACCAGCATTTGCCATGCAGATCCTTACTTCTCCTGACCCTGGCAACAGTATGGAGGTCAGACAGCCATCCAAGTGCAATGCCAAAGGCACAAACAAAAGTTGTTTTCTTTTCTGTCCATCTGTGGGTTTTTCCCTTATCCTACATGCTTATAGGGCATATGACAACGAATTCCGTTGCATTACTTGCTATAGTTCAAGGTAACGGACCAAGGAATTTAACATGATTCTTCATATGCCATTAAACTGTCCATTTCATGGTTCCTTGTCCAAGAAACAGCTAGTGGCTGGATGTATTTGGTCTGCTTTTATTTGGAGTGGCAGATGATAATTCTCTGCCTTACCAGAAACACTAGGAACAACATTTTACCCTGGTTGGGCTTTTGCAGTACGTGGGCTGGCATAGGCTCCAGCAGGCTAAAATCTTTTGATTTGGGGATAATCTTGTGTTATCCGGTTGGGGCTTGAATGTTCCCTTCTCCTTTGAAAAATGTTAACGTTAGAGCCTCCTGAGAAATCAGCACTCCGAAGAGTTTGGCTTGTATTAAGACCACTGCTTGCGATTTCCGCGCAAACAAAAGCCACTGATAGCAGCTAGGATCGAGGAAACAAAGTTCCTCTGTCCTTCATGAAAAGATCCGCACCACCGCCCCCCCTCAAATCTTTAAGCTCTGTTCTGCAACTTTATCACTATTCAAACTAGCTGTAGGGACAAAGGCTCATAGCTTTTCTCTTTTTCTTTCTTTCTTTCTTTTTTTTTTTTTTTTTTTTGTCTAAAGTCATGTTAGAGTTGCAGCATTGGAACATGCTACCCTGCTGGTGTCTAGGGGTGGAAAGCGGAGGATTTATGGAAGAGAAAATAGAATAGAGCCTTAAAAGTTTGGCTTTAAAAAATGGAGCCAGTAGTTTGACAGATTGTTCAGTAAATGTTCGTTTTATTGAGAATTATAAAAAAGGTGCTTAACGCCTCTGTGCCATTAATATAATACATTAAAAGGTTACTGTCAAGATTAGTGTTTCAGCTCTGAAAATTGACTGTAGGGTTTATGGGCAGCGCTGTTCATATTCTGCTTGGAAGATGAGGTATCTTCTACTTACCACTTGAGAAAACCATTATGCTGTTACAAGGCTTTATACTGAAAAACTCGCCAAATAGTAAAACATAAATAAGATCGCATTTGAAAAGCGGGAGAATAGTTGCTGTCTGTCTTATAGCCAGATTTAGCAGATGCGGGTTTGAATGTAAAACAGTTGTGAAAATAGCCAGTGTCAAACTAGTGCAAAATTAAACTTGTGGGGTGTTCTGTTTTCAGTGTCTGTTATTGTTGAAGTACTCCATTTCAAAAGCATGCATTCCTTCCTACAGAAAAAAAATCAAATTCCTTAGTTGAAATTAATTAGCATTCAGAAACCAGATAGCATGTTTTTGGGTATTCATGAGATCTCTGTTTGAAAAAATGTTTTTAACTTGTAGAAATGTGTTGCAACACACAGATGGGAAGAAAAAGAAAAAAAAAAATCTCTTTAGCAAGCACTGTGTGTAAAAGGAATATTACATTTTGCACGCTCCTGATTACCCTGTGTAAACAGTTTTTGACATCTGTCTTTATAGTTTTCGAGGAGAGGAAGACTTTGTTAAAAGAACCATTTTTATACAGCAGTCACCATTTCAGTCTTGCTTTACCTGTATTATGAAAGCAGATGGTCTGCATGTCTTTTGAATATTTATAACTATCAAAAACAATCTCTTGCTATTCACCCTTAGGCTTATGAGATGTCAGGACTGTTCTGGTTGAAAAAAAATCATCTTGGGTGTTTACAGAAAGAGGATTACATTAAGCTGAAATGACTATACATTTTCCAGTTTAATATTTGTCCATCAGCTGTTTAATCGTATTTAGATAATTGTGTAAATAAGTTGTTGCAGCCCTTGCCCCTTCCACTGAGCAGGCTTGAAGCTTTAAACACCGATGAGTGAGTTGCAAAAAAGCTTGGATTTGTTTTTCCTAGTTAAACAACCTGGAAGGCCTAAATAAGTTTTGGTTACAATGCTCCTTTTGAGGGAAATGTTTCATTTGCAAAGGAATCCCCGATATCTAATTCAGCCGAGTTGTTTTAGGAAGCTGCTGGGTCTGTTACTCTGTGCTAAGTCTGTTAGCATGTATTTGTTCTGCGTAAATACTGCAGCCCAACTACCCCTTCATGAGGCATGAAAACAACCTCATTCTGCCCATATAAAAATAATTTTAAGGTTATTTAGGGGAAGTTTTGGGACTGTGGGGGTTAAAAGCTTTTTTGACTGGAAGCTGAGCAATCACTGATAACAGATTTTGCTGTGGTTGGTTGATTTGGCAGAAAAGCATGAACAGTTTTGGTTTAGATGATTGAATTAACCTGATTAACATTGTTTTTGTTGTTTTGCAAAAAGGACAACAGTATACTTTTAGCGATGATCGAACAACACTTCACCTGGTTGGAGAGCAGCGTTAGAGGCAATGGCTGAGAAATGCCTGCCCTGTAGCACCTGCAGCGGTGGCTGCGGCAACCAGCCTGCACTTAAGGCTCCGGTCCTGCCCGTGTCTTGCAGGACGCGCCTTGCAGTAGATTCTGGCACCATAAAAGAGGTGTCTGATGCTACCGTTTTATCGTGTTTTATTTGATGGGCATATGAAATGAGTTCTGGTTGAGATTTAAGTTATTTCCACAGGGATTTCCCCAAGTTCTTTGAGAAATGATGGTGTCCGGTTTTCAAATCTCTGGTATTTAATCTTTGTGCGAGAATGGGATTTGGTTCAAACTACGCTGGGTGAACCTCAGCTGAACTTCAGAACAAATTCTACCCCTACCTCCACACAGTTGTTGGATGCCTAATTATAATTAACTTATTTGGCTAAAAAAAGAGCACTTGGGCTGCAGCAGATGGTATCATTCCAGAATAGTGGGATTTCTGTGAAGGTGGCACCATTTCAGATGAGATCTCCTGATTCTCAGAACAGGACTGCAAGTGTTGTGGTTGGCCGGGAAGGAGGAATAGAGAGAGGGTTAAGAGGGAAATTAGGGATTGGAAATCTCACAACTTACTTTTAAGGATAAAACTTCTAGGAGATGTGTTAAGACTGTGGATCTGTGACCAGTCTTTGTGTTCTGTCAATCTTGTTTTTGCGATGTGTGAAAAAGAAATCAGATTATGAGTGATGAATGTGATGCTTTTGAATATTTGTGTGATATATATTTATATTCGTCATCCTTGTACATGGAAAGCATCTGCCTCTGTGCGTCACAGATAAGGAGTGTCTATGCACAGTAGTACCTGAATATGATGTGCTTCAAATACAATCACTTTCATTTTGATTATTGATGAGTATAAGCCAAGGTGTGGCGAGCTCCTCATGTGTAATGACCCGGGAAATAAGAAAAACTTCACTATGCCTCCAGTCTAGACCATGGATCTCTGAAGACCACTAACTCATAAGGTTCATCTTCAGCTTTAGACCCTAAGCATAGTGGGCATTTGTATATGTAGATGGCCATTAAAACACAGAGGAATTCTACAGCAATAAGAATTATATAGGAATTTCTATAGCAAAGTGCGCATCTCTGCACTGACGTGACGGTAGGTTGGATGACAACATAATAAATAAAGCATAGAAACAATGAAATTCAATGTTGTCAAGTTATTTTCTGAGTTAACAAGGTAGTAATATTTTATCTGGCTTGTAAAATTTTGCCTTCAGTGAATTAGTAAATAAATCATTGATTCCTCCTGATGAGGATTCTTAGCGTAGGTAATATCACTTGAATGTTTGCGTGAAGTGTTCTCGAAGAAAAAACAGGATAATTTTCATTTTAAAATGTGTTGATAATGTCTGTGGGGTTTTTTTTATTTCCTTTGAAGAGCTGGAGTAAAATCCCAATATTAGCCATCAGAGCCTGAAATTCACATTGTGTCAAAGAAGCTGAAATTCTTAGCAGTGTTATTTAAACAGACCAGTCCTCTATTTGGTTGTAAAATACAGTAATTGCATTAAATTTATTCCTGAAGAAGCAGGGGATGTCACAAACTGCCATGTCATTGGCATATCTTCTTTGTAAAATGACATGGAAAAGAGGACTAGGAAATCCTAGATAAACATCTTCATCAGTAATAGGTAATTTACTAAAATTATTGTTAATATACATGTTTTCATACTCGCTGAAGTTATTTGGGCAGGAGAAGACGTCTGAAAGGGGCAGAGCAAAATGAGAGAAAACCTCCTCGAAATCTAAATGGCATCCATAAAATATGCACAAGCTAATGTGGGATGGTGGCCCATTACAGGTGCAGTTGCCCATTTTGCACATGCAGATCTTCAGGTTTCGCATGTACAGTAACTGTGCATTCATATAATCTGCCAGTTCAGATCCAGAGGACTTTTTAAATCATGCCTTATGTATCACATGCCCGTGTTTAATATGGTTTAATCTGTAAAAGAGCTTAAACAATAATTTTATAAGAATTAGACATTAATGATACTGCTGTTACGTTAGAAACTGAAATTGGGTTCAGCTGAGCTTGGTTCAGGTCGTTCAGGCTAGAGTTGCAGTACTCTGTTAAGATTTCGTTCTCCTTTTGTACCACTGACAAAAGGCTTCTGGCTAATTTCAGAAATGCCAGATTAATATCAAGGCATGGTAAGAATTTTGGTGATTCAGAGAAATATTAAAATAGCTGCCTGGTGAGTAGAGGGTATCCACATTGGGCATAAATAATACTGCCTCCCTCTAGCAGTTCTGAGCCTCCACAAATAGCTTGTTACTGAGTAATACATTAGAAAATGCTTATGATGAACTTCACTAAGATTAATAATCAAGGTATTTTTGCTCAGGAGCTGAACTAGCCTTATAAAAGAAGATTTATAGTAATATTTATTTAATTTTTACTCCAAACTCTTTCTTCAGTGGTTATTGCAGTTTATGTAACAAAGGGTTGATGCTGTATATCGATTTTATGACAGCACAAATATAGCTAAATGTTACATGCTGAATAGTGAAGAAACATAATAATCAGGGCTTTGTCTTCTTGACTGTCATTGTTTTCTCAATAGGCTGGACAATTCCTGTAGTTAGGCTAGAAGTAACTGCTTTCCACATAGAAATCTAAAAGGTGGCAAAGTTCAGTCTATTGAAATTACATTTGCTAATTTTGTTGTTCATACATCATACACTGAGTATAATTTTCAAGTTGGAGCATTATCTCATTTTGTAAAAGAATGTACTGGAACCAAAAGTTTTATGCACTGTAAATTCCACTATTTTAAAATTGGTCAAAACTGAGCAGAAGGTAAATTTCTCACTGTAGCTATCTGATATCTCGAGAACCTTTGAGGAAAAAATAATCTCTCTCATCCTTTGGTCTATTTTACAGCTAATACTCAGTTACAGAATTAGACATGACAATAAGAGCTTTTCATAAGCCTGTTTCTGCAAATCACTTAAAATACCCTGTTGAGAAAGTCTGGGTTCATTTTGGGTTGTTACATCCATATTTTATTCTACTACAAACCCCCTTATTTTATCCTACTAATAGGTCATTCAGATAAATTTTCGTCCTACAGTTTTCTGGGGTCTGCCCTGTGATCAGTGGCCCGAAGGGAATGAGCCTGGGTAACTTAGGGCATTGCTTGCCTTTTTGGAGTCAGTGTAGGACTTGTATGCCTGTTAACTTGTGTGGGTATGTGAAGGGTCAGTCAAATTTAAAAGCAGAAATAGTACAAACAAAATGCACTTTCAAGATTAGCATCGTCTGTCCAGAGCCCATCCCATTGCTTGACGTTTCTTGGTCGATAACTTTGTTCTTCCCTTAGTACATCTGCTTTTTTTGCTCCCATTTACAATATACCTTGGTTTGGTTTTATGCTCAATTAATGAGTTTTTTAAAAGGCTTTGGACGATAGGATTAAAAATGCAATATGGTTCTCAAATTCTACAAATATAATGGTTTCAACAATTGAAATAATTTGTGCTTTGACTTGTACTGCTCTGTATTACAGATTTTTTTTTCCTTCTCCCCTTTTCACACAGAGTATGATTTCTTCCATTGTGAACAGCACTTACTATGCAAATGTCTCAGCAGCAAAATGTCAGGAATTTGGAAGGTGGTATAAACATTTCAAGAAGGCAAAAGATATGATGGGTAAGCAAAAAAAAAAGCCGTGATGGTGGATACATACCATTATGTGTCACGTTGAGGTCTGTCACAGGCATATAAGAAGCCAGGTCCCTTCACAATAAGTTTAGGATGCTTTTGATGAGTGTATGTATAAAGTACATATATAGTGAAAGAATTAATTTAAATAAATATTTGCTGTTGAAACAGTCAAACTGACTTGGGTTGCCAGAGATGTAAAGCTGTCATTCTGTAAATCCTAGAGATCTTCTACTACCCAGAATAATTGTTTAAAAAGCCTGTTCCTGAAACTGTGATGGACTGATTTTTTTTAATGTATATATTTTGTTCTTGCTCTGGCTAATGTATATTTAAAGAAACAGGCTTCTATACCTATCACTGCCTTCCAACAAGAGTGCTATAATTTTATAATTTCCTATCTTTCTCTAACTTTGAGACCATGATTTAAATTCTTTTAAACAAATAGTCGTAACAATTGTTTGCTTGTTTTAGTAAGCACAGGTAAATTACATGAAAAAAAAATCCATCAGCGAGACATTAATTCTGTAATACCTGTATTGTCCATTTTTAAAACTATTTCTTAAAGCTATTAACATAATTTTGAACACTTTATGTCAGAAAATTTCTACGTAGCATTCAACAGCATGAAGAAATGGGACCTCAGTTTGGATTGAATTTTGAGCTTGACTTAGCTTTCAACATTTGAAGTAAAATCATTCATCTACCAAAACGGGTTCCTTGCCTTTTATCGCTTAAGGCTGTAATGAAGACAATGCATCACTTTTGTGATAATTGCTTGAATTACTATTCCAAGTGAATGGCCCACTTGGGTTGATCTCTACTTCCCGCTAGTGGAAAAAAAAAAAGGCAGCTTCTTTCCTTTATCTACTTCGTACCTTCTGTGCAACACCGAACCTTTCTTCTGAGACCACCGACGTTGGTGGTAAGACTTTGCTTGGTTTCAGCTGGTCTGTGTACGAGGCAGCAGAGCACCTGCATGGGGTGGTGACCTTTCCAAAGCATCGTCTCCCACCTCCATCGCTGCAGCGCTCCTACATGGGGCAACCCCAACAGAATTGGCCTTGCATGACCTGCAAAGACAGGTTCACCCGCCGTTCATTCGGCAATAATGAAGCCAGTGAGCAGGAAACCCGTGCGTGTCTGTGTGTGTATTCCTGTGCAACCTAATGCTGGGGGGAGAGGCTGTGCTGCCCCCAGAGCTGCATGGATGAGCAGCGGGTGCTCTGCTGTGGGGCTGATCCAGGCTATCAGCACCAGACCTCCCTGCAGAACAACATTCTTCCTTTTTTTTTTTTTATTTTTCCCAAGTTTCTACCCATGACAGGACAGAGGGGGAAGGCAGGGCTACGGGTGGGAATCCAGGTGCTGATTTCTTCTTTCAGCTCTCATCCCTGTAGAGGAAAGGGTGGTCTTGCACGAAATGGCTGTTAGTGAAGATCATAATTACTATGAAAAGCTCAAACATGGCCTTTTTTAAAAAAATATGCTTTATTAGTGTAAGAAAATAATCGCTACAACACTTCTGTGAAGATACTGGAGGTTTGGTTTTTAAGCAAAGCATATTTTCTTAGAGTTATTTCCAGACCAGCGTTGCTAAAGCTCTAGAACTTGTTTAAAATGAAAAAGTGACATCCATTGATAAAAAGGAGACTCCTTTACATCAGCCTAGAGTTATGTTACATTGTCTTATCATGCATAAGAGGGGAGCTGGAAGCGCTCTTGTAGTTTAAAAAACTGTGGTGTTAATTAAAAAGGAGGGTGTGTCAAGGCAAATGAGTTAATATAAGAAAAAAAAAATCAACCATGTTGCAAGTCACTGAAAAAGAACGTGCATACATGGTTGCAAGATAAAGCAGCCCATCTGTGTAATTTACATAAATTATACTAGTTCCTAGCAGTCCCATACAATTGATGCAGCATATAGAAATCAGCAGAGCATGGGGAGGTCCACACCCTACCCTGCTTGTTACAGATTTCCAGTGGCTGGGAACCGCAGATGTCACGTCGAGAACTCCACGGAAGGAACAAAACCAGTCACCGCGCTCTCTCTCTCGTCAGGGTGTGCTTTCCCATAACAGCCCTCCTTACCCTTTCCACAGATGCACTTACCTGCACCTTCTGCAGTGCACAGAGTGGTTTCCCATCTCTTGTCTTTGCCCCCTCCCTAGTTGCTTGCTGCCTTGTCTGAAGTGCCCTGCATCCATCACTGCGGGGATGCGCTCTGCAGCCGCACGCTCCCGATTCGGTTGCTTTGCCAAACTCCCGGGAAGTTACTCATTTGCCATATGTGGTTTCCAACACATAGTTTTGCCTCTGATGTTCTGCTCATTCCTTCAAGGACCCAGTGATGATGATGAACAGGTTGTTGGATGTTTTTTGTTAAAAAAATCCACTACACCATTACTTGTAGGTAAATTTTGAAGGCAAATAGCCACAAAAGTGATGTTATGGGCCTGCTGGTCTAGGCTGGAGAGTACAGTAAACTTGAACCTGAAATTTGCCTTTTTATATTTATTTTTACTAGCACATCTTGTGAGGAGCATGAAGTTTTGTGATTTTCAGTCTTATGTTGGCTTTTTCAATGTTTCTTTTCCACCATAGTTGAGATGGATAGCCTTTCTGAACTATCCCAGCAAGGTGCCAACCATGTCAACTTCGGTCAGCAGCCGGTCCCAGGGAACACAGCCGAACAGCCTCCGTCCCCTGTTCAGCTTTCTCATGGTAGTCAACCATCAGTTCGGACCCCGCTTCCAAACCTGCACCCTGGACTTGTATCTACTCCCATTAGCCCTCAGCTGGTAAATCAGCAGTTGGTAATGGCCCAGTTGCTGAACCAGCAGTATGCAGTGAACAGACTTCTAGCCCAGCAGTCCTTAAACCAACAGTACTTGAACCACCCTCCTCCTGTCAGTAGATCCATGAACAAGCCGTTGGAGCAGCAGGTCTCAACAAACACAGAGGTGTCTTCCGAAATCTACCAGTGGGTCCGTGATGAACTGAAACGAGCAGGAATCTCACAGGCAGTATTTGCACGTGTGGCTTTTAACCGAACTCAGGTCAGTCGTCTTTCTTATTTGTTTGTTGTTGTTGTTGTTTTATTCTTAAGTCTAAGAGTCCCTTCCTTCTCTCTTTATAGTAGTTATCACCTTTTAAGTCTCTCTCCTCATTTCTGCCTTGTCACTTAGCTCCTGTGAAGGAGCGTTCCTTGCAGGACCAGTGTCCATGTTGATACAGTAGAGAAATCTTCAGTGATCGGTTTGTGGAAATACCGTCTGTTTGTACAGACACCTTGGTTCCTCGCTAGTTGTGATGGCTTATGAATGTCTTAATCTTCTCTGGAAAGGAAAGGAACAGCTCTATGCACAAGCATTCACAAGGTCACCCAACAGGTTGCCTTTTGTGTTGCAAAGGTTTACAAGTACTGACCATGTGCATGCACTGAACAACCTGTCTTCTTTCACAGGTGTACCTGAGATGGTCTTTCATTCTTGTTTGCATTTGTTTTTATTATTTCCTAGTGAAAGTCTTAATAACATTTTTTTCAGGCTTCTGAAAATATTAAAAATATGAATGTTTTAATTTTTGATCATTTACTCCTCATGTATTTTTGAGTTTGTTGCAAAAACAGTAGTTGCTGAGATTGCCAATGTCCACGTCAGAACATATACTTCAGCTCTTCAATGCAGAAAAAACTAGCCCTAGCAGAGCTGATAAGTAACACTAAAATGTGTTATTTTTTACACCTGTTTTAGAAGCTAACCCTGTTATAATTTATTCTGCTCTATGAATTTAACTTAATGCCATGTTGCGTGGAATTTAATCAAGCAGAAATTATGGAAGAAATGTCAGTATATCCAATGCAGATGATAATATCTCAAAATTTTAGAAGTCTGTTTTAACAGAAAGTAAACCAGGATTTTTTAAGATAAGAAATATTTTAAAAAGACATAGGTAAATTTGCTTTGGATTCCACATTTTTAAACTTAAGGAACAAGTATTTGTCCATTGTAGAATATAGTAAAATAATAAAATAACTTGGACTTCTCTTGAAATGTTGATGTTTCTCGCTGCAAAGCTTAGAGAATAAAAATTCTGATTCAAATGCACTGGTACCAGGTTTGAATCAAAATGTCATTTGCAATCGTTCTGAATTATTATAGCCTTAAATTTTTTTACATCCTCCTTTAGCTAAAAGAAAGTAGTGTCATGGTGTGAATTCTGTGTAGAACTCTGTGTGTGTGTGTGTCTTTCCTCTTAACAGTAGAGGAGGTTTTCAAGGTCTGGGTCTTTCATACCAAATTTCGTGGGATATATGGGATATATAATGTGCAAAGATGACTTACCTAAGTTAGGTTCAGGCAGTGTCACGTGTTACATTTACAAATAAGTGACATAGAGTTTCATTTAATAAAATGTTTAATATTTTAACTATAGATACTATGAAGTATTGAAATAATAATAGCAACTTCAAGTTACTGTGGTTTATAGCTGCCTTCCTACCTGGGCAAAAAGCCAAGCAAATAATTCAGAAAATAGTTTATCAGATATTTACTTCTTTCTCAGACTTGCCTAAAAGCAGCTTGGTTTCTCTCAGCTTCATCCCCCCTCCAAAGTAATTTGTTTATTTTTCTGTCAACTAGCTTTGTTGTACAGCTTTTGGTCTCTATCATTTGTGCATGAAGAGTATTTGTTACCTGAAACGCAAGAACAACTGGTTCTGACTGAACACTGAGTCTATATGACACAGCGTAAGAAGTTGCTCTTGAGATGTGATGAATGCAACTGTAGAACCAAATTTCTAGTGCAAATAGTGATTCCTGATTGCTATATATTTTTCATGCTAAAAATTTTATTAAATATTTGTTTAAAATTTATTCTTCCACAGACATTGTGGTTAACCAGCTTGGTAAAATGTGTTCAAAGTGACACAAAACTGTGAGGAAACCCCAAAATGAACGTTGAAAACAAATCCCATGAAGAGATATGAAATACATATGTAATGTATTTGTGCAATTTTCAACCAACTGTACTTGAAAGAACACAGAGTATTATCCCTATATCCTACAAAATGTGTTAGCTAGTTAAATTAGTATTTGCAGTTAGCTATGTAAGATTTTGCTGTATTTGTAACATATTGTGGCAAACATAGGTAGCACAGGAAAAATACTAGGAGCCTAGGCAATATTAGCTTCAGTGTTGCCAGGAAATATATCAGTGTATTTACAAAATGAAGCGAAGCCCCATTGAAATGCAGAGGAGTTTGTTGTAGGCACATTTCACTTTTGCAAAACTGAAAATTTTTAATTGTGCCCACAATAACAGCTAATATCCAGGTATAAATACATGTAGAAATAACTGTAATTCTTATGAGAAAACATCTAAATTTGTTTTGCTTGCTGTACTTCAGAATTTATCTTGGGTTTTTTAAGAATACATCACATTTAACTAATGGGGGGGGGGGGGGGGTGAGGCTAGAGAAAATTAAAATGCTTCTTTAAATTAATCCAGTGTTTTCTGAGATAAAAAGCTAACTCAGGCTTACCACTGACATTTTTGAAACTGTCATCAGCATATTTGAGCCATGTCCAGGGACCATATCAAACCATCAGTTTCTGAAGGCAGAAGATCTCACTGAAATCGGTTAGGAGTTCTGTGCAAAAACCCCTGATGTCAAGATATAGTATCAGATGAGGAGAGAGATTTGCTTTCAGCCTAAAGTTAAGGAAGGAAGTGAACTATAAACTAAGAGTAATTTGGCTTAATGTTTTGGCATTAAAAATGGACTTTGGTTAAGTTGGCTGAAGGTGTTGGGACCTCTTGTTTCAGACTTGTGCTCTTCAATGAGTGCAGAATTTAGTGGGGATTTTGAGTGGGAAGAGCAGGTTCTATCAGCTTAGTGTGGTAATTCAGCACTTAATTTCCAATAATTTTTGATTAAGGGGAAAGATGTTGACTAGAAATGCTGCTTCATCCCAGCCCAGAGGAAAGAATTTGACAAAATTACTTGTGCAAACTAGGGTGTCTGTCTTTTTTTAATTATCATGTATTTATAAGGCAGAAAAAAACCTGTTGTGGTTTAACCCCAGCCAGCAGCAAACTACCACACAGCTGCTCACTCACCCCCCATCCCCCTTCCACTGGAGGAGGAGAATGGGAGGAAAAGACAAGGAAACTTGTGGGCTGAGATAAGAACAATTTAATAATTGAATATAAATGAATAAAATAGTGATACTAATAATGCTAACAATACTAATAATAATATGTAATGGAAATAATAGAAAATAAAACAAATGATACAATAGCTCACCACCCGCCAACTGATACCCAGCCAAGTCCCGAGTAGCGAGAGCCAGAGCCCTAGAGTGATCGCAGCAGAGTCAGAGTGAGTCCCACGAGTGGGAAAGCACGAGCGAGAAAAAAACCAACCCACTAACAAACTAAACATGACTCCCGGCCCACCCCCAACTTATACACTGAGCATGACGTGCTATGGAATGAAATACCCCTTTGGTTAGTTTGGGATAGCTGTCTGAACTGTGTCCCCCCCTCCCCCATTTTGTAACAAGAAAGTTGGGAACACAGGTGCAGTATCAGAAGCTGGAAAAGTCCTTGAATTGGTGCAAACACTCCTCAGCACCAACTGAAAAACACCAGTGTTATCAGTGCTCTTCTCAGGGCAGATCCCAAACACGGCCTCATACCAGCTACTGTGGAGAAAATTAACCCTGTCCTGACCAAAACCAGCACAAACCCCCTCAGCCACACCTCAGAAAATTGAAAGGGCGTCATCTTGGATAACTCCCCCCTTCCTTTAACTTCAAAATGGGAGTTTCAAAAATGTGTAGTTCTCAGGAATGTGCCTTGCAAAGTTTAATCAAAGAGGAGTCCAGATAGCTGTAACTTGAATGAAAATTAACTTCTATACAGGCACAATAGAACAATTGTAGGAAGCAGAAGCGTTTGTGGGGGTGGAGCACCTCTCCCCACAAGAAATTTCACAGTGGTCCTTCTAGGAAGGCTTCAGAGCGCAGTGGGGACTGAAGTTTTATTTGTCCTTCAGCAGTTGCGATTCCAGCTCACTGGCTGCAAAGAAACAGATTGAATCCTGTTAGTGACTCTTTGTAGTGCACCATGGAAAGGTTTGTTGAGTCAGGATTTCGGCTAGCAGATCTGAGTTTCACCTCAAGCGTGGCTACCAAACGCATCTACCCGTCTCTCTCTGTTTGCTAGGGTAATTTCAGTAAATTGAGCTGCTTGTGTTCCCGTTGCCATTTGACCGAATTAATAACATAGTATTTTTTCAGTTGATGTCAGTGCCCTGTGCAGACACCTCCAGTCTCTTCAGAGAGCACAGTTCAATTTTTCCCTGCGCTTTGCTGGTCAGAAAATGGCATATGTGATCAGCTCGCTGGCCCGGGTGACACAGAGCAGCCATGGGGTGATGGTGCCCATCGTCGGGGCAGCCCCCCAGAGCACGGTGCCCCAGGTCAGCCTCTGCCACAGCCTCATGTCAGCAGGGAGGTTCAGCCTGCCCCTGCAAATTTGCAGTTAAACTGGGAGGCTCTCCGCACTGTTGTTCTTCTTGAGAGAGCTGGAGCGGAGCATCGGCGTTCATTCGACTGAACCACCTTCGGAGCCCTAAACAAGTAAACAAACTCCTCTACCATTTCTGTCGTGTGTTTGTAGATGTAAACATGAGTCAGGAAACGGAAAGTTGGGGTTCCCACAAGCAAGCCTGACATTTGACTTGGAGGCGCAGCTTAACCTGGTGCATGGCAGGTGACACGAACGTACCGCGCGAGCAAGGAGTTATGTTAGTCATGGTTGTGGTTGGAACCGTAACTCGGGGCCGCCTGTCTCTGTTTGTGTACACTTTCAACCATAGCATTTGCTGCATGAACTTGGGTGCTGCTGTACGGAGGTGACCTCTCCGCTCCATCTTCGCGAAAGGAGGGGGAGTGCTTTTTCTGCTTTTTGCCATATCTGACTATTGTAATTTTTCTTCTTCCCACCAGTGACAGTTTTTCATCTCAAGGTTTTTGAGTACTTCTCAGTGTTCCTGCCAGATATCTTTTCTCTCCTCCTCCTTTCTACTTCACCCCCATGCTTGTTTAAAATATTAGCTGCCAGGATACATTGCCTTCCGTTCATGTATAATGTCTATTCTCATATGTGAAAACTTCTGTGTATTTAGGACAGTGCTCATGCTAATTGTGGGCAATTGCTGTTTCAAGGGAGAACACTTGGATGCAGTAAACGGCTCTGTGTAATTTTAAAACAAAATCTAAGTTTACGCAAACCACCTTCTCAGGCACTTTTTTTTTCTTCCACTTTGTCTTTGGCACACTTTATTTTCCAGTAAAATGAAAAATGAAGATGGATTATTCAAAATTGATAACAGTAATGGACCATCATGTAATGTTTTATTGAATTTGCGTTCTGTAAATTATGTGGTAGAGAGAAATTTGCCTGCTTAAGTATAACAGAAATTGCCACTGTATTCATATAATTCTTCGTAGTGTAATTTAAGAAAAAGCACACTATCCATATCAGTATTGAACAAAAGGTAAAAAGGTGCTATTACACTATCATGACAGCTCTCCTCTTGCTACTAAACGACATAGATAAATGTGTCTGCTTATAACTTACTTGGCAGGGATCCAGGCTTGTGGGTGGAGCTTGTGAATAATCTTCCACCTGGACATGGGATGGGAGCACCCTGCAACCGAGAGGGATAGCGTTCAGGGATGTTCTGCGTGTTTTGGGCAAATTGCATTTTTCTTCTGGGAGCTTTGAAGTTCTATCAGGCTGATAAAATCTATTTGAATCAGTGATTACGTTCAAAGAGGAGACAAACTGGGGGCCAGACAGGCAGTGTTTTTGTTCGTATTGGCAGACACTTTCGTTTATCTCCATTTTTAAAGAATTCATAATTAGCTTTTGAAAGCCCTGATAATATTTATTGAACATTTTTGTGCAATTAGTAATGAATTATACTTGTGATGACATGTAAACTTTCTTTTTTTCAATGGGACCCAGTAACATTTTAAGAAAATACATTTCCAGTGCAAAAAGAATACAAGGGAGGAACAGTGAGGGGAGACTCCGAGCTTAACAGTGTTTATAATCTCTGTGCAAAAGACCTGAGGTACAGTATCAGGAGATCACACCAAGACTTGTATCTTGGCGAACCAGTTCAAGCCTGGTAAAACGAACAGTAAATCTCTGCACGTCAGCATCGGGCAGGATGTGAGAGCTGATGTTTTCTCTCTACGATTTTCCCAGTTTATATCTTTAGCTGATGTTTTGTGCTTGTAAAATTGAAGCAGTAGCAATGAAGTAGTATTTGAAGCAGGGAAGCCGTACTTTGCCTGCACCTGGTACTACACCTTATTTTTCATGTTATTTCCTCACATATTCTGACCTTTAGGTTCAAAGCTCCTAGGAGCAAACACCTCCTCCTTGCGTTCTCCCCACTCGCTCATCTCTCCTCCTCTCTGCATCAGTGTCCTCTGCTCAGCTCTCAGCTCATGCAGAGTCATGGCAGTGAGGGGGAAGGAGAGGGGAATGAATACTTAATGGCATTTCTAATCACTAAGAGGTGTCCTGCAGCAATGGTTATACTGACAAATGCAGGAAAAATACACAAAACAATTTTCTTTGTTTACTTGTTTCAGATGGGGGTGTGTGGTGTGTGGAAGTTACACTAGAAAAACAACCTTTTCTGCTTTTTTTAGCTGCCCACTATGTGGCAAAGGCTTATACAAGCAAATATTTTCTATTATGGGCTAAAGTATTTTTCAAGAACGCTTCCTGTGGCTGGCAGTAGGCTGGCTGTTAGTAAGGAGTCTCCTCTCCTGCCAGTGATCAGTCCACCTGAGTTTAGTTTTCCTTTCTTCTTTTTAATCCTGGTGTGGTTGTTTTCAGCACAGTAGCAGTCAGAAATCACACGTGTTTACACCTCCATCATACATCCTGTGCTCTGCAGACAGCTTTGCCTTGTCTCCAGTGGCACAAAATCATTTTTTGCCTCCCTTGGAGGATGGGTTGTGTAATCCTACCACTGACAAACAAATAGCAACTGTGAATTCAAGTATTCAAAAGTAGGAAAAAATGGGAGATGTAGACAAGAATTTAATTTCCGTATTTGCTAATAAGTAAATTTATTATTAGACTAATCATTAAGAAAAATTTTAAAACCTATACTCTACCCAAACACCACTTTTTTCTGTAAATCATTTATTTATCTTCTGAGTAGTTTCTGCCTGGATGCCAGAAAATAGAAGGGATGAAGAGTAGTGGTAAGACAGTATCGCCCAGGTTTATTAATATTTTTAAACCTTCTCCAAATTTTCGTGCTTTGTGCTGGGAAGACTCTGTGTTTTCCATCCCATTTCTCTCTCATGTGAAGGCACAGACAGGGCCATGAGGACCACAGTGGCCCCACTGTAGTAGTTATGCCTCCGTCCTCATCACCCCTGAGAGATGGAGAGGCGATGGGGCAAATGCAGAGCTCAGAGCTGCACCAGATGGGCTCTGACCTGCCTGAGAACGGCTGCCTGAGAGCAGTACCTTGATAACTTGCATGCAGCGACTTCTGTAGGTACTATGAGCATCAGACCTCCCTGCAGAGGAGGCTGGTGCTTGGGCCGTAGCTTTCTCTTGCACTTGGGTATCTTCAGTCAGGATTGCCTCTCTTAGTTTCAACTTTTTTATTGCCTGCCTCCTTCCTCCCTCCGTTCACCCCTCCAGTACCCCAAATAGCTTACAACAGTTCTTTAGAAAAAGAAACATTGGGTTGTGTTATTTTTTTAATATCACATCCATGGTCCCATCCTACACTAGCAATAAAACCTCTCATACCAAGCCTGTCCTTGTCCCAGCATGGCAACAGCATTTGTTCTAAAAAGAAGTTCCTGTTTGCTTTTGCAGAAGTTAGTTTTCTTGTCACCACCTCGCTCCTTCAGGACAGTAGAGTATGCCTGTTTTGTATGCCTGACACATCTAAAAGGAGAATTTGGCAGGGGGCAGATTTCAAGAACCTGTTGACATTAAAGTTGTAGTTGCACTCACAGGTTCATAAATATTTCATCTTTCAGAGTAATTAGGTGTCCCAGATGGCCAGGCCTGCTCCACTGCTGAGAACTGAGATGAAATGGTTAGGTAGGAGACCTGGTGTGGTCTGTGCAAGCTGCTGGCGGCATGTAGCCTGCCCAGCTCTGCCTCGCTGCTACAGGTGCCCTGTGTGCTGGTTTCCTCTATTCCCCAGTGCTTGCTTTGATCTGTCCTCTCTGGATTCTGAAAGTGGCCAAAGGACAACAATGGTAAAGGGATTTAGGAAATGGGACCTGCGGAGCCTAGTGCTCAAATAAATAGCCCAGGCGATGGACTGGGTGAGGGTTAGGGTTGTCCTGGTGAGGAGAGGGTGACAGTGGGAGGGGGAGGAAGGTAAAAGAGGGGCTTCCTCACTCTTTCAATATACAACTCTCAGAACAAAATACTGACTTACAAAAAATATGGACTTGAGTCAGTTAAGCAGTTCTTTCGGAACATTGTGAGTTTATCGTCTCAGTTTAGTTGTGAAATACCACTTCCTTTCAAAGAGCTGTTTAAGTTGCTAGAAATGGGGAAAGCCTTTTTTTCAGGTCGGTTATGCCTTTTGTCTGTGAAGGCTGAGAACACCCCAGTGTCATGCCTCTGGACTGTCCGTATTTCACTTATTCGTAATGTTTTGTGGTTGTCTGTTGACTGTGAAGGATTTCATGGCAAGTTAAACCAGTAAAGGGAAGGGGACCTATTAGGCAGATTCAGTTTATGTTGTATGTAAGAGAGATGCTTAATAAAATTAAAGGTACAATTGAGGCTCTCTTCTCTGCTACCTAAAATGACATTAATATGTGGAGTGAGTAGTGCATTTGCTGCTCTCATTCTCAGCCCAGTGGGAAGAGGAGGACTGATAAGCCGTGGCTTTGCAGAGCATGGTTTTAGAGGTGCTCACCTGGGCTAACTCTCCAGCGTGTTTCTTTTTCTTCCCTCCCTACAGGGCTTGCTCTCAGAAATCCTCCGAAAGGAAGAAGATCCCAAGACTGCCTCGCAGTCCCTACTGGTAAACCTTCGGGCTATGCAGAACTTCTTGCAGCTGCCGGAAGCCGAACGAGATCGAATTTACCAGGACGAAAGGGAAAGGAGCTTGAACGCAGCCTCTGCAATGGGCCCCGCGCCTCTCATAAGCACACCGCCTAGCCGGCCTCCACAAGTAAACCCCTCTCTGTCTTTGAGATTTGCTCATTGTGTTTTCTCACTGTCCTGCTGGGTGATACTTTTCTTAAAAAGAAAAGAGCTTTTACTGCTGCATTTTTTAAATGCTCGTAGAATCATTATTTGCAGTGCATATCACAAATTAAATTTAAGAAATATAATGGATGATAGTAGCAGTTTATTACTACCTATTTTCCACTTTTAAGATAAATTGTATCCATTATGGCCCCTACGGAGTTTTTTGCTTGTTTTATTGAGATATGAGCTTTACTGGGCCTGGAACATGCTGGCTTTCAGCTGTCTTTTTTTTTTTTTTCCTATAATTCTCATGCGTTGGTTTTAATGTTAGAGGTTCAAATAGGGATTTTGAAGGATTTGGACCACTAAATTGAGTGGGAATGAAAGCAGAAGTATGAGTACCTTGCATTGCCTTAAAAATTATCTTCCAGGAAATGAACAGGTGAAACTAAAGAGATGGGTGAAAGAAGACTCCATCCCAAAATGCTGGGCACACTTTCATCAAGACAAGCTATTTGTCAGCTGCATAACAGACTTGCTATATCCATCACTCTGAAAGACTGGGATATGTTCAGTAAAGCTTCATTTAATGTTTGTTCAAATTAAACTCCTATTGATATCTGTAAAATCTAGTGGGACTATTGGTTTAACTCTCAAAAAATTATGAAGTTTGAGAGAGTGGGATCCAGAAATTCAGTGGTGTAGTCCTTGTGCCTGTCAAGGAAACTGATGGTGGTTTTAGGGTATGTGAAGAATATAGATGTGAGCCATAGGAATGCATAAGATTTCTACGAAGAAGAAACGTGGTTGTGAATGAAACGTGGTTGTGAATGAAACACTCAAAAAAATAGCACACCTTTTCTGAAAGGCATTGCTGTGGCTCAAGGTTGTACTTAGGCAAGGACAAAACAAACTGATCTACAGATATGTGGGATATAAGCAGTCCAGATTTGCTATACAAAGCAAGGCTTTGAAACTGCGGAAATTTTGTGATGGTTATGTAAACAGAGAGCAGTTTTCTACTAACCAGGCTCAGTCATGTGCCTATGCATATATTCCATACCCATTCAAACACTGTAAATTTCTCCAGGTTATTTTTCTAATTTCCCTGCAGCTAATGGATGCTAGGGACCACAGCGAAGTAACGAGTAACAAAATTGTAGGAAAAGTGTGGA
Source organism: Rhynochetos jubatus (assembly GCA_027574665.1). Classification (NCBI taxonomy): domain Eukaryota; kingdom Metazoa; phylum Chordata; class Aves; order Eurypygiformes; family Rhynochetidae; genus Rhynochetos; species Rhynochetos jubatus. The sequence continues at coordinate 45,842,227 of CM050653.1, forward strand.
CAGAGGATTGCTTTGAGCTGCTGCAGTACTTTTCCCAAGAAGAGAAAAAACTTTCAGCAGAAAGAACAGACTGTGCTAATGGTCTAGTTTGGTTATCACTAACTGAGTTTAGTCTGTGAAATCCACTATAGATACTCTTCAAGATAAAGGATGAGAGTCTATTTACATAGTAATGCTTTAGTGGGATATAGTTAAATATAGATAACTGTTTAAAATAACATTGGGGATGGTTTTAATATCTGTACCTGCTCCCACAGCCCAGGTAATTCAGAGCAAAGGCTAACCCTCCTTCTTAACTTACCTCTTTCTGCCAAGGTAATGTCTCACTCTGTCTCAAGTGGTCTTGGGCAATTTCACAGCTAAAGAACAGAGTTAATTACAGGACCTTCCAGAAGGATGTCGAGTCAGAGGTAGTCCTTATATTGGTTTTAATTCACACTTTAAACTGTATAAACCCCTTGCAGCCAGAAAGAAAGTGAGACTTTGGGGTTCTCTTAACTAACAAAACATACTGTAAGTCCAAATTTAGGGGTCAGAGGAAGGGGAATCTATCTGTCTATACTGTGCTCTTGTTCATAATTAAATTTCATTTTTTTTAGTGGGAGTCAGGAGTATAGTTAACCTAATTATGACAGTTCAAAGTGGAAACAGCATACAGGTTTGTTTTGATCCTTTTCTAAAAGAAAACAGGTTAACGGGGAAACCCTATAGACTAATACTTGAGGTCTACAGAGCGAAACAGGGGTTTATTTGAGTTGTTATATTGTTCTCAGTCATACAGTGAAACAGGTGCACTTTACAGGCTGGACCGAGGATGTAGAAACCTCTGAGTTGGGATTCTGTGCGACCTTTTTACGTGTTTCCAGTATTCCACCTATAAGCACATGTAGCACTTGCCACCTGCTACTAAGTGTTCGGAGCCGGAAGTTTGAAAATTGAAATATCCCTGTTGGTAACATAAGTACAATACTTAATGCGAGAAATAACATTGAATTCATTCCAGTAGTTGCACTAGCAAGTATAACTTTACAAATCATAGCAGAAATAAACTATAGTCAGGATGCTGCAAAATTATTAATGCCAACTGCTACTCTGATACCCCCACAAATGTCCGCCATTTATTGAGTATTTGATAGTAAGGAAATAAAACTACTAGCATCCTTACTACTTTATTTATTATAAGCAGTTATTTAAAGTTCTCTCTACAAGAATAAGTCATTATTTTCTAGCTTAGCAGTGAGCTTCTTGAATAACTATTGAAAGACAAAACAGACCGTTTATCCTGACAACAGAATTTACGCAAGAGCCAACATATTTAATGTTAAATCTTTAGACCAGTGTAACGTTTGAAACAATTAAACTATGAAACCATGAAAAATGAGAGCTAATATGCCACACATGAAGGTTTATTTTGCAATTGCAAGTTATCAGTTTCGGAAGGATGTGAAAATAAACATCCTGAAAAGAATCTATTTTGCATTTTTGTGTTGCCAACTGGTGGCCAGACAGTAGAGCAGACTTAACCATTTCGCAGCTGAGCTTGTTCTGTGTGAATTTTGCATACCGTTGCATGCAAAAACAGAAAGCGTGACCTTGGAGGTCTGATAGGATAGTCGGAACTTACCAAGCATAAGCCCTGGTGCCTGTGTTAGGAGGAACTGTGTTGAATTTATCTCATTTTTACAGCATTCTTACTAGTTGCTACTTGAGCTAATGTATCTGGATTGTTTCCAGTTCTTTTTTGAAATCCTTTAAGAAGCTCTTTGTCCCCCTTACTGTTCCCTTTCTCTCCGACTTACACAAAAAAGCAAAATTTTACAACTTTTTTTTTTTAATTGAAATCATTAGCCTCTAATGCTTGAGCTTTTGGGATACATGTATAGCCCTCTAAGCTGGCCAAGTTCTAAAAGTCCGCTACTGTCTTCCACACTGGTGGACTGAGTGTGAGGAGACGGCATACACAAAAATTTTTCCCTTGGACCTTGTTCATCTTGCCATCTCCAAGGGCAGAAGCCTATCTGTCAGACTCTTTCTGGGGCAGTGGAGTTAATAAATATTAGCATCTCCATCAGGTAGGTACTGCATGGAAACATAGTTTAACCTCTCCAATCTAGAGGGAACTAAAAAAATGCCCTTTCTTGTTCTATTATTTGTTGCTTTTTTTTTTTTTTTCCACCTCTTCGACACCTTCATCCTACAGATCATCCCCTCAGAGGTCCTTTCTGGGTGTCCCTAAGTCAAGCTCAGAGGATGAATCTATTGCACGTTGTGTGGGAACAAGTGGATGTGGGGATACTTTAGGGGACACTGAGTGTGGAGCTGTGTTCAGGGTGAACTGAGTTCCCTGGGAGGTGCTAGCGATGTCCTCTCCCTCTCATCAGGGCAGTTTGGGGGATGGGGAGGGAAGAGGACAAGTCACAGGTATTGTTTTCCAGAACATTCTGATTAAAGCTTGTTAGCCATCCTGCAGTCTTGAACACTTCCTTCTCAGAGTAATTTCTATTTCAGCAGAGCTGAGGAAGACCATATTCTTTAGGCTGCCCGTATTTCTCAACTCTTGCTGCCCATATACCCCAAAGAAAATTTGTGCTACCTCCTGGGACCCATCATCATCCTGTGTAAAAGCAGAGTATGTGATGTCAAGAGCAGAATATAATTTTAACAAGGCAATGTTTTAAGTAGTATCCACAAGTCTTGCATGAATCGTGGTTCTGGGTACTCAATTGACAAAAACCTTCATTTTCATAAATATAATCCTGGCCTCCCTCTCACTACAGATGAATTACAGTTCCTTCATGCTAAAGCAATTTCAGCTTGGGTCCCATAGATAGGATGTCACTCTTGAAAGGCTGGTCTTGAGGGAGACACTGCTTTGTTGGTATTTGAGGACCAGTGAACCTCCACTGCAAGGGTAACACCAGCTCCCGTGAAACGTAACGGTGGAGCCCTGGCGTTCAAACACGTGCACATGCCACCAGCGAAATTTTTATTTTTTAAGTCTGCAAAGTTTGAGATTTAGGTTGATGGTCTTCGTGCCAAGTTGCATTTTAATGAAAGTAAAAATGAACAAAATAATAAATGCAACCCTCTCATCCCTCCCCGCGAAAACCACCATGAAGGAGAGCTAATGGAAACCCTGACACTTAACTATAACTGCACTTCCAGGCGCCACTGTAATAATGGAGTAGTAAACCTTGTCCTGATAAAAGCTGTTCTGAAAGCAACAGCATTTATTGTACCTCCTGTGCTATTTGCAGAGCAGAACTGAAAAGTAGTTTGTTTTGCCTGGAATGAACTACTTTATGAATTTTAATGTACGATCTAATATTAAAAGCTAAACCAGGATTAAAGAAGATTTTTGTTCCCAAGCTAAAACAGTGCTTATGAGAATGTGTTATAAAAGATTTTTTTGTTTCAGTTTCGATGGGGAAGAAATGAGCTTCCGTGTTTGTGAAAACCTCTTTAGATTGGTTATTCCTTCTATAACAACCTGTCCTTTGTTTAGGAAAATTGAATTAATCCAGAACTTCTTGCTACTGTAATCAGTCTTATTTGACGAGAAGATATATATCTGGGCAGGCCAGGAGGGGGTGGATGGTTTGGGGTTTTTTTTCAAAGTATTTCTAAATGACTAAATTGGTTGATGATAGGAAGATGGCCAAATGAGTTTATGATTCTCAGTGTGTTACATTTGAAAAATAATGCCCCTGTTCAGTTAGTGTCTGCAAAATTTACTTACTGACAAAAAAACCCAAAAAACATTATCTGATCTATGGTTTCTTTCCTAAACAGAAAATGTGGCTATAAGTGTGGGTGGGGTGAGAGGTTGTGCTTAAGTGTGGATGAGATGAGAGATTAGGTTTTGCTTTGTTTTTCTCTCCAAAATGAATACTTTTTCCACCTCCTCTCCCAAATCCTGAAGTGCACTGTTGGGGGCTTTTATGTTTTCTGTTGGTTTTTTGGTTTTGGGGTTTTTTTTGGTTTTTTGTTTTTTTGGGTTTTGTTGTTGTTTTTTTTTTTTGAGGAGGAGGGTGTTTTTTCAACCCAGCTTCAAACAGCCTCTGTTTTGAGCTCAATTCTAAATTCAACGCAACAGCCTAGATGCTTGCTATGTATAAATTATGAAACAGTTTTATGTATGGATATTCTCCAAGAGGTTAATTAGCATTATTGCATGGAATTCATCAGACCAGAGCAGACCAATGGTCCATCTAGTCCAGCCACAGTCTATACCTGATCTTTGAAGAGAAATTGTTAAGAGGCAGGGAAAGAATTTTTATACTTGGCCAGTGATTTAAGTTGGAAAGGGAGAGGCTGTGGCTGTGAACAGCAACTCTTGATAATCCTTGAACCCATCATTTTATAACTTTAAGACTTTCGTTCTCCAGAAGCTCTTTGGGCTAATACAGCATTTTGATGCAGATCTTACTGTATTCTGTTGTTCACTTCCTAATTCAATATCAACAGAAGGCAATAGGAGTTTTTTGGTTTTTTTGTTTAATTTCAGTGACATAGAAGGTGCTGTTGAGTTTGTTGTACTTACATAAAGATAGATGTGATTTTCCAACCAGAATGAGGATTTTCTGTAATTCCCCTGGGTTAAGTGCATATCCGTATTAAATTGGGCATTGAAAAGTGTGGACCAAGATGCACAATTTAAATTCTGTCTCCAACGTGATGTGTGAGTCTGATTTTTTAATGATCTGGGTGTTCACGGCTCAGTTAAGTGGTCTATGAAGTACTGCTACAACATGAAGCTGTCTTTTGAAGCTGAATAGCAGTCAAAAAGGCAGTGTGCTTACAGAAAAGAGGCATTTCGATCAGGATCACAAAAGCAAAGTGTTTCCTTCCCAAAAGATACCATCGACTTGTGTATCCTAATGGAATACTTTCATATTCTCATCCTCCCCTCAGGAGTCTCAAAGATTAGTTACAAGCTAGAACTATTTCTTTGGGAAGGGCTGAAATAACTTTGCCAAAATTTAAGCGCAAGGTCCAAGAAGTTGTGTTGACAAGGCCACCACTTCTTCATTTTCTAATTTAGCTTAGCCTGATTTCAAATGCAAGCAGAGAAGCCTGTCTCCAGTTGTATATTTAACATCCCCATTGGTTGTTAGTTACCTTTTAGTTGAACCCTTTTCATTTAAAGGTTATAAATTTGGCACTGATTCTGTAATTTTCAATTGATTTCACTGTATTGTGTCCAGGAGATGCACCTGCATTTGTGGCCCCATGTTGATGTGCCCAGTGTGAGGCGAGTGTTTTCCTGCTTTGTGGTGGAAGGAGGGTTTGTGGTGCTGCTTCTCATGCTGCCCACGGCCAGGTGCCCCCAGCCTTTCTGGACAGCTGTGGGCCCAGTCTCGGCCATCCTCTGCTGCAGTGTTGCCTGTAAAATGTCGCATGCAGAAAAGGAAATGCTTTACTCTCTAGCCATGGCTGCAAAGTACCGGTTGTTTTCAGATAAAAGCAAATCATGATAAACTATATGCCACATTCTGTGATTTTTCTTCCTTTCCCTCTTGGTTTGGAACTCCTGTTTCCAGACACCAGAACGTGGTAATGCCTGCCAGGAGGCAGGTGGAAGTGTGTGTGGACACCTTGTTCCTGCTGGGGTTTCGCCCCTTGCAGCTAATGGACATGTGTTAGCACAGCTCCTGAAAAGCCTGATAGACAAATGAGGCTCAGCAAAAGTGACGTGCACGCCCAGTTTTTGGGCTAGGTTGTTTTATCTTAAAAGCACTATGGAGGATAGTTAACACAAATTGAGCGTGACATTTCTAGGAAAAAATGGGCTGATGATTTGCCTGAGACTCTCACCCAAACCCTTTGACTCTCATATCGTGAGACCTGTGACATGTGGAAGCTCATAGAGAGTGAGATTAAAGATGAATTATCATGCTGTCGTGACTTCCCTGTGAACCTCAAGGGACTTTAGAGCACAGGAGGATGCTGACTTGCACTGGATTAAACTGATAGTGAAAGTGTGGTTTTAGACACATACTTAAGAGTAGGCTGAATCACCCTCTGCAAGTGCCAAGCTCTGTCCATTAGATTTAGAGGTAGCCTGAATGACTAACTAGAGGTGTAACTTCTGAATGGCTAAATTAATTCAGCTCTCAACCACCTCAGTATGAACCAGTAGGTTTGAATCAAAATCTGAAGGTTTGATTTTGCATCATCATCTTGTGGGTTTGTGTCAGAAATCTAGTCTTTCCTTTCTTCTGGTCCACTGTAGAATTAGTGGTCCATTAATCTTGGTCAGGCATTGCAAGAGTGGTTGCTAAAGAAAGACTTAATCATTAACTATTGAGAATGTTGTAGGGTAAGATGAGTAGCTGCTGATTTTTTTTCTGCCTCTCAACTGATACCACAGAAACTGCAATGTAACCTTGGTGGGATGATTCTTGGTGTTGAAACATCACTTCCATCGTTTCCAGAGGATGAAGGAAAGGATAGTCTTCTGCACATCATGTCACTACTGATGTATTTTTTGTTTGTTCTCCTTAATGCTGCAGATGCAGCATAGAGGTGGTGGTGTCATCATTCTGTCTTGTTTTCATGTTATTTTCTTTTAACCTGGACTGCAAGAACAATAAATAATTGATGTATGTGAGTGAACTAGAACTAGAATTAGTTTTAAGAAAGACCTATCTTGATTTCATGGATGAGTGGTTAAAATATGCATTTTTCTAAATTATTGCTTTCTTAAAAACAGCTTAAGAATTAGATTGATAGCATAGTATTTTAAAAAGTTAAATCTAAAGTCACAACTTTTCTACATTATCATGCATTTGATTGTACTGGACGTAAGGCATGAATCAAGATACATCTCTCAGGTTTCTATTTCATTAGAGATTCTTTTATGCTGCACTTACAATTTTCACTTAATTTGCGTGGGGCAAAGAAATCGTGTAAGGATTCACAAGTCTCTACAAGACTTTGACAGGTTTACACCTAATTTGTTTTATGACATTGGAATTCACAATGGTCAGTTAATGATAACTCATTTCAGATGCACTCACCTGTTACAATATGCTGGATTTTCTTGTTTCCCAGTTGCCTGAACCATGGATAACTTACGACGTGAAATCTCTGAAAAGCTGAAAGAATATCAGAGCAAAATTGAATAAAAGGAATAAAATGGAAAGAGGAACTACTTGGGGAGGGAAAGGGAGAAAAATAACTTTTTCATAATGAAAAATGTCTCATAAAATATATTTTCTAGGTCAAAACTGCTACTATTGCTACAGAGAGGAATGGAAAAACAGAAAATAATTCCATGAACATTAATGCTTCCATTTACGATGAGATTCAGCAGGAAATGAAGAGAGCTAAGGTGTCTCAAGCACTGTTTGCAAAGGTTGCGGCAACCAAAAGCCAGGTAAAGTTCCCAGGGCGGTATGGCCTCCCTGTCCTATGTGAGTATTTCCTCCCCCGGGTTTTGATCTGTTTCTGTGTGAGTTAAAACAAGCGGCCGGGTTAGCCCACCAGCCCCGCACCACAACGCAGAGCTCCTTGCTGCATCCAGAGGTACCCTCTGGTCACCCTTGACCCGGCAGGGTTGAAAAGCAGCTTCCCGAGACGCATCCCTCCCCCTTGCCCACCAGCGGGATGCCTTCGCTATGCGCCCGTGGGTCTTGCGCGGCTCAGAAAGCATTGGGTTCATCAGTTCTTAGCTGTCGTGGACGTGGCAATAGCTGTGGGTGAGCTCTATGTATTGCTGCCAAATTCGTCTTGCGGCTTTGGTGTTTTGCAATTACATGCGCTGTAACAAGGAACGCCAGCGTTCTGTTTTTTGAGAAAATATTTAGTCAGACCCACCGGTGAGGCTGTGCATGGGAGGTGAGGGAGCACTGTCCACCTCAAAAACAGACAAAAAAACCCCAACCAACGAATAACAATTATACAAGTTACATCTGAGAAAACATATGATCTTTGTGGAATACATCTGCTCGGCTACCTGCGCGTGTGCATACGTATTATATATGGCATATTCAATTTTAAGCCTTTGTTGTGTGGTTTCTATGTTGTTGTCTTCAACTGAAGAGTTTCTGTCAAGCTCAGTGGCAGGAGAGGGAAATCAGCAAGCACTTGTTGGGTGTGATTATCATAACTGACATGTCTTCTGAGAACGATCACCGGAGTAGGCAAAAGCATTGATTTAAGTGACAGTGTACTCAAAAATAAGTAGAGGAGAAACATAGAAAAATGGGAGAGTCTAGAACCACAGTTATACCAATGCTTGAAAGAAATGGTAAGGGCACCAGTGCTTGCATTGTTGAATTTTCATGTTAGATTAAATTTAAGTTCACTTAAGTCTCTATTCCTTTACTTTCCTAAAATTGCTTCATAAAAAAATGCATCATCTTCTAGGGAAAGCTGATAATGATCAGTTAGACCAATGTTTCTTGGGCCGTCAGCGTTTTAGTGCTGGTTTTCTTTTTAACAGTCTTTAACTTTTGACTTCTGCGTTGTTCACGTTTTGGAGTTTGCTCCATTTCATTGTACAGAAAGGACGTTGTCTCTTAAGTTATATGCCGTAAGGAGTATTTCAAGGGATATTTTGGAAATGTTATATCAAAATGATTAAACTCAAGCTGTGGACTGTAAAAATTATAGCTTTATAGGCCACATGCCTGCTTACCCTTCAATCACTGTCAAAGTGATAATTTCTACAATAATATGTTTCTTTTATTGTGGGATTCTAAACACCAAGTGCTGTTTAAACATTAAACTGAATTGTTTATGTTAGTGCTGTACTCAGTGTGTCATACATCAGGCCACTATAATCTCCCATGGAATGTAAAAATTCTGTCATGAATCATGGCTTGTATATCGGAAATTACTGTAATTTTGATTGGAAATTACAGGGCTCTTGAAATGTTTCTAATTATGATAGAATGTTACAGCAGCTTCCAACCTGTGTGTTCCTCAGATGTCTTTATTTACATGTCAAGACTTGGGGTTAGAGAACTGTCCGTTTTCTACGCTTTCCCCTTTCCATTGCAGTTCTCCGCAAAACTAAGGTATGAAGCCAATCTGCTGGTCCACATAATTTTGATCTGATCTGTATGATAGTATATTTATTTACGTGAATAGTCTTAAAATTTCTAGGTGGGACAGCTCTTCTAACGCTGACTTTAAAAAGGGACAGGTAATCAGGTCTGTAGTTAGCCAAAGTGCCATTTGTAGTAGAAAGCTGCTTCACACAAGTAACCTCTTAGGTAAACTGGATGTGTTGGGTCTTCTCTAACCACTTGACTCTTAGTCAGCCAATTAATAAACTTTAAATTTGTAGCAAAGCCATGTTTATTAAAGGAGGTATCTGTATTGTAAAAAATTCTGCACTGGAGTTTGCCAAGGGTCCAGAGAAATATTTCTTGGGGCAAAAAAGTCTCCCTTGCACAAAAAAGATATTCGTTCAAACAGATTATTTAAGAGAATTTCTCTTGTGAGAGGTTCCTTGTGTTTTCCTTTTAATTTTGGGATACTGGTTTCCTGTTCAGAACTGGAAATCTTGGGATTATCACTTCTAGTTATAGTGAAAAGTCTGGAGAACACATATTAGAAAATTATGTGTCGGTTAACAGTTTTGACTTTAAAATCACTAAAATTGAACATTGCTGCTCTTATTTAATTTTGGATATAAAATCTTGATTAACTTCTGATTGTAGTCTGGAGTTACTGCTTAAAACAGTTTGTGACCTAAACCAGCTCTGCGACTGGACAAAGGTTGTTGTTTGCTGGAGGGCCTTTTTATTTTTCAATTTTTTTTTTGAGGAACTGATTTGGGTCAACATTAGATTGGGTGTCTGAGCAGCCAGCATCTGCAAGGTGGCTGGGCTTGCCTGAGCCAGGAGACTGCAAATAATGTTCTGCTGACTAGAGCACTTTGCACAGAAGAGCTATTAAATGATGCGCTACAGAAGTTTCTATTTAGGTAGCGCCAAGGTAAAACACGAGCATCTTTCTTCGTGCTGTGTTAGTGCCTTTGGCAAAAGTTATGTGGTTGACAGAGGACCGCATATGGACCTGATGCTCAACAACCTGCTGGCTACAGGGGCTGGGTGCAGCAGGGGTCGTAGTGAAGGGCAAGGAAGGGGTGACAGGAGCAGAAAGAGATTGCAGGGATGTTAGTGAGACTGCTCTGGCTTAGGTGAGTGATGATTTGCGTACTTGCAGTTTCATGGTGCACTTTGTTGGCGGCTTGTTGGCTTTCCTCAAAAAAAGGGACTCTCTGGTCCATGGGTTTGAATGAGTTTGGAGACTTAGCTAGAAGATTCCTACAGATGTTGAAATATTTTCCCATAGAGGAATGTATGCATTCTGTGTAGTTTTAACATTTTGACGTTTTTAAGGTTTATTATCAGAAGAATAAATTCAAATTCTGTTAAACTGAAATTCTATTAAATTAAAGATATATACTTTAAAAGGTACAGTGGTTATACTGAGGGCCTGAGGAAGATATAATTCAAATTGCTTGAATATATCATATCTTTGGGGAGTTTTAGAATCACGATTGGCAAAACACCTAACGTCAGTATTTAAAATCTTACAGTTTTATTGCAAGTTGTCTGCCTAATAGGTCTCTGTATTTTTTTGTTAGGTTATGTTGGAAAGAGAGCTTTAGAAAAATACATGAAAGCAAAAGACAGAAAGGTTTACTAAGTGCTTTGTGTCTGGTCCCAGTTTTCTAGGTTTTAGAGGTAGAACGGCAATATTAACAATATCATTTACTAATATTTAATTAACACACCTGAATAAGTCAAAATGAAAAGAATCCACACATCTATAAATTAGTGTGGTATGCATTACTTTTACAATTTAATCATATTGGGGTTTTATTAAATTTATAACCTGACAGTCTGATTCAAGTAATTATGAAAGCATATTCTTAATTTTATTATTTCAAACAAAAAAAAGTGGATTTGTGTAATGATCATTGAGGCATCATGGTTCAGTAACTGTGCATTGGTTACAATGTTTTCATGTGGGAGCCAGGGATGAGTTTTTTTCTTGATGGTGACAGATGCTGAAATCTAATTTTATTCCATAAAAACAAACAAACAAACAAAAAAACCCCAAACCTAAGAGCCCCGAGAGATGAGGCAAGTAGAGACTTTGTAGTGCTTCTCTGTTTGCTGTATTTGAAAAGTCACATTTATGTTAATGGCTTTTCCGGAAAAGCTGAGGCCTGCACATGCTGGTATGAAGTAGGGAAGAAAGCAAAACTTTGCTGAAAATCAGCTTATGTTGCTAAAGCTTTCTTAAATTTAGGAAATTACAGTTTGCAAAAACTGAAGTAATATCAACTTACGTACCTCTCAGAGTCCCGTGTGCTACAGTGTTAGGCTGTTAGTCTGCATTATTATACCTAAGTAAGTTTACTTTACAGTAGAATAAATAGATAAAATCAATATTTTTCTGCAGCGTCAGTCCTGCTGATGGCTGTGTACAGCCAGGCAGGTGCTGAATGCCCTCCCTTCTCACCGGATCAAAATGCCTGTACGCGCAAGGCGAGACACTTGGCTCTTGCAGAACCATGCTCTGATTTTCATTTTGGTATAAAACTAGTGGAGTACTACCCGTACCTCCAGAAACCTCATCTAATCATGCAGTTTTGACCCGTTACTCCTGAGCAGTTGCACCGTGTTGCCCAATTTCCTGTCCTTCTGTCCCGGCCTTTCACTTTGGTTAGGCAGTTAGCCCCTTGGATGAGTAGTTTCGCATGCAAAGCATGGAGGTAAAATCAGTGGTTCAGACCAGAGCTAGTAAGCCATCAGGCCAGTATTTTCCGCAGTGGTGTGTTATTAAAAGCGTTGGACTTTTTGCCTTAGCGTGCACCTGGAGCATCCTCCTCCGAAAGGCAGTGTGGGGAGGCACACCATGTAGGCATTAGGCAGAGTGCTGGTGAGAAGATGGGAAGGAGTTAAATGGGAAGGGAATGCTAAACATTGGCACTAAACCTGCTTTTGGCATGCAAATACCATGCTTTTCCTGACATAAATATTTTCAGAATAGGCCATTAGAGTTCAGGTATATAAAACCATGCTTTTACTGGAAATTTTAATGTTGTAGTAAACCCAGAGATTTATAGTGAAAAATTGATGCCTGTTATCTCACTTTTATCTTTTTAGCCAGCAGTTTTATAAATGCTATATCTTTGATCTGGCTTTTTCCATCTAGAGACTAAGCTATATACCCTAATAGGAAAGTCATTTTTAAACAGCTTCCCCCACTGAACAAGCGCGGTATTGTGGATCTGGCACCAAGATGTAACATGCCATTACCGCAGATAGAGAACCATCTATTCAACAGTTTTCTAGCGGGGGGGAAGGAAACCTTTTTATCACCAAGTGTAACCCTCTGGTAACAATGTGGCTTTAAGACGGGGGTCCTGAAATTTATTTTCAAGGCTGTTTCCCTGGGGCATTGCTCCTCGGCTGCCCAGGGGGGGTCCAGCCTGGGGGGCAGGCAGGGGCTCCGTCCTTTGCTGGTCACCCCATGTCTCTGTCAAGCCTTTACCTTTGTCTCCCTCAACGCAGCTGAGTCACTTCCTGGGTTTCAATCTTGGCTTAAAAACCTTCTTTCCTTCCTGCTCGGGCATACAATGGATTGTGTGTGGAGCGGGGAGGGATACTGCACCCACCGGGAGACGTGCGGTGGAAACGTGCTCTGAGGTCTGCCGTGGTTTCATGGGTCCACTTGGAAACGAACCCCTTGCCCTCGCAGGAAGGCGAGATATGGTAGTTAGAAAACATGAGCTGCAGAAGTACACACAACAGACTGGGTTTTTTCATTTTATTTTATTTTATTTTCCTCCCCCCTCCGCTATCCGAGGGTGGTTGCTCTGGCAGTTGAAGAGGTGCCATGAGCAGCAGGAGTCGGGATGGGATCGGGTGTCAGCGGGGATGGAAGAGGAAGAGTGTGAACTGAGAAAACAAGATGGGCTTCTGCGCGCGATCAAGGATTGCCCCATAAAGCGGCATGTCATTCAGTGAAACTGTGAAACTTGGCAGATAGAGCTGATTTGTTTCTTTCACAAAATATCGTGTTGCAGAGTCATAGTGTGTTCTCTCATCCGGGTTGGAGGGAAAGAGGTTTTCAGGTTTCTATTGCGGGAACAAAATTGAATGCTTGGAGCACTCCAGGTCCTTCCTCTGCCTCATGTTTTATTTATTTAACAGCATCACTTCTCAGAAATAAAGGTTAAAACCTGAGGAAATTTGCTTAGGAATTTTTAAAAAATTAATTCTCAGAAAGGGTGTCAAAAAATTGAATTCCGTTAACTAGCTTAACGCTTGGTCTGGCCATATCCCGCATTATTGGTATGACCTTGGTGGAGTGGCTTGGGTTCCCGCTAGTAAAAAGTAGGCAGCAGCTTCTTGAATCAACAAAGATGCACTGAAGAGAAACGGCGATAAAATCTCCAAGGTGGTTCATATCAGCGTGCAATTGCCCATGGAAATCTGCATAGAGGGAAAAAACCCCACATTAAAACCTGAAATAGTTCAAGCTAAAGAAAAAGGTACAGAATGGAAAATACTTAAGTTGTAAGAGGATTATATTCACCTCTTCAAACAGCTCCTTGGGGCCAGGCAGCCCTTTCAACACATGAGGCCAAGGCTGGATTTGTTGACACATCCGTGACAAAGTGTGGTTCCTGAGCATGCTTTACACGTGGGTCAAATCCGCTCCAGCTAGAGGTTCCCAGCCAGGAAGGCGGCAGCGCGAGCTGCTCGAATGCCACTTACAATCCGCGTAGAGGCCGTTTAAAGAACGGGTAGCAGCTTCAGGAAACGCTGTGTATGTGAGCCCTAAGGAAAGCTTCCCCTGAGGGATGTGGCACACACCTGCCCTACGCTGGTCGGGAGTTAATGCTTAACGCTCCCACGGCCTCAGCCTGCAGCGCTGGGGCTGGAAGTGCTGAGTGCCTGGCAGGATGCGGCCCCACAGGTGGCCAGAAACAGCAAAGCGGGGTTCTCGGTTGGATGATTTTTGTCTGGTGAAAGGAGCACAAATGTGTGGGAGAAGCTAGGAGAAGTACAAGTTTCAGTCATTAAATGTACAAATGAAAAAAAAGAGCCAAGTAGAGAAAGCTCTTTACAAAATATAAAATTCTGTTAAAGCAGCAAGGCGGCACAACATAAGGAATGTTTGGTACATGTTATTGAAACTGAAAAATCAGAATATGGAATGAATTATAGTGTAGCATAATCCATAATTTTACAGTTTTCATTTTGAATTATTTATCTTATACGATTTGATTAAAGATAAAACTGACTGACAAGATCTTGAACATCTCTGCATGTCGTAAAGACAAATGAAAAAAGTCCTCATTATAACTTCACCATTTAAAAATTTTTATTTGTGTTTTTTCTATATAGCTCCCTTTTATTTTTAAAGCATTTCAGATACGCATTGTGTACACGCGATTCCATAACCCATCAGGCTTCAGTGTTGCCTCAGTACCTCTGATTCAGTAAATCAGATCATAGGCAGCATGCTGTCATATAATAAGGTGTCTGATCCTTATTACCAGTTTGTTGATGCACAGACTCCTTCAAATTGACCATTGCAACACATGGTTTCCCCTGAAACTAGCTGTGATAATTAGCGTGGCTCTAATGAGACAGAATGTCACTGATCTTGTGCTGAACTGTCGAGTATCGACGCTACGGATGGGAACTGTCAAAGCTTGCCATCTGTGACAGAGCTTGGCATATTCCATTTGCAAGGTAGAGCATGCTCAATAGACTGTTTTTAAACAAATGGTCCATTTCTTGATTAGGGCTCTGTGTTCTGTTACCGTGGAAGACTTTATATCATAGTTAAACTTTTTTTCTTTTTTTTTTTTTTCCTGTTGGTTTCTTTTTTTCTGCTGGGGTGAACTCGCTAGGAAATGAAAACGTTACTAATTCTCGAACCGGTGCCTTCAATCTTCCGTTAGCTTTTTGGGGAGAGGTGGGGGGTTGCTGATCACACGTTTATTCCCCTTCCTTCCCCCCGTTAGCTTAATGTAGTTCTTCTAAGGCTAGCACTTCCGCAAGGCTTTTATCTGATTTTTTTTTTTCAAGCAGCAAGGGATAGGGACAGCGTAGTTTTGAAGGATAGGGGAACAAAAATTAAAAAGTCTTAGACGACGCGCAGCGGGAGCACGTGTGCCTGGGATGAAGGATTGAATCGGTCGGGGGAGTCGGGCGCCCAGGCTCCCGAGACCAGCCCTGCAAAATGCCGTGCAAAAAGTCCAGCGCTGCTTATCATTCCAAAATATGCTTTGTTGCTTTTTATTTCCTCCTTCTCTGGCAGACCACACAGGGCTTGTTCTGAAGAACATTTTCACTAATCTGATCAGGCAGCCAAATACGCCGGGAAAACTGCTTTAATGATCCCACTAATTACCTCAAGTCAATATGAACTGTATTATTAGACTGAGGGAAAATATTCCATTAGGTCTCCCCCTTGGGAGTTTCTCCGCTTTGTGATGTCACCGAAGCCTTCGCCCTCTCGCTTGTAATTAATTTTATTTACACACGCAGGCACGCACAAGGTCACACCTGCACAACCGGAGCTGGCCAGGGAGCTAGTGGCACTCAGGCTTAATCAGATCTGTCATAATTACCATTCTGCATGTTTCTGACACACGCTGTGAAATATTTCAATTTAACTGCCGCTACCAGCACAACCAGATGTAGTGTGAGTGTGGCTGCATTGGAAATATTATTCCTCAGGATAAACTCTCTCCTCCTCCTTTTTCCTCCCACCCCCTCTCCCTTTTACAGCTAATGTGGCACAGAAGCTGATGTATCCTGTAAATCTTGAATGCAGCGCTAGATTGATAACAGCAGATTAGACAGTTTAACCACAAACAGCTTGTTCATTTTTCACAAATGAAAACCACATGTGGTGTAACTAAAATTTCAGGCTTTTTTTTTTTTTTTTTTTTTTCCTCTCCTCTTTGGTTGTTGTTTCCTTTTGTGTTGTGCATGTGTGTGCGCGCATGTTGAGGTCTGCCTTTCGCGAAGGAACGAAAGAAAAGGGTAACATATAGGGGGAAAGAGACACCACCGTCTTTGGAGATTATTTCTCCGTGACCTTTATTAAAAACCTTCCTTGCTTTGGCAAAGGAATCAGATATCGCACGGGGATTTTGTCTCTCACTCTGAGACCTTCTAATCTCTGGGTTTTATGCCCACTTATTAAAGAAGTCATCCTACTGTGCTGGTTTTTTAAAATAACATGCCAGCAAACACCTCGCTTTAAGAAGAGCTTCTAAACAAAAATGTAGTCTTCACTGCTTCCTGAATTTGCAGAAGTAAATTTTTCTGCCGAAGTTTTTCACAGTGAATTTTGTCTCTTTGCTAACTCCTTATCTCTTCCTTGGGGGAAACTATTCCTCTTTAAAAAGGATCCTCAAAGTGTCTAGAATTTTGGCAAGTGCAAAGTTGATTTTTTTTTTTTGTATGAAAACATTTCCGTATTTCCTATGAAAACAGATTACAGTGAGGTTTTGGGAAACCAAGTGTTGTGTGTAAATTGGTTTGCTTTTTTTATAAAACCATTTTTTTCAGTTAAATTGTTCTGCTTGCCCTAATTAAATAGCCTTCAATGCTTAGCAAGTTGGATTTTTTCAAACCATCTACTCTTCAGTAGATGTTGGTTACTTTCCCAATGCAGAATAAAAAATGAATGCAGTTTTGATAGAAAGTTTTAATTATAAGTTTCTATAGTAATTCTTAGCAAGGACGAAAATGTAGGTGTGCAGAATGCAACTGAGCATTTTCCCCAAAAGCTGTTGCAGTTACTGTCTGGTGAGAAGAATGATGCAGTGCATCTGATAGAAATTCATGAAATCTAATCTGTAATAAGGCTTCCAGGGAAAGTTTAAAAAAAACCCAAACCAACAGCTTTAGTAAGAGATTGTTTTACCCGCTGCCAGTAATTTGTGATGCAGTGGCAGTATTGAAAGTGCAGGAGACAGGGACTGAGGCTCGGTGTTCAGTCAGTCAGAAGAAGGTGGGCAGGATAGTTTTTGAAAGCCACTGAAGGTACAGTTTGTAGCAGAAAATTTGGCTATACAGATGGCCCCCAGACTCTGCAGAGAGGGTTAAAGACCCGTGCTTTTGCCGCTTGGCCAGTTACTGACTGCATTACTAGCGCCCCAAGAGCTGAGCTGGAGTAGGTGGCATAAGTGTGCGTGCCCTCAGCATTCCTTGCCGTATGGCAGTGCCACCTCTGTTACTGACTCCCCCGGGGTCCATGCAGACCCCGAACAAAGGGGAGATCCTGTCCTGGAGATGCAGCTGAAGCCCTGGAGGTGCTATGGCTGCAGATGTCTCAAAAAAAAGAGTGGAATAAGGTGAAGAGGAGGGCAGGAAGGGCTCGTGTTGGAAGAGATAATGCTGAAATGAACCGTCAGGATTCTTGCAAGGCTCCGGAAATCCAGCTCTCCTTTCTTCGCAAAACTATTTGAAAAATGTTGTGCAGTCGGGAAGCACCGGATTGCCAAAAGAAAAAAAAACGTGTCACCCTCTCCCACCTCCTTCGAGTCTTTTATTTTTTGTTTTTCTGTCTTAGGTAGAGGTGTTTCGGTTCCTACACTCCAGATGCGTGAATCAGCTCTTCCTCAGGCAGCACCTGCTGTCTGCCTGACAAGAGGTGCTGTGTCTGGCAGGATGGATTTTCTTAATCTCTCTTCCCGCTTTTTGTATCCTCACCTTCTGTTTTGTTTTCTTCTTGCCACCTTCATGAATTCCTTTCGTTGTAGCTCTCCTCTTAACCCATCTTTTTAGCTCTCCTCTTAGCCCTTTTCCCCGCTCTGTTCCTCACTATATACGCCCTCACCGTCCACTCTGGCTCCATCTGCCCCTTTCTTCTGCCCTGCTGCCTGCCGGAGCTATGCCGAGGACATCCCACCCCAGGGGCATCCCCCCCACACCCGGTTACTTTGCACAAGCTTGTGCCTGGGGTGTAGCATGGGCATGGGTGACTTCGTGGGTGAAACATCGTTCCTTTCCCTGCGTGGCAACACGGAGGCAGCTGGGGAAGGAGCTGCCTTCTTGATGTCTTAGGTTTCTTGTCCCTGCTGTGGGCAGATCACTGATTCGGGAGGTTTTTGAAGATTCGGCGTATCGGTGTTTTAACATGAGGAAACTCCAGCACTTTAAAAAGGAAAACAAAAAAGGGGGAAAGTCTGAGCGAGCTGTACGAGAGTTAACGATGTACGGAAATGAAAACAAAGCTGTAGAACCGAGAGGGAGGCTGAGGAGTTAGCGAGCAGCCCATGGTTCCCGGCAGTGGGGGAAGCAGGGTACCAAGTAAACAGCGCGGAAAACAAAAGCGAGCTCAACCCGTAACTAAACAGGAAACGACAGGGTGAAATTCCTCCTGAAGAAACGAGAGCTGCTGAACACGTCAGTGCAAAGAATAAAGGCATCTAATGCAAACACAAATGTACAGTAACGGTCCGAGGAGCGGTTTGTTAAAGGAGCAACCGACTACAATTCAGGTGGAGGGTTGTTGGGCAAAGGAAGGAGTAAGAAAATAGAGATAGGTGTTTCGACCCTGAATGTTAAACTGGATCATTCAAACCATACAACGCCTGAAAAATGTTACAGGAATTCTAGGTGCACGGTGAGAAAGGAGACACTGTTTTGTTCCAGATAATTTTAAATTTCACCATTCCTAATAATTTCTCATTGTGTCCTTTTTTTAAAAAATAATTTTCCTCAAATTTAACCTCTAAGTTAAACTTCAGATTTTTGGTTACAGATTACCCTAAACTGTTGGCATGTAATGCATAGACTAGTGCAAGCACACAGCTAGCTAAGTGGGGGAAAAATCCAATTCGCAAATATTTATCTCAGTCCAAATCTGCCAGATTTTATCCGAATCCACATTTTTATTCAGCAGTCATCTCGGTTTTATTCTTGTGCAGTGTCACATCCCCTTACTTCAGGATGGCATTGGAGAAGCAAATAAAAATACTTTTCAAGATCTTTCTGAAATAGAGATGCTTGGACTAAATGGTGCTTAGCACAATTCCCTGAAGTTTTGGATCTCAACCAAGCAAGATTTGCACATATCAGTTACATCTGTGGGTTTACTTAGGTAACTAGGTGTTTTGCTGACCGTGGTGCTTAGCATCTCTAGTATATGTCACATGCAATAGAAAGCTCTACAGATAGAGGAACTTTCCACTGTTTATATAAAAACAGTTATATTTTTTAAAAGCTATGAAGGGCTTAAATGAGATTATTTTTGCTTTGGGGTTGTCAGTTTGCTTCACCTCTAAGAAATTATTTGCTACTCTTATTTAATATGAGGTTAGAGCCTAACTAAAGGGATTTTCGCCTGGGGAAAAGGGATGGGATGGAGGGATCGGGGCAGGAAGAATTGTGCCTGATTTAAGGGCAGAAGCTGCTGCTTGCCCCTCTGAGTGGCTTCTGCTGCCTGGAAATACGTCTGGGGCTTGGACTCAGCTTGGATGGCACTTTTCTTGGCCAGTGAGGAAAAGTCTAAGGCTAAGTTCTCCTGTCTCTAGGAGCTTGTCCCTTGTGTCTGTCCTCGTCCCCAACTGATGGCAAACTCCCGGAAAAGACTCCTGCCTTAGTTCCCACCCTCAGCCAGCCAGGAGGGAGAAACCTGATCTCTCCAGCTTTGCTTTTGATCCAGCTTTCCTATTCTTTCCAGTCTATACCCCGAGCAGCCATGCTACAAATTAAGGATGTTTTAGCTTTCTAAGGACGTTGCTGCCTTCGTTTTTCCAGGGGTGAGACACATGCTTCTGGCTGCTCCCTCCTTCTTTGCTGGGAGGTATCTTTCACAGGTGTGAGTCTTAAAGTTGGGTTTTTTTAAACTCCACTGAGGTAATGGGTATTACTAATTTTCTGACTGTTTCTGTCGTTAACAAAATCTGGAGGAAAGTTAGGGGAAGGTTTCTTTTCAATTTCCTTAAGAGTCCCCTTACCAGTATCAGAGCGTTAAGCTGTCTTTGCTGGAAACTGAGAGCCACAGAAGCCTGCTGAACTGTAAGAGAAAAGACATTTCCTCAGAATTTTTGAATGTCCAAATCGAATCTAGAGGAAAACATTTAGTTAGGCTGTAAAAATGTGAAGGGGTGTCTGAGAACAGGTTTGAGCTGTGTGTGTTTTGGAATGATGTCGCTTGTTTGGAACATCTTGTCGGCTGAACTGAATTGACAGTGAAGTCCAAATATCTATGAGCCTGTGATTCCTCAGTTTGTGGCAGATCTTCCTGTGATCCAAAATGAATTCTGGAAAGAACAAACTTATGACAAGAAGCCACAGATTTAAATTACTCCCTCTGGGAAATTATAAACCTTAAAAGAAAATAAATCTAACAATGTTACATACACACGTATAAGTAATCATGGAAGTGACACTTTGGCCCTATAGCCTTTTTACTAGAGGTCTCTCCCCCAGAGCAAATGTTCAGTCTCTGTAAGCAGTGTAATAATAAACATTTCCTCTTCACTTGTAAATTGATAGTAGTAAAAGATTTTTAAAATTGCCAAGCTCTTTCTAGGAAAGACTAACTAAACTGCAGATATAGCTGCCATACAAAAATTGATTGCATGTTGAAGAATAAATAAATATGGGCTCTTAAGGGTTGTGGTTGGATTTAGGGTTGTATTTACTTTCAAGGGAAGCATTGGAATTGCAGTGAAATCAGCACTTCTCTCTACTTAAATAAAAGATAAAGAGCCATATATTAACAGTCACCCTCTGTGAAACCCACTGACCCATTTTATATGCCTGTACTATAAAAAGTAATGTACCAGACTAAGACTGACGTATTTAATAATTAGCAGTTATTTTTCCTTGTTTAGTTGTTGTTGGTTGGTTTTTTTGTTTTTGTTAAGTCCAGTTTTGTCACACATATCTCGCGGTTTCAATGCCAATTGAATTGGATGTGAAAGAAAAAGGATCTAGAGTAGAGGAAGGCAGAATAAAGCTTCACCCACTTTTTTGCATCTCCTACTTTTTTGCCTTCTTTTTACATATGAATGTGGCTGCATTTTATGTAAGATTTTCAAAGGCATGCATATTATGTTTTTGATTAGGGCTTGTGCCTATCTATCCTTGCTAGGCAATTGAAGGCAATACTGTAAAAAAGATCCATTTGAACAAGGGAAAAGAAAGGTGGAGGAGGCTGAGAGCAGAGAAACCAAGCTTGAGAGAAGCCCTTCATTTAGATTATTCAATTCCCTTTGTACTCAACTAAAAAGTAATGATACTTATGTTTTCAGTCAGTTTGAGAGTTACGGGTTAGGTTTTTCTCTTTCCATGAGCTGTTGGTACGTCTCAAGTGTGTATACACAGGGAACATACCCACCGGTTTTGATACAGACCTTAATCCCACAAGTTTTTTGGTAGCACCGGCTCTTAGCCACTCACTGTGGCTCCGGGTAGAGGGAGAAGCCCAATATCATAGAAGAGACTGCAGCAGCTGGGTCACAGCTCTCCAGGTCGTTTTGGATTTGGGTGTGTTTGCTGCTTCACGTTGAACTTTGCAGGTTGCTTTAGCAAGTTTCTTTTTCCTATTTATTTGCTTGGATGTTTACAAGAATGGAAATATGTATTTAATTTTTAAGTGCTTCAGCAAGAGAGGAGAAAGAGCAGAGGGAAGAAGAGACGTTAGGAATCCTTTTCCCTTATGGTATCACCAAGAAATTGCAATGAAATGCTGTCAGTACCACTGTTCGGTCATTATGGTTTTTTTCACAACCCAGAGACGAGGTGGAGGTAACATCCAAGACAGATGGTGCAGCTGAATAGTAGGTTGGATAAGAAATTTAGGGAAATGGCATAATCTGTATCGGTATGCTTCAAAGGAAGTTTTGCTTGCTAGTGAAGTTTACCTTTCTTCTGAAAAGCCCTGTGAGGTTGTGGGGTTTTCAGTTTGTTTGTTTTGCTAAATCTCATCTATTATGATGGCAGATACAGATTTACTTAACATTCACATCTGGCTTCCCCTTTCAATGTTCTAGTAATGAAAGCCAGTAAAATAGTTAAACCAGAAATATCTGGAGATAAAGGACAGCTTCAGGTTTCAAACTTTCTCTGATTTAGGGGATTGCTGAAAGGCAACGCCTGAAATTTAAGGCTGATTAGTGTAAATGAGATACTAAGGCAACTGTCTTGCAGGGGACATTTAGTATCACTTTAGGCCATGTCTCAAGAAGAGGCATTCATGTTCTGGTATCTCTACTCATGTTCTGGAACAGGCTGAAACCCAGCTTCTGCTTCATGAATTAAAGACACACAGTTTTGGGAGCAAAAGGGAGAAATCCCAAAGTATTGAATGCTCACAACAGTTTTTAAAATTACTCAAAGTGTGTGCCTCACAAGTCAATTCTTAAAATTACTTGAAATATATGCTAAATTGAAAATATTTTCACTAACATATGTGTTGTTTGATATCAAACCCAGTAAGTTTGGTAGATTATTAGTTTCCCTACAATTTTATGAAAGTATCCTGTGGCCCTTCTTTTAACAGACTTCAGTTATTCAGTGAAGCATTTAGGTCTATTCAGCTTTGCATAGAAGATAACCAGGGCAATTGATGTATTTTGGGAAAGATAACCCTGCAGTCAAAATAAATTCTTGCAGTCTGGAAATTCCAGAAGAACATGTAAGGCTAAAAAGGACTGGTGTCATCATCTAGGCTTGTTCCCATGTCTGAACACACAGGTATTTCACCCAGAAAGAAGTCATATTTAAGTAATCTCAGCCTGAAAATGAATTTTGAATTAAATGCTCTGTTCTTACCCTGCGGTGGGTGTTCCCTACTGTATTTTTCTGGATAATACAAATGTAGCGCAAACCACATTTCCCGGATAAATTAAAGCAGCATCCATTGTTACTGATTTTTCATGTTTGTGATGAAGTGACATTTGTTTATTTTGCTTCTCAGTACCGTATGCATGAGCTTACTGATTCAGAACTCCCTGAATTTTCGATCCTGTTGAACACTCCGCAAAATCTCAGTTGAAGGGTTTAATGCGTTTTCCAATCAATGTGTAGGGGAAATTTGGCCTTATCCATTTAAATGCTGGAGATCCTTTCATTGCATTATGGAAGAATCTTCTCTAAGCAGAGATTATTCGTAAGAACTTCATAACATTTAAAGGTTAATATGTTAGGTAAAGAACAATATCTTAAGACAAACATTTTTATTACAGGACATGAAGGGATAGTTCTGATTAAATTACATGATTATTTGAATGGGAAAGAAGACAAAGTGCATCATTTCTTGCCCTCAACTTTAATGCCTTTAATCAAATAATGACCTTCTGGAAATAGTTAATTTTAAGCATTTGGAAAGATCAATACCACTTTGCCACCAAAAAATGGCCCAGATGATGAAATTTGATGTATTTAAAGTACCATTTCACCCTTTTAACCTAGTAAATAATTTAAAATGCTTTCAGTACTCCTTTGCTACCATTATGTATCTCGTTCAAAGTATTATGACTTTTCCAAAAGCAACCTTTCTGTGCAATGAGCTGCTTACAAGTTTAACAGTAAAGACTAGGACTATGTGCATATACTGTAGTGGTGATGTTGGACTTTTTTCTTCTCTTCTATACGAGGATTCTGTTTTGCAAAGAAATGGAAGTATTTATGATGAATGCAGGCTTTTGGAACAAAAATGAGATTTGTAAAGCAAGTTGGGTGGCTTTTGAAGGGGAAAAAGTCAATATTAGAAGTTTAGTTCATGAGTTCTTTTCCTTTGTTTTGTCTATAAGCTTTTGTGTTAAAGGTGAAGGATTTGGGTTGCTCAGACAATTAAGAGCCCATTTTACCAAGTGTAATTTCATATCTGTGTTCTATAAATTGGAGTGCCTTCAGCATTGTAAATAAAAAAAAATTGCCCTGTATTAGCATGTTTGTGGGCAGATTAAAAACAGTCTTCATTAGCATAAGTAACACTTTACAGATTCTTTTAAAAGTAGAAAATTATTTGCTGAATGATAAATTGCTAGCTTTATAGTTAGTTGCTCAAAATGTGCTCATTCAAAATGCCTACTTTAGTTTAGTCTACAATACTCAATTTTTTTTGAGTCAGAAGCACTGTTTAATGGATTATGTACTTAGTCTTTGTTCACAGGAGATTGCTGAAATGCAATTCACACTTTCTGCTAAAATGTTTGTATCAAATACCTCCCTATTTAGACTGATTTCTTTTAACACCATATATTTTTATTATACTCTATGCCCCAGAGAATGATACAAAATAATCTTAGATATACTGTACCAAAGAAAAACTGTTCATATCTTAGCATTGATACTCTAAAATGTTTTGCCTTCTTAGATACAAATTACAGCTCTTTTAAAAGATGTTGGAGTCTCTGTTAGTTATTCTGTAAGAAATATTCATCATTTGGCAAATTATTATCACTATAACAAATTTGCCAAACAAAAGAGTTCAGTTGCTCCACCTTTAAGCCTTGTCTTATCAGAATAGATGTGTTTGTTGCTGATTTGGAAAGCCTTGCCCAGAAAACATCTTCCACGATTGAAATGCTGCCGTCTTTGACCTAGTTAGTGTTGGTGTTTGCACTTTAAGTGCAGATTTCAATTATCATTTGTTCTTTTTTCTTTTAATAAGAAAGATACCAGAATGCAAGAATAATTTGTTGGAAACTACAAGTGAAAGAGCAGAAGATTTTATATAAACACAGCACAGGTCAGACTGAATAAAACAGCATTTGGATACATAGCTAAAATGCATAGATGCTTTCTTTAAAATAAGCATGCTCATGGGTCTTGCAGAGCCTAATGTTTGGCAGTTATCCTCTTTGCGCTTTTCCTGCAATAGTTTGGCAGTTCGGCTTTCACAGGTTTTTTTCCTCTAATGTCTTATGTTTCTTTACTAAATCCCTATCAGAAAACCAGACAGAAGACTCTTATTTATTTTAAATATCTTAGGTTTAGCATCTTTTTTTTTTTTTCACCATTTTCTTGCTTACTGTAGCAAGACCTTTGCAGATGGTACTTGGTTACTTGAAAGTGCATAACAGTATTTTCTTTGTAGCAGATGGATTTAAGACTTTTAGTTCCCAATAAATGTAGGTTTACAATACATAACTTTACAGGATTTGTGTTGTATATAACAGGTTTGAACATATTATCTCAGAATTCATCTGCATGGCATTTTCAGCTTATCCAGGGCCCATGCCAGTATTTTAAGTAATAGGGAGAGCATAGTGATTGATAGCAGCTAAAGGCGTGATTTTGAATAGAAACAAAGGTTTTAGAACAGAAGGTGTCAAATTAAACTTTGTCAGTTTGAAAAGTACTAACATCCTGAAAGTTCTCCAAACATATTTACATGTGGCTAATGTTTATATTTTGCTTTGTACTCTCTTTATATTCAGTGTAAAGTTGCCTGGCAAATTTACTCTGTTTTAAAATCAAGGTTGTTCCCAATGTCATTGCAGAGTTTTGGGGGTTTGCCTTGCTGCATAGTTATATCGGCTTAATTATTTTAAGGCTGTTTTTGTAAACGATGGACCGTATATGCTGTATAAACCAGTTGTGATCTAATCTGAGGTATAAATATTTCCTTATTATTTTGTGGGCCTTTCCACTTCCTGTATGACTGTAAAGAGATTTAAAAACCAGCAGTCCAAGCCCTCCTTCAGAATAAATTGTTCGAACTAGACAGAAACTGCTCTAGAATTAAATTTGAGTGGAAAAGGAGAAAAATCAGCCTTGTTGGGTTCACCTGTAAATTTAACTGCATTAAGTACAGCACCTCAGACTTCTTTAGACTAAATGGAAACCAAACTTACACACTGTACAGAACTTAAAATTCACCATTAGAAAAGTCTGTATGATTTCCTAGAATTTACAAAGAACATTTCATACATTCTCATTTAGCTGACTTTTATGAATGAGCTTTACGTGACATGCAAAATTCTGCACCTGAAACTAAATATTTAGGATTTCATTTGCTTGCTTTGAATAAAGTTTTTAGTCTCCTAACAAAGTAAACCCGTACAGCCTCTGTTCACTCACTTCTGAAAATATTTGTGAGATCCATTTTCATAAATATTTTCAGAAATAAACCACAAAGACCAAAAAGTTGTTTCTGTCCTTGTAATTTTAGAATTCAGCTGGTTGTTTCTATGTTGCCCATCATATTTTTCATCAGAGTATGTCTACTTAAAAAACTTGACAAACCCAGCGGAAAAGAGACATTTTGGTAGAACAGCAGTCTGTTCTGTGTACCCTGTCAGAAGCATCTGAGTTCAGTATCTCAAAATCGCTGCTTTCCTGAAAGGCTAACAGAGACATGCTCCAAGTGACAATTCATCAAATCATTTGTAGACAAGGAATTGGAAGTATTATTTCAGTGCAGAAGTTGATAGAATAATACTGGAAATATGTTGTCCATGAGTAATCAATAAAAATAAGGTCTGATCTAGTAATATAGAAACAGAAAAGAGGGTAAGAGAAGGAATTTCTTAGTTAACAAAACCCCTTCTTGTGAAATATGCTTAATCAGCATAAAATGTGATTGCTTGGGAATTATTTTTACTACTGGACATTTAAAAAGAATTTCTACTATCTTTTTTTCCAAAGAAATCTGTGATTCATGTGGTCACCAGACAAAATAATGTGCATCTTCTAAATGCGTGGTGCAATTTCTTTTCCGGTCTGTCTGTATACCTTAGAGAGCTGTCATGGGAGGGGACAGGTTGTCTCTTTTGACTTTCACCAAACTGCTGTGCTAGTCAGCTCTGATCTCTGTTTCACCACCCTTCGAAAGAGGACCAACAGTTTCGGTGTGAAGCAGCACAGACTCCAGACAACCAAAGGACAATTTTTATGCTTTGGAGTGGGCTGTTTTGTTTTTTGGTTTTGGCTTTGTTTTTTTTTTAAGCTTTATATTGCATTTCAATTAAAAGGTCTAGATTGCTTTCTCTTCATCTCCTCCTCTCCTCCATCCCCAACAAATTACTTATGCTTTCTTGACTGCACCTCTTTTAACTTGCTACTGAAAACTAATACTGCTGTTGAGCACAATCCAGTACGTATCCCCATGGAAGCAAGGTGGGCATAGAAATGTGAGCAACATGTTGTTGATTTTGTTAGGGGCAGAGAGAGTTCGTACATTAACCTGCTAACGCGTCCCAGGGTGCCTTACGACGGGGAGGGAGAATTCTAAGACCCTTGTTACTGTTTTAAAAAGATGCCATAAGATTCCAGCTGGGACAGGCTGTACGTTACCTGCTCTATATGAAGGTGTTTGGCCACATTTCCCAGTCAGTTTGCTAAGCCCTGGGGCAATACCTCGCACCCAGCCTTAGTGAGTGGTCAAGGAGTGGGGTGTGCTCCTTGCACCCTGTGTTGCAAGGTGGCCCTGCTGCTGCTGCTCCTCACCTCCCTCTCCCCTCCCTCCCTAGCACACCTAGTGAGCACCCAGTGGATTTTGGCCCCATTTAAATTTTTGCTTTCTCAGCTCTGCTACCACCATCTCTCTAACATTTGTCATTTTGATGATTTTTGTTTCTCGGGGGCATTTTCTCCTGTGCCATTTGTTCAGTTTTTCACTTATAACCAAGAGAATATACTTCAAATTTTTATACACACCTCACTAAATATTTTCTTATACAATATGAATGCATTAAGATTATTTGTTTACTTTCACTTCTTCCTATCGTGGCAATATTTTTACAACGCATTTATTAACTGTTAGCTAAAGATATGACTGTCTTCAAGAAAATACATATCTATATTGTATCTATGTACCTATTGTATCTAGCAGTAAACTAGTCTGGATAAACCATTTTTCAACTACCAGTACATATAAAAAGGATCTAAAAGCTTCTCTACATTTACATTATTTGTTGATTCAATAAAATATCACATTATCTTTCCTACAGCATTAAGAAATAAAATTGCACGGACCTAGTTTTGAAAACAGATCCTTGAAGCTAAAAGAAAGGACGTATGCATGTTTTATGCGTGTAATATTTTGTTTCTAAATTTTAATATACAAAAAAATTGCGGTTGATGCACACCGTGCGAGGTAGAGTGTTTGCACTCTTCTTTTAAAACCGCCAGTGCACAATTAAGGAACAAAACTTCAATTAAATTTTAAGAAGATGCAAGAAAGCAATTGTTACATTTTCAAGATGAACTTGTATGTCTGTTTTAGAAGCAAATTAGCAACCATTGCAGTTCTTGCAGGGAATTCTGTAGCCGACTTGGTATTATGTATCCCAAAACCACGTCTGAGTTAGAATAGGTAAGCTCTTAGGCAACTTGCTGTCCTGTGATATGGAAATGGTATAAATGGTATATCAGAAGCTTGAGCATATCTAGCTCCCCCCGCCAAGTCCTCATAGTGTACGTAAAACTGAGAGACTGTTTTTATCTGGGTCTGTGAGAAAAATCCTGAAAAAGATCATAATCTATCACTTGAAACAAGTCCACCTGCAGAGGCGCCTCTATTGCTAGCAGATAGGAAGAAGATATTACTTGACTGCGTCTAGTCAAAGGATTCCTGTCTTTTGAAAGGACATTAGGGAGCTCCTCTACCGCTGTGATTTACATGAGGCAGCCCTACAATGAAGACAGATATTTGAAGTACTTTCTTGTTCTGAGTAGCAGTACCAAGATTTTAAAAATTGCTTAGCAGACAATCCACTGGCTCCTGAAACACGGTGTCGATGCTCTCGGTGTAGCAGTGCATAAAAGAAAATAGGCAGTAGAGAGAATATACCGGAGTCGGTGAAACCCCTGTCCTGCGGAGGGGAGCATGTAGGAGATTCTGCCTTCATCAACCGGTTTGTTTCTAAGCAAACAAGCAGCAGCACTGTGCTGCAGGACCAAGGGGAAGGTGCTTTCCAAACGCTCGTGGTTGGCGAGAATCTGTGAGTTATCTCATCAGCCTCTTGGCATATCGGTGTTTGCTTTGAGCCCAGCCTTTACGGTGAAAGCCCTTTCCTACCGGGGGAGAGCGTGAGAGAATGCAGCGCCGCTAAAATTACACGTTTTGCCCTCGTTTTGCCCCTTGTGAAGTGAGGAAAAAAACTAATGTTTTGCTGGTGTTATCTTCAAGGGGTGGCTCTGTGAGCTGTTACGTTGGAAAGAAGATCCCTCACCAGAGAACAGGACCCTCTGGGAGAATCTCTCCATGATCCGAAGGTTCCTCAGTCTTCCTCAGCCTGAACGCGATGCCATTTATGAACAAGAAAGCAATGCAGTTCATCACCATGGTGACAGGCCTTCCCACATTATCCATGTGCCAGCAGAACAGATTCAGGTTAGTTTACCTTGGCCAATCCCGCAGAGCGCTAAGTAAATAAAGCTTTAAACGGAGCAAAGGAAATTAGTGTTTCTTTCCTCCCGGCCAGGCTAAACGCAGGTCTCCTGGTACGAGATAAGAGCATGCTGCTCTTCGCCACCAGAGCTCAAAAGCGAGTGGGCGACCACCCACGGTTTTTGTTTCGGGTTGGCGGTTTTTCGCAAGCGTGCGTGGACGTGGTGGCGCAGAGGCAGCTGCGTGCCGGGCAGGGCGAGCCTCCGTGCTGGCTGTCCCTGGCTAGGCAGGCGTCAGGAGCGGAAGGCAGAGGCGTTAGGCACCGGTTGTCAAACGCCTCACCGGCAAAGCGGGAGGACCTTGTTGAGCTGCTGTTCAAAAGCTAAGCTTGAATCCTCAACAGCGGCGGCTTGCCCTGGGTAGGAGTGAAGGGAAGGGGATTCTTCATCCCACTTGAACCCCAGTGGAGACTGGGATGAGTCAATGTTTGTTTGTTTTTCCTTCAGAGCCCCTCTCCCACCACCCTTGGGAAAGGAGAGCATAGAGGCGCTTTCTTACCAGGCCTGCTGACCGCTGGACCTTGGCTGGGTGCTGCTCCGCAGGTGAGCTGGCACAAGGGCACTGTGTCAGGGAGAGAGAGGAGGGGATGCAGGACCCACACCACGGAGTTTGGAAACAGCCGCCCTCCGCTCCAGGGCAGCCCCGGCCGTGCCCCCTCCTCCTCCCGGGGCTGCGCCGACCCTTTGCTGGCATGGGCACCACCAACTGGGGGCATGGATGGCTGTTTTGCTAAATATTGTAGCCCAGGTCGGCAGTGTGGACTGGTGCCTCTCTGGGCTGGGGACTCTTTAATCCCTTCTCACAAAAGACCTGCGGTCAGCCTTTTAACTGCTCCCTCTTAAAGGGCAGATATTACTCTGTGCTTTCCCAACCTCAGCTGAGACCCACTATAATTTGTATTACCTATACAGAAAAATATTTACAAAGCTAGGAAGGATAGAGTTATCTCACAGCCAGAAACAACACGAGTGTATATTAAAGATAAAGCAAACTGAATAAGACAATCCCTTAGGATATCAAGTACTAAAATAATTGTGAAAGCCTGGAAACTTGCTGTTTGATTTAGCAAAAAGAGAGAGAAAGATCTATATTAAGTAATAAAACAGCACTTGTTTGAAAATGTACATTGTTTTTAATAAAATCGCTTCTTAAGGGGATAAAAGGAGAAGCTTATGCACAGTATAAACATTCAACCACTATGCCACTTACTTAGATTTTCTTGCCTTGTTGATAAAAGTTGTGTGTTTGATCTCGCAAATATAATTCACATAAGCAGTTGCATTGTAATCTCTTCATATGACTTGTAAGAGTAAGGATTGGGAGATTGGGCCTGAGTTTCGACTCTGCTCTTCTACACAGTAATTGTTGTAGATGCGTAAATATGTAGCTAAGACACAAGTTTTCAAACTGTATATAGAAAGCCTCCAGTCTTGTAAGAATTTAATGTGCTGGGAGTAGTCTTGAATCTCTTTGGGATTGAACCTTGAATGGGACTACTCACAGACCGTAAAACATGAAAGGATGTGAATAGGGATGAGGCAAGAGCCCTAATTCCACCAGCATTTGTGTCAGATCTTACAGTAACAAGATCACTTAAAGCAGTGACTTCTAAACCAGGTGTTGAGACCTAAACGAACTCTCCACACCATGAGTGGCACTCTGAAGTGGGGAGAATTCTAATTCCTCCAATAATTATGCTATTTGTACAGTATTTTGTGCTTCTTGGGGTCTTCAAGCGAGGTGCAACTGGAAGCTTGGGAACCAATACCAACACACAAAAAATTGCCTAGTGGAGACTTGCCAAGGGAAATGAAATGTAGTGATAGCAACTGCTTGTTTTGCTTGTTGTTTTTTAATAATAACTAGTGGTTTGTACCATCTGACGAGAAATTTGCTGATCCAAAATATCTTACTAACCAGTGCTTCCTGTGCTGTGAAGCAAGAGAACTGTCAACAAAAACACTAGCTGATAAATTTACTTTTGATTTTAAACATGATCTTACAGCGTACTGTACTGCAGTGGTAGACGAGAAAAGCATTTCTGTCCCTGGGGCCCAGTGCCTCACCTTTTAAGAATGTTTCTGAATCCATGCTTGCAAAACTTCATTTTAAGCTCTTGTTAATTATTTACATCATGATTTGCTTTATCTTATTCTTCTGATGTGCATACTGGCTCATTTTTATTGCCCGAGTTTTTGGAATGCAGCATGTTCCCTTCTAATAATAATAGTGCAACTTATTGTGAGCTTTGCATCTTAGTGCTTTATAAATCTTAACTGAATAATCTCCAGCACAAACACAGAAGTAGGTAAATATGTTTGTTCCCTGTTTATATGACGGGATACTTGAACACAGGCAAGACACAGACCCTCTCCGAGGCCACAGGCAAGAGAGGTCAGAGCCCGAAGGGGAGATAGAGATTTCCGACCTGCAGATCTCTGTGTCCTTGCCGGGGCTGGGTTTGACAGCATGACATCAGGCGCTTCCAGCTAACGCATTCTGTTGTAACATTTGCAAGTTCGACGAGACCTCAGCGCATGCTCAGGTCGGATCAGCAGTGGGGTGTTTCGGCACAATGCTCTCCTTCTCCCTCATCCCTCCCACTCCCTTAGTTTTGCCATTGCTAGAGACCTGCAGCCCTTGGTTCTGGACAGCAGCTGCTGTTGCTGGCAGAGCTCCTGTGCGTTTGCCCTCATCTGGCACTTTTCTCACTTTGCCCTTGCTATAGTTCTGGCTAAACTGGTCAAGTTAATCCTATACTATGTCACCTACTTAGCATTTTGTCTTGTCTGCACTTGACTCATGGAGCGCGTTCATTAAAATTTGGCAGGTGAACCGCACCTATGTCTCGTCATCGGTGCTTTCAGTCAGACAAAGCCAGTGTTCCTTCCACCTCTCTGTCCATATCCCACCATCCCTTTATCACCATTTCTGCTCACACATATACAGACACATGCAAGATATGCAGAGTTACTAACTTATATTTTTAATTCTGGTTCAGCAGTAATGGGCCTTTTATTTTTACTTCTTTTTGCCCTTTTTGTTGTTTAAACTTACTAAGCCTTTGTTTGTAGCTTCCCATTTCCCCCCCTCTGGATTTTCTTGGTAACACAAAATATGGGCAAGAATACACGTACAAAAAAAATGCTGTGCTTTGTCTTGCAGCAGCAGCAGCAGCAGCAACAGCAACAACAGCAGCAGCAACAGCAACAGCAACCAGGTCCTAGACTACCCCCAAGGCAACCGACGGTAGCATCACCAGCTGAATCTGAGGATGAAAATCGTCAGAAACCCCGACCACGAACAAAGATTTCTGTGGAAGCCCTAGGGATCCTACAGAGTTTCATACAAGACGTAGGCCTGTATCCAGATGAAGAAGCAATCCAGACTCTCTCCGCTCAGCTTGACCTGCCCAAGTACACCATTATCAAGTTCTTTCAGAACCAGCGATATTATCTCAAGCACCATGGGAAGCTGAAGGACAATTCTGGTTTGGAGGTGGATGTTGCAGAGTACAAGGAAGAGGAGTTGCTCAAGGATTTAGAAGACAGCATCCAAGACAAAAATGCAAACACGCTTTTTTCAGTTAAACTAGAAGAAGAGTTATCGGTAGAAGGGAACACAGAGATTAATGCTGAATTGAAAGACTGATCTAAAAGTATTATTTTCTTTCAACAGTGCCACTGGTATTTACTAATGAAATGAAAATTCCATCTTGCGTTCTGTCAAAAACCTTTATTATTCATTGTTTGGCCAATGAATCTTCCAAAACTTGCACAAAAGTTGAAAAAAGGATAATGCAGACTGCACTAGATGTTTTACTCTGTTTTACAAACTGCTTCGCAGCAACAGATGAAGCGTTGAGGATTGTTTGATATTAATTTGTGTTCACTGGATACACTGTGAGTGTACCCAATAAGCATGATACCAGTGATTTTTAATTCTGGAGCCTTCAGACAAGCATTACAACTTTTGTGATTTACTGTTTTTTTGTTTCTGTTTTGTTCTTGTTTTTTAATTATTACTGTAGCACTCCACACTTGATCTTTGGAAACTCACATTTATTTAAAAAAATAAAATAAAAAGAGTTTGTTACTCTTGTTCTATTGTATGTTACAAAAGAACTATAGACTGTGGAATGCAGTTTAAAGATAACATATGCCAACAAATGCCTTGTATTATATGGCACTGCCGTAATTCAGATTTGTTTTCTTTTGGAAATAAAGGTCACTGTATTTTTTTTTCCATTCTCATTGTTACATGGTTTTAAAGAAAATGAAAAAGAAAATGTGAAACACAATTTAGTCCTCATTATTTATTTGTAGATCCTGCAGCATCATGTTGTAATTAATTTTTTTGGAAGTTTCCGTTAAATGTAATATTGCTTCTCTTGTTATCATACTGATTTTTTTTTTCTATTTATAAATGTATTTTGATGGGCAGTAAAACAAAGTGTCTTAAAAGTTTTAAATAGAGAAAATGTGCTTTACACAGTTGCCTATAAAAAGTGCTCTATGTTATCCAAGCAATTCATACTATAAGCTTCACTCTTATTGTTGTATGCAATTTTTACTATCATGCAAATAAGCTTAGGTAAATAAAACTAATAGATCACCTTAGAAACTTATGCAATTAATGTGAAAATAATTGATGTTTGCAATGTGTCTTCCTTTGGTTTACAATCAATTTTAAAGCTACAGCTGTATAAATTTTCTGTATAAAGGTGTATTTCTTTTTTATGAGTTTATTGCTATGAAAACACCAGTTATTTTGTTACAGCTGGCTGTTTTTATAAGTGTATCACAATTTTCTTTATGCAGAAATGTTCTGACTAGGAGTGGTTATTGACTGTAACTACACAATTAAAATTGTTTGTATGGTATGATATGGCAGGGTTTGTCTGCGTATGTGTGTATCTGGGAGGAGTAACTTGTTCTTAGTGCACCTTGTACCTTCTTGCCACCACTTTGAAGATGACATTTCAATTGTTCTCCTTTAAAATCACAGGCAGCCTTTTTTAATGACCTTCTTCAAATCTGGATTTAGATAACATCCTTCAAAAAGAAACACAGTTTGGTTATGAAAATCGTAACTTGTCTTTTCTTGGTTTAAAAACTTGCCTGCCCAACAGAGATAGCAGGATATTATTGAGTCAAAAGGCTATCAGGCATAAACATATTTACAGTTCCTGGCAGTAATGCACTTATAATGGATACAGCTGGTTTTATTTTACACTAGAATTATGCTAACACTATTCCTTGCACTAATGTATAAACAGTAAAAAAACCACATTAATAGTCACAAAGTAAATAGGAAAGATGGGCCTTGCACATAGCAGTCCCCTTCGAAGCAAGATTATTTTTAATGATCACTAATAAGGTTCTTGATAAAGCCATAATAATTAGCAAGCTCTGGATTTATGCAAGGCTCATGTCTAAGCTAGAGAGAAGTTTGGCAGTAATGAAGTTGTGAAGTACACGCCGTTGTTCTCTTTTCCTAGGAGGAACAACTTACACCTGGTGCGATTCAGGATTCAAATTCAGCTCAGTTCTTCTGAAATGACTGAAACTCAGGCTGAGTTTCAAAGGCCCAAATGACGCCTAGGTTGCAGCACATTTCTCCTTTTTGGTCCTATTAATTTCTTCAGGAAGATACGTATTTGACAACAAAGCAGGTTTTCATTCCATACATTTACGGCGGGTTTCCCAGGTCCTGTGTCGCAGCGCCTTTGGGGTTCCTTGAGTAGCTTCCAGCCATGGCGCCTCTTGGCTGTGCGCAGGACTGTGTTGGGTCTGCACCATGATTTGGGCTTGGGATCCAGTCCAGTTAAAAGAGCCTTGCTACCACTCTGGGAGGGAAACAAGCCTTAGGAGGGACACGGATGTGGAATCTGGCATTGCAGTCCAAGGGAAGGACAGTCAAACCATGCCCTCATTTAAGTGACTTGTGGTAGTTACAAAGCTATGGGTAGCCGACAGCTACACGGGATGCCAAAGGGCAAAACCTAAGCCTAGTCCAGGGAAGTCACTGTTGGATTCCTTCACTTCTTTCAAGTGGGATCATTGCTTTGTACAGCCTCTCGAGCTAGGGCAGATCCCTGTTCACAGCTGTGGGATGGGATGAAATGTAGACCAAGCAATGCAAGCTGATTGGATGTGCAGGACAATGCCACTGGCACCCTTGGGCTGGCTGGCTGAAGTGCCAAGTGACTTTTACAATAGGGTTGCTTAAAAAACCAAACAAACCACTTTTGTACTAATACGTGTGCATATACAGCGTAGAAGGGAAAGGGAAGGAAAGACTTTCCTGGAATATACCTCACTTCACGCTACAAGCTAATACATGGGGTACTCTAATACCAGAAACAGCAACAAGTCCCACACTCCGTAAAAGCATAACAAAAAATGTTTATGAAATTGTCTTTGGTATTTTGAAAGCAATTTCCTTTTCTTTTATCCTTTTAAACTTTATGGGTGCTGAAGTAGAAGCCATGTGCGCTTGCAGGTGGTTATTATAGCTGTTTCTTTTCCATTATCTTTGTTTTTCTTTCCCCTAGCCCAGCTGAGGTTATCTTCCAAGTAGTTCAACCTCTGCAGTCCCATTTTATCTGCACAGAGGTTTGAATTGGTGCATTTTTGTGTCCCGGTGGGTGGGCTGCAAGTACAGTCTTTTAACACAGCCTCAATGACCAAAAGCGTTCTTGTTAAATCCTCAGCAGCATTTTCAGAGGCGAGATGGGTATAAAGGATCCCAACTTTATGTGGATGTGAGAGATTTATACTGGTAGGAGTTAAGCTACCACAAGCATATCCACCTTGACTTGAGGACTGGTTAGACTACCTAGAAAATGACCTTATGTCCTTTTCTGTTCCTTTTTCTCACCATCTGGCATAATCCTACAAAAAACCCTTTTCCATTTCTGTAAAGATTAAGAAATCAAACTGGATTTCTGGAACAAAGAACACAAATTGGCACATCAAAACATTATTAGTTGGGAAGTGGTTAGTAAAACTCACAAAGTAGGACTTCACTGAGAGTATGAAATTAGTATTTCTTATATACGTAGGGAAGTATGGGGGAAGAATGGTGCTTCCTCAGAATAAAATTTAGGCTGCAAAGAAAGCCAAATGCCTGAAAAAGAGGGAACTGAGTGCTGAGTGGGGATGGCGGGACTTAGATTTTGCTATAAAACTAGTTAAGTATTTACCATGTTTTATGGTGTTTACCATAAAAAATGGAGTATTTTTACTCCCTGCTGATTCCCATTAATCTATATTTAACTGACAAGATTTATGCGTATGTGCTAGAGTCCCAAGTGTGCTTTTTTCAAACCTGAAAGAAAACCGAAGAGGCCCCAGGTTCCAAGAGGTCCGTTGCTTGGGGACACTCTAAAACCCCAGTCACACATGCAAACATTGCTTATAAAGACTTATACTATATATACTTTTTATTAGTATAAAGATTTCCTACCCTACAATGCAGGATTTTAGATTTGTGTTTTGTAGAACTAAATTGGTCAGATGACGCAGAAAAAAAAAAAAAAAAAGTCCAGGCTTTAAAATAAATTATTCTGCTTAATTTTTTCCTTAAGTTGGAAAGGTGCAGGAAATGGAGGAAGAAGAAGAGGTTCCCCAAAACCAGTGATTTTATTTCAGTGGTTAACTGAGTCAGTACTTTGGTTGTGTGCTGGGAAAGCACCAAACATTGCTAAGTTCATTTGTCAAAGCAAGTGCCCCATGTGTTAAGAGCAGTATAAATTAGATACCACGGAAGATCTACTTGAGCATCAAGTATTAGCAATTCTGCTTAACTTATTGAACTTGTGTTTTGATGTCAGGCACTTTGCAGACACCAAAGGTATTTTGATTTTTACATAATGATTTATATTGTGCTTTGAATAACAGTCCCATAGCAAAGCAGGGATATAAATATACTCCCAGGCCTTTTTCTGCACACAGATGTAATTTTAGTTTGGTCTCCTCACAGTGCCTTGCGTCCACACAGTCTTTTACTACAACAAATGAGCTAATAATTCAAACTGCAATAAGTGATCCTCCTTGGAGCAGGAGTAGCAGTACTTGGCAGCAAGTTTGTTTGCTTTCAGGTTCATATGGGAGCTTTCCCGCCCGCTCTGCTGCTGGCAATCCTCCCACTATCCCGCTCCGCATTGTTTCGCATGGGCCTGGCCTGGGTGCCCTTCCTGCTCTGGGTCATCTCGCCCAGATGCCATCTCTCCTGGTAACATGCCAGCACTCAGGTGTATGTGGCACAGATTAATATGAGGCAGCAAGGACTGTATGTATCTGTTGCCACCTACCCTTTATCATCACCAGTCACGCTGTGAGCACTGCAGGGTTGCTAGAATAGGCCACTGACATTGGAAAGAGAGTGACAGCTGGAGCAAATCCACCATCAGGCAAGTACTTTCTGAGTTGATGGAGTAGAGGGGGTGAGGGGACATGCATCTCAGACGGGAGCAGGAAAAGGAAAGAGGAAGGTGCCAGAGGAAAATGGGAGCTTGAGTAAAGCCACAATAGCTATCCGTGCATGGAGGAGCAGACTCCGTTTGCAAACAGTGCTACAGCGATACCCAGAAACACTTCAAGGTACTGCCAAAACACCATAGAAAATGTTCCTGACCTGAAACTTACAATGGTCTCCAATCATGGGATTTGCCTTAGCAGGCAATATCTAGGATAACACAAAAGCCTCCTCAGCTGTCTGTGGCAAACGAGGTCCCCTAACAGTTTGTCCTCTGGTACTGTCCCTGCGTGTAGAACATGCAGGATTCTTTTTGCCAGCTGCAGACTGACAGCTACCATGGCAGCTGCAGTTGGGACTCTCTTTCCAGATGACTTGCTTACCCACACAATATGCTAAAGCAACATCTAGGCTGTAAAAGCTCTCATTTTCCTCCAGGATCACATCCAACCACAAGCAGCGTGTTTGCAGTCTCAAATCCAATTTTCTGAGCTGTCTCCTGCATCCCAGCTCCTCCTTGGTCCAAATGTATCACAGGAGTTAAGAAAATAAAATGTGTTGTATGGCCCAGATATTTATCATAGTGCAAGAGAACAGCAAAAAAATTACCTCTGTGGGCACAGAGTTATATAAGCATGCACAATTCTGAAGTTTTGGGGAACATAAGTTGTTCCAAGAGGCTTCAGAGAGAGATTTCATACTGCTATAGTCCTCTCAAAGCATCGGTAGCAATTATTTGAAATTGCTGGGGCCAGAAAAATTCATGCAGAGTCCTACTAACTTTGCAGGGGAATATCTCCCAGCACAGAATTTAAAGCAGAGAGTGCTCTGTTTAGTTATTCTCATTACAAAATTAACAGCCTTTGCAGGACCAACCTTAGAGATGATGTTGCCATTCCATATCCATATCAAAGCAGGACACTGACTTGGTAACTAGCAGCACTGCCCACAGCTGTGAGCCCCTTCTTGCCCCCCCACCTTGACTCCTCTGCATGCTAAAGAGTTAAGCCATTTGGCTTCTTTACTCTCCCATCATCAACTTAAACACAGCCCTTCATCCACACTCAACGTTTTTACCTGGGGAAAGCAATTCAGAAAACAACTTAGCTTATAGCAAACCACAGCAGGGAAAGGTAGACGAGGGTGTCCTTTCAAAAGTGTAGGAAAAGTGATTCTTTATCATTATTGGCATGACAGCTTGGGCTAGAAAATAAGTACAGGTGGTGGTGTTGGCTTGCCTTAGTAGGCAAAAATGCTATATCCCCAGCCTAATAAGGATTTAATATCAGCTGAGAGACTGAAGAAGACAGAAAAGGGGGAGAGAGAAGAAAAAATAGCTAAATAAAAATTTCTGGGGGCAGTCATGCCTAGAGATGACTGGAGACTAGTTTTAATTGAAGGAGACCTGAGTTAGCCACCAGGAAAAACTAGATAAGGAGCACTTGTGATTCACATACTGGATGTCCCTCAAAAATGCAGAGAGTGAACAGAGTTATGGAGTTGTTTCAGAGGAAAGATTAAATAAAGAAGGCTTGCCAAATACCAGCAAAATCCTAAGTGGTGGGTGGAAGGTGAATACAGTAAGAAAATTCAAAATTTCTTGTAACAGAACTAGAGGCAATATTTGAAATTATCACCTAGCAGGAGTAAAAATTAGAACTCACTACTACCCACCCCCCCTTCATGCCAAAAGCATAAATGGCTTTTTAAAAGTTCAAAGAATTTGTGAAAGCAAAGGGTTGATCTGACCTTTTAATCAGACCAAGGACTGCTTTCTACTCTGTAGTGCTGGACAACGTGTGAAGATTACACTATACTGTTTTTCCTGTGTGACACAGTGATGGTATCCATGTGGACACTGTCCAGCATCCAGCCAGGGACATGGTTGCTTGAAGTCCTCCACAGTCACCACTGAGACGAATTTGAGCAGGCTGAAATTTGCACTGTGCTCTTGACCAGGTGTGTGTGCTTTATTCTCTATCTTGTTCGTAACCAGATTTTACAACAACTGATCTGAATAATTTCATTGAGGAACAGGTCACCTTATATTTACAAAACATACTCTCCCACACACCCCAGCATAAAAATTCATACCCAGTTCATTTTGGTCATTGCCATGCTACCAATGCAGTCACTATTCACAATGATGCTCTAACTGCACTAAGAGTAAAGTTTCTTTGACCCTGTTTGCCTACAACACTGGGCCAGTTTTTATCATGTGGTGCCACCTTTCTTTCAGCCTCCCCTGTGCACATCCCACTTACATTCAGGTTCAGCTGACCTGTTCCTTTCTCTTCCTTAAAAGCCCACTGGAAAGGTTCACACTGGGGAAACATTAGTGAGAGTTTCCAGGATGATTGGAAAAAAAAATGAATGTATATATTTGCACCATTCCCTCATGAGACATCACTCCCAAGCTTTTAGGGTGCATTATGAGATGGCCAGAAGAGTGGGAATGTACTGGTTTGAACCCAGGTTTCCTGCAGTTGTTACTGGGTTTTCTTCAATACACTTAGGGGGCCACAAGCAGAGGGACAGTCACTGCAGCCAGGGGTACCTCCCCAGGGTGTGCATGAGCACGACACCACTTGCAAGAGCACTGTTGGACAAAACAAGCACCGTGGGAAAGCAGATCAAAGCAGTATGATTGCATTTCACGTTTGATACAGCTCATTCCTGAAGCCAGGGTGAATAGCCTAATCCAATGTATCATTCCTGTGCAGGCAGACCCTCGGGCTGGCATCATGTCCCGTGGAGCACAGCTCCAGCGTGCAGCATCTGCCACTGTCTGCCCTAGGGCTTGGCTTCAGACTGCCCTTCTCCTTTCCACCACCTTTTGGGAGATGCTTTGCACAAACTTTGAAGGCCAAAACTCAGGCTGTTTCAGGCCCTTCAGGGCATCTATTCCCCTGCCACTTCCTGCACTACTTGATCTTTAATCCACACTCCTGACCTTTAAAGATTCAAAGGGGCAGATTTCCAGTGATTTAGCTTCAATTTTGCATGCTCTCATTTTTGCAAATACAAGTCTCTCTGCTTACCCATTGTCTCCCCTGTTTAACCAATCCGTCAGCTGTTGATCACATCCGCTGCCAGGCAGCTCGTAGATGGGACAATTATTCTCACAAGGACTTTCAAGTCCAGACTTTTAACCCACCGGGTCCAGCATGGAGCAGCTGCAAGAGCTCTGAGTAGCAGCTGCCCCTTTTCTACTGCAGCTGCTGAGCAGCTCTCCTGATGGTCTCTGGCTACTTTGCTAGGACAAGGGGAAAATCTCTTTTCTAGGCATCACAATATAAAGGTTTAACTTACTGCTGCTCTAAGAAAGGAGGTGAAATGCCACAGCCAGCTCCCACCCAGTGTGGTCATGTTGTAGAGTAGCCTGGGGCAGTTCTACCTTGCACCCAGCCAGCAAATGAGTAAGAGGCACAAGACACAACAGGAAAACTCTTTCTGGCTGTCAGTTTTCACACCTCAGCTTGATGTTAGAGGTATTGGGGCAGCTACTTCTACAACCTGAAGATACCTGGAGCAGTCTCAGGATCCTACAGCTCCTGGCTGCCAGCTTACCCGCTGAGCAAGGGTCTGTGGCACGCTCTTTCAGACTGCCTCCTAAACTTCACCGGCTGCCTTGGCACATGCCTTCACCAAACCCATTGGAATAATGTCAAGAACAAAACCTAAGGAGCTAACATGCCACATGTCAAAAATGGTTATTCTACCAAGGAGGATCAAGCAATTTGATACCAACTTTCACCTTTTCCAAGACATACTCATGGTCACTGAACTGTACCTTTTCCCCTCACGTCCCAGGGGTAAGATCGTATTTGGGCAAAAGAAGCGTGTGGCCAATACATTGGCTCAGCCACCTCAGCCCTCAGTTCTGCTGTGGACTCAGAGAGGTCATGGGCCACCAAGACAAAATTTGAAACATTCTTTGTGTTGCTCTGACTTATGGTAGGGATTGGCCTTACAGCGACCTA
Source organism: Rhynochetos jubatus (assembly GCA_027574665.1). Lineage (NCBI taxonomy): Eukaryota > Metazoa > Chordata > Aves > Eurypygiformes > Rhynochetidae > Rhynochetos > Rhynochetos jubatus. The sequence continues at coordinate 45,884,052 of CM050653.1, forward strand.
GCACTGAGACTGGGGCTAAAAAAAAAATAATTTATTTAAGGCCATACTACCTACCCCACACCTCTCTGATTTTGCCACAAACACTGCTCATCAGTATCAAATAATTTGTGCTACCATAGTTTACGGCTATGAAGTTATAGCTGTGAAGTGCTACCACTGCAAGTAAAAGGTTGTTTGCAATACGCAAGATGAGCAGCTGTAACTGGTCATGTGGTCTTTTCAGCCCTGTCATCTGGCAGGTAGGTTGCAGGACATTCCCAACATCAAGGAAATTCCCTCCTTCTGTTGATCTGTCCTTCCTGGGCTCTGCCAGAGCCATCTTGTGTGATTCATTAAGCGAAAGCAAGACACAAAGTGAATTCATATATGCACCCTCAGTCCTTTCACAACACCTGAATGTAACCATAGGGCTGGCTATAGAGGCAGGAAATTGTTTCACAGAATTTTGGCTGATACTCCAGAAGGTTGTGCTGTCATTCAGCGAGACCTGGACAGGCTTGAGAGTTGAGCAGCGAGGAACCTGATGAAGTTCAACAAGGGCAAGTGTAGGGGCCTGCACCTGGGGAGGAATAACCCCATGTATCAATACAACCTGGGAGTTCACCTGCTAGAAAGCAGCTCTGCAGAGAGGCACCTGGGAGTCCTAGTGGACAATAAATTGACCGTCAGCCAGCAACGTGCCCTTGTGCCCAAGAAGGCCAATGGTATCCCGACGTGTATTAAAAAGAGCGTGGCCAGCAGGTCGAGGGAGGTCATCCTCCCCCTCTACTCTGCCTGGTGAGGCTCCATCTGGAGTACTGTGTCCAGTTCTGGGCTCCCCAGGTCAAGAAAGACAGGGAACTACTGGAGAGAGTCCAGCAGAAGCTACAAATATGATCAAGGGAATGGAGCACTAGCAGGCAGATGAGAGGGTCCTTCAGCACAGCGTAACAATCCAATCCACTGGGGATGTGTGACAGTGTTTTAATCGCCCATCACTGAAGGTGCACAAGGAGAACACCATTGGAGACAAGTGAGGAACAGCTCTGGAGAAAACATGTGAATGGGAAGGACTGCCTTGATACTGAAAAAATAAAAAGTAAGAAAAAATAAAGTGAGGAGGGAAAAAAGGAAATAAAAGACAAATAGATGACTGAAATATAAACTAAAGGCTGTAAAATGTCCCACCCTTCATCTTTACTTATTGTACTTCAGTTTTCCTCCCATGTCTCACAAAGATTTGCCAGTGGAAACCAAATAAAAGCTCTTCCCTCCTCAGTGAAGGGAGTGTTTTAAACTTTGATGGACTTGGGTTCTTCTAAGTTTTGGGGATTTTTTTTTTTATTCTTTCTTTTGGGCTCATAGGCGTGATGTTTGTCTCATCCACGCATGGGAAGAGGGGGAGGAATGGGTAGGCTTGACTTGTGCTAACTGTTGGCAACAGTTGTTTAATTTTTTGCAACATGAACCCAAGTATCATGAGACTGAGCAAAATATAAATAAATATGCTCTTTGGAAACCCCATACATCTTTATGGCCTATGATACCTTCAAATCATGGAAAAACACATGTTTGTTTGTTTGTTTTTTTAAAAAAGATTTTGGTGGCAATGCTACCTCCCATTGCTGTAAACAAGGTCAGGAGGCCAAAATTAGTCTGTCCTATTTTGCACAAAATAGTCAACAACTTAAGATGTTTTTGCAATAATCAGAAAATTATTGACCGGTGTCAACACCCCCTTTCTGATAAACTGTTGAAATGTTAATATTCTTGGCAAAATTGTTTTTGCTCTAATTACTGTATCCATCTGCTCTATAAGATTGATTATACTGTGGGAATGTTTGTTCTCTTGTCTCCTGCAATGATGGGCCTCTCCTTGGCGCAGAAATAGTCCTGCCTCATCTTTACACACAGACGAATGTGCAACAGAATCAAACCAACACTCAGCCCTAATAAAGCCGAATAAAAATTCCTTGAAGGGGTTAACACAATAGATATTAACTGGCTCTTGAATAGACCATCTCTTGGAAAACTCTTGCCCTGGCCCTGATAAAAATAGCTGGCCTTCATCCAGCACAGGATGTCAGTGACCAGGAAGGCCACCAAAAACCTGTAAGCCCACAAAAGCTGGCATATCATCATCAGTGTTACTGATTCAGTTGAGGAGAAGTCTGGCTAGTTGGCGACACCAGACCCCCTCTGCACCAGCTCCTTGGCAATGAGGAGCCGAGTTGTCCAAGGAGCAGAGCGTTTCCTGTCCTACCTTCCATCAGCACCTGCAAAGGCTAATGTTACCTGGACTGAATTGGTTATTTTTGGAGCCAACATATAATATGTGCTATCTGTGGCATGTGCTGATAAAGACTTGGAATAAAGTGATGTCTGGTATTAATCATTATTAAAGCTGATTAAAACAAATCAAAACACAACAAAACCCCATGCGTTTTCTTATGCAGGAAAAATCCAGTGGAAAAATAATTGTTTTATTAGAAATTGTTGTTTTCCCATGGCAAGTCTGGAAGAAATCCAAGGTTGCATTTCATTTTGAACTGGTATTTCAAAATACATAGACAAAAAAGTCATGCAAACTAAAAAAAATATATATATTTTTATATATATATATTTCTTGAGCAGTCTTCCACAGCAGCTGAACTTTTTCATTGGAAAATGGTGCTTTTCTCACACACATAAAATCAAATTCAGCAAAAGCATTTATTTCAGAAATATAATTTTCAGTAAAAAAAAAAAAAGAAAGCAGTTATTATTTTCCAGATACTGAACTGCGTAGTCATGTCTAAAGCATTCAAACACCACCGAGACTCAGGCTGAGATTGCTTTCAGGTTTTTCATTTTAAAAAAGATTTAGGGTCTTTGTAAAAATCTTCCAAGTTCTTGACTCCATAGGGTGCACTCAGTGCATGTGCTTATTCTTGCAGAAAGAATCTTAAAGGCTAGAGACTTCCAAAAAAAGGAAGAAGGACTTTCTAGATGTTGAAGGGATGGCTTTTGCGCAGTTTTAAATTTGTAACATATGAGTATGTACAACTTTTCCTGAACTGTAATGCAGCCTGAAGAGCATCTGCTGGATATTCATTCGCACCTTCGTGTCAACCCTTTATTTGTGCCAGCAGGGAGTATTAAGTTGTACTTAGCTGTATGGGCTGCTTCCCGCGCCTCAGCTAATGTACCATGCAGGAACGTTTTCAGAAGAGCTTAAGAACAAAGGGGGAGAAGACTAACAAAAATACTGTTACTAGGTTTATTGAAGATAGCGTGGGAGAATGAGCATTGTAAGAGAAATTCCTCCGCAGAAAAAAGATTTTGTATGCCTGCTTGCTTAGTGTGCTATTACAAGGCTTAGCAATTTTTTTTTTCCTAAACCTAAGACAAGTTTCAGTGAGGAGAGGGTGACTGCAGTCCAGCCTTGGCATAACACCCTCCTCTTTGTCTTCTGGACGTACCTTCTCCTCCCATATCTCGCAGCGGTTCCCAACCTTAAGCAGACCCAGCACAACGCTGCTACCATTGCCCAGAGCAGGAAAAATGCAGGAGGACTTTCTATAGGAGAAATTGGCAGAAATTTTATTGCTTCTTGCTTCAAATGGAGTTTCTCAGGCCTGGGCATCAAGAGCCCAAGACATCCATTCTGCCAGCACTCCCACAAGGCCCTTCTGTCCTTGTGCCTGGTGGCCACCATTCAAAGGGCCTTCCACCTGGATAAGACAAGTTTTGGCTATTGCCAAAATGAGAAAAGTTGTAGTTAGGTACCTGGGAGACATATGCTGGGGGTAACTTCTGCTGAAATCAGCAGAGTTTTCCAATCAGATTTTGAGCTGACAGCTACTTTTAAATTATTTTTCAAACTCCTTTTGAGGCTGTTTTTCATCATATATTTGTGTAGTCATGCCAACCCAGAAAGACCAGATAGGATTCTAGCAAACATCACGGGAAATCCGTCATGGGAAGAAAGTATCAGCACAAAGATCTCTCAGTCTCAGAAAGGAGAAGGATTAAAAGTTACAATCTTCACCTCGGACAAATACAAGTACCTCAAAAAAGGACACAGACAGCAGTGAAGACCCCACGCTCTACGAAGAGCCACTGGGACATCCAGAAATCCAAAGAGAAATTAGTTTCTCTAAACATTCCTCTGCTACAGCTACTCTTTGTGCAGGGGCCTGAGTACTTTCTCATTGTCCCTGGCACAAAATACATGGAGGATTGCAGCGTCTAAATTAGGCCTGATAATTTCCTGTCTGCCTGCAGACTCAGACTGACATCCTGACGCTGTCCTACACTGGAGGACTATTTTAAAAGCTGCCTTTACAGACACACTGAATGTAATGCAGTTTTATTTTTAAATGAAATCTTTGATTATGGAGAACAATCCCATGGCTAGGGCTGCATGCTACAGAACCACAGAGTCTGTGGGGGACCGTGCTTATCACAGCAAAATCGCCTTCTCAACTGTTCAGCATTGCTGCCGTGTCATGTTACAGTAATAACTGCAGATGAAGAGCTTTTAATTCATTGATAAAAGCAGAAGGCTGGAGTAGCTGGCTAGCTGTAATGAAGCTTATTATTCTGCAGCTAATTTGCCGATTATATTAGAGTTTTATTTCTGAGCACTTGTACCAGAAGACAGCATTATCAACACAACATCTAAACGTAGAAGGTCCTGGGAAGAATGTTAATGAGCTATCACCTACCTCTGCAAAGGTCCCGGTTATTAATAGTGAGTATCCTAAGTATAGATCAAAAACTCTCCCTGAAGAGTGTGCAACCTGTGTAAAATATGATTACTCATTTGGAACATAACCAGAAAGTAATAGCTAAGTCATGTCTCATTTAAAAGGCTGTGATTTCTTTAATGCTGGTAAGCGGACCAGGGCACAGATGAAGCACCCTGGTCCGACAGCAGGATTCCCACACACCGCCAGCAGCAGCAGCCATGGGCTGGAGCCTGATCCCGGGAGAAAAGATGCACATTAAGGAGCACTCTGCTGCTCCCTATCCTCTGCCTTCTTTAACTTTCCCGCTTCCTTATTTCACTGTCTGGAGGCCAGAAAGTCCTAAAGACTACTTGAAACACAGGGTCTGCTCCTTCCTTCTACCCCTACCACTGAAAACCCCCAAAAGCCTGAAAGAGGATACTGGCACATCTCTTTCTGTGCCAGGGAATAAAAGAAATGTCATGATAGATGCATAGGTAAAGGGGAATTGAGGATGTGACATCTGAGTACCCAAGCATCACCAAGATCCAAGTAAACCTTTAGTCAATCATATACCCTGGCATCTTCCTGGAAATATTGAGAACTTTCTATTTCCCTAAATTTCCTTCAAAATTTTATTGGGAAAAAGAATTCTTCATGTCCTTTTGCTGTCACCGGTCTCCCGCCATCCCCAGACATGGGCCCAGGTCCTTCCAAGTTCAGGTGAGCACATAACATGACACTAAAACAGTGTCTTCTCGGATCCCCTTGCAGGAAAAAACAGCACCACGAAGCTTCCTTGTGCCTGAGGAGTGAGGAAGAGCAAGCATTGCTTTAGTTGTTTGGAAATTTCATAAATATGTCGACTTATTGCTAAGCTTATGAGGAAGTCATCTATTGAGTTAGTCTTTGGCAGGTTCAAGCCAGACCAAAGCACAGCAGAGATTGCTGTAGGATATACTTTGCTTTTGTATGTAGCAACACCATAGTTCAGAGAGGTTATTTATCCTAATCCACAGAAGCCCATAATTGCTTTGCAAGCTCACTGCCTGTTTGAGGGAATTACAAGCCCAAGAGTTTCCCTCCCATGTTGTGTCCAGCCAGAAAATACAATCTTCTACTACTAAGGAAAAAAAAAAAAAAAAAAGAAATTGCAACAAAATTCTTGTTTTCTTGAAAACACAACACAAAGCACTCAGCAAGTACAGTCTGTTTCTCTTTCCTATTCATTAAAATATTGCTGTTGGAAACCCTCCTTTCATTTCCTAGTGGCAGTGTGCTCGGGTTGTTAAAATCAGTTTAAAACTGCAGTTCATGACTGATTTGTAAAAGCACTAATTGCTGGAGATATTAGTGTCAAACTGATACAGCTGACATCAGATAAACGTCCACTGTACCCACAGGCAAAGCTGTGGCAGGCCAAGAGCTGAGCGTGGTTATCCCACAGGCTTGCCAGCCCACCAGCTAGACCAGAGGGGCTGTGGACAGGGGTGGTGTGACCATGGGGGCCAGTCTTGCCCTTCTCTTTGGGCGGTCTCCTAGCTGGCCTTTGCTGGAGCAAGGCTAAAGAGAGCTTCCAGCCTAGCCACCTCAGTCATGAGATTTATTTTAATCTGACCCTTGCTTTTTTTCCAAAAAGGGACATTTGGGGGTCAGTTCCACTCTAAACTGTGCTGTCTGTGCTCCAGCACATACTGATTAGCCATGAAGCACTGGGCTGCCAAGTGCAGCAGGCACACTGCATGCCAAGCAGCTTTCCAGGGCAATGCCTGAGCTTCATTGGCCCCAGTTCCACACTGGGGTGCAGAGGTTCCTCATCCCTGGAGAGGACAGTGCCTGCACACCTTCAGGGAAGAGAGTCTTACCTCTGTGGCAGGTGGGGGGCTAACATGCTGGAACCACAGACTTTGCAGAAGGGACAAAAATGGCCTGCAAAACACACGAGGAGATGGACAGTGATGGCAAACTCCCCTCCCTGAGCAAATGTCAATGCACCAGCATGACCTCCTCTGTGTACAGGATATTTTGTTTGTTAGACACCAATCCACGTAGCCACAGGCAATCTAGACTCCTTAGGGAAACAGAAGGTTGCCTACTTAGACTTATTAGAATGGTAAATGGCTGAGCAGCTGGATGAACAGGCAAAAATAAACTACCTGATATTCTTCCAAGTGCTATACAGAAACCATCCTCATTTCTCTTCAGTCCTCTTAGCTTTGCAAGGCCAAAGGGATTTAGATGCTTAACATTCAGGACTTAGAAGCCCAAATCACCAAAATATAAACAGGCAGCCTTGAAAATCTATCTTAAGAGACACAGTCCCACTGATACTCCATTATACTTTCAAAACCAGAGGTGCTAGGTACTGGAAAGGTCAAGTGGAACTGCCAAGACATTTCGAAGGTCACATTCATAATAACTTGGCATGTAAACAGTGATGGAGAATATGGGACTGACCCCCAAAACTGCTAAGAGCCAGGAAGATCACAAACCCCTTCCTAACAAGATCTACTCTGTCAGGGATAAAACTCCACTGTTCAGATCACAAAAATCTGGACAGGACAAGACATTAGATATCAAACCACAGCTAATAGAAGAATCACCATTTTGTCATGTGTCATTCACCCAACTGTGACAAAATCACCGTGGCCAAACCACATCGTTGTATAGTTAATTTTTCTGTGAGTTTTTTTTCATCAAAACAGTCTTTCAACAAACCACTTTTTCTGGTACTGATGGCTTTGAGTGGAGCTTTTTTCTAGAGCAGTTACAAATGTTTTAGAACAGAACATTATGTATGAATAGTTGAAATAGTTTCTTCTTGTAATTGTGCATTACCTTGAACTCATGTCCCACAGATTCCTTCTATACTGCGGAATCAGCCACTATTGATTTCCTTTTCTATCATTTCAATGCTGCTTTTATTTTTTCCTTGAAAGAAAGAAATTCTACCCAGCAATATACACTGTAGTTTACGGTGCATCTTTGTACTGGTAGGAGGCTGAGAAAGACCCTATTTGCCTGTCAGTCCATCTCTGAAGTCTCTTATTCTGTGGCCCTTGAGCAAGGAGGCCAACATTTTCCAACAGACTGTATAATGTTAGGCATTTGAATCCATATCTGTACACGTAAATAAACTTAGCCCTGCTTTTCAGAGGACTCTCAGATCCCATCAGTGGGAGTTTTTATGGACAGAAGACTGAATAAGCATTGCAGGATTTAATTAGTACTATTACCCAAAGGAGTGCTTTAAAGATGGCTATATCAGAGGACGCTGATACAGTTCAGCAGATAACTGTTCTTTTTTCCATGTATAAGCTTTCAGTGATGCTTAAGAGTGGAGAATATTCTTCCTTAAAAATTAAGTTCAGATATGCACTGAAGTAGTATTTATTCAATTAACATCTCATGCATTAAGGATGTCAAAAACAAAAAAAAAAAAAAGGCGTGGAAAACTAGAGTTAGAGTAAGAAAATGGTGTTTCTTCAGAGCTATGCTTAACTGCTGACTTAGTAGAAGAACAATCAAGGACAGTTAAAAACACCATTAGGAGTTACATGTAGCGCAAACTCACACAGCATCTCAAAGGGAATGGCATAGTGCACTTGTCCATGGTCTACATGAGAGATTTCACCACACATATCCTTGAAAAAGCAGGAAGTCTGAAGACAAAAACCACCACAAAATTTACAACCATCTTCAGCTGGTGTCTCAGCTGGTGTAAATCAGGGTAGCGCTGCTTGTTTGGATGGGGTGACACTGATTTACACAGGCTGTGTTGGATTGCTACGTAAATGTGCTTCTTACATACTTAAAGAAAAAAAATCTGGAAAAAAAAAAAGAGAGGGGAAGGTTTCTAGATCTATAGCAGAAAATGAGCCAGGAAATCTGTACCTATGTTTCCTATAGGAACACATAGGTATTTTACTGCATAACAGCTCCAGAATAAAAGACTGAAATTTCAGTTTAGAAAGTGCCACAATGACATTTTAAAATATTTGTGTAACAGAATTAAATTGCACGCATATATAGTCCTGAGATGTTTTGGTCTATTTGTCTTCATACAAATAATGAGTTCAGTTGGACATTATGAACTCTGCTTACACTCTTGATCTTGCTACGTTCTTAGTTTTTACTGTATTATATATTTACTCGTGGTGAGGCTAGGAAGCCTGATGCCTGGATGTCTGTCTGTGAATAGGTCAGGTATTACATTGCTCATAAACTGAATAAAATAAATAATGTGAACAGATCAGTCCTAACAAATAGTAGGATGGCTCCAGCCCAGCTTTATGTAGAATAAGGTTTGATGGAGTGGGTTTTCTTCTCTCAGAAAAATAAAAAAGACATGTTAAACAGTCATTTCAAAAGAATCCATGTCAGGATAAAGAACAAAAAAGGAACAGAATATGTATGATTTCATGTTCAAGAAAAGAAATTTGAGCTTATAAAGATTAAGAAAAAGTTACAAAAAGGAATCTTCGGTGATCCCAAAAGTACATTATTCAAAATCCAAAGACCTGTCAGAAGAAATGCAAAAAACCACCAAAAATCAGCTGAATGAATTTTGCATTGAGTTCACTTATTTTTTTCTGGACCATAGGAAAGAGACCTGTACTTGGGGAATATTCTGCAAAATGTACAGCTTATTTTTTTAGGCAATTATTTCTTCATGAAAGGTTACACCAGAAAAAACAGTGCCGCAGAGGTCTTTGGAGGGGCACTTGGTCTTTGTGGTGAGCTCACTGGAGTGTGGGCTCTTGCAGGGGGCGGCAGCAGAGCAGGGCAGTGAGCGTCCCTGCTACGATGAGGCAGGGACAGAGGATGGGGTAGCAGGGGACTGCTCACCACAGGAGCTGCTTGCCCTACAGTGCAGGGCATGTGTCCAGGACCAAAACCTGTGAAGTGACCTGTAAAGATCAGGTTTGGTCTGAGGACCCCCAGAGCTGCTTTTCTGAGACCTCCAGCCACATTCAGGGAGGGCCTGAGCTGCTTTAAAGGCAGTCATTCTCTAATTGAGCTGAATCTCACACCTTGCTGATAGCACAGACAGTGGGATGATGTCTCATTTCCTCCAGATTTAGTCATTTACTCACACTCACTTCACTCGCCTCTCACATTATGGCCCTGCTTGTTCTTCAGCTCTGGATTTGTCTTGGTGTACAGGGCAGTCTCCATAGAAAAGTTCAGCAAGAAAAACAGCTGACAGAAGAATAGACAGAGGTTTACACTGAAAAAATTTCATCAGTTCTACTCACATTTTTCATTTTTTTCTGAGGTTTGGGGAGTTGGAATAGACTAAAGTGCCTCAGACATGATGAAGTGTGGATGGCAGTGAGAGTCTGGTTAAGAATGAGGAAACCAATTTGAGTAGAAAGCATTGGAATGGGGACTCATGTGAAAAAGATCTTCCTGACTCAGGCATGAACACAGTGGTGGGGAAAACTCGCTGTGATAGTGAAGCCAGTAAGTGTTGCAGCCATAACTAGTGACTGCAGCGTGTGTGCATGTGTGTGAGAGACAGATGAAAGATTTAGTAGATAGATGGCAAAACAGGTGACACGACTTCTGATTCTGACTTATGGAAATTGATACCTCCACTGAAGTACAACCTGTTCTCCAAATCCTGACATTAAGACGAATAGCAGCCAAACGGCAGCCGCTAGCATTTGATACTTGCGAGAGCTCAAATATTGATTGCACCACTTATTAATGAGTTTCATTCATAATAAATACATGGTGTGTTTGCACAGAAGAGGTGTTTTCTAGGGGAGGCATTACATGCTGTATTAAACAATGAATAATTTCTTAATCTTAAATGTGAGTAAACAGCAGGATAGTAAGTGTCATGGTTTTAGGCAATTTCAGGAAGGTGCAAGTGTAGCAAGTGCTCTGGCACACCTGATGAGGCAGCTCTCACTCCAAATGATGATTTTCTTGACAGCAATCGCTATGTGAGGTGTTATGGGCTAGAAATTACTGTCATAATTAATAACAGAGAAAAGGTTTTAAGTACTAAATTCCATGTTGATTCATTGAAAATTTGTGACTGGATTCATTATGGTAGCTTTCTGTGTTGCCCTTTTAGAGCTCTTCCTGCTTAAAGTATAGTTATTTCTTCAATGTCTGGTCTTGGCTGGGAACCCATTTTTTTATTCTCCACATAGATGTATTTCAAAGAAAGTGTTTCCTTCATAAGACAGCTGACGTTTGAAATTCAGACAAAATAATGTATCATAAAAACTGCACAGAATGGACTTTTTAAAAATGGATGTTTAACATTGCATTTCATAATGCCTGTATTTCCCAAATTGCTGGTCAAGTTGCTATTTACTGTAATGAAACAGAAGACGAGGTCTTGTGTTTAGGAACTGAAACTTCAGAGCCCTCAGCACTCACTCTTTTTTTTCCCCTGTGTTTTTTTCACTACAGGTGCTAGGTGTTTAGTTTCTGTGATCAGCTTTAGATATAAGAGGCAAAAATGGTGAGTATGGATGAGCAGATCATCCAACCAACAATAAAAATGGTCACCGGCTTATAATGAATATGCAACTTTTCTTGCACAAATATCCTCTCAGAATACAGATTGTTGCTAATGGGCAACTAGAAAAATTTAGTGTAAAACAGCTGTGGGATATTCTCTTCCCTCCACAGCTAATACCCACAGGCCTCTGTTTGCATAGGTCTCCAGGGGACCATTCCAAGATTCACTGAAAGAAAAGGGAATGCAGCCAACATGGACATATCTGCACTGTCCTGCCAGCTCAGTGCTACATCTCAGACTCTTTACCTGCCCAGCCCGCCGAAGTCCTTGGCTGAGACAAGACACCCTTGTTCCCGAGGAAACCTTACCCTTGAAGAAGACAGAAAATTGGGCTGAGATGAAACATCAGTCACGACCATGCAGTGGGGCAGGTTCAACTATTTCATACTACACAGAGGAGTAACTGCTGCCTGCAGACAGGCATAGCTAGGAGTAGAGAACTCAACAGAGTCGATATGCTCCCTGCCGCTGTGGGAGGAAGAGTTATGTCTTGAATATTTGTGCATAATGGAGTAAACAAAGTTTGATTGGAGATATGATTCACAGAACAAACGGTTGACTGTTAAAATATTTGCAGAATACCCATAACAGTGTTGTCACATTTTACCATCACCATAGGCACCCTATATCCCTACCAAATTTCCCATCAAATACTAAGAAGCAAAATTATTCTCAAGAGGAACAGTCAGCAACTTTCACACATGTGGCTGGAGCACTACTTGTCTAGGTCTCAGGCACACAAACTTTAGGCTGTATCTGTAAAGTGGCAGCTTCAAAGTTACGTTGTTGGCTCCAGTGCAGATCCACTGAGACCCCAAACTCTTTTATTAGCTTGTTGACAGTGGTGGCAGCCTCTTGGATAGGAGCAGCACCACTTATTTTTGAGAAACAACATATGGCACTTAGAATCCAGTGGTTGCCAGCTTTTGATGTAATTAGCCATGATCCCTGAACATCTGCACTCATCAGTTAGCCTTTAAGTTGGTGATCTATTGTTCCACATCAGAATTGAGATTACTCTTTCTTTGAGCATGCTTCCTTCAAGAATGTTCCATGTCTTTAACTAAAGTTATTAACTTCAAAACCCTGCGAGTACTCTGTAGGCAGAAATCTTATTCTAGGTTATCACCTTGTCACATTTGAGAAGTTCTCCTGAGACTGGAGAAAGGCGACTGCTTAAAAAGTATTGTAGGACACTGAAGGACCACAGTACTACACCGTAGAGCCAAGACAGAAATACCCTCCTCAGAATAACCATGTTTACTAATTAGTATGTGTAGCCTGATTTGTCAGACTTACTGTTGTGCATATACATTAGGTAAATCCAGTAGATTTATAGTAGGAAAAATGGAGTCTAAAAATAAGAGTCGGAAGAGATCAGAAGATGAAAATATTTCAAAATTTTGCTAGAGCTTTGCATTAGAATTTTGAATTGTCAAAGACTGATAGCCTTGCAAGTTGAGCAAAGAACCACTTATTCAGTGATTTTTTTTATTTTTTGAATTGCAAAAACAAATTAACGAAGTATTTGTAACCAATTATAACCTTGGATTACCAGATGGATTGAAAGAGACAGTAAGGCAAGAGAGAGAAACCATTAGTTAAACAAGTAATCTCGTGGAAGCCATATGGGCTGTTTAGGCAATTAGGATTATTCATAGAAGAAGGGACTTAAAGGGACTTTCAGAAAGTCCATTATCTTTGAAAGCAAGGTTACCCTAGGCAATGTGAACTATCTGGAAGAGAAATGATGCTGGAAGAAAAATTGAAAAGAAAGAAAAAAATCTCAGGAATAACAATTAGATTTAGAATAGCAAAATTAAACAATAAATGTTCTGATAGCTTCCCTGGACATAGAGGTCTAGAAAATAGTATTAATTAATCCTGGGGCAGGACAAAGAGAAAGGAAAAAGTTAGTGTCATGAATACTGGGCATTCAGCAAGAAATCACTCATTCTTTGCTAGGTCTATATTTCTAGCACCCGTGCACATGGCTGTAGGACATCTAACGTGGGTCAAAGAGACTGTTACTACTTGAGATTGTCAAGCTTAGTGGAAATAATAGTCCAGCTCCTTGCTAAATAAAAGAAGGCTACCATCTATCCTATGTCGTATTTTCTTAATGTGACTTCCTGTCACAGTACATTCCCTGTCAGAGTTTCTCTGCAGCCCCTGCAAGATAACCAACATACACTGAGGTTTGCAATGAAGCGTTATTCTCAGGCTAAACATACCACTTCAGTGTCACCTGGAACTTACACGATGGATAATGTACCTGGAAGATAAAGGACTTTTATTCAAAACACCCCAAACTAAGACTCATACGGGTTGAACTTGCTGAACTATCATCACAGTGAGTCCTACTGGTTCGCCCAAGTCGTTAGGTCTTTATAGGGAACTCCAAGAAGGATGATTTTTCACTGACATATTACATCACCCTAACAACTTTAAAGTCCCATCCTGATTCACAGTGGAATCGCATTATGAAGCATGATTCCTACACACTGTCTAGTATCAAGATTAAAATCCTGCCATATGTGAGGGATGAAGACTTCTTTCTTTCTGAGAAGTTTTTCAGAAGGCAAGTTCCTTCAGGTAGAGAAATAGTTGGGCTGTGCAACTATTTGAGGCCCTGCAAAATGGCATTCAGCTAGAATCAGGTTAAGATAACCTCAAATGACAAGCAAGAAGAGAATGTTTATTTTCCCTAATTTGCAGTGGCTTTGCTATACTTGGCTATGACACAAAGAACTGAGCTCTGATGAGCACTGCAAGAAGAGATGATTGTTTTACCAGCTTGAAAGAGAGGGGAATCTGGGGAATTCATTCTTATTTATATTATTATGAAGATCTTTTGTTTTTTGGCCTGAGAGTAAAAAGACCAAAGGACATTTAAAGCCTGCACTTTTTCCTGCAGCATTTTCATCATCTGACACAATGCTGGCCAATTTATTGCTCTGACTGACAGCAGCTGATCAAGTGTTCCCACAGCCACTATCACAGTGTGAAACATTGGGTTCAAAATGGTGATGGGTTCATTTGCTGTAATTCTAAATGGGACAGAGCCCAAAACCAGGATCCCAGCTCCCTTGAACTCGAGCTGTTAAAAATTCAGATCCATATCAAAATCTTACTGCTCAGGCCCATCACTACTTAATTTACCAAGGCTGTTACTGGCACAGCACTTCATTCTGGCTGTCTTCACTAGCCCTCACGTGACAGCCACAATAAATTATGCAGCTGGGAATGCAATAGCATCTGAAGCAATTGACCCGTGCAAGGATAGTGATATCGCTCACATCGTTGTGATGCAGCCCCACGCTGGGCAGAGCAGCACTGCCCTCCACCAAGGGGACCATAGGTTGGTCCCCTACTCTCCCACATGCATGTAAATCTGGCCTATTTGGCAAACACTGCCTCCCTCCTGTTAGATAGCACTGGATACCATGGACTATGTCCAGATAAGATTTCTCTTGAGCAAGTCTTGTTCTACCTTTCTTAAGAAAACTTGTCAGTGAGCAGTGCTACAGCTCACACGACAACTTCTCACGTGAGGGTTTAAGACTCTTCAGTGAAGCTTTTGCTGTAATATGCTTGTGTACTTGCTTGAGAACTGAATGCAGATTCAACCGCTAATGTCATCAGTATTCCTTTCTCTAAAGCAGGCAGTATTGTGAAATGTGACTGTGACTACCTGAACCTAAAGCCCAGAGGATGGCTGGTTTGGCTGAGACCATGACAGGAGATCGATGACAAATATGGCAAAAGTGGGTTAGAAATGGGAGCCAAAGGAGTCAGCAGAGTGTGCATCACACAGCAGTTATGCCATGTCCCTAAGCACTGAGCAGCCCCTGAACTGTTTCTTCATCCTGGCCTTTATGAGAGCGGACTGTGCTGCATGCTCTGCAGCCCTAGCTCCTCAGGAGCTGAAGCCAGTGTGGGATCTCCCTACCCTGGGACTAACTTGAGCTTTCTGCCGTGGGGGGCACTGCAGTGCAGTCGCAGAGTTGCTGGTGGTGTTTCCAGCCTCCACAGCTGGGAACTCCTCTGCCCTCCTCACCATGGCCCTGTAGTTAAGTGCTCTCAAGCTGCCATGCCTACTTCTTTGTGAGTATAAAGGAGCAGAGGAGAACAAACTATGAGTTCCTGGCTTAGCTCCAGAGTCTACACAGAGCTGCTGGCTTACAGATAAGAAAATGACCTTCTCCCTCCAAAGGGAGTATCAGAGTAGCTGGGTTACGGGTGAGAATGGGAGCTTTCCCTCCTTCAGACAAAAGTGCTTCACACCATGCCCTCAGAGCAGGTTATCTCCTTGCAGAGCTTCCCAAGGGACTGACACTGAACGACGTGGCCTATGCTAATGCTCATAACTAGTTTGCACCTCTCTTTCTGTCTGAAGCATCAAGTATTCACCATGAGTGCTGAGCTACATATGGTGTAAGGTATACATTATTCCACTGGCAGCCGTTATATGGCATGGTAAGTAAAATAAAGTAACAGGTAGATATATTTTTCTTGTTAATCACAAACCTAATTTTCTATTAAAATGTATGAGATGACAAAATCTCAACAAACTCTTTAAAGCTATTACTAGAGGATAAAGTATTCCACCAAAGTATTAATATTAACATCATTAAAAGAGTTTTATCAAGTGTGCCTTTATCTCCAGATTGCAAACAATAGCAGCCTGAAGGAGAGATATGCCCTTGAGTATTGTGGTATGAAAACCAACAGCAGTTTTAGAGCCACATAAAGTCTTCTTGTGGCTTCAAAATTAGGGAAAAAAACTCTTGAAGCCACAATTATAAGAAGTAATAGAGTAAATGAATCTATTTTTCATCACCTTGGGCTCTGAAAAGAAAACATTTGAGAATTATATTGATAAGAGAAAGAGCTGAGATATTCAAATGCATTTAATGTTGTTTTAATTGATTAAACTAGATCAGGAACATTTGAAAATGCATAAAGGGGCTGTTTCTGCATAAATATTCAAAATATATCTGGTTCAGAAGATAGGTGCTCTTTTGTACATGTAAGTGATACAAGATACCTTATTTTCCATAAATCCAATAAAGTCTTAGAGTCCAGAAGATTAAGAGTCTTAAGTTTTTAGGATGCATTTTTTGATCAGTTATTTGTTAATGTCTCTCCCTCCTTTGGAGTAGGAGTGCTTCTGGCAGTCCAGCGCTTCAGAAAAGGAATCTGAGAGAAGGGAAGATGAGGAAAGATTTTGGTTGCACTGTCACAACCCATTGTAGGTTTGTCCAAAAATTCAGTGATGTCAGTGAGTTACAGATCAAAGCTTGTGAAATGCTGGAGAAATCCCCCAGTGTCTATTTGGGAAAAATATATCTTCGTCATAGCATAGGATTTTTGACAGACATCAACACCATTTCACCTCTGAGGATAAGAGCTCAGTTTCCGAAAACATTAAGCCATTGACTTGTTGATGTCAAGAGCACACCATTTGGAATCCCTAGCTCTCCAGTCCCACAACACATGTGTAGGATAGCCTTTGTTGCCTGGTGTACCTTCCTAGGCCCTGGTGGTCCTGTGCTAACTGCTCAGAAGCAATTCTTCTCCCTTGTGCTGTGATAATTGTTTTTTATAAATCCTGACACTGGATTATTTCAACAGATTTACAGACGGGGTCTTGTGAGGAGGAGGGGATGGTCTTGGGGAGAGGACAGAAGTAACCAAAAGCCAGTCCATTGGAGGGCCCGCACTGATATCAGAATTCCCAATCTTGACAAGGTCCCTTTAAAATGTTTCTTTGTTTCATGATCATAAACTCAAAATAGTCCCCTTTGCCACATCACTGTAACACTGCTCTGAGATGAGGAAAATACAAGAATATTGTACTGTAGATGTCTGTCTCCCAGCTGCATTGAGTGATGAGGCTCTCTCTTCCCTGTATGTTCATAAGAGGTAATTTCTTCTAGAGTCTCTCCATAAAAAACTCCTTACAGGGAGCCCACCATTAATCTTGAGCACAGTAAGTATTAGCCAACATGGTAAAAAGAACATTAAAAAGAATCTTGTCCCTAAGCTGCGGAAGCCTAAATAATGACAGTAATAGCATAATCTCGCTCTCACACACAAAGTTGTTAACTGACAAAAATAGAGTTCATGCAAAGCAGAGTACACAATCGGAACAGAAAAGCACAACTTTCTTCACTAATTCCCAAATAAATAACACCGAATATATTGCTTTTAAGTGCTTCATTTATTTTAAAGAAATACTTCTAAAAGAAGTGTTCCAATGACAGACCATGAAGAGCACTTTATAAAAGGAGATTAATTATATCCTGAAAGTTACAAGTGTCATTGAGTAAGAGGACTGCTGTATAAAACACCAATACCTTCCTACTCAGCCACCCATTCGGGCTAGGCCTAGTCCTGAATTTCCAGCTGAGAACTGGAATTATTTAGCAATTATTTAGCTGAGCATAAATATTTAGAGACAGTTTCTGCTAACAAATCTTGCCTCCAGGAGCCAGGCCCATAACAATATTCTTGGCATTAGTTTTCCACATATAAATCAACCCCCTAACTTCACACCTTCCTTATTTCATTTTTACAATTTTGTAGAATATCCGGCCTGGTTTATTTATGTGGCGCTGCATCTAGGATTCTCTATACGATGGCTGTTATTAGATCTAATTCTGGCTACATTGCCACCATTAAAAGCAGCCCTACAGTATTAAAACAAGAGACAGGAGACATAGGATTCTTAGCAGCAGTGGTAAAAAGGGGAAAAAAAAATGTTTCTCTAGCTGAGGAAAGTACAGACAAACAAAATATCCTCCTTCCCCCCAAGTTCTGCCACAATTCTCTGCATCACTTCCCTCTGTCCTACAGATAGATAGAAACCAGTCAGTCAACTGATTCCCCTTGGGGGACCATCAAAGTGTAGGGGGGACTAACTCTGGTAATTTAGGTGCTTATCAAGCCTGTGGACAGGGAAAGCCTGACTCCGGCTGGAGGAAGCAGAAAGCAGCTGGGGCCTGGCGGCTACCCCTGCCCTCTGAGATTTGCCTTTACGAAAAGAAAACCCAGTGAAAACAGCTCAACATTTGCAGCTCCAGATGAATGATGTTGTAAGAGACTGAAGAAGTCTCTTAGGCCAGGACAAAGATTTCCTGCCTCTAGTGGCTCAGAGGGATCTGCCGGAGGTGAGGGTGGAGGATCGGTGTGGTCTGCAACAAACCCGCAACCAGCCTCCCTCCCTCCTTTCACCACTGAGATGGGTTTATTGGAGCAACATTACAGCAACTTGGTTACGGTGGGACATGAAAATATTCCTCACTGCTTAAACTCACTTTAAATGCACCACTGATGGCACAGCTTTTTTTATTAAACTGTACAGAACAAAAATTCAGGGGCATCCTGAAGTTATTCACTGCGTCTGCTGCAACCTAGATATTTTCTTCCTCTGTGGAAAAGCACGTTTTTTGACAGCAAGACCACAGTGCTCCAAAGAAAATGGGGTATTTGCTTTGTTTTGGTTTTTTTGCACTTTTCACATACAAATGTCACAAGTTCACTACTGCAGTTTCCTAGAGGGGGGTGTGAAGCCTACAAATGGAAATGACCTTTGAGGATGGTTGTTTAACTGCTACGGGTGAGCATTGAACCGGCAGGGAGAACAGTATCCACAAGAAACAGCCCTTGGATACAGGTGGTTTGCCTGTCCCTCATGTGGGAACAGCACTACTTTCCTCAGCATAAAAGCCAGTCATGTTTAAATACATGACTCTTCAGGCCATTCCAAGGTCACATGTTGTGTCAGGGAGAGAAAGAAGCAAAAAAGACCCCAAGCCAGCCTCTTCTACATGTGCTTTGTTGAAACGGCTGTTTCACACTGCTATAGCTTGAACCTTGCCATTCCAGCACACTTCAATTTGATGGAAATGTGCCCCAACAAAGAGCTTACCAGTTTTCAAGTCTAAATGGAAAAGTAGCAATAGCGGCAGCATCACAGCTGAGTTCTCTATAGATGGTAAATAAATCATGGGAACAACAATCCCCAATTTCGCATTAATTGTTTGGAAATCTCTACAACATCAAACATTTTGTTAAAAATCTAGAAAAAAATCTGCATGGCTCTTTTGTTGTTTTTGTTGTTGTTTTGCTTTAAAATGATTTATTCTAAATACAGCTTAACATGCAGATGACTGGTTTGAGACTAGTGGATTTCTTCAAGACAGGAAAAACCCCCTGCAGTAACGATTTGTATGAAGATGTCAGCAGAGAGGTTATTTAATTACAGAGATACCTGGAAGAACACTTGGCTCTTGCACACAGATGGGGAAAGGCAGGCCTTGGGTTGATCCAACCAATTTGCTTCTGTTGGACTCAGTCTGGGCAAGAGTATTTTTCAAATCAGAGTGGAATAGTCCCTCACTGACTATAAGTCATTGGAGGATGAACGATAAAACAACTCTGAAGTCCCTCACAAAAGACTCAAAGAAGTTAATGACTTGCTAGGATTTGTTGTTTTCCTTTGCTAGTGTGACATTCAGAAAGGAAGAGTCAACCTAAACACAGTTTCTTAAGAACCACTGTCTACGCTCATGTTGCACTTTGACATATTCAGCCTGATATTGCACTTGTCCTCTTTTTTTCTTTTTTTTTTTTTTTTTTGTCTGGCTGATTTATTTGCAATTCAAACCCATAGCTAATTACTGCCCAGTAACAACATTTCCTTTTTTACACAGCAATTGCTTTCCATATTTTGGCTTTCCATTGAATTTCAATGTTCTGGATCACTTGCCTCTATTGTTCTGTCTGAGCTACTGTTTCTCCCCACACTGAATCCCTTAATGCTGTTTTTGACGATGCTTCTAGCCTCTCTATAGCCTATTGTAATTTTTCTATCTTCACTCAGATTTGCAACTTCTTTTGACTTTGTATCATCTGACCATGAATTACATTAGCATATTATTTCTTTCCTCTTCCAAATTTGATGCCTAACACCAGCTCCTTTGTGTTGAAAACAAAGAAGTAGTTAAAATATAACTCTTCGACATGTTAATAAAAGCTATCACAGGATTTCCCTAATTTATTCCTAGCAACTACCTGGCCCATATTAATAGGTTCACCTAAAAGTTAGGCTTTTATAGTCCAATCCTTCCCCAACACTTTGCAAAAGAAAAACCCAAGCAAAATACATAAACAACAAAAGAAAAGTCATTAATTTTCTTTACAGTTCTGACTTTTGCCCTGATTCTTGCCCATGTCCCTCATTTCTGGCTAAATTCTTAATGGTGAAGTGGAAATAAAAAGAAAGCAAATTGCACTATAGGCTGTAGTGCTGACTCACTGCTCTCCTCCCACTCCTTTCAGCTGTGCCTGTTCCAGATAGATGGCTTCAAAATCAGCCTCTGGGGGTTGGTAATTATGGGAGATGTAGCAACGGGACGTGGGGACACGAGTGGTAGTAAAGGCTGGTTTTGGGGGTGGGGGAGGTTTTCTGCAGTTATTAAAGGTTCTAAAATAAACTGAATATTCCTTTCAAGTAAAGAATTCTGGACCAATTTTCTTCCAATATGTAGCATTTTAGGTATCTAGTAAGACGAGAAGGGATTGTGGGTTACTTAAATCCCTGAAGAAAAATGTTGAGAACAAAGTTACTACATCTGGGAAATACTTTTTCAGAGAAATTGAGCATAAAACAAATGATTTACTAGTTATCCTTAGCTTAAGTTGCTTTTAGTGCAAGCAGCCATATTGTATTAAGGGAGCTTTTGGTATGACTGTAAGATGTGAGTTTATAACTGTGCTGAAATTGAACTGCATTTTAAATCTTTATGAGATAGTATTAAAGATTCACTGATATCAGAATATCTACCATCTGGGCTATACTCTACTAGTTGGGAAATGGCTATTTATTGGAGCCTCCAGGTCTATTTTAACCTGCCATCGGCTGTAACACCTGTTCCCCAGGCCATTTTGTGGGCACTAATGTCCCTTCCTACTCTCATGGTGTTGCACAGGCAGCAAGGAATGAAATTCAGACATCATGTTCTCCTGGAAGTATAACATGCTCCTCAAAGCTTCTTGCTCCTACTCTAGCAGCAAATCCCAAAGTTAATGCAGCCAACTCTGCAATACCAACACGTGCTTCACAACATATCCTGTAAGTAACAAAGGTGTTTAGAAAAAATACCACTGATTAATAAAACTTTTTCCTTCACTACCAGTCTGCCTGCAAATCAGTTGGTGACATGAGCCAACTGTGTCTTGGCTGCCCGTTGCATCCAATAATGTACGGCCCCAGTGTGGGTAGGGGACTGTAATTCACTTGCGGGACTCTGCTGATGTCAGACAGCGCCTGAGCAGTTTATGAACAGCAGCAGAGCCTTGAGAGTGAATTATGGCCCTGCATTCACTCCTAGGACATCTGTTGTTGTTCAATATAGAGTATACTTTCTGTAAATTAAAAAAAAAAAAACAAAAAAAAACCCACAACAAACCAAACCAAACTGCACTACTTCACCCAGTCTTCGGTTTCCAAAAAATCTTTTCTCTTTTTTTTTTTTGCCTTTTATTTGAAACCAAGCTGATCCACAGGAAACCTGAGGTTTGCCATGGTATTTTCTTGCCAAAGTCACCATTACCATTATAATCTTCTTATTCAGGGACATCTTTTCAAGTTTATGGTAGCCTTGTATCACAGGCGAGAGGATGGTTTCTCATTCATGCTTATGTATGCATAACCTCTACAAAGCCAAATTCTAACTGAATCAGTTTAAAGACATTGTTATCTGAAAAATATCACTTCCGATCAATTTTCATGTATTTTGCCTAATCTCATTGTAAAGGAGTCTTCTGATGTTGCTTTAATTCTATTTCTATAGTAGGTACAGTTGCACTGGGGTAAATCTGAAGTAATCTGGTGCATTTAGTTTCCTTGCCAATACAAGTGACTCAAATCCTTGGAGTCATTCCAGTTTTTCAGAATTTGGCCCAGAGAAGCTAGTTACAGCATGTGACATCAAAGAGGCGTTTGTGAAAAACTTTGTTAAATGTTCTATTTATGAACATTTCTGGCCATGTGTCATGTTTTCTGTAGGTTTCCCCCCTCCTCCTATTTTATTGCTAGGGACATTTGCCTGAAAACAGACTATTTGTTACTTAGCAAGTTCATTTGCTCCTGCTGCTTATTCCTCACTTGAAGTCACTCCTGTGATAGTGGCATCATAATTAGTTGCTCTGGAGATGATTATGATGTCACAGAGGACTGTGTGTTATATGGCTGCAAGTGATGAATAAGCAGCAGGAGCAGATGATCTCTCAAGCAATAAAGACCACGTCTTTATGAAAATATCCCTGGAAACAGAAAGGCTGAAATTCTATATTAAAGCAATGGAATAGTTTCCAGTATGTCAACACTTTCCACAAAATAGCAGTGTTTCTTTGGGGAAGGGTGAAGTTTTGAAGAAAGGGCTTACATCCTTCTTATCATCTATGTGCATCACTTTAAAACTACTTTTGAAATATTTGGCCTTCACCTGTCCTTAGTGAATTGCAGAGAGAATAAGTGAGTTTTACCTATCAACAAAGGGATGATGTATCATACATAAAATAGCACATTCACTTCTGATGGTCAGTGACCCCTTTTCCCACCTCTCAGTCAACACAGAAAAGAGTAAATTAAGCAAGCACTGACACACAACCCAAATTCCACTGCTGTCCTGCTCCAGGAAGGAGGGTCTTTGCCAAAGGGGTGTCCTGCTGGCCAGGGAAGGTGGGATCCACACACAAAACACCCTGTGCCTAGACCAGAGGCTCCCCGCTTCCTTGCACAGAAAACTGTCTTCCTACCAGACACTTCTTGTCATCTCCAGAAATCTCCTTGTTGGCACAGTGCTCTCACCTTCACAGCTCTTCTTGGGTCTGTTCTGGCTCAAGGAAATAATTCATCGCTCTCCTTTCCCTTTTTAACCTGCTCTATTCTCACCTCTACCTTCTTCCCAGCTGCCTGCAATGGACAGGAGGCAAAACCAAGGAAGACCTAGTGCAGGGCACTTACATAACTATAACTTACATAAGGCCTAAAAAAGACACATTTCTAAGAGACATAGTAGAAGACCTTGCTTGCTTTCTATTCACTTGGTTTAGATCCACCTGCATGCTACAGTTAGTTACCCTCTCTAATCCCCTAAAACCCATAGGTATATTTGCCAGATAAGACCTTATCTCCAACCCACCTCCACAGCATTTCACTATTCCCAAATATCAAAGCTAATGAATTAAGCACTACTAAAAAAGAAGGCTTTAGTTTATTGTTTCATACATTCAGTGTTGCTCTTTTTATCTCATTGGTTAATCTAACTTAATCTAGTGGGACAAAAAAAATCTGCTTGGCGCCACAATATACAAGAGAATGCTTTTCCTACTCTGACTACAAAGCTTGCTGTTTAATTGTACAAATATTTGTGGGCTTGGCTAAGGTGAGCACTAATTTGTTATTTTAGCAAAAAGCTTCAAATAATTTAGAATGTGCTAAGAAAATATTCACTGCTTTTTTGCAAATAGCAACATGCTAAATGTTTAAGAGAAGCTACCATGCTACAGAAAGGACTCTGCAAGTAGATGCTTGCAAAAAAAAATAAAAGGTAAAATTTTCAGAGGTTATTTTCTGGTATGTTGAAAAATACAGCCTGCAAGAACCTGCCTTGTGGGCAAACATTCTCACTATGTCCCTAGTTATTTATTTTAATTAGTGTTTGGGCCTTTTTTAACCTCTGATGGGGGTTTTTGTTTCAGAGGGCTTTGCCCTTCTGGTCTTCAAGAAGAAAGGAATCTGGTGTTGCAAAAATAAAAAGGTGGCAATGGAGGATATGCACAGTCCTGTCACCAGGCAAATGAGGACCCACTGAATTCCAATAAATACCCCTGGCCCTTAAGGAGAGGAACTTCAATAAATCTCAGCTTCATCCTGATTACAGACCACACCATAAGTGATAATTTACAGCAACGCTTGGTGAGATCAACAGCTGCATGCAAGGAGAGTTTCCCTGGGAGTGTCCCCCTTGCCAGGCAGGGTGGGCCCAGCAGCATGGCTGCTGCTGAATAGCAGCGAGTGCAGGGAGGCATCAGGGCCGTGACATGCTGAGCAGGCATGTCCTCCCACTCACTTGCATCAAGTCACGGAGCTGCAACCCATCTGCCAAGATGCTTTTTGGCAGCCGCGAGGGGCCTCTAGGCAATTCCTTCTGAAATGTTTAAACCCTGGCGTAAACTCCAAACCTGGAAATCTAAGCGAACGCATGACTTGGGTGCACATGGAGCACCCTTTTTCCACCTCACACACAATGAGTTAAGAACATCTGTTTAAGGAGAGGGGAACAAAAAATAGAAAGAAAATAGGAGCATATTAATCATCCACTATGGCTAACTACCAGCCTCCAGAGCACGCTGGCCATAGTCCAAGCTTTCCCTCAGCAAGGAAGAATGACAGCATGGGTGACAAGTCACTGCTTTCCTCCTCTGGCCCACTGACCCTCATGGAGGTGCAACATTTCCACAGCTGTCATGCTCTGGGGTCAGGCTTTACTGCCTCAGCCAAGAAGTCACTGGTCATGATCCCATTGCTCACCCCGCTACGGCTGCTCACCTTATTTGCTACCTGTTGCTCTCACTACACGGTCTGCCATGCAGCTCCCCAGAAGCCCCACGCTGCCAGTGTGTCCTGCACCATGCATTCTCTCTGGTAAAAGCGATTCCCCAGTTTACTGGTCTTAACGCCCAAGGGCCCAGTTTCAGGGCTGCCTTTGCCTCCCTGCACCTCAAAGCTGCACACATGTGGCGTTATGCTGTGGTGGCATCTCCTCTTGAGGACTCTGGGGGAGCGAAGTGTTTCATGGAGCCACCTCCATGAAAAGACACCTTTACCATCTTGAGAGCTTTAATAGAACTAACCTGCCTGGAGATTAAATCCATTGTTCTTTCCTTTTCAAGTCTCCAAGAAATGTTGAAAGAGTGTTCCCACCCCTGGGGCCTCTGGGCTTTTCCTGAAGCTCTTTGCCAGAAGCTGCTACCTTCCTGCAGGCCTCAGGCCCCTCCTTTCCACAGTAGCTGTTTTGTCTGTTTGTTTGCTTGCTTTTGCCAGAACCAGATAAAATACAAATCAATTTCTTTCTCTAGAAGGAAAAAAAAGAACTGAAGATTATCAGAAACTGTCACGGCTTCAGTGTCACATTCGTCGTCGCCTCTGTCAGCCATATTCAGAAGGAAATAAGAGGTTAAGCCTTTAGCTGGCTGGGGGAAGCTGCTGAAAACAAGAGCATGAAGGAGACATTTCTGATGTTTCTGTGTGGTGCTGAGGGGGAAGGCAGAGTCTGTGTATTGCTTCCTGAGCATACACCTAGCTTTCTGCTCAGCTCAGCAGCAAGATTTTAAGTTAAGCAATGGCCAGTTGCCATATGGTTCAAACATATAAACCTCACCCAACTAAATAGGATGTGGACAGAAAGAGATGGCAAGTAAAGCAGCAAGAAAGCAGTTGAGAATGACAAACTTCTTCACAGGGCTGACACAATCACAGGTTAAACTGTCCCAGCCATTCAAACATCTCCTTGATTGATCCCACTCAACAAATAGCTGTAAAATGGATTATTTGTCACCCAGAGCAGGACTGTCAGCTTCACTTCTACAGTCATAACCCTTGTCTTCGCTGAGCTCCAGTTCATACCTATGTGCCTTGTGACTTGCTGTACCCTACAGATGTGTGGGTGTGCCTGCAAACCCTTGAAAACCGTTATGAACTTGGGATTGCAGCAGGGACGATTGCTGCCCTCCATGCAGTAACCCGTACAGATGTCCAGATGGCTTTGAAAAATGTCTGTTTGCTAACTAATATTCATCTTGGGGCATGGCAAGATGTACAACCTTAAACAAATGTCCTCTCTTCAAGAAAAGTTTTTTTTTTTCTGTTGCGCCAGAGAAAACAGAGCAAAACAAGGAGAATGCAGGTCCTGTCGATCCCCACAACTCATATTTTACCTCCCAGAGGACATTGTAACTGCTGAGACTGCGGGAGTATTATCTTGCTTTCAGAGAGCTCTCTGATGAGGAATTCAGTACTATAGCTGTGGCACAGCACGAGACACGTGGTGGGGATGTAAAAGAGTGAAAAATAGGGCCCAAAGAGCTAGAATGTCTGTGATGAAGCTCCTCCTTCAGCGAAATGGGAAGTGTTAAAGCTCTGAATATCAATCAGCACTTCCCACAGGCAGTGGGATTCACTGGCAGGATCTGCCAGTGTCCCTGAGACATCGAATCTTTTCCTTAAATTAAAATTGTGACCAACTAGAGGCAGAGCAAATTACTAAGGTAATCAAAAATGAGTGACATTACTCTTTTAAAACAAATCTACAAAGTGAAATTCACTGTAGGATGCATGAAAACCCCATCAGTTCTGCATGTTATGTAAATGATCCCCCCAAACGCTTGCAAATCAAAAAGAAAATTGTAAAAATGCACCACAGAGTTCAAGTTTACAATTCAATAATAGTGTACAGTATAATAATAATAATAATGTAATAGTAATAATAATAAAAATCCATTGCTTTATTAGAGCTACAGATTGTCTCTGATTGAAAGTCATTAAAAACATATGTAAAAATCTGGAGAAAAAACCCACAAAGTAGCTTTTGCTGTAGCTGTTTATGTACAGTACACTTAGCTTCTCCAAAACAAGTCAGTGGAGAGAGGGGAGGAACAATAGGAAAACCCCAAAATAATAAACAAACCATTTTTGAGACATGTTATAAAACTCCTGAGATTCAATTGTAAGGACACTCTCTCCTAGAAAGATGACAGCAATTAGCTTCCTGCAAAGAACAAGGGAAAAACAGGGACACTCTCCTGCAGTTCAAAATACGGGTTGTAATTTCCAGTCTTCCACTTTCTGTGCCTTCAAGAAGCTCAGATTAAGCAAGCGGCATGCACTACTGAGTACCACCAAAGGAAAAGGTATGCAAATAATCCAGTCTTGGTCAGCGCTAGTGGCAGAGACCAAAGATCCATGGTCATTAAACGACATTTCAAAAAAATATTCTTGTCTGTGCTTCACCTGGATGCCTGTGCTCGCATCCTGGGGCAGACCAGAGCCTGCAAGCTCCTGAACATTTAAAGGATGATTGCAGATGCTGCGGGAAGCCCTCAGAGTTATTCAGACAGATCAGTGGATTGCAAAGTTTACTGGTGCATTGGACTCCGGAGTCGCTATTCAGCAAAAACATTGTGTGGAAGAATGTTGGGGGAAAAAAAGCATCGAAGCACATACCCAAGCTACCATGGTATTGCTCCTGTGAATCTCCCTTTAGCTAATTCAGTTGGAAGACATGCTGTTGGCTGAGCAAGATGATAGATGGCATGGCAGAATACAGCCTTCTTCACACCCAGATGAGGGGTGGCTTCATTCTGTCTGGTCTTCTTATGCTAGCACTAGGGGGACTCATTCCTTTCCTCCTCCTGTTCCTCCTCTTGAATTTTTCTTATCATTCTCACATAATCCCCAAGGTTAGAGTTAGGAGAGACTCGTTCCTGCATTCTGTTCATTTTCCTTCTGTGGAAAGCTTTCTCCTTGTCATGTAGCTCTCAGCAGGGACCATGCATTTTCCTTAAGCAACAGGTGGGGAAAAGAGCTGAGCAATTGCCATTGAAACAGTAACAACAGCAGAAGGGATGCAAGGAAAAGCAAATGATTCAGGATTTCAAGCACATGAACAGCTCTTTAACCTCAATGCCATGATTTCTTATTTCTGATATAAACAAGGCACAAGTGAAAACCAGAGGATACCAGAAGATATGAATCATCTGGAACTTAAAATGAGAAGCATGTTTTGAAAGCAAAGACATTTATATTTCTCAATTTATAGTCCACCACTTTTTTACATATGAAAAACAATGAACATTCTCTTGGGCAACTATTCTACAGCTCAGTACAGACAGAAAGATATTTTTCAAATATTCAGCCTCGGTTTTCTATTTCCTATAATTATCCCAGGATTCTTAGCTATACCCTAATTATACCCTAGGTATATAATTAATACCCTAGGTACTAGCCTAAAATAATCCTCTCCATCCTTGCTGTCTGCACCCATCTAATTCTCTTGGGAAGAAAAGATGTTAATAAAATAGATGAACTGTTGTCATTTTTTTCCCCCAAAGCTTTAATAGAAAAAAGAGAGGACAGCTGAAGGGCAAATAGAGATTTTTACTAATTCTAGCATTTTTTTACACAACTCTTAGCTTTTTCTCCCGGCTTTCATAAGCTGCAGGTCTTTTTCTCCCAGTTCTCACTGACCTCAACATGAATGTTATTGAACTTACTCTGGTGTTTGTACTAGAGTTTTCCAAAAAGCATTATAAAAAATAATATTTACCTCGTGGACAATGTTCTTATGGAGATGCTACTCAGTCGCTAGAGAAACATCACATGAACCATTCATTTCTACCCTCTGGATCTCAAGAGGATGGGAGTGCATAATGTCTTTTTCACCCTGAATGTGCTACGGTCCAATATGTGGAATAACCTTTCTTCAGGAGAGAGTCTTTTGTCCCTCTCTTGTCAGCCAGGAGTTATCTGCAGGTGTAAATAGGGAAAAGTCCAGGGTACAGGCTGAAACAGTGCCTTGTGAAACCAGATGGATGAAGACCTCTCCTGTTCTTCCTTTTTTTCACTTGACCAATCAACTCTGCAAGAGATGACATTTACTCATTGATCAGTTCCCAGAGCAGCTTGTGAAAAAATCATTTACTTTTGACCACTCTCAACTGTGTATTATCTACACTAGGTCAAATAGTCTATCAAACATATAACTTAAAATAATGGTAAAGGTAATTTTGAACTAGCAAATGCAAAGTTACAAAAGGTTAAATTTAAATTTCCCTGGGGTCAAAGGTATTTAAGGATAATCTAGGCACTGGCTTGAAATACAGCATAGTTAGCTACCAGATGAAAATGATTTTTCTTGCAGCAATTACCATGGTAGTCCCAGAAGGGGTTTGTTATGTTAAAACAGCACTGAGACTCCAGAACTGTTCACAGGCAGGTTTTTTAGGCTGCTTTGGAGGGCCTGCTGTTTGCTTTTGTTGGCAAGCATGACCCGTATGTTTATTTTATTCCTTCCTTACTTCACATGGTGAATTTTGTTCTCTGCATGTACGAGAGGATTACAAGCAAGAGATGTTAAAGTTTCTGTTTACCTACAAGGCATGTACAAACAGAGGGCCAGATCCACACTCCGTTATCATCAGTAGAAAGATGAGTCAGCATGTCTGAA
Organism: Rhynochetos jubatus; assembly: GCA_027574665.1. Taxonomy (NCBI): domain Eukaryota; kingdom Metazoa; phylum Chordata; class Aves; order Eurypygiformes; family Rhynochetidae; genus Rhynochetos; species Rhynochetos jubatus. The sequence goes on from CM050653.1 coordinate 45,913,586, forward strand.
AATCTAGCCGCTTTTTTCAAGATGCCCAAGTACCTGTTCTTTAAGCACCATTTTTGAAAGTGTGAATTATATTCTTTATGAGAGAGCAGAGGAAACAGTCTGTCTTTAATTTCCCTCTAGATGGTGGGTGTGTTTTTTTAAGGGCAACTGTCTCTATGACTGAACATGAGTTTTAAAGTTATATGTCACCGAAGGTTATGCCACAGCTCTGGCTGGAGACCAGTTTTCCCTGGAAGGATTTATGAAGCTGTTCTTTCAGTGATTCCTAACAGTGCGTAAGACAGTTCTCTGACCCACTCACCCTGCTGTGGTGTGTATTGCTCATAACTTGTTTATTTTGGTGAACATAATGCAAAACAGTGTCAGTATCTCATGTGACAAGAAAAGAAGAGAGAGGAGACCATAGAAGAAAGGGTCAGACCAACAGCAAGGGTGGATAAAGCAGCACGCTATACCATACACACTATGCAGCATGGAAATAAATCTTCATGTGGTGCATAGGAGACCTCATCACAATCCTCTCCAGGGAGTCAGCAGGAGCTAAACAGCAAAACAGCTTTTGTGTAACACATGAGCACATCCTGTAAAGAGCATATATGGATGCTGAATCTCTCTAAAAACTGATACTTAGCATGCTAAGCAAACAAACAAGCAGCTGAATACATGTAAATTAGATGAATGACTTGGGTATAGGAGACAGGAACCTCATAACTCAAATGATTCTCAGCTTCCAGAAGGATTTGCATATAGCGTGAGGAGGGACCTTCTGCAGATGCAGGTTTGCTATCAGGGTGTGTGCCTGGGGAGCTGCGTCTTTGTGGGACTGACTGATTGGAAGAACAAATTCATAAACTAGAAAAAAAATCCTCTTTTAGAACTTCAAAATGCAAGCGTATGGAAGCAACGTTTTAATTTTCTTGCCCTGTCTGTTAACAGGTTGGGGTTTTCCAAATGAAACACTTCTCTTTACAGCTCAGATACAGGAAGTCAGCAAGCAGCCAATACTGCTCCTGGGGGAGCTGTGAGAAAGAGGACAATTCCCGTGGTTTGGACACTCCTTCAACCATTGCCTGTCTCTGTTGCTCATTTATAAAACAAGCAGAACAATCCCAAGTTGCATGCAAGGTCTTCAGAGTAAGAATTGCCCCTAATGTTTGTCAGCACAGTGCCTAGCACACTAGACGGTGTGCTTTGCCTGCTATGTGCCTGTTCTTCAGATAAAAATAATGCTTAGGAGGAGGGCTCTTTCACTCTACTTTTCTTTTCACCGCGTACTGAGTTGTACTCTGTTGATGCTGAGTCAAAAGCATGCACTTTTCTTCCATATTCATTACTGTGCTATTTGGAAGGCTCAAAGATGTGAAGCGAACTTTAAGCTGAGAAGATGTTAACAGAATGTATACATGGAAATACAGTGTTTCTGTCTCCATCTGTTTCTTTGGTGTCAAAAAACCCAAGTGCTTCTGCAACACAGTCAGAACAGTAACAATTTCTGGGCCCAGTGGGCAGACATTTTTCAAGTCCCTTTTTCAGTGAGACTGCCAGTACTAAAACCTTGTCACTGCCATTTGTAATGCACTTTTGTTTTATCCCATCAAGATAAAATTGTTTCAGCCCACTGCCCAGCACTTGCCACCATGACTACTGATCTGAAACAAAGCTCTCAAGCATACAGAAAACTGGGGAGAGAGCCTGAAAACTGAAACAAAACCAGAGCAGATTAAATTAGAGTTCTAACAAAACTTGCCGAACTAGACACTATGACCCCAGTAGTTCGATTTTCATACCTTCGTTTGATAATCAGGACAGATAATACAGCTCCAGTGTGAACGGGAGAGGAGGGAGGGAAGATAAAGAAAGTGGTTGTACAGCTATTAGGGTACCACTGCATCATGTCAATCACCTAGCAACCTCAAATCTCTCTCCTCTGATAAATCAGTGCCCGTCATGAAGAAAAGTCCGTATCTGAAAGCTAACTTGCTACTGTCTGGCTTTTCTACGGGATGTTCTTTGGAGGTCTGGAAGCAATCCTGCTGAACTGAGTGACTCCCTCCTTACTCCTCTGCCTGAGCTGGCTTCCATTGCTGAGAAGGTCCCTGAGGTGTCTGAGTACAGAGCCTCACCATGATGCTGAGACACTCTCCTTTGGGCTATCTGCCAGTCAGCACCGTGCCATGCCTACCTTGCAGAAGGCCTGATAAGAATAGGAAATTAAGTTTGGTTTATACCAGGCTCACTTTTTTTTGCTAGACTTGTCATAATGACAATTTAGGTCAGCCTCAAGCTTGCTTGAAGTTGTCATAAAAACCATCTGGGATTAAAGCTGTGGAGTCAAGTTAGCAGTGATATCATTGCTGTTCACCTCTGTTCTGTTGAGGTGGCACTCACAGGATGAACAGAGGAGCCAGAGTGGTCGTGCAGGTTATTATCAAACAAGGTAGGTGAAGAACAGTTTATAACTTATCAAGTGGCTTCTGCACAATCTTTTGATCTCTGTTACCCACTCTATTGTTAACACCTGTGCAATGCTCAATAAAACACTCCCACAAGCCCTTTTTGGTATCTCCAACGTGCAGTCTGTTATATTTCCTGTCGATGATGCAGTACATAACTCATTTAGATGGGCATGTGAAGTGTTCATGAATGACAAATTAAGATTTAGTTCAAACATCCCTGATGGGGTCTTGGTGCATTTACCAGGTTTATAGATCTGTTTCCTGGGAATGTACCTTATAAAGTTGCATTTGTGGGTTGTTTATTCAATGAACAAAGTGATCCATTATGTTTTTGTCACTGTTTTAGACATGAATGGAGGGTAGGGAAATAATTGCAGTAAATAGCTCTTCTTTCCGATTTTCACAAGAGTGAAAGTTGAAGTACAGCAAATGGAATAATCTGTTCAGGATTGCAAGCTGAAGCAAAAACCCCCATACTCAAGTGCATTTAATTCTCTCCTACATCTCCCGTCTTGGGAATTTGGAGAAAAAAAATTTCTAAAAATCTTTGGTTGATAAAATGCAGTATGGGAAAATGGGACACAAAATTTTAAATATAGAAAATTTAGGGTTTGTTTTAGTTAGGCCAGGGGTTGTGAATGGCAATGAGGAGGAAAGGGTAAAAGCATGCTTTTTTCCCTACGTTCTTTTTCCCATAAAGTCTCTAGATTTTCTGCTGCTGTCCATCGTGGAAAGTGGTATGACTGGTTTAGTGTTTCCAGCCCAGAGGGCCAAAAGAACTCCTGCCAGTCTCAAAAGCATCCTGTTCTTGATAAAGTTCTATTACTATTTTGAAGTTCAAGTAGGTTTTGGTAATGGGCCTGTGGCTTCTGTAAGCATCAAAATCTTCTGGTTTTTCTCTATTACTAACAAGATATTTTCCCGTGATACCAAACACCAAACTCATTTAACAGAAAAGTGGGAAAGAAAGTGATTTGATGAGCTTTTACAGAAGTCCAGAAGAAGCTTAGGACAGATCAGAGCTGAAAATGTTCTTTCACCATTGCAGTGTACCACATTCCTACAGGAAATTGCCATATGTGGATCAATTATCCATGGATGGCCTCAAGAACTTGAAAATCCTTTACGAAGTCATTTCTTTGGAAAAAACAGATAAAGACACAACTTCCAGGCCTCTTCCAGCCCCACTGAAGAATAAGCACTTACTCTGAGCACCTACACTTCTCTGAGTGGGAATAAATGTGCCCACGTACACAGACAGCACAGGCTGTAGTACCACTGGCTGTGTATTTCACATGCGTCCCTCACTTCAGGCTCAGTGGCAAAACCCAATTATTTTTCCTACCTCCCTTCCCAGTACAGACACAAAATATTCGCTGATGTGGGTAGACTTGTGTCATGAGACAATGTGTTCATTCCCTCTGCCACGGGGAGTTATTCTGCAAAGTTGTTAGCCTCTGGTAGCTTAGCTGATTCCTTTTCCTGTGTGTTGCAGGAGCATCCAGAAAAGCTTACAAGATACTTATGGTAAAACCCTTTCCATTTGGAGAATAATCATGTCTGGCTCAGGCAAATTCAGTGGATTTAATGTGGTAAAAAAGAAACTTCCTTTTTCTGAGCTCTCTCTCAAAACAGATTGATCAATAGAGCAACACAGTAAGAGCGAAGACCTGTTTTCAAAGAGGAAAATATCTTGTGAATAAGCCACTGGCCTGAAACTCAAGAAAATGTCTTTGCTTATCACATGTTTGCTGACAGAGAATCCTTGCAAAATGCTGGATTTCCAAGAACAGATTGCTGAACTCATACTTTCATCTTGGGAAAACTGCAGCCAATAAATCATAAAACCAGAATTACAGAGACTTTGTTTTGGGGTAAAATCAAAACTAGAATTAAATATTCCACTTTCAGGAGATAAACCTCTAATCCTGGACTATTGGGCCAGTGAGCCATAGCCAATACATAAATTTCACTACTGAAAATGAAGGGTAAATGATTTGGCCCCACTGAGCTGCCAGATTTTCTCCCTTTTGTGTACTGTCCCCATAGGGCCCTAGATCCAGAGGGGGCTGTTGTCAGATTGTTCCCATATTCTGTTTATTCTCCTCTGAGTTCCCAACAGTTCAGAGTATAGTCAGGATGAATGCTTAAGAGCAAAACTTTACCCTGTATCTACTGATGAAATTCAAGGGTCTAGGAGCACAACTCTCATTCCAGACAATACTGAAATGAAGCATGTTGAAATACTGTGTGCTTCAAACCCTTTTTGCTTCTTGTTGTAAAGAAAGGTGAAAGACAATAAGATTAAGAAGACAGTGGACACGCAAGCCTGTATTTACATAATTTACTATTTACATAATTTGGAATTTGAATGTGGTCTGTGGTCAGGAAGGATTTTTTTCCCTATGTAAGATTGTTAGAGAATTTGAAGGAATTTTGCTTTCTCTGACAGTAAGATACAGCTTCTTCCAGAGGTATTTTCTTTTAACAAATGCACTCACAACTGGCAAGTGCACTGGTGATGTCCCTGTCCTATCCTGCTCTACCCCTGTGGCATATTCCAATTTTGTGGATGTTGCCTTTAAATAGGTGTAGGGGATATAGGGAAAGATTTTGCAGCTTGTGAAATATAAAATGGATGTTTTGTGACCACCCTCCAGACAAAATGTCTCCCACAGGTTCCTGTGACTACGGGGAAATTACGTCCAACATTCCTATGCAGCCTTTAAAAAGGAATTTTGAAATTTAAATATTACTTTGTTTTCCATAATTGGAGCAAACAGCTGTGATCAACATTCAAGTAGACCAAAGAAAAAGATCTTCCAGCCTTAATATTTTTTTCTGACAAGTTACATATCAATGACAAATTTCAGATATGTGCTACTCCAGTCCTCTGTATCAGAATTCACTCCATGCTGTTGATGTTAAACTTGCACTGTCAAATTTAGACATATTGTATTTTACAGGAGATTTGCTGCTTGTTTGCCTCTTTTTTTCTAAAACTCAGACGCATTTGTTTCTGGAGGTAGCCTCTTCCAACAGAAAAAGAAGCATGAGAATTTTGCAGTAGGGGCCTCTTAGGCATCACTTTGCAGACAGATGCAGAAACTTAAAATTACATACGGGGGAAAAAAAAAAAAAAAGAAAGGGGCCTGATCCCTTCTGCAATAACTCAAGGTTTGAAAGGCCTTTGTTTTGAGCTTTCTGAGTTCGAATCCCTCTCACAGACATGAAGCCCAGTGTGATGATCCACAGCAAAATAGTAATTTCTGGGGAGATTAAGGATAGGTACCTCTGATGAGAGTGGTATGAGACCCAAAAACCTTTCCTGCTCTGGAGAGATTGCTTAATATCCCACTAAATTATATTCCTGTCTCCAAGTAGAACTATTAGAGGTGATTCTTAAAGATATTTGGAGACTATAGTTTATGTGTAAGGCAAACAGATTGCATTTGTAACATTTAACACACAATAACAATAATAAAACACACTGACGTGGTTTTCTCTGTAAACAGTCTCTTCTGAAGATAGAGCCAGTGAAATGTTTTGAGAACTTTGACATTTATGGCTGTATTTATAATCTCTTTTGGATCATTTCCTCATGGAATCACATGTTTGTGTATTTTAAATTCTCCGGAGAAATAAAAATGTTTAAACAAAATAATGATGTGATAGGCATTTTATGAGGGCTTGTTCCACAGGCACACATGAACAAACAAGGCTGGATTTGTTCTGAAGTGAGTGGGAGTTTTGGAAGTAGGTATCAAGGACAGAGGCTCTTTATTGAAATGGTTAAAAAGAGAAGAAAAAAGGAAGTATACTCAGTCCTGTACAGAAGATGGGACTCTTGATGTTTGAGAAGTAACATGGCAGTTGTTAACGCTTCCTGTATGAATATATGAAAGAGAGGTAAAGAGAGAGGAAATGCATTTATGTTCATATGCATACATACACCTCGACACGTGTAAATGAATTCACACAGACACACATCACATAGGCACTTGTATTAGTGCGTAATTCACAGCAGATAATTTATTTGCCAGTCTTTCTACTAATGGCACACACGTGAGCAGACTGCTTTTTCCTAAATGCAATTCCTAAAAACCTTGAGTAGGTTTTTACTGTGAAGTGAGAGCACAGGTAGCTTCGTGTGAGTGTTTGACACTGGACAGACAAGTTCTGGTGCGCCCCTTCACTGTTATTGATCACACAGATCACATGGTGTTTTTCCTGCTTCTTGATCATCAATGCCATGATAGTAAAAAATAATGTTTGTTTCAGAGGGTGGAAAAAAATGGGAAATGTGTTTCCAAAGGGAAAGTGCAGATGAATAGAATTAGACTTGTGTTAGATGCATATGTTTTCACTGGGCACCCCCACCTTATTTAAGACATCATTTGGCTACGTGGTTAGATCATCAATGATGTCCCTCAGCTCACATGAAAGAAATCAGACATTATGGTGGGAAATAGAGGAACTGCCCACCCAAACTCAGGAAAAAGAAACCCCAGGATGCCTATGTCAGTATTGCCTCCAGCATGGCTATTTCTTCACAACCCAGACCTATACCGCCTGCAGAATCAGGAGGGGGGCGGGGGGGTGAGTTGAACTCCACGTTCCAAGAGCAATCACATATCTCAGTTCTTCCAAAGTGCTAAAAAACTGTGTAAGCACAGAGAAGCAAGTCCATTTTTAAACTCAAGCAAACACTTGCCCAGAATGTTTTACAATGCTCAGTTTAGCTTTCTCTTCTATTTTTTCATATTCAAACAGTATCACAAGTGTGTCAGGAGTGTTTCTAAAAAGAAAAGAAGATACAAAGAGCTTGTGAGCCCTGGAAAATTCTTTCTATGTCAGCTTCAAAATTCTCACCAAAGCCTTGTAAGATGCTTGCTAGAACAGCACCAGATGCTCAAGTGTCTTCACTAGTTGGAAAATGATAGCAATTCAGGAGCTGCACACAGCTCCCATTGAAGTCAGTAGAAAGATCCCCACTGATATAAGGAGTAACTGGATGAAACCCCAACTTTGTTAAATAATTTTCCCTGTCTACCAACTAGAGAAAAAAAGCAAGTGGAAAGTAGAGGCTATTCCAGACTGAGCAGTGACTTTTTCAAACGTAATAGGTGTTCGTGTAATAAAGACCTTTTCTTCTGGGGATTTCACAATAGTTGGAAAGACACAGCTATTTGCAATTCTTCCCAGTAAAATAAGAAACTCAATTGTGCTTCCTCTCAAATTCTGATTTTGCTCTGCTTCCTAGCAGCAAATATATACCTTATTCTATGGCATATAGTGAAATCTAGGAAAACCTCAGATAGCAGAGGAAAAGCATACAAATTATGGGACAAAACCTGCCATTATTTAGCATATTACTTCCTGAATATGTGTCTTAAAAGACAAGACTTACTTTAACCCTGCTTGTGGATGAAGAAAAATTGCCACTAAGAAGTTGTTCAAGGGATAGAATGATTTAAGCAGAAATCTCTGGGGAAGGAAAGAGAAAGCAGAGGGGAGAAGTCTAGCATATAAAGCTCATGTCAATAAAGCACTGACCTTTACTTCTGACACTGTTTCAAGTCCAGCATTCTCTCTTAAGTGTAACCAGACAAAGGTTGGTGTGGAGGTTTATTCCCTGCGGACCTGTGTTAGGCCCATCAAACATCCCAAGAGAAACAATCTGAAAGGTCACAACATAGCTGCTGGCCATCTTTTAGCCGTGGAAGGTCCCCCCAACTCCACTTCTTTATGGAGTCTTCCTAATGATTGAAAACTATGATTTCTTGTTGTTTTGACCCCTTAACATGTTCTCATCTTGGTTCCAGAACATTCAAATTACTAGGGAATGCCATACTGAGACAGAATGAATGGAAGATCGTTTTTGGCAATTGTTTGTCAGCTGTATCCTGCTAACTACTTTTGCAGTCTGTAAGCTGAAGCCATATTCCTCCCCTAAAGTGCTCTGCTGCCCCGCTACAGGTAGTTAGTTACTGAAGCTCCCAGTTATACTTTAGAAGACAGACCCAGTCCACCAGAGTTTTATACGAGATTGGAAAATACCATTGTGGATTTCAGATAACTGTAGGAAGAGGAGAGAATCATGTCTAGGTAAGAAAAATAATTCATGTGACCGATGGAGATGGTGAGATACTTAATATTTTTAGAGAGCACATCACACACTTTAGTCTTCATACACCACTGTCTGCTAAAAGAGTATTTTCTGAAATCTTACTCTTTCCCTTTCCTTCTCACCGTGCATAACACTGCTGTTTTCCCTTGTATGTATTTTCTCTCTTACTGTTCTCTTTTCAATTGTGTTCACGTTCCTATATCCTTCTTTTCCTTCTCCTTATCTGTTCGTCCACAGCCAAGGATCTGTCACAATGAATCACATGTTTTTGGCAGAGAACATGCAGTTAGCTAGAAGATGATGTGTTCCTTTGGTTTTCTCCTGACCAGACCTATGTGTGCTGAGTGACATGGAGATCAAAGGCTAAAAATACTTTCTATAAGCCACAAAACTGTACGTAGGTTTTATTAGAGATGCAAAATATCTCAGGATTGCAAACTTGATTCTCCAACCCCATCACTGACCAGAAGAAAATATCCCAACCTTTTCTAACTAGAATATATCTACTCAAGTGTATCATAAATGACTGAACTAAGTGAATCAATAAGCAAGGGGGGTTTTCATTTATGGATAGAAAGACCTAATCGGTAGTAATATGATTGTTCTCTGTAGAAAATGGGTAAGGTATAGAGTGCTGCCATTGAGACGTAGGCAGCATTAGTCACTGTCAATATTCTCAGAGAGTTCTACTCATTGTGATGAAGCTTTATAAATCTTTGTCATGTCTTCTGTGCAATAGACACCCAAATCTACTTATATTTCAGGTAACATATTAACATAAATAGCCAAGTACCAAATAGGATATCTGACAATTTCTTTTAAAGAATGGGGGTTAGATTATTAGGTGATATTGTGCTGTTTTACCTTTCATTTTTGTTCTCCAGTGGTCAGTGCATACAGGGAAGACAAGCAGATTTAAGAGATACTCAGGGATGGCATTAAAATTAGATTGAACAGTCAAAAAATAGACAATTTTTAAATATGGAGTTCATGTCTCGTATATTAGAGGTGCTTCTCACCTGAATTCTTGCTGAATGTTATTCAAATGACATATTTCTTCTTAAAGATATTTATTATATCCCAGCTGTTCATACTCTTACAAGTCTATTTTGGGTCTGGTCGTGTTCAGTTGTCAACTGACACAAACCTAGTGGTGTTAAATAAATTCACAGTAACCGATGTTTTGGTCCCTTCTCACCCAAGGCTTGGGCACAGTTGCCTCTTTCACTTTCTGCATTGATCATGGCAGTGTCTAGAAACTGATGCCCCAGAAGTACAGGAAAATAACACCTCATGTCTGCTCTAAGCTATTTTTGAGCCACATTGCAGAACTTTCAGATTTGGTCCCAGTTAGTAACAGTCACAAGTGCTGTAAAAATCCACCTACAGTGTCAGTTCAGAATTAAGACTGGCCTTTGTTGTACATTGGCATGTTGATTCTCTAAGATTATCTCTTTCTCTCCCCTCCCTCCATCTCTGTCTTTTCAGGCAGTGCTACCCACATTTTAAACATCATGAAATGTCATCAATGGAGTACTTCTCACTATGAAAAGAAGATGAGCTAGTGAGTCAATATATTCTTTTCAGACTATAGGCAGTGTCTGGTCCCATCTGTGAAGGACACACAGTGCATATCTCTGAGTCCATTTTAGCTTTAAAATATTATTTTAACAGGTATTCCCCAGAGGCAAAAGGATTTGACCCATTGCCCCAATAGGCCTGGGATAAGGCATGCACTGATGAAGAATCATGGGCTAAGAAAAGTAAATCTAGATAGATATTGTGTCTGTTTTCGGGCAGGAAAAAAAATAAAACCAAGAAAGCAAATGTTTTCTTCATGATGACCTTTTAATTTATGAAGCCAATGTACCAGGGAGCAACTATTTGATTCAGGACTTAAATAAGATGCAGCGATAAATACCCAGAGTAACTCTGTACAGTGAACACATGTAACTACGTGCATGCAGAAGAGAGGCAGAGAGATAAAAAGTGTGCTTGTACAATTATACTTATGCCCAAAAGTAATTACAGTGTGGCCTGCACTCTGGGCTGGAGGACAAAAATAACCATGTATTTTTCCATAAAAATAATAAGGTAATTACTATGTAAACACTATGTCGCTACATGGTAATTATTGCAGGCCAGGTTTTGTTCCCCCTATTCATATCGACTACTGCTACCAGGTGAACAGACCCCCACCTCCTTGATCCCAAAGTGACTGTTTGGAGGCCATGCACCGAGTATGACTAAAGGTGACAGCCTTGTGTAATTAAATGGTCAATGAGCAATTACTATGTAAGCACAGCATAATGGAACTGGGCAAAAAATCTCTAAGCAGAGGAACAAACACATTTAAATATTGCGTTATTAGAGTCAACCTGTCTTGCTTCCGTTGTCACTAAAAAGATTTCCTTGTACATGGTTTTTTCCTTCCCTTTCTGTGCCTCTTAAAAAATTCTTGGGTTAAAGAACAAGACCATAACAAAGCCACAGAAGCAAAAGATCCTCTCTTCACCACCCTGTTGACCAGGTATGAGTATGCTGTCAGAGCCACCTCTGGGCAGAAGCCAGCCCTGCACCAGGAGCAGGAAGGACGCTAGCTGAGAGAGGAGGGTGGCATCCAAAATTTTGGGTTCCAGTCTGATTTCTGTGGGAGACTCCATCTGAAAGCTGCTCCAGCTGCTCCGTGCCTCAGTTCCCCAGCCACGAGATCAGAATAGGTTTATTTTCATTTTGTCAGGGATTCTCTGAGAGTGAAATCCATTGCTTAAATGTCAAGAACTGAGATGCTGCAGGGAAAAGGATCACATCCATAGGAAGATTCTTCCTTCACCTCAGTAAGCCTCATATGCGTTAATTTGGGCTTTCCAATGCTTGTGATAAATACAGTGCCACTGTTCTTATCTGATTGCATTTGAGGATCTCAAAGCACTGTGAGATCATTAATGATCTTGGTGATATTGTTCCCACTCTTATTAAAATCAATAGCAACGCACTCTTTGATGTTAGTGGTAACACAGTCATGCCACAGGCTTTATAATATGTTGAGCAATAAGGTATATATCTCATGCTTTTTCCAGTCAAAAAATAGCATGGTTTTCCTCAGGAGTGACAGGACTGAACCCAAAATTCCAGTTCTAAGATCAGGTTCCAGTCAGTCTGACAAGGCAAAACTTTGCTAAGAGGCTTCTTGGAGATTGATGATGTTCCCACCAAAGCAAGGGGAATTGTACCCACTGATGCCAGTGGTATGCCAGAGCCACCATCCCCTACTCCCTGTGCTGGACTGTGCAGCAACGACTATTTGTCAGAGCAGACAAAATGAAGATGAGCAATATCAGGAGGCCAAAAACCTCTTAGCATAGAACAGAGACATTATAGTGTCTAATTACCAAACTGTCCTAAAAGGTGTTTGTGTTTTCTGAAGCATTCTGTCACAAGACCATCGTCAGGCTCATTATAAATGTAACCCACCAGCATCTAATTGGTATTCCAATATCTTTGAGCTGTGACCTAGAAAGAAAGAGTAGAGCAGAAGAAAGTAGTAAAAAAAAAAAAATCTCGACATGGTCCTAGAGTGGTACGGCAAATGCCTGTTCCTATACTGTACGTGCATAAACAGCTCTTTCTCAGCTGCGATTTAATGTTGCTATACCTTCGATTGCAATTACATTGAATCACATTGCAACAAATCTTTGTAATGCCAATCCCATCTTTCCACCTCATTGACAGCTCTGGAGATGCATCTGAAATTCATAGTAGCCTCATAGCCTATGGCAAGAGAAATCCATGCTGCTAAAATTTTATTTTAGAATTCAAGCTGGTTTCTCTCAGTCTAGGATGCTCTGGTTTTAATCTTTTGCTGCCTAGCACAGTGTATCAAAATAACCAGCCAATATTGTTAAACTGTCAGGGGTCTTCACTGCCGCTGAATTTTACCAGTATAAATAAATACTCTAACTTAAGGAAAAAAGAATCCCTCTGGACAGAATTTTTAACATTAATAGCATTAAGAGGAGAGGGAAAATGTGTATAAACTTCGACTTGACAACAGCCTTTTCCTTTCCTTTTTTTCTTTTTTTTTTTTGGTACAGAAAGAAAAGGCTTGAGTGGAATATTCAGGCTGATTTACTGCTCAGGCTGATAGGGACTCCAGGCTGGATCCCAAAATTTGAACAACGTTCAAAGGGAGAGATATTTAAAAATCCCAGAAAAAGAGATATTTCCAAATTAATGGCATTGCCCAAATGCCTTGGCTCCTTGCACCCCACCAGGAAGGTTTATTATTTTCTGGTAAAATGTTGCTTGAATGGGGAGTGGTAGTCAGTGATGCGTCAGTGCTGCTCTTTGAAGACATTAAAAAGCTGAATGCACAACAAAGAACAGATGTTCCAGCATGCTTTATTTATGCACCCATCAGCAATCTTCCAATGACCACAAAACACAAGCTTTTTTTTTTTTTTTCCTTTTTACTCCTCACAATATTATTTTCTGATCAACTCACACTCTATTTTTCCTCCAGCTGAAGTCTTCCGTGAATTGGGGTGTGTGTCTGTGCGTGCACGCATTTGTGTGCGCGCGTGTGCCTGTGTATGAGCGTGTGTGTGTGTGCTTGAAAGTCTGCTTCCATCAAAAGCAGGCTTCTATTGAACTGTCGAACAGGTGTGGATTCTGCAATTAGATCACATTTCAGAGAGAGAGAGACACTGAGGGTAATAATGGCGGTGAATTCTTCATAGTCAGATGCAGCACCATAGCGACCAGTAACAATGAAGAATAATAGGTATTAGTATTAGGGTGATTATTTTTAGTTTATGGAATCATTTGATTGAATACTGCCATAAGGCACCGTTAACGTGTGCACAGCGCTTGCCAGCTGTAGAGCAAACTTGTTTTACTGGCACTTATCTGAAATTCTCATCTCTCCCCCACCCTCTCTGCTCACAATTGGAATGAAAGTAGCGATTAGGAAGTGAGATGTAATGCAGATTAAATGTTATGATGGACTAAGATCCTGATAGGTTATTAAAACTCACTTGCATATGGTGTTTTAAAGGCATAGTGTTTGCATATTTTTCCACCGGTCTACATCTTCTGAAGATAAAACAAAGGGAACATTTTAAAAATCCATTCATAACCAGGAGGCTTTTTAATAGCGAGCCTCCAAATTTATGACCTTCCTGTGTGTGTTTTACACCTGTGTGTTGTAAATATATATTAAGTATGGAGCAACTGTGTTACCAGTACCCGCGGATCTGATTTAAACCGAGCTAAGGCCTCCGCGCCACAGTGGGCCAGATCCTCAGCTGATGTAAACTGGCATCTCTCCACCGAACTCAGAGGTGCTACATAAAGTTGTACCAACAGAGGATCTGCAGCAAGGGGAGAATGACAGCCTTAATTTGGAATTTCCCTGCATCTGTTGGTATAAATCAGAGGCCTAACATTATTGTCACATAATATTCTGGTGTAGCAGAGGTGCTGTGAATTTTTAAATACAGAGAGAACTGTTGATCTATTGTTCCTCTCCCACCCTCCTCCCTCCCTGCTTTCGGCTGGCATTGTAAGAAAGCAAGAGTATCGCAGCGTTGGACAACATGGAAAATTCCAATCCTTATTCTTAATAGATCTTGATCTAGATGCTCTGTTTTCTTTTCTGGCACAGAACCTGGTCCTTTAGAGACCCTCATAAGAAAAATAACTCTTCCTCTGATGTCACCTGCTATCATAAATATGCCATTATTCCTTTTGCAATAATAATCACTATTAACAACAGTAATAGAAGTAGCAGTATTTGATAGCAGCAGTATTTGATAGTGCCCAAAAAGCATACTAATGGCTTCATCAGAGAGGTGAGTGTTGTAATCGATTTCTTGTAGACTAAGCAAATAGAGACTAAGTCTCACTCAAAGACTTAGCATGCACCATGTAAATACCGCATTCCAATTTTCGTTCCCTTTGTGTTGCTAATTATAATTATTTTTCAAAAACCATTAAAAATCTTTTTCAAAATGCCTTCCATTTTAGATCATGGTAGTTTTATTTGCATTTGACCCAATGAAACAAGAACGGCATTATTATTTTTTTCCTTGACGTTATCACAGTGTCTGTGCAGATGTTGCAATACCAACTTTTCCTTACGATTCTGAACTGCAATCATACTGTGCATTGACACACTGTTCCATTTATTCATCTGATTGAATACTGCCACAAGGCACAGCAAACGTATGTTAACAGTGCACAGTATGCATAGCCTCGTGTTCTTACTTCACAAAAATGTTGGCAAATGCAACAGTGGGTGCAAAGTAAAAATCACGTGCTGAATTTTGGCAAAGGTTGGCGTAAAAACACCTCTAAGAGTTACATCCTGTGATGTAAATCTCAGTATGCTTTATACAAGTCACAAAAACAGCAACGGGGATCTGTAGCGTATGTATGCACACATAGTGTGCGCTGACACTGTAATAAAACCACTGTTGAAAATAGTATTTCACATGTGTCTTAGCTTCTCTCTGTATACAAACCATTCAGTTTCTGCTGTTATTTTCTTACTTTTTTTGTTTCAGTGTTGGGGTTGATGGTTTGAAAGGCACAGTGCTAAATCCACTACATTTTTTTTTCTTTACATTCCTCAAAAATATGCCATAGTAATTTAATATGCTTTAAAATTTCAATACTGATGAGGAGTTGCATGCCATTTTTTAGCCCACTGAACAAAAGGCTTACTGAGTCACACATAGCCTATTCAAATAGAAAATGCAGATGCCTGCTAATTTATCTTCTCACATAAAGTCCGTTTACCAATCCATACAAGAATTGCCCCCACGTCTTTGTAGTATTGCAACCAGAACGGATGCTGTCACTCAGGGGGGGACATGTGACCATTAGTGCCACCTCCTTGGGGAGCTCTTTAGCATACTGTCCTCCACTGCTGTAATTAAAACTAACAAGAGCAGTCTACAAAGGAAAATAAGAAAATGCAAGGAGAGAAGGCCCGAGAAAGGAAGTTGAGGAAACATTCCTATACATTCCTGATATGCAGGGGGAAGCCAGATTTCTGTGGGGGTTACCAGGGAGGAGAAAAATAAATACACAGACAAGACAGACCACTCGTTAGATGAGAAGGTTATTCCCAAACCGTTAGTTTAAGAACATACTGGTTAGAGAAAAATAATTATTTCTTAAAGAAAAAGGAGAGGAATGCTAGAGGAGCCCTGTTGCACTGATAGGAATAAACAGAATCAAAATCCCAATATTTCTTTACTTTTGTCAAAAAGTGATGCTAAAGAAGAAATTAGATATTATTCTTAGTGGGGCATTTTGCCCGTGAGAATAGTCTAGTCACCAAATATGCAGTCTGAGGTTGACCACAACTACCCACATATTTAGTTTAAATTCAATGAATAGTTTCAGCCATAAAAAGGGTCAAAAATAGATGATGAATTTGAAGCTCTTAAGATACACAGTTTGAAAAAGCAATATTATGACATTCTGGTTTGGAATATTTTGTTTTGAAATGCAGTGAATGAGATTTTTAATAGATTAAAAATATACAAAATAAAGAGAAACTTCATCTTCAATTAAAATGATGCATTTTTAATTTTCCAATTCATACTGAAAAAAAGGGAGCAGAAATCTGCTTCTGGTCAATTGAAAATATACTTTTACTCCTGGTTTTGCAAATCAGCCATTGAATCAAAACTCGATAATTTATTTGTGATCTGACTTAAAGGTACATGCTTGATACAGCTCAGCCTTTCAGAAAAGCCCAACTCCTGGATCACTTTGAACAAGTGATAATGTCTTCACCCAAGGAAGCAAAGGACGGGTGGCAGGAGCTGATGAGGATGAGAAGACAAACCACTGCTGGTATTTGCTCAGCTTAAGAAAATCCCTGATCCCACTGCTATGGTGATGCAGTTCTGCAGCATTTAACCCAAGGCCAGAAAGAAGCAATGATGGAACACGAAGCTTCTGAAAGCTGCAGTTCTGCTTTCTGAGCAGTCCTGAAAGCTTCACTTTCCCTTTTTCCTGCCAAACTCCCTTCGGAATTTGGCAAGGACCCAGCAGTTATGGGATTAGCAGGGAGCACCCTTGTGAAATGGTGTTTTATATAGCACAGGTGATATTTCTCTTCTAGGGACAGGACACCTAACCCACGTATCTTGTTGGAGACCTAGTTCTTGCAGTGGTTTTTCACTACAGTCCTATATATAATCACAGATGGATAAGTTTGTGAAGAGCTCACATGGAGGAAATGGGAACACTTGAAGGATGACTGACTTATGACAGGCACTTAAGATCTTGTCTGATTTAAAGAAACTTGTTATAAGCTCGTTCCCGGAGAACTGCTGGGCTGTTATCACTGTCATAGTGGTCAGGAGAGTGTTGGGCTTTCAGCACTTTCCAGATCCTGTGTGTGTGGTTGGGCAAAGTGATGTAACACAGGGCACAAGGAAGACAGCTTCCAGTGTGTGATGCACGTTGGTTTTAGCATTGCAAGACCCTCAACACCAGTTAAGTGTAGCCAGATAGTGATATGGAGCCAGAACTCGCTGCAGATGATCTGTGAGGATTATGGGAAGAAATGTGAGGTGTATTGGGAGCACACCGTGACCAAAAGTTAAGATGTCTGTGGATACAATGGAGCTTGAATTTCACTAGAATTTCACTGCTTCAGCTTTCTTTTCAGTATTTTAAAATAATGCTCACAAAGGAATAAGCAGAAAAGGTGTCACCATTCCAGAAGTGAATGTATTTGTCTACTGTTCCACTTTTCTTCTTTTTTTAAATGGAAATGTATGAAAGTAGAAAACAGTGGTTGCCATCATGTTTTTTTCTTGATGGAAAATAGCATTGTTTGATAAGCCTCATTGGTGCCTAGAAAATTAATTCCTTCTAACTCACAGATTTTTTGACCTTTGGCTGAACCAGTCTGCTGTCATTTTGGGACTCCATTTGTCATTTATTTCAGGCCAGATTCTACCATCTTTACTTCTGCTACAGAGTGCCTTAAATCTCATGGTGTCCCAGCAGAAATGTACTACTTAATGCTAATAACTGGACTTCCTAGTTGTTATTTTAAGGAAGCACTGCTTTAGTTGCTAAGCAGTTACCTTCTCGTTTTAAACCAGATCTGAGTACTGGTGCCTATAGACATACTTGTGCTTTATCTATTACCTTCAAAAATAACTTGATGCCTCTAAGAACACTGCAAAAAATGTGCTCTATGCCCCAAAGGACTTGCATTTTTAATTGAATATACAGTGCTAGAGTGGAATCTGAAGGAATAGGCTGAGAAAGGACTGGTTCACAGCAGCATAGCCACATGGCTACTTTTCTTTTTTGCTATATGCAACATATTTCTGCTCCTAGTCTGGCAAAATGTGCCTGCAGGAGGCATTGAAGGGAACAGAAACATGGGAGAGTAAGAATGGAAGTAAGAAAACATGGTGAAAACAATGTCGAGAGAAAATGATGATGACATCCACCACTGTGAGAAGAATATGCTGTGAAGTCAGATAAAAGAGTTTGCCTGTTTGAAGTCAGAGGTGTTGACTAAGTATACTTAAGATGAGCATGAGATGGAGCAGCAGTAAAATACCTGATAAACAGAAAATACAAGCCACCTGCCACTTAAAAAACCTGTTATAATTACATTTACCTCACACTAATAATAAAATATGTAGAAATTATCTATATTATTTAGGCTTGTGGTGTATCATTTGTAAAAACATGCAATACTCAAAAGGCTCTGCCACCACTATGTCATTTGAGAAGCAGCTTTTAGCATCACCACACATTGTTTTCACAGCTCACGTTATTAATGTGATCACCCTCTAACAGCTGTCTCATGAATCACCACAACCTGACTCCCTGGCCATACAAGCAGTAATCCCGACCTGTCACCATTTCACCATCACCGCCACAAACTTCAATATCACAGGCCTGGCCGTTGTTCTGCGCAGTCTGGCATGGTGCGCATGTACATCGTTTCTGTGATGATAGAGAAAGCTGGAATCAATAAATCCATTATGAGGAGACAACAAGAAGGGGATTGCCATGAACGTGTGTGTATCGACATTTAATATTCCCCCATCACACTTATTTCCTGTACATGACCACAAAAGTCAAATACATACAAATATAGTAGAAAGAGGAGGCCTGTGGGCTCTGTGCAATAGATCTGGTCTGACACAAAAACACATGCTCTTTTTGCTAGTAAGAGCTAAACCTAACTCTTACCAAGGATGCAGAAATTTTGCTATGGTTGTTATTTCCAGAATACCATTGATGGACTCTGAAATCTGGGTTTTGCAGATCTTTTTTTTTTTTTTTTTCAGGGAAATGATGAGATACTGAGATTGCAGTGGCAAAAAGGTGGAAATGGAGAAACACAACATTTTCTTACAGTCACTGGAGAGGTCCCATGGCAATAACACTTTTTGAAATCTGGATCAAGAAAACATGTAAACTTTCTTCTCCCACTGAGAGACAGTGAGAGTTCTGGAAAGACAAAAAAAACCCTCCAACCAGTCCAAGAATACTCACAAATTTTGAAGATGCTTAGGGTGAAGATTTTGCTGTCTATCCTGAGGATGGAGCATCCTTTATGTCAGCTGATGCTGGTTTATTCCATCCCCAGGCTCAGTCTTCTGTCACTTACAGGATGAAATAGTAGGTCATCCATATCAAGTTCCAAATTTTATTTATTCAGGAGCAGTTAGGTTTTATGATTTAAGGCTCTTAATGGGTGCTGGAAATTTTTGCAGAAGAAAAATGATTGATGAGCAGTAAGGAAATGTATTGCTTTATAGGCAATTTAGGGTTTTTCATGGAAAAGGTTCCAAATTATTAATATAATCCCTTACATGTAAAAATGGGGTTCGAAGTCAAGATATATGATACCTAGAGGTGTACAAACCTGAATACACTGACAGCTTTGTTCACTAAAAAAAGAAAACCCGAAATGCTTTTACTGCATAAGCAGCACCCCAAAAGTACCCAGTTCCAAAGGGCCATTTTTAGAAAGTATTCCATGGTGTTTGTTCAACTCTGTTGTAAAATGAAAGGAAACAAGAGGAGAGCAATGAAAGGAAAATGAGAAGACAGTGGGCTTTCCCTGTTTAATAATACACACTCTCTTTTCCTTCCCTCCTCCCCCCCAGCCAGCAAAAGCAACTGGCAGGTGCAGTATTACTCTGCAGATGGACCAGGAGTGGCACACATACAGTTATATATGCCTGGCACACTCATATTTCCTGCTTTATATCACATGCCAGCTAACCAGACAGTAGCCAGATTTGAGAGGACATCCCCAACAGTTGTGCATGGAGAGGAACCAGTCTACTGGCAGTACACTATTAACCCTTCTCCAAAAACAGATCATACACTTAAGCCAGGGCAATAATTCCCATTTTCCCCCCATCCTTTCACTGTCACTCTCTGTTTCTCTTCCCTTCCTTGTCATAACAGAAGTGGAGATTGTTTTGGATGGGACAAGTGGGCACAGATGATTCTGCAGAACTGACTTGCTCCAAACTTTGCACAAATTTCCTAAAGTTCTTCCAAGTCTCCCAATCCTAAACCAGCTCCTTTCAGGTTGGGGTGGGAGAGAATGAAACAGGTGCAAGGGGAGGAAAGGTAAGACTCCTGTTACTGTTCAAAACGATCATTGCATTTTATATGAATACCACCTAGCCACAAAAATGCTTTCATGGGAAAGACCCAAATTTGCTCATAAACTAACTCACATTTACGGAAGGTCTTTTGCCATCTAAAGAGGCAACTAATTATTTGGTAGGATTTACAAAACCATCTAAATGTAGATTGAGACTTAAGAGTCAAAGTTTGAGTGAATCAGACAGATTTACAAAATCACCTGTCTCTAGGAACCCAAGTGTTTTGTTAAATCTGGTCTGGTATCATTGCAAAAGTGTGTATTTTGCTTAAAATCTTCTCCAACACTCTTCGTAATGTCTGTCATTTCAAGGAGGGGGGTGACAGGGTGGAAGTGCTGCTGTGTGCATCTGCAAAAATGGTGTGAAAATGGTGGGCTAGGTTCTTCTGACAAAGACACTGGCAAGCCAATGTCACCAGCTCTCTGCTAAGTTCTCCCCCCAGTGGAAGCCCTGAGTGGTGGAGAATCACTGGATCAACTCTCAGACCCTCTCCACTCCTCACTGAAAGGTGCAACCAAGAGGAAAGTAAGGGGGTACAGCAGAGATGCTCACAGGCATCTCAAAGCAACCTCAATTACCCTTGATGTGACACAAACTCTTTGGAAAGATGAGTTATCTAGAAGGAGGATATGTATGGCAATATCCAGCAATGCAGGCTTCTCTCAAAGCAGGAGAGATTCTTCTCAAAAAACAACCACCACAATAACAAAACAAAACAGAACAAAACCAAAAAAGGTGAAAAAAAGACACAAAAAGTTTGAACATAGCAATAAAAAAAGACCAAAACAACAACAAAATTGGGTTCCTTTAAATCCTGACATTTATCACACCATGGGATTTACTTTTACTGCAGTATTTAAAGGATTTCCTACTCTTAGACTTGGGAATACTGCAAATAGCACAGTAAATTTAACTGCTATGAGCAGTAAATGTCAAGATTTTAATGGTGCCTACTGTATGCCAGTTGGTTATACAGTCACTCATATGTGTTAACATATAAGACCTGATTCTGCTCTCAGTTATGTCTGTGTAAAGCATAAGTGCACTAAATTCAACTGAGTTACCATCACATGAAACGTGTGAAATCAGAATCCAGGTCTGTATCCAAAATCTAGTCTGGAAGAAAAACATTGGTCTAAGTCCTGACTGCTTTCACCAGTTACTTCCAGACAAAAAATATCCTTGTTGAAATCAAAGGACTGGGATATGACGATCCAACATTCAGTTCCCATTGCAGGGGTGCTAATCATGTGGGCAGAGGTTGGTCATCCCTGGTTTTCCATTTATCTGTCTTGTAGATCAAAAATCCACAAGAGGGGAGTTGACATCCCTGTCAGATACACCATCACTTACAGTACAACACAAAAATAAATTAATTTCTACTCTACCCAGAGAACTTTTTTTCCCTCTTTAGGGTTGAGACACAAAACACCCCAAATAGCGTTCTTGTGCTTTAGAGAAGCTCCTTTACTCCATTGCACCATTTCTGTCCATAAAGCAGCATAAAGCCATACTGCAATTATGAACCCATGTGCTACTGACTGAAGCTGCATTTGTGCAAAAAAGGGTGCTTAAGTTTGCTTAACAGACCAAAACCATATTGAACGATAGTTCTGTGAAGGAAAAAACCCTTCTTTTATATCAAAACTTTTTATCAAAAACACCTTCTGAGGCTGACACCAAAGCCCCTTGAAGTTGACCCTTGCAGAGATGCCATACAAAGCCATCAGTGCCCTCCCTGCAGTCCTTCTAGGATGTCACATGTATTCTTATACCTTGCTGTCTCTTAAGTCAGCAGCCAGCAGCACTCCCTGAGAGGCTTTCTTGAGACTATTTACTACAACAAATGTCCAGGCACACTGTAGGTAACAAACCAGAAAATAATTTTGAAGTATCTTAAACACTTAAAATACGCTGTGGCTTTCTCAGATTTTTTTTTTTTTTTCTTACATTAAAAATTAGATGATAGATGCAATCTTGAGATTTGACTGTGAGTAAAGGATTCCCAAGTTTTGGTATGGCTAACCACATTTTCTTAGACATACCCCAGTCTTATTACCCAAGAGAGGTTATTTCAGATCCTTCTATTTTCAGTCTGCCACACACTAAGTACTCATCATTTTATGACACATAGTTACATGGACTAAGATAATGGTAATTATATCTCATACTTCAAAGCAATTACCCGGTGAGGTGAGGAAGGGCTCCTTCTTCCACATTCCACAATACAGTAGTTGCAGCATGGAGTTATTCACCTTTCTGAGATGCATTAGCTATTGGTCAGAGTCAGAAGCAAGATACCAGATTTAATGGATTAAAGGTCTGATCCATTATCACACATCTTATAATTATCCAGAAGCATAAGTCTTTACAGTAATTAATCAGTGAGAGATTAGTGAATATTCCCAGTGGGAAGATACTAAGTCTGAGAAATAAGTGTAGTTTGGTGGTGTCCTTAATTAGGTATTGACTCATTATCCAGAACGTTTGTGGTTTTGGACATGATGGTCACATACAAAAAAAAAAAAAAAAAAAAAAAAAAAAGCATATTTGCTTGTAGTCCGTAAAGAATATAGGGTAATTATTCCAGATATTTACATATGTAATCTATAAACTCTGTGCTAGGGGATTCTGTTTTCAACTTCTCTGTAGGTATGGATGTACATTCGTGTCTGTTCTGGATGCAACCACAAAATGGAGGGAGCAGCTGTAGGCAAGGCAGTAGTTCTGCCACTCTGACGCCCAGAGGACCTCCAAATCAGAGAAAAGGGGGTGCACAATGCTGCTAAAGCTGCCTAGACCAATCTTTCAAGGCATGGACGGCTTGGAAGCCTCGGTGTCCATCTAAGGAAATCTGACGGATCAGGTACGACATGGTGAACATGTGCAAACAAGGACCTTACTGGTCACTGAATGGAGGTGGGATTCCCTTATTAGCTTCTTGTATCCTAATGCAGGACTGTTGCACTGGGTTAGCGCAGCTTTGGTTTTCCCATTCCTAGGGGCTGAGAAGAGAGTCATCCCTGTCTATGCACAAATTCACAGAACCGTTTTTCACCCCAGTAGATAGTGCCTATGAGATAGCATTACTAATACTACTAGGTCTAGCCACGTAGTACCTGTCTTTTCCATAAAAATAGAGGTGTTTAATCTTTTCTACCATTATCGCCCTTAATGCTACTTTTATTTGGGATTTTTACACAAGGCAACTCAAAAGGAAACAGGTTTTCATAAGATTTCACAGCCCCTAAGGAGACAGAGAGCTAGAAGTACGTCTCGAGCCTCCTCCACGCCTCGTCTCACTCGCAAAGGAGCGGGCCAACACTGTGATGAGGTCTGTTAAAGGCTCCCTCAGCTCTTTAGTCGCCTCCTCTCATTCCTGACATTGTGTCCCCTTCTGTGTGCGGCACCATCGCACGTTTCCTATACTCCAAATAACTTCTCACTCCTCCCTCCACTCCCTCATTTGAGGAACCTTCCTTCCCTTTTCTCCTCACCAGTCATCTCATCTCTCTCCCTGCCACCGAGTTGTGAGCTTACTGGAACAGGAAATATGCCGTATTCTCAAAGTTCTCTGTAAACATGTTTAATAACTATCTTTTTCAACCAATGATCTTTCCTGGATGAATTGCACTTAATCCTAACCGAGATTTTTATGAATGGTTTTTCCTTACCCTTAGAAGTAACATCTTTCTGCTAATATTTTTATGTCAGCAACTAAGTGGGAGATAGGCTGTGGCTGCTAAAAATAAAGAATAAAAGACAAAAAAACACTAATTACTCAGATCAAAACAAAATCTGGAGAAGTGAGTCATAACTCAAAAGAAAGGGAAGAATGTCTTTTCACTGGGAAAGGAAAAAAACGATAGAAAATCAAATTCTGCTCCTCTTACACTCAGGAGATTTTTGTCATCTTTAAGTCAACCAAGCTAGATCTTACTGCAGCTCACACTTCTAGACTGCAGGTAATAAATGAAAGATGTCACTAAAACACACACAGGTTGCAAGGCGAGAACGCCAAACAGCTTGAGCTTTACAAATGAAAGTGATGAAATTGCCACAGTGCTAAATAAAAGGATTTAATCAAAGCAGAAAATACAAACTACTTCTGACTATGCAAAACCAGTAAGGTAGTACAACCGATAGAAGGCTGTCTGCTTGTACATTGTGCCAGTTACTGAACTAAGCATGCACCAAAATAATTTGTAAATAAACATGTCTTTCTTTGGGTTCTTATTTTAAGGAAATTATCAGAGTATGCAAACTATAAATTCTTCTGGATCCATCCTTGACGCAGCTACACTGCACTATTTGTAACTCATTTATGCATTATTTAGTGTTTCAACTGTGGAAAAATACCTTCATAATATAGTAAGTTAGATGTCTGAGATAATACTCCTGGGTCAAGTTCACAGATGATGTGAAGAATGATGTAAGATATATATGAGACTTGCCATATCTTACTCCTTCAGTAGTTTTTCTTAATACAAATCAACACTTTCTAATTTACTGGTCATTGAATTAATAGCCCTTTAAATGTGTCTGCGTTCATATGGGCATTTTTTGCTATTATCAAAGGCCTCATGTAGGTCTTATGTCCAAAACTGGTAAAAGATAGTACTGGGCGACTTAGAAGTTGAGAGGTGATTGAAACCTACTCATCAAAATGTCACTCAAAACAATCTATTATAAAAAATTGCTTCTACCTATTATTTATTTAAAGGTGTACGGAAAATGACCATTTCAGAGAGGTGGGAAATTCTCTGAGATCAGCCCCTCAAGAAACATAGGCCTGCAGCTCATAGATGACTGGAGAGGAGGGTGACCACAGTCTAAATAAACTCACTTCGCACGCAACAGCTATACCCATCAGACCAGAACATGGACTACATACTGTTTGTAGGCTATTTATACATGTCATTACTAGAGAGAGATGTCTTTCACTTGCTGAATCTTTGTCTGCTATGCACTCAGTGCTTTAACTGCTATCATTACAAATGTTTACTCCTTCTCTAATGTATTATCAAATTGCACCAATTTTCATAATAAAACCTTTGCCCTTGATATAAATAGTTTATTCTTGCAAATAACAAAAATTAGGAAGAATTAAATGGGTTTTTTTAGAGATTATATACACTGGGAAAGATTGAGGGCATGATCAATTCTAAAAAGAATATGCTCCTGCAACCCAGCTTACGCTCTTTGAAAGCAGAGTTTGTTGACTTCATTCTGCAAGCATGAAATTTGTCTTTAAAACTAATATGGGGAGTGTTTCCTAATTGGTAGCTTAAATATCAGCTCCAAAAGACTGTCCCATTGTTAAAAAAGAAAACCTCAGTCTTGATGCCCTATCCTTTAAGGAAGACTGTTCTGTAGAGAAGAACCTAATGCTGCTCAAAGGAACCAGATTCATTCCTGGCAACAGGATAGTCAAAACCAAAGTTTGGAGCTACAGTCAAGCTGATCCAAAGAGAAGGGTTATAAAGACATAGTTTTCAGATGAAAAGGCCAACCTCACAGGAAAGTGTAATTATTGACGTTTTGAAACAGCAGAAAGAAAGAGCGAACACTGGCCGGTCAAATATATAGAAGGTAGCTGTATAGGATAGACTCTCCTATGCCTCAGTGAAAGAACTGAACAGTTGTTTTATTAAACTATCATATGAACTCTCTGATCATAATAGCAGCTGCTATTTGTATCCCAGTAGACTAATATGCTCTGTTTTCCCTATTAAGGCACATTTGGGACAGTTTTGAAGGGGGGGGTGAGGAGAAATTGCAGTGAGAAGATGTGCCAG
This sequence comes from Rhynochetos jubatus, assembly GCA_027574665.1. Lineage (NCBI taxonomy): Eukaryota > Metazoa > Chordata > Aves > Eurypygiformes > Rhynochetidae > Rhynochetos > Rhynochetos jubatus. The sequence goes on from CM050653.1 coordinate 45,939,651, forward strand.
GATTCCACATTTCAAACAATATGTTACCAGATACATTAAAATGAAAATTCTTTATTATTTTGTAGGTAAGTTCTATATTACAAGCAACTCATACAAGATGGAGTACCTTCCTGTCTATATTATGCAATAGATTTGCTCAGTAAAGGCTTGCTTTAAAAAAAAGTGGGTGGGAGACATACCCATAAGTAAGTATCCACAACTGTGTGCCTGGCTGGCTCATTTATACACTCACAAGTACACCAGAGACTAGAGGTACTTCCAAGAAAGTACAGATTTTGGGGGAAGAAAGAACTAGTCTGATAAAAAAGGAGGCCACAGCTGCCATTTGCACCTGCCAAGTCATATTCACATGTCATCATTTGGTAGAGAAGTAGTCGCATCGCAACACAGTTCTCCCACCCAAATCTCAGTTGTATTAGGTCCCTTATGTTTCACTAGCCATTCGTGTATGCCCGTATTTGTACATTTATGTGCCTAGCTGCAGTAGGCATGGATTCTGGATAATTATTAGTTTTGAAAGGGTTTTTAATTTTAGAAGATGCAGTAGCAAAAATATTGTCAGACTCAGATCCCAATTTAAATATTAGAATGATGTTTCATTGTCTTTCAGTATAAAAAAATTAGAGGAGATTATGATTTTTTTAAAATGATGCTACTTTGATATGATATTGCGAAGAGAATAAGGCACTTTCCTTTAAACTGATTTTCAAAGCTATATCTGAGATCTATATCTGCTGTTTATGGATCACAACTAACTTTATAGTCATGTATAAACTGTACTTCTGAGTGCTGTAAGAGGTATCCCCTGTCTCACAATAAAAATATTATGGAACATTATATTTCCATATAGTAATGGCACTCTTATTTTACTAGTAGGAAAGGTATTGTACTAATTTAATTGACTAACATAAAAGTCTCACAAGCAAGATCAATATTTTATTTTCTCAACAGTTTTTGTCAATGAAGATTTAATTTCCCATGCAGAGAAGGTGTCTGTATAGCTCACAGTTATAAGTGGGGTGTGGTCCTTTCTGTTGGAGCCTAGAGGCTTCAACTTCCCCCTCTGCCCCAGTCCCATGGGAGCCTCAACACTAAAACACAAGCCTAGATGTCAGTAAGCAGTGGGTTTATTTGAAAACCTATAATAAACTTATCCCTTGACCCAAAATCATATAAATTCTGTATGCTTTAGTTTATGCCTGAACTATAGGCTTCTGACAGCTTAGTTGTGTTGGTTAGGATGTGAAGCTAAGAAAATGTAATCAAAATAGAAAAAATATGACTTAGCCTATTTTGCAGGTTTGACATCAGAAAACAGACACTTCTGTAGAAGGCCAAATATTACCCTAATCTCTGTTGTAAATCTAGAAAGGGGTTTTTTTAATTTTTTTTTTACACAGAAACACACACAAGTTAGCCTAAATACAGCATTGTTTAAAGACAATAAAATTAGAATGCTGCAAATCTGCAATTATAATTCAGAACCTCTGCACAATGGACAGATTCATGAACTTTCCCTGAACCTAAAACCTAAAAAAAGTGCTGTTTGAAATTTTCAGTTGATCTGGGTCAACCACTGACACTGTGTGGAAGCCATTGGCAGGCCACTGGCCAGGCTCAAGTTTCACGCTGAAGTTCTGCATTTGCTCAAAACCAAAACTCTCTAAAATTTCAAAAGTTGTAAATTACAGCCAGAACTTCACAAACCTCTAATTAGACTATAATCTGTCCACAGAACAGATTAATTTACTGTTCTCTTAATCCTACAGACACCTCATCTAAAGGAAAGAAAAATATCCTTCCCACCTGTGCTCACAGCCTGCTCCAGCAGTGGCACTAAGCGGCACGAGGCACAGGTTTTCCAGTCTATCGTTATGATAGGCAAGGAGAAATACTTCAACTCTTCAAAGTGTTTAAAATTAAAGTCAGAGATGTAAACATAACCTCGTTTTACAGCATAAATGGAGAAAATCGTGAGGTCTGAAACAAGTGAGGTCTGATGGAGTCAGATGAGAAACTTACAGCCCTTTTGCCCATTGCAGTGGGTTGGCTCTCATGGAGAAGGCACTCCCACCTGGAAAATGATGCTAATAATAATTATTATAATTATGTACATAATTACTTCACACTTATCATTAATAACCAATGCTAATAAAGCCGCAACCTGAAAATAATATTAAAATCATGTTGCCATTTGCACCTCAATACCATATTTGTTTATCACTCTTTTAATTTTAGTACATTCTTTGTGAATCTGAAGGTGCAGATGTGAGAGGAGAGACAGAGCAGTAGCTGAAGAGCATCTCCTTCTTCTGCTTCGTGGTACAAAGGAGCTGAAGAAGCTGTAAGCCCGGCTGCACTACCTGAAGAGAACATTTGGAAAGCTGATGCTGAGAGGGAAAACAAAAGAGTGCAGCAACACCCGACAACAACCCTTCAACCACCCATGGTGTGTCAAGGTCCGGGGGTCCCCGTAGGCCTCACTAGCCCTGACCAGCCCCATATACCTGGGGGCCACACCTCAGTACAGCCTGGGGTCTGCCAGGCCACGACCTTGTCCAGCCTAACCCCCTGCAGGGCAGGTGACCCCTCAGCCTGCCCTGGGCCCAGCACTTCAGCCTGCCAGCCCTCGCTGCACCCTGGCACCACTGTATAAATTCCACTCTTGCGTGTTGTTGGTGAGAGAGAGAGGGATGGATTTGTTCCCTACTGACCTTATTTTCTTTCCCTACAAACTTTAAAGCTGTGTGCCCAGCTGCATGTTCAGGGCAAATTCTCCTGAATGGAACATTTTAGTTTGAGCAGGAACTAAGACATTCAGTGACTTGCAACGTGAAAACTATTTAAGTACAGTTATCTAACACCTCTGCCTAAAACCTCTATTTTGCCTTCTGTATTCTTCATTTTACATCCCAACACATCACTCTCACGTTTGTTCAGGCCAGATGGAGATGTCTTTAAACTACCTGTGAGTTCAATATCAACACAGATTCTCAACCTGGCTCTTAAAAACTCCTTATACCTATCCTCAAAGTTGTATTTTTGTATCCCTGGACTTGATAAATAGCATGTGTGGTGAGGTGGGAAAGGTGTTCATAATTTCCAGCTGAAGTATTGCCTGGTGAAGTGTCAGCTTGGGTTACATAACTCATATATAAACAGACTTCTTGTGGCTGGTAGGAGAATAATTGGTTCACCTCATCTATTCCCCTGTCTCACACAGCTGCCTTGGCCTCCTATTTCATTATTCAGTAAAGCTTGCAATGACCACCACACTCTTTTCAAAATAGCTTTTCTAATATTAAGAAAAATCTCATAGATGAAGAAGATATGGTCAGAAATTAAACCCTAAAATCTCAGGAAGATACAGTGTTGGTTTGGACTATTATGTTACCCTGAGTTTGGTCAAATCTGAGCCTCCAAAGCCACTGTCATGGGAAAAAGATGAGTGTGGAGCTGAGCTATTGGCCTGGACTCAGCGAGACATTTAGCAGCTGCAAAGCTCTAGAGATCCCTCAGCCAGATGCCTCGAGTGCCTACAGTTTCAGATCTGCATAGACTAGCTCACATACAGAACCAGCGCAGCATAGCCAGTCAGCTGAAAATCCATGCCTTCCCTTACTACAGCCTTACTTTCCAAGCTAGTAAACAAAAACCTAAGGCGTGTTAGGTACTACTGTAATAACAAATCGTTACAACTTCCCAGGGAAGGAAGTCAAGAGGAGTGAGTTAAACCATTACTAGTATCAGCTGGAGTGCCCTAACAGGAAGGATTCAAGGAAAGGCAGCAAGGTTCCCATCAGCTTCCCATTGCACAAATATCTGCAATACCATTAGTTGTGCATTGTTTCCTTCTTCCTGTCAGTATGAGAGATGGCAATGTTATCATGTAGAGAAACAGCATTGTCACATGCAACACACACCAATGTGGTGTACCAGCTCAACCTGCAGGTACTTCACCATCATTTCAAATAATTTGCTCAGCCTTTCTGGGACAGGATGTAGAGCAAGACGGAAACAACTAACCATACCACTGTGATCCCATGCCTTTGACAAGCCACTGGTGATTATGTGTGATTCTTCCTTCCAGCTGAAGAAACAGACACCAGTAGAAAGAAAATATTGAAGGTAACATGCTGACAGATACTGTTGAGAATTACTGCCATAAGCAATCGCATGCTGATACTGCAAAGTGCATATATGCTTCACAAACAGAACATTTTACCATGAACCCTTCTGCTCTAACATGTTCAAGTCTTCCAAAATCTCCACATACTTATGCATCAGGCTTCCCTATATAGTCACATCCTCCATTCCCATCTTTTCCACATCATCTTTACCTCTTCCAGTCCTCCTTTTCCACAGTGAAAAGGAAAGGACCCTTCCCATGTTTGTCAGAGCAGACTTGCTTTTGGACTCTTCCTCATTCAATCCTGGATGGTCCTCCACCCATCCATCCATCCATAGATCCATCCATCCATCCACCATTTCTTAGAATCTTTTCAGGCTACCTATATCATATAATTAAATCAGATTTTTAAAATATTACTCTTGAATAATTAATATATGTGCTTTACTTTTCTTTTTGCTTCTCACCTGGACTTTTGTAGGTCCAGGACATACAGATTTTTTCATTTTTTCCAGATTGTAAAAGGAGACAATATTTAAATTCACTCTCATCTTCCTAGAGGTGCAAAGGCTAATTAGGAAATGTAGAGAACATGTTCTGGAGATGAGAAACTTTAAATACTTGTTGACACTTGTCTAGCAGCAACAGCAGTATCAGTAGCAGTACTGATTGCATGAGAAGGAACATACCTATGTAAAGTATGTACATCTGCAAAAACCACTCTGTGTCTGCTCACTTCACATGGGGAGCCTTGCCAGAAGAGCAAAGAGAATTTTTACACCATTGAACCATCCCTCTGTTGCCTCTCATTGTACAAGACTTGTACTAGAATATGCTGCAATTTACTTGGAGACATCTTCTTCAAGGTCTTTATAAATAACACTACTTATTTTACCTGTATTAAAAAAGTGGATAGAAAAATATCTTCTCCTGTTAACCTTCAGCTTAAAGCTTAATTCTCTCAAACATTTGAGAGAGCAAAATGAAATTGTACAAATATCCATGAAAAAGGAAAGGTAAACAGGAGATGTCTCTGAGGTGAAGTAAATGTGTTGAAAACACCGAAGTTTCCTGCTTCATTTTCTTGTACCGAATTGCATGTATATTTTGTAATAGTAAATTATTTCTTCTTTCAGGTGTCCAATCAAAAGTTATGTGAAGTCCCCCTATCCTAATTCCCCAACTGCATCATAGAGAGCAATATCATAAGACCCCATTGACAAAAATATTCCTTGATTGCAAGTATCGTCGATATCTTGAAAATGAGTTTTCACAACACTAGAGGTGCACTTCAGCTCACTTTGCCAGGTGTTTGCATTGCAGTGATAATTTCCAGCACTGTGCTGGCTGCTGAATATGGCCCAAATTTGGAATCACCCCGTAGGAATATTCAGATTGCATAGAAAGAACAGGGCAAAGGGTAGAACTGACTACTGTCACAAGGAAAAGAGCAGAGTACCCTAAATGCAAGCTGCATCAGAGCCAGCATGCAGGAGTCATGCTTACAGCTTTACACCAACAGAAGTTTCTACACTGATATGCAGGAAAGCTCGGGGAGAATCTCAGAATCAAGTGTCCTCTCCAGTTCAACTCTGTATTTTGGGGGGGGCTTTGGCGTAAACTTGGATGCATGTGTTTGCACACACAGTGTGTCTTTCCTCTTCACTGGAGTATTTCCAAAAATGCTTCTCTCACTCTGAATCTTTCTCTGTGCATAAGTTTGATAGTGACTTTTCATCATCCAAAGCAGCTGGTGAGTCCTGGTCTACAGTTTGCTGATGAAAAAAGATTTCCTCTGTTCCTCACCAAAAACACAGCCTAAACCACTTCAGCGCTGGTGTCTTTCAACACCTGCCTTCGCTTTTCCTGTGTATGCAGAACAGCAGACAGAGAAATAGGTGAGAGAGAGAGGCTTAGCTCACCATGGTATAAAGGACAACAGCATTTGACCCCGCGCAAAACTTAGAGCTTCACATAGGCATGTGTTGCACCCCAGATGCTACACATGAAGCCTCGCAAAAGTGGCGGTTCACACTTGCACTGAGCGCAGGCTGCCCATCCGCAATGCCAGAAGGCATCACACACGTGAAAATAGCTGCCACCAACAAGCTACTTCCACTTCCCTTACTCTGCTCTTCTTAGGTAATTATTGCCTCAGCTGCCCACAGTTATAAACAGGTGATGAGAGAAGGCATTGTCCTAAAGCTAGAGTGAAGAAGGGAAAAGCCTGCCCCCAAATGTGTTATACTGTGAGCACACCAACCAAACTGCTCCTACTTGCAGTCACTTCAGTGAGCAGACTGCGCCTCATTAGAGTGCCAGAGAAAAAAGTACTGCCTAAATGGAGACTTGCTGTTGAAATCCACTTATTGATGAAAGTTGAATTCCTCCTCCAATTATCTTTTACATAATCAAAAAAATTCCTCTTGATATGATCTTAACTGTTGTAAGCGGTGTTTCCTTCTCCAAAGCCAAGATGTTTAGAAGCAACCAGTGATTTCAGACACCCTTCCTTCAAGTTATCTGATTTGAATGATTATTTCATCATAAAAATCATTTAGCTTGATTTTCAGTAGCTGCTCTTAAAAAGAAGTTTCCAAAAAGCACCGGCTTTCAAGTTGAGCAAACAACAGTTGATGTTAAAGGTACTAGTCACATTTGAAAAAGTTGGCCCGTGTATTACATGCAAATAATGATCAATCAGTTACAAATTACAAGTCTGATTTTTTTTTTTTTTTTTTTTTAATTACCCATGATGCTAAAAATTACTTTATAATTATTACCTATTTTAAGGGAGTTGTTTTTTTCACTGGTTTAATGGGATTGCTCCAGTTTTGACAAAGGTTTACTTCCTAGCAAAGGCCAGGAGACTCGGGCTCATTTGTGCAGCAGCACAGTCCCTAAGGCACAGCTACGCTGCCGGTACAGCTCCCCTGCGCCAGCTGCAGGAGCACTAATCCTCAGATTCTCAATGGAGCACAGACATGCCAAAGCCGTCCATCCCAAGAGCTCTGCATGGAGAAGTTTGAGGAGAGTGGATCTGCTGTTTGCTCCCCCTGGGCTCTGGGAGCCCTAGCCCATTGCATAATGAAGCAGCACCGTATGTTTACGTATCTTCAAAACTTGGAAAAGTGAGCATTCCCTTTAATCACTGGTATTTATGATTCATAAATAAATGGAAGAAATGTGAATAAGGAATATGTGCTACGAACAAAAGATGTCTGTGCCCACTGACATTGCCACTAGAATCAATCACTTCTTGCAGTCACCGCACTGCATTGGGACTGCAGGTCTGGCTTAATGCAGCCTGACTGCAGCTGTGTCTGCTTCGGTTTCCTGAAAGAACTTGCAAGTCTAGCATGGCAACTTGTCATCCGCAAGCCGGGAGTTTTATTCACAGTTTGCTAGAAGCCACATTAAACAGCAACATCAGTCTGTAGATCAGCTTCTGCAGCAATGTTCTTATCCTTAAGCCTGTGCAGATGGGTGATTCCCTGTGTGCTTGCTTTAATGGCTGTGCTGCTGAAGACACTAATATTCTAAGACATATCTCTCCAGGGGGCTCTTGATATGAGAGCAAAATGAAATTTGTGTCCAGTTTGCCTGGGCCTCACCAGTGCCCTAACAGCAGGATGCTGTATTACAAAGATGCCCTTCACAGGTCTTCCTTTCACAGAAAGGCTGCCAGAAAAATCTGAAACATACACATTGTTTAACCAAGCTCATAAACAGCAACTTCTCCAAACAACTAGAAATATTTACGCTTCCTATTTTCTTGGAGTTCAGGAATCTGTGGCTTTGTTACCAGTGCCGCCTGTGAGGTTATTGAGAAATTAATTCTACTGTCAATGTGTATAGACAGAGCTTTGCTATAAACACTCACCCAAATAATATGTATTTTGTCTTCTTTTCCTCCCTCCAAGCACTGTGCTAACAATATGACTCTTTACTATCAGTGCAACTTGCGATTATGTAGCGATAAGCAATCCACACTCAATATGCCATCCTATTAGGCAGTGTTAAGTTATTACAGGTCGTATTGCTGAGCCTAAATAAGACCTGACAGAAAAGCTCATTAAATCTGAAAAAACTCAAATAAAAATAAAAAAAAGACACACTCCCCTTTTCCTTCCCTCCCCCACCCCTCCGCCCCAAATAGATTGAGGTATTTAGCTCAAAGCTCCCGATCACCTTTGTGAGAGCAGCCTCCTGTGGTGCAGGAGTCCCTCACAGAAGGGCTGTACAATTCCCAGCATTGGATTAGTACTGGTTCCACCAGTACCTTCCCTTAGCTGACCCCGTAGGGAGCAGGAGCTAATGTACTAATTCCTCTTTCAGATCCTTTGGCTTTTCTGGTCTCATGAGCAGGCCTCACAGTCCCTGGAGCACAGATGACACAGAGAATGCTTTCTCATTCTTGCTAAATATAGTACTTTCCCACTCCTTTTTTTTTTCAGCAGAGAGACACAACCTGTAGTGGCTGCCCTGCTTGCTACACAAGTCCTACAGCCCATAGACCGAATGACAGACTAGTACAGTGATGAAGAAGTTGAAACGTCAGCTTATGCCACTCCTTGATTCTTGGTTTGCCCTAGATACACGACTTCATCCTTTCACAATCACCCCCAGCTAGCAGGTTAAATGAGCATCTTCAAACATCCTGTCTTCTGTCTTGGATATTCACCCCTCCAGTTACCTCCCCACAGCATTGGCCTAACTTACACGTGCAATTATGCACTGTTAGATGGAAAAAAAAACCCAAACCAAAACTGTGGCTCATTCACATTGACTATACACAGCCATCTCAACCACGCTGATTTAAATACAAAATGAAACATCGTGACTGGGAAAGTGATTGCATGATTCCTTCTCATTGGGTAAAATTCCCACTCATTTTAATTTAGTGCAGCTATGGGCCACAAAGGCTGCTGTAACCATCCTGTCCTTTGCACAGCATTTTGATCTTCACTACAGCTTGTGAGGAGCCCTAGCGATGTGACCAGTAATGTGTCTTCATCTCACAAAGTGCTTTAAGCTCCTGGTGAATGTCAAGCAACTAAGTAATCTGACTGAAGTCATCAGGATTAGCCAAATGCTTAAAGTTAAGCACAAATGTGTTTGCCTGGATTGAGGCTCAGGGGAATGCAGCACCGTTGTTAGTACGTTCAGTATAAATCATAAAAAGAAAATCTGGGTTTTTAAAATCCTTTTTGATCATTTGAAGCAAGTTGGTATCTTGATTTACTGAAATCAGAAGTATATCACTGGATGCAGATGTGAATGGGAGAGGGTTTTCAACCTTGGGTGCTAGAGGCACACACTAGTGACTGGTTAGTCC